>CALYBX010000001.1:770782-1459064 GCA_944452675.1 Tachina lurida
TGTCTGGTATTAGTTATCTGGTGTCTGGTATTAGTTTCTGGTGTCTGGTATTAGGAATCTGGTGTCTGGTATTAGTTTTCTGGTGTCTGGTATTAGCTTCTGGTGTCTGTTATTAGTTTCTGGTGTCTGGTATTAGTTATCTGGTGTCTGGTATTAGGAATCTGGTGTCTGGTATTAGGAATCTGGTGTCTGGTATTAGTTATCTGGTGTCTGGTATTAGTTATCTGGTGTCTGGTATTAGTTTCTGGTGTCTGGTATTAGTTATCTGGTGTCTGGTATTAGTTATCTGGTGTCTGGTATTAGTTTCTGGTGTCTGGTATTAGTTATCTGGTGTCTGGTATTAGTTTCTGGTGTCTGGTATTAGATATCTGGTGTCTGCTATTAGTTATCTGGTGTCTGGTATTAGTTTCTGGTGTCTGGTATTAGTTATCTGGTGTCTGGTATTAGTTATCTGGTGTCTGGTATTAGTTTCTGGTGTCTGGTATTAGTTATCTGGTGTCTGGTAATAGTTTCTGGTGTCTGGTATTAGTTATCTGGTGTCTGGTATTAGATATCTGGTGTCTGGTATTAGTTTCTGGTGTCTGGTATTAGATATCTGGTGTCTGTTATTAATTATCTGGTGTCTGGTATTAGTTATCTGGTGTCTGGTATTAGTTATCTGGTGTCTGGTATTAGTTTCTGGTGTCTGGTATTAGATATCTGGTGTCTGGTATTAGTTATCTGGTGTCTGGTATTAGTTATCTGGTGTCTGGTATTAGTTATCTGGTGTCTGGTATTAGTTATCTGGTGTCTGGTATTAGTTATCTGGTGTCTGGTATTAGTTTCTGGTGTCTGGTATTAGTTATCTGGTGTCTGGTATTAGTTTCTGGTGTCTGGTATTAGTTATCTGGTGTCTGGTATTAATTATCTGGTGTCTGGTATTAGTTATCTGGTGTCTGGTATTAATTATCTGGTGTCTGGTATTAGTTATCTGGTGTCTGGTTTTAGTTATCTGGTGTCTGGTATCTGGTGTCTGGTATTAGATATCTGGTGTCTGGTATTAGTTATCTGGTGTCTGGTATTAGGAATCTGGTGTCTGGTATTAGTTTATGGTGTCTGGTATTAGTTATCTGGTGTCTGGTATTACTTATCTGGTGTCTGGTATTAGTTATCTGGTATCTGGTATCTGGTATTAGTTTTTGGTGTCTGGTATTAGTTATCTGGTGTCTGGTATTAGTTTCTGGTGTCTGGTATTAGGAATCTGGTGTCTCGTATTAGTTATCTGGTGTCTGGTATTAGTTATCTGGTGTCTGGTATTAGGAATCTGGTGTCTGGTATTAGTTCCTGGTGTCTGGTATTAGATATCTGGTGTCTGGTATTAGTTATCTGCTGTCTGGTATTAGTTATCTGCTGTCTGGTATTAGGTATCTCCTGTCTGGTATTAGATATCTGGTGTCTGGTATTAGTTTCTGGTGTCTGGTATTAGTTATCTGGTGTCTGGTATTAGTTATCTGGTGTCTGGTATTAGGAATCTGGTGTCTGGTATTAGTTCCTGGTGTCTGGTATTAGATATCTGGTGTCTGGTATTAGTTATCTGCTGTCTGGTATTAGGTATCTCCTGTCTGGTATTAGATATCTGGTGTCTGGTATTAGTTTCTGGTGTCTGGTATTAGTTATCTGGTGTCGAGTATTAGGAATCTGGTGTCTGGTATTAGTTTCTGGTGTCTGGTATTAGATATCTGGTGTCTGGTATTAGTTATCTGGTGTCTGGTATTAGTTTCTGGTGTCTATTATTAGGAATCTGGTGTCTAATATTAGTTATCTGGTGTCTGGTATTAGTTTCTGGTATCTGGTATTAAATATCTCGTGTCTGGTATTAGTTATCTGGTGTCTGGTATTAGTTATCTGGTGTCTGGTGTTAGTTATCTGGTGTCTGGTATCTGGTGTCTGGTGTTAGTTATCTGGTGTCTGGTATCTGGTGTCTGGTATTAGATATCTGGTGTCTGGTATTAGTTATCTGGTGTCTGGTATTAGGAATCTGGTGTCTGGTATTAGTTTATGGTGTCTGGTATTAGTTATCTGGTGTCTGGTATTACTTATCTGGTGTCTGGTATTAGTTATCTGGTATCTGGTATTAGTTTTTGGTGTCTGGTATTAGTTATCTGGTGTCTGGTATTAGTTTCTGGTGTCTGGTATTAGGAATCTGGTGTCTGGTATTAGTTATCTGGTGTCTGGTATTAGTTATCTGGTGTCTGGTATTAGGAATCTGGTGTCTGGTATTAGTTCCTGGTGTCTGGTATTAGATATCTGGTGTCTGGTATTAGTTATCTGCTGTCTGGTATTAGGTATCTCCTGTCTGGTATTAGATATCTGGTGTCTGGTATTAGTTTCTGGTGTCTGGTATTAGGAATCTGGTGTCTGGTATTAGTTATCTGGTGTCTGGTATTAGTTATCTGGTGTCCGGTATTAGTTTCTGGTGTCTGGTATTAGTTATCTGGTGTCTGGTATTAGTTATCTGGTTTCTGGTATTAGTTATCTGGTGTCTGGTATTAGTTTCTGGTGTCTGGTATTAAATATCTCGTGTCTGGTATTAGTTATCTGCTGTCCGGTATTAGTTTCTGGTGTCTGGTATTAGTTATCTGGTGTCTGGTATTAGTTATCTGGTGTCTGGTATTAGGAATCTGGTGTCTGGTATTAGTTATCTGGTGTCTGGTATTAGTTATCTGGTGTCCGGTATTAGTTTCTGGTGTCTGGTATTAGTTATCTGGTGTCTGGTATTAGTTATCTGGTTTCTGGTATTAGTTATCTGGTGTCTGGTATTAGTTATCTGGTGTCTGGTATTAGTTTCTGGTGTCTGGTATTAGGAATCTGGTGTCTGGTATTAGTTATCTGGTGTCTGGTATTAGTTATCTGGTGTCTGGTATTAGGAATCTGGTGTCTGGTATTAGTTCCTGGTGTCTGGTATTAGATATCTGGTGTCTGGTATTAGTTATCTGCTGTCTGGTATTAGGTATCTCCTGTCTGGTATTAGATATCTGGTGTCTGGTATTAGTTTCTGGTGTCTGGTATTAGGAATCTGGTGTCTGGTATTAGTTATCTGGTGTCTGGTATTAGTTTCTGGTGTCTGGTATTAGGAATCTGGTGTCTGGTATTAGGTCTGGTGTCTGGTATTAGTTTTCTGGTGTCTGGTATTAGTTTCTGGTGTCTGCTATTAGTTTCTGGTGTCTGGTATTAGTTATCTGGAGTCTGGTATTAGTTATCTGGTGTCTGGTATTAGGAATCTGGTGTCTGGTATTAGTTCCTGGTGTCTGGTTTTAGATATCTGGTGTCTCGTATTAGTTATCTGCTGTCTGGTACTAGGTATCTGCTGTCTGGTATTAGATATCTGGTGTCTGGTATTAGTTTCTGGTGTCTGGTATTAGGAATCTGGTGTCTGGTTTTATTTATCTGGTGTCTGGTATTAGTTATCTGGTGTCTGGTATTAGTTTCTGGTGTCTGGTATTAGGAATCTGGTGTCTGGTATTAGGAATCTGGTGTCTGGTATTAGTTTCTGGTGTCTGGTATTAGATATCTGGTGTCTGGTATTAGATATCTGGTGTCGCGTATTAGTTATCTGGTGTCTGGTATTAGTTTCTGGTGTCTGGTATTAGGAATCTGGTGTCTGGTATTAGTTATCTGGTGTCTGGTATTAGCTTTTGCTGTCTGGTATTAGGAATCTGGTGTCTTGTATTAGGTATCTGCTGTCTGGTATTAGATATCTGGTGTCTGGTATTAGATATCTGGTGTCTGGTATTAGTTATCTGGTGTCTGGTATTAGGTATCTGCTGTCTGGTATTAGTTATCTGGTGTCTGGTATTAGTTATCTGGTGTCTGGTATTAGTTTCTGGTGTCTGGTATTACTTATCTGGTGTCTGGTATTTGTTATCTGGTGTCTGATATTAGTTATCTGGTGTCTGGTATTAGTTTCTGGTGTCTGGTATTAGTTATCTGGTATCTGGTATTAGTTATCTGGTGTCTGGTATTAGTTATCTGGTGTCTGGTATTAGTTTCTGGTGTCTGGTATTAGATATCTGGTGTCTGGTATTAGTTATCTCGTGTCTGGTATTAGTTTCTGGTGTCTGGTATTAGTTATCTGGTGTCTGGTATTAGGAATCTGCTGTCTGGTATTAGTTTCTGGTGTCTGGTATTAATTATCTGGTGTCTGGTATTAGTTATCTGGTGTCTGGTATTAGTTATCTGCTGTCTGGTATTAGTTTCTGGTGTCTGGTATTAGTTATCTGTCGTCTGGTATTAGTTATCTGGTGTCTGGTATTAGTTATCTGGTGTCTAGTATTAGTTTCTGGTGTCTGGTATTAGATATCTGGTGTCTGGTATTAGTTACCTGGTGTCTGGTATTAGTTATCTGGTGTCTGGTATTAGTTATCTGGTGTCTGGTATTAGTTATCTGGTGTCTGATATTAGTTATCTGGTGTCTGGTATTAGTTTCTGGTGTCTGGTATTAGTTATCTGGTGTCTGGTATTAGTTTCTGGTGTCTGGTATTAGGAATCTGGTGTCTAATATTAGTTATCTGGTGTCTGGTATTAGCTTTTGCTGTCTGGTATTAGGAATCTGGTGTCTTGTATTAGGTATCTGCTGTCTGGTATTAGATATCTGGTGTCTGGTATTAGATATCTGGTGTCTGGTATTAGTTATCTGGTGTCTGGTATTAGGTATCTGCTGTCTGGTATTAGTTATCTGGTGTCTGGTATTAGTTATCTGGTGTCTGGTATTAGTTTCTGGTGTCTGGTATTAGTTATCTGGTGTCTGGTATTAGTTATCTGGTGTCTGGTATTAGTTATCTGGTGTCTGGTATTAGTTTCTGGTGTCTGGTATTAGATATCTGGTGTCTGGTATTAGTTATCTCGTGTCTGATATTAGTTTCTGGTGTCTGGTATTAGTTATCTGGTGTCTGGTATTAGGAATCTGCTGTCTGGTATTAGTTTCTGGTGTCTGGTATTAATTATCTGGTGTCTGGTATTAGTTATCTGGTGTCTGGTATTAGTTATCTGCTGTCTGGTATTAGTTTCTGGTGTCTGGTATTAGTTATCTGTCGTCTGGTATTAGTTATCTGGTGTCTGGTATTAGTTATCTGGTGTCTAGTATTAGTTTCTGGTGTCTGGTATTAGATATCTGGTGTCTGGTATTAGGTATCTGGTGTCTGGTATTAGTTATCTGGTGTCTGGTATTAGCTATCTGGTGTCTGGTATTAGTTATCTGGTGTCTGGTATTAGTTTCTGGTGTCTGGTATTAGATATCTGGTGTCTGGTATTAGTTATCTGGTGTCTGGTATTAGTTTCTGGTGTCTGGTATTAGGAATCTGGTGTCTAATATTAGTTATCTGGTGTCTGGTATTAGCTTTTGCTGTCTGGTATTAGGAATCTGGTGTCTTGTATTAGGTATCTGCTGTCTGGTATTAGATATCTGGTGTCTGGTATTAGATATCTGGTGTCTGGTATTAGTTATCTGGTGTCTGGTATTAGTTATCTGGTGTCTGGTATTAGGTATCTGGTGTCTGGTATTAGTTATCTGGTGTCTGGTGTTAGTTATCTGGTGTCTGGTATTTGGTATCTGGTGTCTGGTATTAGATATCTGGTGTCTGGTATTAGTTATCTGGTGTCTGGTATTAGGAATCTGGTGTCTGGTATTAGTTTCTGGTGTCTGGTATTAGTTATCTGGTGTCTGGTATTACTTATCTGGTGTCTGGTATTAGTTATCTGGTATCTGGTATTAGTTTTTGGTGTCTGGTATTAGTTATCTGGTGTCTGGTATTAGTTTCTGGTGTCTGGTATTAGGAATCTGGTGTCTGGTATTAGTTATCTGGTGTCTGGTATTAGTTATCTGGTGTCTGGTATTAGGAATCTGGTGTCTGGTATTAGTTCCTGGTGTCTGGTATTAGATATCTGGTGTCTGGTATTAGTTATCTGCTGTCTGGTATTAGGTATCTCCTGTCTGGTATTAGATATCTGGTGTCTGGTATTAGTTTCTGGTGTCTGGTATTAGGAATCTGGTGTCTGGTATTAGTTATCTGGTGTCTGGTATTAGTTATCTGGTGTCCGGTATTAGTTTCTGGTGTCTGGTATTAGTTATCTGGTGTCTGGTATTAGTTATCTGGTTTCTGGTATTAGTTATCTGGTGTCTGGTATTAGTTTCTGGTGTCTGGTATTAAATATCTCGTGTCTGGTATTAGTTATCTGGTGTCTGGTATTAGTTATCTGGTGTCTGGTATTAGTTATCTGGTGTCTGGTATTAGTTTCTGGTGTCTGGTATTAGGAATCTGGTGTCTGGTATTAGGTCTGGTGTCTGGTATTAGTTTTCTGGTGTATGGTATTAGTTTCTGGTGTCTGCTATTAGTTTCTGGTGTCTGGTATTAGTTATCTGGAGTCTGGTATTAGTTATCTGGTGTCTAGTATTAGGAATCTGGTGTCTGGTATTAGTTCCTGGTGTCTGGTTTTAGATATCTGGTGTCTCGTATTAGTTATCTGCTGTCTGGTATTAGGTATCTGCTGTCTGGTATTAGATATCTGGTGTCTGGTATTAGTTTCTGGTGTCTGGTATTAGGAATCTGGTGTCTGGTATTATTTATCTGGTGTCTGGTATTAGTTATCTGGTGTCTGGTATTATTTATCTGGTGTCTGGTATTAGGAATCTGGTGTCTGGTATTAGGAATCTGGTGTCTGGTATTAGTTTCTGGTGTCTGGTATTAGATATCTGGTGTCTGGTATTAGATATCTGGTGTCGCGTATTAGTTATCTGGTGTCTGGTATTAGTTTCTGGTGTCTGGTATTAGGAATCTGGTGTCTGGTATTAGTTATCTGGTGTCTGGTATTAGCTTTTGCTGTCTGGTATTAGGAATCTGGTGTCTTGTATTAGGTATCTGCTGTCTGGTATTAGATATCTGGTGTCTGGTATTAGATATCTGGTGTCTGGTATTAGTTATCTGGTGTCTGGTATTAGGTATCTGCTGTCTGGTATTAGTTATCTGGTGTCTGGTATTAGTTATCTGGTGTCTGGTATTAGTTTCTGGTGTCTGGTATTAGTTATCTGGTGTCTGGTATTTGTTATCTGGTGTCTGATATTAGTTATCTGGTGTCTGGTGTCTGGTATTAGTTTCTGGTGTCTGGTATTAGTTATCTGGTGTCTGGTATTAGTTATCTGGTGTCTGGTATTAGTTATCTGGTGTCTGGTATTAGTTTCTGGTGTCTGGTATTAGATATCTGGTGTCTGGTATTAGTTATCTCGTGTCTGGTATTAGTTTCTGGTGTCTGGTATTAGTTATCTGGTGTCTGGTATTAGGAATCTGCTGTCTGGTATTAGTTTCTGGTGTCTGGTATTAATTATCTGGTGTCTGGTATTAGTTATCTGGTGTTTGGTATTAGTTATCTGCTGTCTGGTATTAGTTTCTGGTGTCTGGTATTAGTTATCTGTCGTCTGGTATTAGTTATCTGGTGTCTAGTATTAGTTTCTGGTGTCTGGTATTAGATATCTGGTGTCTGGTATTAGTTATCTGGTGTCTGGTATTAGTTATCTGGTGTCTGGTATTAGTTATCTGGTGTCTGGTATTAGTTATCTGGTGTCTGGTATTAGTTATCTGGTGTCTGGTATTAGTTTCTGGTGTCTGGTATTAGATATCTGGTGTCTGGTATTAGTTATCTGGTGTCTGGTATTAGTTATCTGGTGTCTGGTATTAGTTTCTGGTGTCTAATGTTAGTTATCTGGTGTCTGGTATTAGTTATCTGGTGTCTGGTATTAGTTGCTGGTGTCTCGTATTAGATATCTGGTGTCTGGTATTAGTTATATGGTGTCTGGTATTAGTTTCTGGTGTCTGGTATTAGTTATCTGGTGTCTGGTATAAGTTTCTGGTGTCTGGTATTAGATACCTGGTGTCTGGTATTAGTAATCTGGTGTCTGGTATTAGTTGCTGGTGTCTGGTATTAGTTATCTGGTGTCTGGTATTAGTTATCTGGTGTCTGGTATTAGTTATCTGGTGTCTGGTATTAGTTTCTGGTGTCTGGTGTTAGTTATCTGGTGTCTGGTATTAGTTATCTGGTGTCTGATATTAGTTTCTCGTGTCTGGTATTAGTTTCTGGTGTCTGGTGTTAGTTATCTGGTGTCTGGTATTAGTTATCTGGTGTCTGGTATTAGTTTCTGGTGTCTGGTGTTAGTTATCTGGTGTCTGGTATTAGTTATCTGGTTACTGGTATTAGTTATCTGGTGTCTGGTATTAGTTTCTGGTATCTGGTATTAGTTATCTGGTGTCTGGTATTAGTTATCTGGTGTCTGGTATTAGTTTCTGGTGTCTGGTATTAGATATCTGGTGTCTGGTATTAGTTATCTGGTGTCTGGTATTAGTTTCTGGTGTCTGGTATTAGTTATCTGGTGTCGAGTATTAGTTATCTGGTGTCTGGTATTAGTTATCTGGTGTCTGGTATTAGTTTCTGGTGTCTGGTGTTAGTTATCTGGTGTCTGGTATTAGTTATCTGGTGTCTGGTATTAGTTTCTGGTGTCTGGTATTAGATATCTGGTGTCTGGTATTAGTTATCTGGTGTCTGGCATTAGTTTCTGGTGTCTGGTATTAGTTATCTGGTGTCTGGTATTAGGAATCTGGTGTCTGGTATTAGTTTCTGGTGTCTGGTATTAGTTATCTGGTGTCTGGTATTAGTTATCTAGTGTCTGGTATTAGTTATCTGGTGTCTGGTATTAGGAATCTGGTGTCTGGTATTAGTTATCTGGTGTCTGGTATTAGTTTCTGGTATCTGGTATTAGTTATCTGGTATCTGGTATTAGGAATCTGGTGTCTGGTATTAGTTTCTGGTGTCTGGTATTAGTTATCTGGTGTCTGGTATTAGTGATCTGGTGTCTGGTATTAGTTTCTGGTGTCTGGTATTAGATATCTGGTTTCTGGTATTAGTTATCTGGTGTCTGGTATTAGTTATCTGGTGTCTGGTATTAGTTTCTGGTGTCTGGTATTAGGAATCTGGTGTCTGGTATTAGTTATCTGGTGTCTGGTATTAGTTATCTGGTGTCTGGTATTAGGAATCTGGTGTCTGGTATTAGTTCCTGGTGTCTGGTATTAGTTATCTGGTGTCTGGTATTAGTTATCTGGTGTCTGGTATTAGGAATCTGGTGTCTGGTATTAGTTATCTGGTGTCTGGTATTAGTTATCTGGTGTCCGGTATTAGTTTCTGGTGTCTGGTATTAGTTATCTGGTGTCTGGTATTAGTTATCTGGTTTCTGGTATTAGTTATCTGGTGTCTGGTATTAGTTATCTGGTGTCTGGTATTAGTTTCTGGTGTCTGGTATTAGGAATCTGGTGTCTGGTATTAGTTATCTGGTGTCTGGTATTAGTTATCTGGTGTCTGGTATTAGGAATCTGGTGTCTGGTATTAGGAATCTGGTGTCTGGTATTAGTTATCTGGTGTCTGGTATTAGTTATCTGGTGTCTGGTATTAGGAATCTGGTGTCTGGTATTAGTTATCTGGTGTCTGGTATTAGTTATCTGGTGTCCGGTATTAGTTTCTGGTGTCTGGTATTAGTTATCTGGTGTCTGGTATTAGTTATCTGGTTTCTGGTATTAGTTATCTGGTGTCTGGTATTAGTTATCTGGTGTCTGGTATTAGTTTCTGGTGTCTGGTATTAGGAATCTGGTGTCTGGTATTAGTTATCTGGTGTCTGGTATTAGTTATCTGGTGTCTGGTATTAGGAATCTGGTGTCTGGTATTAGTTATCTGGTGTCTGGTATTAGTTATCTGGTGTCCGGTATTAGTTTCTGG
The DNA here is from genome assembly GCA_944452675.1 of Tachina lurida. NCBI lineage: Eukaryota > Metazoa > Arthropoda > Insecta > Diptera > Tachinidae > Tachina > Tachina lurida. The sequence continues at coordinate 780,572 of CALYBX010000001.1, forward strand.
TGTCTGGTATTAGTTATCTGGTGTCTGGTATTAGTTATCTGGTTTCTGGTATTAGTTATCTGGTGTCTGGTATTAGTTATCTGGTGTCTGGTATTAGTTTCTGGTGTCTGGTATTAGGAATCTGGTGTCTGGTATTAGTTATCTGGTGTCTGGTATTAGTTATCTGGTGTCTGGTATTAGGAATCTGGTGTCTGGTATTAGTTCCTGGTGTCTGGTATTAGATATCTGGTGTCTGGTATTAGTTATCTGCTGTCTGGTATTAGGTATCTCCTGTCTGGTATTAGATATCTGGTGTCTGGTATTAGTTTCTGGTGTCTGGTATTAGGAATCTGGTGTCTGGTATTAGTTATCTGGTGTCTGGTATTAGTTTCTGGTGTCTGGTATTAGGAATCTGGTGTCTGGTATTAGGTCTGGTGTCTGGTATTAGTTTTCTGGTGTCTGGTATTAGTTTCTGGTGTCTGCTATTAGTTTCTGGTGTCTGGTATTAGTTATCTGGAGTCTGGTATTAGTTATCTGGTGTCTGGTATTAGGAATCTGGTGTCTGGTATTAGTTCCTGGTGTCTGGTTTTAGATATCTGGTGTCTCGTATTAGTTATCTGCTGTCTGGTACTAGGTATCTGCTGTCTGGTATTAGATATCTGGTGTCTGGTATTAGTTTCTGGTGTCTGGTATTAGGAATCTGGTGTCTGGTATTATTTATCTGGTGTCTGGTATTAGTTATCTGGTGTCTGGTATTAGTTTCTGGTGTCTGGTATTAGGAATCTGGTGTCTGGTATTAGGAATCTGGTGTCTGGTATTAGTTTCTGGTGTCTGGTATTAGATATCTGGTGTCTGGTATTAGATATCTGGTGTCGCGTATTAGTTATCTGGTGTCTGGTATTAGTTTCTGGTGTCTGGTATTAGGAATCTGGTGTCTGGTATTAGTTATCTGGTGTCTGGTATTAGCTTTTGCTGTCTGGTATTAGGAATCTGGTGTCTTGTATTAGGTATCTGCTGTCTGGTATTAGATATCTGGTGTCTGGTATTAGATATCTGGTGTCTGGTATTAGTTATCTGGTGTCTGGTATTAGGTATCTGCTGTCTGGTATTAGTTATCTGGTGTCTGGTATTAGTTATCTGGTGTCTGGTATTAGTTTCTGGTGTCTGGTATTACTTATCTGGTGTCTGGTATTTGTTATCTGGTGTCTGATATTAGTTATCTGGTGTCTGGTATTAGTTTCTGGTGTCTGGTATTAGTTATCTGGTGTCTGGTATTAGTTATCTGGTGTCTGGTATTAGTTATCTGGTGTCTGGTATTAGTTTCTGGTGTCTGGTATTAGATATCTGGTGTCTGGTATTAGTTATCTCGTGTCTGGTATTAGTTTCTGGTGTCTGGTATTAGTTATCTGGTGTCTGGTATTAGGAATCTGCTGTCTGGTATTAGTTTCTGGTGTCTGGTATTAATTATCTGGTGTCTGGTATTAGTTATCTGGTGTCTGGTATTAGTTATCTGCTGTCTGGTATTAGTTTCTGGTGTCTGGTATTAGTTATCTGTCGTCTGGTATTAGTTATCTGGTGTCTGGTATTAGTTATCTGGTGTCTAGTATTAGTTTCTGGTGTCTGGTATTAGATATCTGGTGTCTGGTATTAGTTATCTCGTGTCTGATATTAGTTTCTGGTGTCTGGTATTAGTTATCTGGTGTCTGGTATTAGGAATCTGCTGTCTGGTATTAGTTTCTGGTGTCTGGTATTAGGAATCTGGTGTCTGGTATTAGTTATCTGGTGTCTGGTATTAGTTATCTGGTGTCTGGTATTAGGAATCTGGTGTCTGGTATTAGTTCCTGGTGTCTGGTATTAGTTATCTGGTGTCTGGTATTAGTTATCTGGTGTCTGGTATTAGGAATCTGGTGTCTGGTATTAGTTATCTGGTGTCTGGTATTAGTTATCTGGTGTCCGGTATTAGTTTCTGGTGTCTGGTATTAGTTATCTGGTGTCTGGTATTAGTTATCTGGTTTCTGGTATTAGTTATCTGGTGTCTGGTATTAGTTATCTGGTGTCTGGTATTAGTTTCTGGTGTCTGGTATTAGGAATCTGGTGTCTGGTATTAGTTATCTGGTGTCTGGTATTAGTTATCTGGTGTCTGGTATTAGGAATCTGGTGTCTGGTATTAGGAATCTGGTGTCTGGTATTAGTTATCTGGTGTCTGGTATTAGTTATCTGGTGTCTGGTATTAGGAATCTGGTGTCTGGTATTAGTTATCTGGTGTCTGGTATTAGTTATCTGGTGTCCGGTATTAGTTTCTGGTGTCTGGTATTAGTTACCTGGTGTCTGGTATTAGTTATCTGGTGTCTGGTATTAGTTATCTGGTGTCTGGTATTAGTTATCTGGTGTCTGGTATTAGTTATCTGGTGTCTGGTATTAGTTTCTGGTGTCTGGTATTAGTTATCTGGTGTCTGGTATTAGTTTCTGGTGTCTGGTATTAGGAATCTGGTGTCTAATATTAGTTATCTGGTGTCTGGTATTAGCTTTTGCTGTCTGGTATTAGGAATCTGGTGTCTTGTATTAGGTATCTGCTGTCTGGTATTAGATATCTGGTGTCTGGTATTAGATATCTGGTGTCTGGTATTAGTTATCTGGTGTCTGGTATTAGGTATCTGCTGTCTGGTATTAGTTATCTGGTGTCTGGTATTAGTTATCTGGTGTCTGGTATTAGTTTCTGGTGTCTGGTATTAGTTATCTGGTGTCTGGTATTAGTTATCTGGTGTCTGGTATTAGTTATCTGGTGTCTGGTATTAGTTTCTGGTGTCTGGTATTAGATATCTGGTGTCTGGTATTAGTTATCTCGTGTCTGATATTAGTTTCTGGTGTCTGGTATTAGTTATCTGGTGTCTGGTATTAGGAATCTGCTGTCTGGTATTAGTTTCTGGTGTCTGTTATTAATTATCTGGTGTCTGGTATTAGTTATCTGGTGTCTGGTATTAGTTATCTGCTGTCTGGTATTAGTTTCTGGTGTCTGGTATTAGTTATCTGTCGTCTGGTATTAGTTATCTGGTGTCTGGTATTAGTTATCTGGTGTCTAGTATTAGTTTCTGGTGTCTGGTATTAGATATCTGGTGTCTGGTATTAGGTATCTGGTGTCTGGTATTAGTTATCTGGTGTCTGGTATTAGTTATCTGGTGTCTGGTATTAGTTATCTGGTGTCTGGTATTAGTTTCTGGTGTCTGGTATTAGATATCTGGTGTCTGGTATTAGTTATCTGGTGTCTGGTATTAGTTTCTGGTGTCTGGTATTAGGAATCTGGTGTCTAATATTAGTTATCTGGTGTCTGGTATTAGTTTCTAGTGTCTGGTATTAAATATCTCGTGTCTGGTATTAGTTATCTGGTGTCTGGTATTAGTTATCTGGTGTCTGGTATTAGGTATCTGGTGTCTGGTATTAGTTATCTGGTGTCTGGTGTTAGTTATCTGGTGTCTGGTATTTGGTATCTGGTGTCTGGTATTAGATATCTGGTGTCTGGTATTAGTTATCTGGTGTCTGGTATTAGGAATCTGGTGTCTGGTATTAGTTTCTGGTGTCTGGTATTAGTTATCTGGTGTCTGGTATTACTTATCTGGTGTCTGGTATTAGTTATCTGGTATCTGGTATTAGTTTTTGGTGTCTGGTATTAGTTATCTGGTGTCTGGTATTAGTTTCTGGTGTCTGGTATTAGGAATCTGGTGTCTGGTATTAGTTATCTGGTGTCTGGTATTAGTTATCTGGTGTCTGGTATTAGGAATCTGGTGTCTGGTATTAGTTCCTGGTGTCTGGTATTAGATATCTGGTGTCTGGTATTAGTTATCTGCTGTCTGGTATTAGGTATCTCCTGTCTGGTATTAGATATCTGGTGTCTGGTATTAGTTTCTGGTGTCTGGTATTAGGAATCTGGTGTCTGGTATTAGTTATCTGGTGTCTGGTATTAGTTATCTGGTGTCCGGTATTAGTTTCTGGTGTCTGGTATTAGTTATCTGGTGTCTGGTATTAGTTATCTGGTTTCTGGTATTAGTTATCTGGTGTCTGGTATTAGTTTCTGGTGTCTGGTATTAAATATCTCGTGTCTGGTATTAGTTATCTGGTGTCTGGTATTAGTTATCTGGTGTCTGGTATTAGTTATCTGGTGTCTGGTATTAGTTTCTGGTGTCTGGTATTAGGAATCTGGTGTCTGGTATTAGGTCTGGTGTCTGGTATTAGTTTTCTGGTGTCTGGTATTAGTTTCTGGTGTCTGCTATTAGTTTCTGGTGTCTGGTATTAGTTATCTGGAGTCTGGTATTAGTTATCTGGTGTCTAGTATTAGGAATCTGGTGTCTGGTATTAGTTCCTGGTGTCTGGTTTTAGATATCTGGTGTCTCGTATTAGTTATCTGCTGTCTGGTATTAGGTATCTGCTGTCTGGTATTAGATATCTGGTGTCTGGTATTAGTTTCTGGTGTCTGGTATTAGGAATCTGGTGTCTGGTATTATTTATCTGGTGTCTGGTATAAGTTATCTGGTGTCTGGTATTATTTATCTGGTGTCTGGTATTAGGAATCTGGTGTCTGGTATTAGGAATCTGGTGTCTGGTATTAGTTTCTGGTGTCTGGTATTAGATATCTGGTGTCTGGTATTAGATATCTGGTGTCGCGTATTAGTTATCTGGTGTCTGGTATTAGTTTCTGGTGTCTGGTATTAGGAATCTGGTGTCTGGTATTAGTTATCTGGTGTCTGGTATTAGCTTTTGCTGTCTGGTATTAGGAATCTGGTGTCTTGTATTAGGTATCTGCTGTCTGGTATTAGATATCTGGTGTCTGGTATTAGATATCTGGTGTCTGGTATTAGTTATCTGGTGTCTGGTATTAGGTATCTGCTGTCTGGTATTAGTTATCTGGTGTCTGGTATTAGTTATCTGGTGTCTGGTATTAGTTTCTGGTGTCTGGTATTAGTTATCTGGTGTCTGGTATTTGTTATCTGGTGTCTGATATTAGTTATCTGGTGTCTGGTGTCTGGTATTAGTTTCTGGTGTCTGGTATTAGTTATCTGGTGTCTGGTATTAGTTATCTGGTGTCTGGTATTAGTTATCTGGTGTCTGGTATTAGTTTCTGGTGTCTGGTATTAGATATCTGGTGTCTGGTATTAGTTATCTCGTGTCTGGTATTAGTTTCTGGTGTCTGGTATTAGTTATCTGGTGTCTGGTATTAGGAATCTGCTGTCTGGTATTAGTTTCTGGTGTCTGGTATTAATTATCTGGTGTCTGGTATTAGTTATCTGGTGTTTGGTATTAGTTATCTGCTGTCTGGTATTAGTTTCTGGTGTCTGGTATTAGTTATCTGTCGTCTGGTATTAGTTATCTGGTGTCTAGTATTAGTTTCTGGTGTCTGGTATTAGATATCTGGTGTCTGGTATTAGTTATCTGGTGTCTGGTATTAGTTATCTGGTGTCTGGTATTAGTTATCTGGTGTCTGGTATTAGTTATCTGGTGTCTGGTATTAGTTATCTGGTGTCTGGTATTAGTTTCTGGTGTCTGGTATTAGATATCTGGTGTCTGGTATTAGTTATCTGGTGTCTGGTATTAGTTATCTGGTGTCTGGTATTAGTTTCTGGTGTCTAATGTTAGTTATCTGGTGTCTGGTATTAGTTATCTGGTGTCTGGTATTAGTTGCTGGTGTCTCGTATTAGATATCTGGTGTCTGGTATTAGTTATATGGTGTCTGGTATTAGTTTCTGGTGTCTGGTATTAGTTATCTGGTGTCTGGTATAAGTTTCTGGTGTCTGGTATTAGATACCTGGTGTCTGGTATTAGTAATCTGGTGTCTGGTATTAGTTGCTGGTGTCTGGTATTAGTTATCTGGTGTCTGGTATTAGTTATCTGGTGTCTGGTATTAGTTATCTGGTGTCTGGTATTAGTTTCTGGTGTCTGGTGTTAGTTATCTGGTGTCTGGTATTAGTTATCTGGTGTCTGATATTAGTTTCTCGTGTCTGGTATTAGTTTCTGGTGTCTGGTGTTAGTTATCTGGTGTCTGGTATTAGTTATCTGGTGTCTGGTATTAGTTTCTGGTGTCTGGTGTTAGTTATCTGGTGTCTGGTATTAGTTATCTGGTTACTGGTATTAGTTATCTGGTGTCTGGTATTAGTTTCTGGTATCTGGTATTAGTTATCTGGTGTCTGGTATTAGTTATCTGGTGTCTGGTATTAGTTTCTGGTGTCTGGTATTAGATATCTGGTGTCTGGTATTAGTTATCTGGTGTCTGGTATTAGTTTCTGGTGTCTGGTATTAGTTATCTGGTGTCGAGTATTAGTTATCTGGTGTCTGGTATTAGTTATCTGGTGTCTGGTATTAGTTTCTGGTGTCTGGTGTTAGTTATCTGGTGTCTGGTATTAGTTATCTGGTGTCTGGTATTAGTTTCTGGTGTCTGGTATTAGATATCTGGTGTCTGGTATTAGTTATCTGGTGTCTGGCATTAGTTTCTGGTGTCTGGTATTAGTTATCTGGTGTCTGGTATTAGGAATCTGGTGTCTGGTATTAGTTTCTGGTGTCTGGTATTAGTTATCTGGTGTCTGGTATTAGTTATCTAGTGTCTGGTATTAGTTATCTGGTGTCTGGTATTAGGAATCTGGTGTCTGGTATTAGTTATCTGGTGTCTGGTATTAGTTTCTGGTATCTGGTATTAGTTATCTGGTGTCTGGTATTAGGAATCTGGTGTCTGGTATTAGTTTCTGGTGTCTGGTATTAGTTATCTGGTGTCTGGTATTAGTGATCTGGTGTCTGGTATTAGTTTCTGGTGTCTGGTATTAGATATCTGGTGTCTGGTATTAGTTATCTGGTGTCTGGTATTAGTTATCTGGTGTCTGGTATTAGTTTCTGGTGTCTGGTATTAGATATCTGGTGTCTGGTATTAGTTATCTGGTGTCTGGTATTAGTTATCTGGTGTCTGGTATTCGTTATCTGGTGTCTGGTATTAGTTTCTGGTGTCTGGTATTAGAAATCTGGTGTCTGGTATTAGTTTCTGGTGTCTGGTATTAGATATCTGGTGTCTGGTATTAGTTATCTGGTGTCTGGTATTAGTTTCTGGTGTCTGGTATTAGTTATCTGGTGTCTGGTATTAGGAATCTGGTGTCTGGTATTAGTTTCTGGTGTCTGGTATTAATTATCTGGTGTCTGGTATTAGTTATCTGGTGTCTGGTATTAGTTTCTGGTGTCTGGTATTAGATATCTGGTGTCTGGTATTAGTTATCTGGTGTCTGGTATTAGTTATCTGGTGTCTGGTATTAGTTTCTGGTGTCTGGTATTAGATATCTGGTGTCTGGTATTAGATATCTGGTGTCTGGTATTAGATATCTGGTGTCTGGTATTAGTTATCTGGTGTCTGGTATTAGTTTCTGGTGTCTGGTATTAATTATCTGGTGTCTGGTATTAGTTATCTGGTGTCTGGTATTACTTATCTGGTGTCTGGTATTAGTTTCTGGTGTCTGGTATTAGATATCTGGTGTCTGGTATTAGTTATCTGGTGTCTGGTATTAGTTTCTGGTGTCTGGTATTAGGAAGCTGGTGCCTGGTATTAGTTTCTGGTGTCTAGTATTAGATATCTGGTGTCTGGTATTAGTTATCTGGTGTCTGGTATTAGTTTCTGGTGTCTGGTATTAGATATCTGGTGTCTGGTATTAGTTATCTGGTGTCTGGTATTAGTAATCTGGTGTCTGGTATTAGTTTTTGGTGTCTGGTATTAGTTATCTGGTGTCTGGTATTCGTTATCTGGTGTCTGGTATTAGTTTCTGGTGTCTGGTATTAGGAATCTGGTGTCTGGTATTAGTTTCTGGTGTCTGGTATTAGATATCTGGTGTCTGGTATTAGTTATCTGGTGTCTGGTATTAGTTTCTGGTGTCTGGTATTAGATATCTGGTGTCTGGTATTAGTTATCTGGTGTCTGGTATTAGTAATCTGGTGTCTGGTATTAGTTTCTGGTGTCTGGTATTAGATATCTGGTGTCTGGTATTAGTTTCTGGTGTCTGGTATTAGTTATCTGGTGTCTGGTATTAGTTTCTGGTGTCTGGTATTAGTTATCTGGTGTCTGGTATTAGGAATCTGGTGTCTGGTATTAGTTTCTGGTGTCTGGTATTAGTTATCTGGTGTCTGGTATTAGTTACTAGTGTCTGGTATTAGTTATCTGGTGTCTGGTATTAGTTTCTGGTGTCTGGTATTAGTTATCTGGTGTCTGGTATTAGTTATCTGGTGTCTGGTAATAGTTATCTGGTGTCTGGTATTAGTTTCTGGTGTCTGGTATTAGATATCTGGTGTCTGGTATTAGTTATCTGGTGTCTGGTATTAGTTATCTGGTGTCTGTTATTAGTTATCTGGTGTCTGGTATTAGATATCTGGTGTCTGGTATTAGTTATCTGGTGTCTGGTATTAGTTATCTGGTGTCTGGTATTAGGAATCTGGTGTCTGGTATTAGTTTCTGGTGTCTGGTATTATATATCTGGTGTCTGGTATTAGTTTCTGGTGTCTGGTATTAGTTATCTGATGTCTGGTATTAGTTATCTGGTGTCTGATATTACTTTCCGGTGTCTGGTGTTAGTTATCTGGTGTCTGGAATTAGTTATCTGGTGTCTGGTATTACTTATCTGGTGTCTGGTATTAGTTTCTGGTGTCTGGTATTAGATATCTGGTGTCTGGTATTAGTTATCTGGTGTCTGGTATTAGTTTCTGGTGTCTGGTATTAGATATCTGGTGTCTGGTATTAGTTATCTGGTGTCTGGTATTAGTTTCTGGTGTCTGGTATTAGGAAGCTGGTGTCTGGTATTAGTTTCTGGTGTCTGGTATTAGATATCTGGTGTCTGGTATTAGTTATCTGGTGTCTGGTATTAGTTTCTGGTGTCTGGTATTAGATATCTGGTGTCTGGTATTAGTTTCTGGTGTCTGGTATTAGTTATCTGGTGTCTGGTATTAGTTTCTGGTGTCTGGTATTAGTTATCTGGTGTCTGGTATTAGTTATCTGTCGTCTGGTATTAGTTTCTGGTGTCTGGTATTAGTTTCTGGTGTCTGGTATTAGTTTCTGGTGTCTGGTATTAGATATCTGGTGTCTGGTATTAGATATTTGGTGTCTGGTATTAGTTATCTGGTGTCTGGTATTAGTTTCTGGTGTCTGGTATTAGGTAGTTGGTGTCTGGTATTAGGTATCTGGTGTCTGGTATTAGTTATCTGGTGTCTGGTATTAGTTATCTGGTGTCTGGTATTAGTTATCTGGTGTCTGGTATTAGTTTCTGGTGTCTGGTATTAGTTATCTGGTATCTGGTATTACTTATCTGGTGTCTGGTATTAGTTATCTGGTGTCTGGTATTAGTTTCTGGTGTCTGGTATTAGTTATCTGGTGTCTGGTATTAGTTTCTGGTGTCTGGTATTAGGAATCTGGTGTCTGGTATTAGTTTTCTGGTGTCTGGTATTAGCTTCTGGTGTCTGTTATTAGTTGCTGGTGTCTGGTATTAGTTATCTGGTGTCTGGTATTAGGAATCTGGTGTCTGGTATTAGGAATCTGGTGTCTGGTATTAGTTATCTGGTGTCTGGTATTAGTTATCTGGTGTCTGGTATTAGTTTCTGGTGTCTGGTATTAGTTATCTGGTGTCTGGTATTAGTTATCTGGTGTCTGGTATTAGTTATCTGGTGTCTGGTATTAGTTTCTGGTGTCTGGTATTAGTTATCTGGTGTCTGGTATTAGTTTCTGGTGTCTGGTATTAGATATCTGGTGTCTGCTATTAGTTATCTGGTGTCTGGTATTAGTTTCTGGTGTCTGGTATTAGTTATCTGGTGTCTGGTATTAGTTATCTGGTGTCTGGTATTAGTTATCTGGTGTCTGGTATTAGTTAATTGGTATCTAGTATTAGTTTCTGGTGTCTGGTATTAGTTATCTGGTGTCTGGTATTAGTTATCTGGTGTCTGGTATTAGTTTCTGGTGTCTAGTATTAGTTATATGGTGTCTGGTATTAGGTATCTGGTGTCTGGTATTAGGTATCTGCTGTCTGGTATTAGATATCTGGTAACTGGTATTAGATATTTGGTGTCTGGTATTAGTTATCTGGTGTCTGGTATTAGTTATCTGGTGTCTGGTATTAGTTTCTGGTGTCTGGTATTAGTTATCTGGTGTCTGGTAATAGTTTCTGGTGTCTGGTATTAGTTATCTGGTGTCTGGTATTAGGAATCTGGTGTCTGGTATTAGTTTCTGGTGTCTGGTATTAGATATCTGGTGTCTGTTATTAATTATCTGGTGTCTGGTATTAGTTATCTGGTGTCTGGTATTAGTTATCTGGTGTCTGGTATTAGATATCTGGTGTCTGGTATTAGTTATCTGGTGTCTGGTATTAGTTATCTGGTGTCTGGTATTAGTTATCTGGTGTCTGGTATTAGTTATCTGGTGTCTGGTATTAGTTATCTGGTGTCTGGTATTAGTTTCTGGTGTCTGGTATTAGTTATCTGGTGTCTGGTATTAGTTTCTGGTGTCTGGTATTAGTTATCTGGTGTCTGGTATTAATTATCTGGTGTCTGGTATTAGTTATCTGGTGTCTGGTATTAATTATCTGGTGTCTGGTATTAGTTATCTGGTGTCTGGTTTTAGTTATCTGGTGTCTGGTATTAGTTTCTGGTGTCTGGTATTAGTTATCTGGTGTCGAGTATTAGGAATCTGGTGTCTGGTATTAGTTTCTGGTGTCTGGTATTAGATATCTGGTGTCTGGTATTAGTTATCTGGTGTCTGGTATTAGTTTCTGGTGTCTATTATTAGGAATCTGGTGTCTAATATTAGTTATCTGGTGTCTGGTATTAGTTTCTGGTGTCTGGTATTAAATATCTCGTGTCTGGTATTAGTTATCTGGTGTCTGGTATTAGTTATCTGGTGTCTGGTATTAGGTATCTGGTGTCTGGTATTAGTTATCTGGTGTCTGGTGTTAGTTATCTGGTGTCTGGTATCTGGTGTCTGGTATTAGATATCTGGTGTCTGGTATTAGTTATCTGGTGTCTGGTATTAGGAATCTGGTGTCTGGTATTAGTTTCTGGTGTCTGGTATTAGTTATCTGGTGTCTGGTATTACTTATCTGGTGTCTGGTATTAGTTATCTGGTATCTGGTATTAGTTTTTGGTGTCTGGTATTAGTTATCTGGTGTCTGGTATTAGTTTCTGGTGTCTGGTATTAGGAATCTGGTGTCTGGTATTAGTTATCTGGTGTCTGGTATTAGTTATCTGGTGTCTGGTATTAGGAATCTGGTGTCTGGTATTAGTTCCTGGTGTCTGGTATTAGATATCTGGTGTCTGGTATTAGTTATCTGCTGTCTGGTATTAGGTATCTCCTGTCTGGTATTAGATATCTGGTGTCTGGTATTAGTTTCTGGTGTCTGGTATTAGGAATCTGGTGTCTGGTATTAGTTATCTGGTGTCTGGTATTAGTTATCTGGTGTCCGCTATTAGTTTCTGGTGTCTGGTATTAGTTATCTGGTGTCTGGTATTAGTTATCTGGTTTCTGGTATTAGTTATCTGGTGTCTGGTATTAGTTTCTGGTGTCTGGTATTAAATATCTCGTGTCTGGTATTAGTTATCTGGTGTCTGGTATTAGTTATCTGGTGTCTGGTATTAGTTATCTGGTGTCTGGTATTAGTTTCTGGTGTCTGGTATTAGGAATCTGGTGTCTGGTATTAGGTCTGGTGTCTGGTATTAGTTTTCTGGTGTCTGGTATTAGTTTCTGGTGTCTGCTATTAGTTTCTGGTGTCTGGTATTAGTTATCTGGAGTCTGGTATTAGTTATCTGGTGTCTGGTATTAGGAATCTGGTGTCTGGTATTAGTTCCTGGTGTCTGGTTTTAGATATCTGGTGTCTCGTATTAGTTATCTGCTGTCTGGTACTAGGTATCTGCTGTCTGGTATTAGATATCTGGTGTCTGGTATTAGTTTCTGGTGTCTGGTATTAGGAATCTGGTGTCTGGTATTATTTATCTGGTGTCTGGTATTAGTTATCTGGTGTCTGGTATTAGTTTCTGGTGTCTGGTATTAGGAATCTGGTGTCTGGTATTAGGAATCTGGTGTCTGGTATTAGTTTCTGGTGTCTGGTATTAGATATCTGGTGTCTGGTATTAGATATCTGGTGTCGCGTATTAGTTATCTGGTGTCTGGTATTAGTTTCTGGTGTCTGGTATTAGGAATCTGGTGTCTGGTATTAGTTATCTGGTGTCTGGTATTAGCTTTTGCTGTCTGGTATTAGGAATCTGGTGTCTTGTATTAGGTATCTGCTGTCTGGTATTAGATATCTGGTGTCTGGTATTAGATATCTGGTGTCTGGTATTAGTTATCTGGTGTCTGGTATTAGGTATCTGCTGTCTGGTATTAGTTATCTGGTGTCTGGTATTAGTTATCTGGTGTCTGGTATTAGTTTCTGGTGTCTGGTATTAGTTATCTGGTGTCTGGTATTTGTTATCTGGTGTCTGATATTAGTTATCTGGTGTCTGGTATTAGTTTCTGGTGTCTGGTATTAGTTATCTGGTGTCTGGTATTAGTTATCTGGTGTCTGGTATTAGTTATCTGGTGTCTGATATTAGTTTCTGGTGTCTGGTATTAGATATCTGGTGTCTGGTATTAGTTATCTCGTGTCTGGTATTAGTTTCTGGTGTCTGGTATTAGTTATCTGGTGTCTGGTATTAGGAATCTGCTGTCTGGTATTAGTTTCTGGTGTCTGGTATTAATTATCTGGTGTCTGGTATTAGTTATCTGGTGTCTGGTATTAGTTATCTGCTGTCTGGTATTAGTTTCTGGTGTCTGGTATTAGTTATCTGTCGTCTGGTATTAGTTATCTGGTGTCTGGTATTAGTTATCTGGTGTCTAGTATTAGTTTCTGGTGTCTGGTATTAGATATCTGGTGTCTGGTATTAGTTACCTGGTGTCTGGTATTAGTTATCTGGTGTCTGGTATTAGTTATCTGGTGTCTGGTATTAGTTATCTGGTGTCTGGTATTAGTTATCTGGTGTCTGGTATTAGTTTCTGGTGTCTGGTATTAGTTATCTGGTGTCTGGTATTAGTTTCTGGTGTCTGGTATTAGGAATCTGGTGTCTACTATTAGTTATCTGGTGTCTGGTATTAGCTTTTGCTGTCTGGTATTAGGAATCTGGTGTCTTGTATTAGGTATCTGCTGTCTGGTATTAGATATCTGGTGTCTGGTATTAGATATCTGGTGTCTGGTATTAGTTATCTGGTGTCTGGTATTAGGTATCTGCTGTCTGGTATTAGTTATCTGGTGTCTGGTATTAGTTATCTGGTGTCTGGTATTAGTTTCTGGTGTCTGGTATTAGTTATCTGGTGTCTGGTATTAGTTATCTGGTGTCTGGTATTAGTTATCTGGTGTCTGGTATTAGTTTCTGGTGTCTGGTATTAGATATCTGGTGTCTGGTATTAGTTATCTCGTGTCTGATATTAGTTTCTGGTGTCTGGTATTAGTTATCTGGTGTCTGGTATTAGGAATCTGCTGTCTGGTATTAGTTTCTGGTGTCTGGTAGTAATTATCTGGTGTCTGGTATTAGTTATCTGGTGTCTGGTATTAGTTATCTGCTGTCTGGTATTAGTTTCTGGTGTCTGGTATTAGTTATCTGTCGTCTGGTATTAGTTATCTGGTGTCTGGTATTAGTTATCTGGTGTCTAGTATTAGTTTCTGGTGTCTGGTATTAGATATCTGGTGTCTGGTATTAGGTATCTGGTGTCTGGTATTAGTTATCTGGTGTCTGGTATTAGTTATCTGGTGTCTGGTATTAGTTATCTGGTGTCTGGTATTAGTTTCTGGTGTCTGGTATTAGATATCTGGTGTCTGGTATTAGTTATCTGGTGTCTGGTATTAGTTTCTGGTGTCTGGTATTAGGAATCTGGTGTCTAATATTAGTTATCTGGTGTCTGGTATTAGTTTCTGGTGTCTGGTATTAAATATCTCGTGTCTGGTATTAGTTATCTGGTGTCTGGTATTAGTTATCTGGTGTCTGGTATTAGGTATCTGGTGTCTGGTATTAGTTATCTGGTGTCTGGTGTTAGTTATCTGGTGTCTGGTATTTGGTATCTGGTGTCTGGTATTAGATATCTGGTGTCTGGTATTAGTTATCTGGTGTCTGGTATTAGGAATCTGGTGTCTGGTATTAGTTTCTGGTGTCTGGTATTAGTTATCTGGTGTCTGGTATTACTTATCTGGTGTCTGGTATTAGTTATCTGGTATCTGGTATTAGTTTTTGGTGTCTGGTATTAGTTATCTGGTGTCTGGTATTAGTTTCTGGTGTCTGGTATTAGGAATCTGGTGTCTGGTATTAGTTATCTGGTGTCTGGTATTAGTTATCTGGTGTCTGGTATTAGGAATCTGGTGTCTGGTATTAGTTCCTGGTGTCTGGTATTAGATATCTGGTGTCTGGTATTAGTTATCTGCTGTCTGGTATTAGGTATCTCCTGTCTGGTATTAGATATCTGGTGTCTGGTATTAGTTTCTGGTGTCTGGTATTAGGAATCTGGTGTCTGGTATTAGTTATCTGGTGTCTGGTATTAGTTATCTGGTGTCCGGTATTAGTTTCTGGTGTCTGGTATTAGTTATCTGGTGTCTGGTATTAGTTATCTGGTTTCTGGTATTAGTTATCTGGTGTCTGGTATTAGTTTCTGGTGTCTGGTATTAAATATCTCGTGTCTGGTATTAGTTATCTGGTGTCTGGTATTAGTTATCTGGTGTCTGGTATTAGTTATCTGGTGTCTGGTATTAGTTTCTGGTGTCTGGTATTAGGAATCTGGTGTCTGGTATTAGGTCTGGTGTCTGGTATTAGTTTTCTGGTGTCTGGTATTAGTTTCTGGTGTCTGCTATTAGTTTCTGGTGTCTGGTATTAGTTATCTGGAGTCTGGTATTAGTTATCTGGTGTCTAGTATTAGGAATCTGGTGTCTGGTATTAGTTCCTGGTGTCTGGTTTTAGATATCTGGTGTCTCGTATTAGTTATCTGCTGTCTGGTATTAGGTATCTGCTGTCTGGTATTAGATATCTGGTGTCTGGTATTAGTTTCTGGTGTCTGGTATTAGGAATCTGGTGTCTGGTATTATTTATCTGGTGTCTGGTATTAGTTATCTGGTGTCTGGTATTAGTTTCTGGTGTCTGGTATTAGGAATCTGGTGTCTGGTATTAGGAATCTGGTGTCTGGTATTAGTTTCTGGTGTCTGGTATTAGATATCTGGTGTCTGGTATTAGATATCTGGTGTCGCGTATTAGTTATCTGGTGTCTGGTATTAGTTTCTGGTGTCTGGTATTAGGAATCTGGTGTCTGGTATTAGTTATCTGGTGTCTGGTATTAGCTTTTGCTGTCTGGTATTAGGAATCTGGTGTCTTGTATTAGGTATCTGCTGTCTGGTATTAGATATCTGGTGTCTGGTATTAGATATCTGGTGTCTGGTATTAGTTATCTGGTGTCTGGTATTAGGTATCTGCTGTCTGGTATTAGTTATCTGGTGTCTGGTATTAGTTATCTGGTGTCTGGTATTAGTTTCTGGTGTCTGGTATTAGTTATCTGGTGTCTAGTATTTGTTATCTGGTGTCTGATATTAGTTATCTGGTGTATGGTGTCTGGTATTAGTTTCTGGTGTCTGGTATTAGTTATCTGGTGTCTGGTATTAGTTATCTGGTGTCTGGTATTAGTTATCTGGTGTCTGGTATTAGTTTCTGGTGTCTGGTATTAGATATCTGGTGTCTGGTATTAGTTATCTCGTGTCTGGTATTAGTTTCTGGTGTCTGGTATTAGTTATCTGGTGTCTGGTATTAGGAATCTGCTGTCTGGTATTAGTTTCTGGTGTCTGGTATTAATTATCTGGTGTCTGGTATTAGTTATCTGGTGTCTGGTATTAGTTATCTGCTGTCTGGTATTAGTTTCTGGTGTCTGGTATTAGTTATCTGTCGTCTGGTATTAGTTATCTGGTGTCTAGTATTAGTTTCTGGTGTCTGGTATTAGATATCTGGTGTCTGGTATTAGTTATCTGGTGTCTGGTATTAGTTATCTGGTGTCTGGTATTAGTTATCTGGTGTCTGGTATTAGTTATCTGGTGTCTGGTATTAGTTATCTGGTGTCTGGTATTAGTTTCTGGTGTCTGGTATTAGATATCTGGTGTCTGGTATTAGTTATCTGGTGTCTGGTATTAGTTATCTGGTGTCTGGTATTAGTTTCTGGTGTCTAGTGTTAGTTATCTGGTGTCTGGTATTAGTTATCTGGTGTCTGGTATTAGTTGCTGGTGTCTCGTATTAGATATCTGGTGTCTGGTATTAGTTATATGGTGTCTGGTATTAGTTTCTGGTGTCTGGTATTAGTTATCTGGTGTCTGGTATAAGTTTCTGGTGTCTGGTATTAGATACCTGGTGTCTGGTATTAGTAATCTGGTGTCTGGTATTAGTTGCTGGTGTCTGGTATTAGTTATCTGGTGTCTGGTATTAGTTATCTGGTGTCTGGTATTAGTTATCTGGTGTCTGGTATTAGTTTCTGGTGTCTGGTGTTAGTTATCTGGTGTCTGGTATTAGTTATCTGGTGTCTGATATTAGTTTCTCGTGTCTGGTATTAGTTTCTGGTGTCTGGTGTTAGTTATCTGGTGTCTGGTATTAGTTATCTGGTGTCTGGTATTAGTTATCTGGTGTCTGGTATTAGTTTCTGGTGTCTGGTGTTAGTTATCTGGTGTCTGGTATTAGTTATCTGGTTACTGGTATTAGTTATCTGGTGTCTGGTATTAGTTTCTGGTATCTGGTATTAGTTATCTGGTGTCTGGTATTAGTTATCTGGTGTCTGGTATTAGTTTCTGGTGTCTGGTATTAGATATCTGGTGTCTGGTATTAGTTATCTGGTGTCTGGTATTAGTTTCTGGTGTCTGGTATTAGTTATCTGGTGTCGAGTATTAGTTATCTGGTGTCTGGTATTAGTTATCTGGTGTCTGGTATTAGTTTCTGGTGTCTGGTGTTAGTTATCTGGTGTCTGGTATTAGTTATCTGGAGTCTGGTATTAGTTTCTGGTGTCTGGTATTAGATATCTGGTGTCTGGTATTAGTTATCTGGTGTCTGGCATTAGTTTCTGGTGTCTGGTATTAGTTATCTGGTGTCTGGTATTAGGAATCTGGTGTCTGGTATTAGTTTCTGGTGTCTGGTATTAGTTATCTGGTGTCTGGTATTAGTTATCTAGTGTCTGGTATTAGTTATCTGGTGTCTGGTATTAGGAATCTGGTGTCTGGTATTAGTTATCTGGTGTCTGGTATTAGTTTCTGGTATCTGGTATTAGTTATCTGGTGTCTGGTATTAGGAATCTGGTGTCTGGTATTAGTTTCTGGTGTCTGGTATTAGTTATCTGGTGTCTGGTATTAGTGATCTGGTGTCTGGTATTAGTTTCTGGTGTCTGGTATTAGATATCTGGTGTCTGGTATTAGTTATCTGGTGTCTGGTATTAGTTATCTGGTGTCTGGTATTAGTTTCTGGTGTCTGGTATTAGATATCTGGTGTCTGGTATTAGTTATCTGGTGTCTGGTATTAGTTATCTGGTGTCTGGTATTCGTTATCTGGTGTCTGGTATTAGTTTCTGGTGTCTGGTATTAGAAATCTGGTGTCTGGTATTAGTTTCTGGTGTCTGGTATTAGATATCTGGTGTCTGGTATTAGTTATCTGGTGTCTGGTATTAGTTTCTGGTGTCTGGTATTAGTTATCTGGTGTCTGGTATTAGGAATCTGGTGTCTGGTATTAGTTTCTGGTGTCTGGTATTAATTATCTGGTGTCTGGTATTAGTTATCTGGTGTCTGGTATTAGTTTCTGGTGTCTGGTATTAGATATCTGGTGTCTGGTATTAGTTATCTGGTGTCTGGTATTAGTTATCTGGTGTCTGGTATTAGTTTCTGGTGTCTGGTATTAGATATCTAGTGTCTGGTATTAGATATCTGGTGTCTGGTATTAGATATCTGGTGTCTGGTATTAGTTATCTGGTGTCTGGTATTAGTTTCTGGTGTCTGGTATTAATTATCTGGTGTCTGGTATTAGTTATCTGGTGTCTGGTATTACTTATCTGGTGTCTGGTATTAGTTTCTGGTGTCTGGTATTAGATATCTGGTGTCTGGTGTTAGTTATCTGGTGTCTGGTATTAGTTTCTGGTGTCTGGTATTAGATATCTGGTGTCTGGTATTAGTTATCTGGTGTCTGGTATTAGTTTCTGGTGTCTGGTATTAGGAAGCTGGTGCCTGGTATTAGTTTCTGGTGTCTAGTATTAGATATCTGGTGTCTGGTATTAGTTATCTGGTGTCTGGTATTAGTTTCTGGTGTCTGGTATTAGATATCTGGTGTCTGGTATTAGTTATCTGGTGTCTGGTATTAGTAATCTGGTGTCTGGTATTAGTTTTTGGTGTCTGGTATTAGTTATCTGGTGTCTGGTATTCGTTATCTGGTGTCTGGTATTAGTTTCTGGTGTCTGGTATTAGGAATCTGGTGTCTGGTATTAGTTTCTGGTGTCTGGTATTAGATATCTGGTGTCTGGTATTAGTTATCTGGTGTCTGGTATTAGTTTCTGGTGTCTGGTATTAGTTATCTGGTGTCTGGTATTAGTAATCTGGTGTCTGGTATTAGTTTCTGGTGTCTGGTATTAGATATCTGGTGTCTGGTATTAGTTTCTGGTGTCTGGTATTAGTTATCTGGTGTCTGGTATTAGTTTCTGGTGTCTGGTATTAGTTATCTGGTGTCTGGTATTAGGAATCTGGTGTCTGGTATTAGTTTCTGGTGTCTGGTATTAGTTATCTGGTGTCTGGTATTAGTTACTAGTGTCTGGTATTAGTTATCTGGTGTCTGGTATTAGTTTCTGGTGTCTGGTATTAGTTATCTGGTGTCTGGTATTAGTTATCTGGTGTCTGGTAATAGTTATCTGGTGTCTGGTATTAGTTTCTGGTGTCTGGTATTAGATATCTGGTGTCTGGTATTAGTTATCTGGTGTCTGGTATTAGTTATCTGGTGTCTGTTATTAGTTATCTGGTGTCTGGTATTAGATATCTGGTGTCTGGTATTAGTTATCTGGTGTCTGGTATTAGTTATCTGGTGTCTGGTATTAGGAATCTGGTGTCTGGTATTAGTTTCTGGTGTCTGGTATTATATATCTGGTGTCTGGTATTAGTTTCTGGTGTCTGGTATTAGTTATCTGATGTCTGGTATTAGTTATCTGGTGTCTGATATTACTTTCCGGTGTCTGGTGTTAGTTATCTGGTGTCTGGAATTAGTTATCTGGTGTCTGGTATTACTTATCTGGTGTCTGGTATTAGTTTCTGGTGTCTGGTATTAGATATCTGGTGTCTGGTATTAGTTATCTGGTGTCTGGTATTAGTTTCTGGTGTCTGGTATTAGATATCTGGTGTCTGGTATTAGTTATCTGGTGTCTGGTATTAGTTTCTGGTGTCTGGTATTAGGAAGCTGGTGTCTGGTATTAGTTTCTGGTGTCTGGTATTAGATATCTGGTGTCTGGTATTAGTTATCTGGTGTCTGGTATTAGTTTCTGGTGTCTGGTATTAGATATCTGGTGTCTGGTATTAGTTTCTGGTGTCTGGTATTAGTTATCTGGTGTCTGGTATTAGTTTCTGGTGTCTGGTATTAGTTATCTGGTGTCTGGTATTAGGAATCTGGTGTCTGGTATTAGTTTCTGGTGTCTGGTATTAGTTATCTGGTGTCTGGTATTAGTTACTAGTGTCTGGTATTAGTTATCTGGTGTCTGGTATTAGTTTCTGGTGTCTGGTATTAGTTATCTGGTGTCTGGTATTAGTTATCTGGTGTCTGGTATTAGTTATCTGGTGTCTAGTATTAGTTTCTGGTGTCTGGTATTAGGAATCTGGTGTCTGGTATTAGTTTCTGGTGTCTGGTATTAGATATCTGGTGTGTGGTATTAGTTATCTGGTGTCTGGTATTAGTTTCTGGTGTCTGGTATTAGATATCTGGTGTCTGGTATTAGTTTCTGGTGTCTGGTATTAGTTATCTGGTGTCTGGTATTAGTTTCTGGTGTCTGGTATTAGGTATCTAGTGTCTGGTATTAGGAATCTGGTGTCTGGTATTAGATATCTGATGTCTGGTATTAGTTATCTGGTGTCTGGTATTAGTTATCTGGTGTCTGGTATTAGTTATCGGGTTTCTGGTATTAGTTATCTGATGTCTGGTATTAGTTATCTGGTGTCTGGTATTAGTTATCTGATGTCTGGTATTAGTTATCTGGTGTCTGGTATTAGTTTTTTGGTGTCTGGTATTAGGTATCTGGTGTCTGGTATTAGGTATCTGGTGTCTAATATTAGTTATCTGGTGTCTGATATTAGTTATCTGGTGTCTGGTATTAGGTATCTGGTGTCTGGTATTAGTTATCTGGTGTCTGGTATTAGGTATCTGGTGTCTGATATTAGTTATCTGGTGTCTGGTTTTAGGTATCTGGTGTCTGGTATTAGTTATCTGGTGTCTGGTATTAGTTATCTGGAGTCTGGTATTAGGAATCTGGTGTCTGGTATTAGTTATCTGGTGTCTGGTTTTAGTTATCTGGTGTCTGGTATTAGTTATCTGGTGTCTGGTATTAGGTATCTGGTGTCTGGTATTAGGTATCTAGTGTCTGGTATTAGGAATCTGGCATCTGGTATTAGTTATCTGGTGTCTGGTATTAGGTATCTGGTGTCTGGTATTAGGTATCTAGTGTCTGATATTAGGTATCTGGTGTCTAATATTAGGAATCTGGTGTCTGGTATTAGTTATCTGGTGTCTGGTATGAGGTATCTGGTGTCTGGTATTAGGTATCTGGTGTCTGGTATTAGATATCTGGTGTCTGGTATTAGTTATCTGGTGTCTGGTATTAGTTTCTGGTGTCTGGTATTAATTATCTGGTGTCTGGTATTACTTATCTGGTGTCTGGTATTAGTTTCTGGTGTCTGGTATTAGTTTCTGGTGTCTGGTATTAGATATCTGGTGTCTGGTATTAGTTATCTGGTGTCTGGTATTAGTTTCTGGTGTCTGGTATTAGATATCTGGTGTCTGGTATTAGTTATCTAGTGTCTGGTATTAGGAATCTGGTGTCTGGTATTAGTTTCTGGTGTCTGGTATTAGTTATCTGGTGTCTGGTATTAGATATCTGGTGTCTGGTATTAGTTATCTGGTGTCTGGTATTAGTTTCTGGTGTCTGGTATTAGATATCTGGTGTCTGGTATTAGTTATCTGGTGTCTGGTATTAGTTTCTGGTGTCTGGTATTAGTTATTTGGTGTCTGGTATTAGTTATCTGGTGTCTGGTATTAGTTTCTGGTGTCTGGTATTAGTTATCTGGTGTCTGGTATTAGTTATCTGGTGTCTGGTATTAGTTTCTGGTGTCTGGTATTAGTTTCTGGTGTCTGGTATTAGATATCTGGTGTCTGGTATTAGTTATCTGCTGTCTGGTATTAGATATCTGGTGTCTGGTATTAGTTATCTGCTGTCTGGTATTAGATATCTGGTGTCTGGTATTAGATATCTGGTGTCTGGTATTAGTTATCTGGTGTCTGGTATTAGTTTCTGGTGTCTGGTATTAGATATCTGGTGTCTGGTATTAGTTATCTGGTGTCTGGTATTAGTTTCTGGTGTCTGGTATTAGTTATCTGGTGTCTGGTATTAGTTATCTGGTGTCTGGTATTAGTTTCTGGTGTCTGGTATTAGTTATCTGGTGTCTGGTATTAGTTATCTGGTGTCTGGTATTAGTTTCTGGTGTCTGGTATTAGATATCTGGTGTCTGGTATTAGTTATCTGGTGTCTGGTATTACTTATCTGGTGTCTGGTATTAGTTATCTGGTGTCTGGTATTAGTTATCTGGTGTCTGGTATTAGTTTCTGGTGTCTGGTATTAGTTATCTGGTGTCTGGTATTAGTTATCTGGTGTCTGGTATTAGTTTCTGGTGTCTGGTATTAGATATCTGGTGTCTGGTATTAGTTATCTGGTGTCTGGTATTAGTTTCTGGTGTCTGGTATTAGTTATCTGGTGTCTGGTATTAGGAATCTGGTGTCTGGTATTAGTTTCTGGTGTCTGGTATTATATATCTGGTGTCTGGTATTAGTTATCTGGTGTCTGGTATTAGTTTCTGGTGTCTGGTATTAGTTATCTGGTGTCTGGTATTAGTTATCTGGTGTCTGGTATTAGTTATCTGGTGTCTGGTATTAGTTATCTGGTGTCTGGTATTAGTTTCTGGTGTCTGGTATTAGTTATCTGGTGTCTGATATTAGTTATCTGGTGTCTGGTATTAGTTATCTGGTGTCTGGTATTAGTTATCTGGTGTCTGGTATTACGAATCTGGTGTCTGGTATTAGGTATCTGGTGTCTGGTATTAGTTATCAGGTGTCTGGTATTAGTAATCTGGTGTCTGGTATTAGTTTCTGGTGTCTTGTATTAGTTTCTGGTGTCTGGTACTAGTTTCTGGTGTCTGGTTTTAGATATCTGGTGTCTAGTATTAGTTATCTGGTGTCTGGTATTAGTTATCTGGTGTCTAATATTAGGAATCTGGTGTCTGGTATTAGTTTCTGGTGTGTGGTATTAGTTATCTGGTGTCTGATATTAGTTTCTGGTGTCTGGTATTAGTTATCTGGTGTCTAATATTAGGAATCTGGTGTCTGGTATTAGTTTCTGGTGTGTGGTATTAGTTATCTGGTGTCTGATATTAGTTTCTGGTGTCTGGTTTTAGTTATCTGGTGTCTGGTATTAGTTTCTGGTGTCTGGTATTAGATATCTTGTGTCTGGTATTAGTTATCTGCTGTCTGGTATTAGGTATCTGCTGTCTGGTATTAGATATCTGGTGTCTGGTATTAGATATCTGGTGTCTGGTATTAGTTATCTGGTGTCTGGTATTAGATATCTTGTGTCTGGTATTAGTTATCTGCTGTCTGGTATTAGGTATCTGCTGTCTGGTATTAGATATCTGGTGTCTGGTATTAGATATCTGGTGTCTGGTATTAGTTATCTGGTGTCTGGTATTAGTTATCTGGTGTCTGGTATTAGTTATCTGGTGTCTGGTATTAGTTTCTGGTGTCTGGTATTAGTTATCTGGTGTCTGATATTAGTTATCTGGTGTCTGGTATTAGTTATCTGGTGTCTGGTATTAGTTATCTGGTGTCTGGTATTACGAATCTGGTGTCTGGTATTAGTTATCTGGTGTCTGGTATT
Organism: Tachina lurida; assembly: GCA_944452675.1. Classification (NCBI taxonomy): domain Eukaryota; kingdom Metazoa; phylum Arthropoda; class Insecta; order Diptera; family Tachinidae; genus Tachina; species Tachina lurida. Next base: position 803,733 of record CALYBX010000001.1, read on the forward strand.
AGTTTCTGGTGTCTGGTATTAGTTATCTGGTGTCTGGTATTAGGAATCTGGTGTCTGGTATTAGTTTCTGGTGTCTGGTATTAGATATCTTGTGTCTGGTATTAGTTATCTGCTGTCTGGTATTAGGTATCTGCTGTCTGGTATTAGATATCTGGTGTCTGGTATTAGATATCTGGTGTCTGGTATTAGTTATCTGGTGTCTGCTATTAGTTTCTGGTGTCTAGTATTAGTTATCTGGTGTCTGGTATTAGTTATCTGGTGTCTGGTATTAGTTATCTGGTGTCTGGTATTAGTTTCTGGTGTCTGGTATTAGTTATCTGGTGTCTGGTATTAGTTATCTGGTGTCTGGTATTAGTTTCTGGTGTCTGGTATTAGATATCTGGTGTCTGATATTAGTTATCTGGTGTCTGGTATTACGAATCTGGTGTCTGGTATTAGGTATCTGGTGTCTGGTATTAGTTATCAGGTGTCTGGTATTAGTAATCTGGTGTCTGGTATTAGTTTCTGGTGTCTTGTATTAGTTTCTGGTGTCTGGTACTAGTTTCTGGTGTCTGGTTTTAGATATCTGGTGTCTAGTATTAGTTATCTGGTGTCTGGTATTAGTTTCTGGTGTCTGGTATTAGGAATCTGGTGTCTGGTATTAGTTATCTGGTGTCTGGTATTAGTTTCTGGTGTCTGGTATTAGGAATCTTGTGTCTGTTATTAGGTATCTGCTGTCTGGTATTAGATATCTGGTGTCTGGTATTAGATATCTGGTGTCTGGTATTAGTTATCTGGTGTCTGGTATTAGTTATCTGGTGTCTGGTATTAGTTATCTGGTGTCTGGTATTAGTTATCTGGTGTCTGGTATTAGTTTCTGGTGTCTGGTATTAGTTATCTGGTGTCTAGTATTAGTTTCTGGTGTCTGGTATTAGTTATCTGGTGTCTGGTATTAGTTATCTGGTTTCTGCTATTAGTTTCTGGTGTCTGGTATTAGTTATCTGGTGTCTGGTGTTAGGAATCTGGTGTCTGGTATTAGTTTGTGGTGTCTGGTATTAGTTATTTGGTGTCTGGTATTAGTTTCTGGTGTCTGGTATTAGTTATCTGGTGTCTGGTATTAGTTTCTGGTGTCTGGTATTAGGAATCTGGTGTCTGGTATAAGTTTCTGGTGTCTGTTATTAGATATCCGGTGTCTGGTATTAGTTGTCTGCTGTCTGGTATTAGATTTCTGCTGTCTGTTATTAGGAATCTGGTGTCTGGTATTAGATATCTGGTGTCTGGTATTAGTTTCTGGTGTCTGGTATTAGTTATCTGGTGTCTGGTATTAGATATCTGGTGTCTGGTATTAGTTATCTGGTGTCTGGTACTAGTTTCTGGTGTCTGGTATTAGTTATCTGGTGTCTGGTTTTAGGAATCTGGTGTCTGGTATTAGTTTCTGGTGTCTGGTATTAGTTATCTGGTGTCTGGTATTAGTTTCTGGTGTCTGGTATTAGGAATGTGGTGTCTTATATTAGTTTCTGGTGTCTGGTATTAGTTTCTGGTGTCTGGTATTAGTTATCTGGTGTCTGGTATTAGTTTCTGGTGTCTGGTATTAGGAATCTGGTGTCTGGTATTAGTTTCTGGTGTCTGGTGTTAGTTATCTGGTGTCTGGTATGAGGAATCTGGTGTCTGGTATTAGTTTCTGGTGTCTGGTATTAGTTATCTGGTGTCTGGTATTAGTTTCTGGTGTCTGGTATTAGTTATCTGGTGTCTGAAATTAGTTTCTGGTGTCTGGTATTAGGAATCTGCTGTCTGGTATTAGTTTCTGGTGTCTGGTATTAGTTATCTGGTGTCTGGTATTAGTTATCTGGTGTCTGGTATTAGGAATCTGGTGTCTGGTATTAGTTATCTGGTATCTGGTATTAGTTTCTGGTGTCTGGTATTAGTTATCTGGTGTCTGGTATTAGTTATCTGGTGTCTGGTATTAGTTTCTAATGTCTGGTATTAGAAATCTGCTGTCTGGTATTAGTTATCTGGTGTCTGGTATTAGTTTCTGGTGTCTGGTATTAGTTATCTGGTGTCTGGTATTAGGAATCTGGTGTCTGGTATTAGTTTCTGGTGTCTGGTATTAGTTATCTGGTGTCTGGTATTAGTTTCTGGTGTCTGGTTGTAGTTATCTGGTGTCTGGTATTAGTTTCTGGTGTCTGGTATTAGAAATCTGCTGTGTGGTATTAGTTATCTGGTGTCTGGTATTAGTTTCTGGTGTCTGGTTTTAGTTATCTGGTGTCTGGTATTAGTTTCTGGTGTCTGGTATTAGAAATCTGCTGTCTGGTATTAGTTATCTGGTGTCTGGTATTAGTTTCTGGTGTCTGGTATTAGTTATCTGGTATCTGGTATTAGGAATTTGGTGTCTGGTATTAGTTTCTGGTGTCTGGTATTAGTTATCTGGTGTCTGGTATTAGATATCTGGTGTCTGGTATTAGTTATCTGGTGTCTGGTATTAGTTTCTGGTGTCTGGTATTAGTTATCTGGTGTCTGGTATTAGTTATCTGGTGTCTGGTATTAGTTATCTGGTGTCTGGTATTAGATATCTGGTGTCTGGTATTAGTTATCTGGTGTCTGGTATTAGTTTCTGGTGTCTGGTATTAGATATCTGGTGTCTAGTATTAGTTATCTGGTGTCTGGTATTAGTTTCTGGTGTCTGGTATTAGTTATCTGGTGTCTGGTATTAGTTATCTGGTGTCTGATATTAGTTTCTGGTGTCTGGTATTAGTTATCTGGTGTCTGGTATTAGGAATCTGGTGTCTGGTATTAGTTTCTGGTGTCCGGTATTAGTTATCTGGTGTCTGGTATTAGTTTCTGGTGTCTGGTATTAGTTTCTGGTGTCTGGTATTAGATATCTGGTGTCTGGTATTAGATATATGGTGTCTGGTATTAGTTATCTGGTATCTGGTATTAGTTTCTGGTGTCTGGTGTTAGTTATCTGGTGTCTGGTATTATTTATCTGGTGTCTGGTATTAGTTTCTGGTGTCTGGTATTAGTTATCTGGTGTCTGGTATTAGTTATCTGGTGTCTGGTATTAGTTTCTGGTGTCTGGTATTAGTTTCTGGTGTCTGGTATAATATATCTGGTGTCTGGTATTAGTTTCTGGTGTCTGGTATTAGTTATCTGGTGTCTGGTATTAGTTATCTGGTGTCTGGTATTAGGAATCTGGTGTCTGGTATTAGTTATCTGGTATCTGGTATTAGTTTCTGGTGTCTGGTATTAGTTATCTGGTGTCTGGTATTAGTTATCTGGTGTCTGGTATTAGTTTCTAATGTCTGGTATTAGAAATCTGCTGTCTGGTATTAGTTATCTGGTGTCTGGTATTAGTTTCTGGTGTCTGGTATTAGTTATCTGGTGTCTGGTATTAGGAATCTGGTGTCTGGTATTAGTTTCTGGTGTCTGGTATTAGTTATCTGGTGTCTGGTATTAGTTTCTGGTGTCTGGTTGTAGTTATCTGGTGTCTGGTATTAGTTTCTGGTGTCTGGTATTAGAAATCTGCTGTGTGGTATTAGTTATCTGGTGTCTGGTATTAGTTTCTGGTGTCTGGTTTTAGTTATCTGGTGTCTGGTATTAGTTTCTGGTGTCTGGTATTAGAAATCTGCTGTCTGGTATTAGTTATCTGGTGTCTGGTATTAGTTTCTGGTGTCTGGTATTAGTTATCTGGTATCTGGTATTAGGAATTTGGTGTCTGGTATTAGTTTCTGGTGTCTGGTATTAGTTATCTGGTGTCTGGTATTAGATATCTGGTGTCTGGTATTAGTTATCTGGTGTCTGGTATTAGTTTCTGGTGTCTGGTATTAGTTATCTGGTGTCTGGTATTAGTTATCTGGTGTCTGGTATTAGTTATCTGGTGTCTGGTATTAGATATCTGGTGTCTGGTATTAGTTATCTGGTGTCTGGTATTAGTTTCTGGTGTCTGGTATTAGATATCTGGTGTCTAGTATTAGTTATCTGGTGTCTGGTATTAGTTTCTGGTGTCTGGTATTAGTTATCTGGTGTCTGGTATTAGTTATCTGGTGTCTGATATTAGTTTCTGGTGTCTGGTATTAGTTATCTGGTGTCTGGTATTAGGAATCTGGTGTCTGGTATTAGTTTCTGGTGTCCGGTATTAGTTATCTGGTGTCTGGTATTAGTTTCTGGTGTCTGGTATTAGTTTCTGGTGTCTGGTATTAGATATCTGGTGTCTGGTATTAGATATATGGTGTCTGGTATTAGTTATCTGGTATCTGGTATTAGTTTCTGGTGTCTGGTGTTAGTTATCTGGTGTCTGGTATTATTTATCTGGTGTCTGGTATTAGTTTCTGGTGTCTGGTATTAGTTATCTGGTGTCTGGTATTAGTTATCTGGTGTCTGGTATTAGTTTCTGGTGTCTGGTATTAGTTTCTGGTGTCTGGTATAATATATCTGGTGTCTGGTATTAGTTATCTGGTGTCTGGTATTAGTTATCTGGTGTCTGGTATTAGTTATCTGGTGTCTGGTATTAGTTATCTGGTGTCTGGTATTAGTTATCTGGTGTCTGGTATTAGTTTCTGGTGTCTGGTATTAGTTTCTGGTGTCTGGTATAATATATCTGGTGTCTGGTATTAGTTATCTGGTGTCTGGTATTAGTTATCTGGTGTCTGGTATTAGTTATCTGGTGTCTGGTATTAGTTATCTGGTGTCTGGTATTAGTTATCTGGTGTCTGGTATTAGTTTCTGGTGTCTGGTATTAGTTTCTGGTGTCTGGTATTAGATATCTGGTGTCTGGTATTAGATATCTGCTGTCTGGTATTAGTTATCTGGTGTCTGGTATTAGTTTCTGGTGTCTGGTATTAGTTATCTGGTATCTGGTATTAGGAATTTGGTGTCTGGTATTAGTTTCTGGTGTCTGGTATTAGTTATCTGGTGTCTGGTATTAGATATCTGGTGTCTGGTATTAGTTATCTGGTGTCTGGTATTAGTTTCTGGTGTCTGGTATTAGTTATCTGGTGTCTGGTATTAGTTATCTGGTGTCTGGTATTAGTTATCTGGTGTCTGGTATTAGATATCTGGTGTCTGGTATTAGTTATCTGGTGTCTGGTATTAGTTTCTGGTGTCTGGTATTAGATATCTGGTGTCTGGTATTAGTTATCTGGTGTCTGGTATTAGTTTCTGGTGTCTGGTATTAGTTATCTGGTGTCTGGTATTAGTTATCTGGTGTCTGATATTAGTTTCTGGTGTCTGGTATTAGTTATCTGGTGTCTGGTATTAGGAATCTGGTGTCTGGTATTAGTTTCTGGTGTCCGGTATTAGTTATCTGGTGTCTGGTATTAGTTTCTGGTGTCTGGTATTAGTTTCTGGTGTCTGGTATTAGATATCTGGTGTCTGGTATTAGATATATGGTGTCTGGTATTAGTTATCTGGTATCTGGTATTAGTTTCTGGTGTCTGGTGTTAGTTATCTGGTGTCTGGTATTATTTATCTGGTGTCTGGTATTAGTTTCTGGTGTCTGGTATTAGTTATCTGGTGTCTGGTATTAGTTATCTGGTGTCTGGTATTAGTTTCTGGTGTCTGGTATTAGTTTCTGGTGTCTGGTATAATATATCTGGTGTCTGGTATTAGTTATCTGGTGTCTGGTATTAGTTATCTGGTGTCTGGTATTAGTTATCTGGTGTCTGGTATTAGTTATCTGGTGTCTGGTATTAGTTATCTGGTGTCTGGTATTAGTTTCTGGTGTCTGGTATTAGTTTCTGGTGTCTGGTATAATATATCTGGTGTCTGGTATTAGTTATCTGGTGTCTGGTATTAGTTATCTGGTGTCTGGTATTAGTTATCTGGTGTCTGGTATTAGTTATCTGGTGTCTGGTATTAGTTATCTGGTGTCTGGTATTAGTTTCTGGTGTCTGGTATTAGTTTCTGGTGTCTGGTATTAGATATCTGGTGTCTGGTATTAGATATATGGTGTCTGGTATTAGTTATCTGGTGTCTGGTATTAGTTTCTGGTGTCTAGTGTTAGTTATCTGGTGTCTTGTATTATTTATCTGGTGTCTGGTATTAGTTTCTGGTGTCTGGTATTAGTTATCTGGTGTCTGGTATTAGTTATCTGGTGTCTGGTATTAGTTTCTGGTGTCTGGTATAATATATCTGGTGTCTGGTATTAGTTATCTGGTGTCTGGTATTAGTTATCTGGTGTCTGGTATTAGTTATCTGGTGTCTGGTATTAGATATCTGGTGTCTGGTATTAGTTATCTGCTGTCTGGTTTTAGATATCTGGTGTCTGGTATTAGTTATCTGCTGTCTGGTATTAGATATCTGGTGTCTGGTAGTAGTTAGATACTGCCGGTTCTATGACAATTAAAATTGTCAAATTTGGGTAATAAATGTCGAAATTTGGGTAATTAATGTCGAAATTTGTAATTTATGGGCTAAATTTTCCATATTATGGTAATTAGTGTCAATGGTGTGCAGTGACGAGGGTTTGCATAACCCTTTTTTGTTTGTACATAGATAAGGATAGTTTGATGTCGGTCCGTCGATGTGTTTTTGTTTTAATTTTATTGTTTGATGTCCGCCGGTCTATGTGCATAGGTATTTATGTAAGCACGCAGGTGCGCTTGTTTGTACGTAGTATTTTTTTTTCGTTTGTTAAGCGGTTGCAGTAGCTGTATGATTTTAGATTGTGTGTGCGTGTGTGGATAGAGAGAATGTTGCTTTGGTTTTTTTATGTTATTCTTTTGTTTGTACGTAGTATGGTTTTTCGTTTGTTAAACGGTTGCAGAAGGGTATTTGAGAAAGAAATTATGTATGCTTGTGTGGGGGGAATCTGAGAATGTTTTTGTTGTTGGTTTTATTTAGTTTGATTTTTCTATTTCCTTAAAGAGTTTTGAAGAGATGAATAAAATATGTAATTTATGAGCAATGAATTTACTTGAAGGTTGGACAAATTGAAGTGTAACATATTTAGGATTGTCAAAGGGAATTAGAGATGTGTGATCATGGGAGCTAACGTTATGCTCGTGCGTGTGTATGAAGTTTGTGATACTGAGGATTGTCAAAGATTGGTTGTTATTTTCTTGTATTATTCTTTTGTTTGTACGTAGTATGGTTAATCGTTTGTTAAACGGTTGCAGAAGGGTATTTGAGAAAGAAATTATGTATGATTGTGGGAAATCTATAAATGTTTTTTGTTGTTGGTTTTATTTAGTTTGATTTTTTCAATTTCCTATGTTTAAAGAGTTTAAGGAGATGAATAAAATATGTGGTTTGTGAGTTAAGCATGGTTTGATATCCGTCCGTCCGTCGATGTACATAGTTAATTATGTAGGTACGCATTAGTTATGTAGGTACGAAGGCTTGTATGTATGTTTTTGTTTTAATTTTGAATTGAATGTTTTTTTTCTTGGTTTGTTAAGCGGTTGCAGCAGGTTTGTGATTTTAGATTGTGTGTGTGTGTGTGTGTGTGTGTGCATAGAGAAAATGTTGCTTTAGTTTTTTCTATTTTCTTTTTAGCTGGTGACCATGGAAGGTTATTTTAGAAAGACATTATGTATGCTTGTGGGAAATCTATGAATGTTTTTTGTTGTTGGTTTTATTTATTTTGATTTTCCTATGTTTAAAGAGTTTGAAGAGATGAATAAAATATGTAATTTATGAGCAATGAACTTACTTGAAGGTTAAAGAAATTGAAGTGTACGATATTTAGGATTGTCAAAGGGAATTAGAGATGCGTGATCATGGGAGCCAACGTTATGCTCATGCATGTGTATTTACGTATGTTTTTACAATAACTTGAGTGTTGGCAGATGGGTAAGTAGTCGTATATGTATATAAAAAAAGCGAGTGTGTAATGCCGAGTACACATCTGGCATTTGTTGTGTTCTAATTATTTTTTAAAATGTGTGCAACGCCTTTCACATTATGTTTTTTATAGGAAAGGCAACACCACACAACAAAAAATAAATAAAAAAAATCGGAAATCATAAGCGTTACCACTAGTGCACACTGTGTGCATGCGGCATTACTTTTTTTGTTTGTAGTATTTCGTTTAGGACATGGAAGGGTATTTATAGAAAGTAATTATGTATGCTGATGAGATATCAATGTTTCTGTTTTTGTTGTTGTTTGATTTTTAATTTTTTTATGTTTAAAGAATTTGAAGAAATGAATAAAATATACAATTTATGCGTGTTGTATTTATTCATTCTTTTCACTTATTTTGTAAACAAATTGAAGTTTGTGATATTGAGGATTGTCAAAGATTGGTTGTTATTTTCACTGCTTGCTGACATTTGTCTCTGTCTCTGTCTATTGACTCTTAAATTATGCATATGACTTGATAGTAATTCGTATAAATTGAGAAGTTTTCTAATCTAGCAGCAAGTACAGCATTGTATCTAGACAGTACATCATCAAATTTTACAAAATTTAAAAAATATATAAATTATTAAAATGGATGCGGTATATATATGCAATATCTGCAATAAGGTATACAAATACCAAAAGTGTTTTTCCGACCATATCCGAAAACATGATGTTGAGGATCAATATAAATATCCTCAGGGTGGCGTTGGCTGAAGTAGTTAGCACGTTGACTACAAAACCGAAGGTCCTGGGTTCAATCCCTGTATCCGACAGTCATTAAATAATAACACCACGCATTTTTCTGATGTGCATTAGTGTCCCTTTGTGTCAGTTGTTGTAGGAAAGTTCAAGTGATGAAGGCATAGTCACTGGTCACTGAACTATACCGACTTCAGCAGATACTAATCCTAATGTAACATCAGAGCGCCCTCCTTCGTTGTGTAGCAAAAATCATTGGCGAAGTAAAATAATCAATAAAATGGCTACAAGACACAGCTTCAAAAAATTAATACGCCTCATTTAACATAAGAGAGGCGCTGCAACACTGCATTATTAAAAAAAAAGCGTGCGAAAAAGCAGAGTTGTAAAAGAATGAAGCTTTCCTCTATCTCTTCCTTCACCACCTGTCTTCTCTCTCACTATCCCTTTCCTAAAGAAGGTAACACCTAGTAATAGTAGTAGGCATTAATTGCCTGAGTGTTACTTCTCTTTCAAAAAAAAAAAAAAAAAAAAAAACAACAACAACATCAATATCCTCAACAACAACAATATGTATATCCTCAACAACAACAATATGTATATCCTCAACAACAACAATATGTATATCCTCAACAACAACAACATCAATATCCTCAACAACAACAACATCAATATCATCAACAATATAAATATCCTCAACAACAACAACAATATCAATATCCTCAACAACAACAATATCAATATCCTCAACAACAACAATATCAATATCCTCAACAACAACAATATGTATATCCTCAACAACAACAACAATATCAATATCGTCAACAGCAACAACAACAACAACAACAGCAGCAACAACAACAACAGCAACAACAACAACAATTACAAATGTATTGGGAGCAAACTCCTACTGCCATACAGTGGTACCCAAATACGGACCAACAATTACAATATCAACCACAACAACAACTACATGAAGCGGGTGCTTATGGAGGTAATTTAATAAATAATACCACCGTTGATGAAGAAACTCAAGGAAGACATGAAGAAAATATGAAATTTTACAACATAAGCAAAGCTTTCAAAAATAACATTGCACAGTGGGGACTTTTGCAAAATAAATGGTAATAAATCTGGAACTTCTAAACTACTGATTGGATTTATATGAAACTTCGAACATCCGTAGAAGAGGACTCAGGCTTTATAACAAATGTCTTGGCAGCCGTCTGGCTTAAGCTGGACAGGAGTTACAGTGGGCCTAAGTTGACAACATGGGACTCAAAAAAAATTCTGAGGCTTGTAACTTTTAGAAAAATTATCCGATTTTTATGAGATAAAGCGTTTTGATCTAAGCTCAACATTTTTAATAAATAATGTCCTTAGATGAGTTTTCGTATCTCTCATAACTTAGAAGATATTTGACTTTTAACAAAAAAAATTTTTTTTTTTGCCTTGACTTTTTTTTAGTATTTCACCTACAACTTTTTAGTCAATTGTTGGATTTTAAATTAAAAGACAGCATTAAATTTCTGATCAAATTTTAAATAAAAATAAGTAAAAAACTAATTTATATCTGCAGTCGTGAAAACGGGAAAAGGCAAAGAATTAAAAGTTTTAAAATTTTTCTGAAAAAGGCACGTTTTTTTAAGAAAAAGTATCTTCATTATTTTCAATTTTGTGAAAAACTTTGTTTAACACATGCACTTTTAAACCACATAGCGCTAAAAACAATCTATTCAGAATATGCTAAGAGCCAATTATTTTGTATTTTGGGCATGCACCCTACACTCAGCAGTGTCCGAAAATTGCCAATTTCAAAATTTTTTTTTGTGCTTATGCGCTTATAAAAAGTTGTGACGGTATATTTTGAAAGTTTTAGCTATATCATTTAATTGTTAGGATAGTTGGCAACAAGCTAAACTTAAATTTTTAACAGCCTTTTCATAAATGCGAACATGCGCGCAAATTTTCTGAAAAAAGTCAAAATTTGGGAAAAATTTTGTTTTGTACCATAAAAAATATATATAAAAATAATTTTCTTTTCTTATGTTGGCATTTTTAGCTTTCATGTGAGTCTTTTTACTTTGCCTGAAAAAATTATTCCAATATAATTAACCGATCTCGAGATATTCCGATTGTAGGGTGCAATTCAAAAAATATGTAGAATGCGCTTAACTTTTTTCCCTTTATTCACACATCAGCTGTTTAAAACTTTTATGAATTCTGAAATTCAACCTAAATAGAAAAACAAAAATAAATTTGGAATGTTATCCAATAAGTCTATGTATATTTTTCGCAATAAAAAATATTTATGGTAATTATACCATATGTTTTTCCATGTAAGTGTAGTTAATGCTAATAACAGGTAAGCATTTAACGAATAACAACACACATTTTTAATGGATTAAAAAAAGGTTTTCGCGGATTTCATTACAGCAACATCGGGAGGTGATACCTGATTATGCTACTACTACTTAATAACACTTCACAGTACTAGGTAATTAGACAAAATTAGCTAAGGTGCTTATAAATTATGATGTATTGCATAAAAAATTGGAAAAGTTTTATTGGTGTGTATTGTTTTTTTATTATTATTTACCAATAGATAATCTATTTAATATTAGGCTATAACTAAGAAAAATTTTTTAACACTAAATAATTTATTTATTTTTAAATTACATGTTTGAGCTATGTTAATTACCATAATTTTACAATTTATTTATTTCAACTATTTTTAAGAAAACAATCCGAAATATCGAAGCTTAAGAGGTTATTTATTTGAACTGCTTCACTGTCGTCTTTCTCTATTTCTGTAGTTATCTTTGGTAACCATTGCAATCGTATTGCTTGTAAAACTGGATCTGAGGATAACAATAAGTGAAGCATTAAATCACAATTTTCTGCTAATTTTGAACACTTTCGACTATTAAATAATATGTACTGCTTTACATCTTTGTTCCTTGCTTCTTGAGCTTCTTCTGTAAGTTCTCCCAGAGGTAGGATATTGGTTTCAATGATTTCTTTTCCATGAGATAATACCTTATGTACAGTTGGCGTCATCAATCTCCATGGATATACATTTTTTATCAATACTTTTGTTTCATTAGCAAAAGCATCAAATTTTTCTGCATTGATTTGCTTTTTACTGTTAATAGTTGCCAGTATTATTTTGAAGTTCCTTATTAGTTTTTTATCCAAGCCGGTTATCAAGGATGTAGTCTCAGGATCCTCAAAAAAGCGTCTAGCAGTATTTCCATTATTCGAGCTACCATAACCGTTAATTGGCTTATCAATTATAAGCCCATGAATTCTAAATTCATCTTGTATCCTTTTCTTCTCAGTTCTTCGTGTATCTGCTAAGTCTTTGTTGTTTCGTGAGGAGACAGTTTCATTACCTTTAATATTTCTATATTTTATATCAGATGCAAGCAATACTCCATAAATCTAATGCGAGCATGAAGTGGGGAAATTCCAAATTTAAGGGCTTCCTCTTTTATAGTTTCATCAGATTTATCTTCAAACTCAGAGCTTTTTTTCCCACATTGCATTTCCAGTATGACTTGGTATCCGTTAGGGCATTGGCAACTTTTCTATCTATCATAGTCAATTGTAGATCAAATGTGATATTTATAATGCAGTCAGAAATTTTTACTGCAATGCTTGGTAAGTTCTTTATTTCTTCTAATATAGTAACCACAATATTTTGAGTTTCATCTCTATTTTCTTTCATATATTCAAATTTTATTGGTCGACATAATAACTTTGATGCAGGCGTCCTATTTATCCATACGTCTTCAAATGCAGGTACAGTGGATGATGATGATGAATTTGTATATAAACGCATTCTAAGAGGTACCAACGTAGACATAAATATCGATGAAAAAGATATATTATCTTCGCTTTGTTGTCTATATTCAGAAAATCCAGTAGTCCCATCACAACCCCTTTTACAAATTAATACTAGCTCGGACTTGTGGCATTTACTTATGTCTTCTTTGCTAAAGGTTGAAATTATCCTAGAAGCAGTATTTTCGAGGAGACTGCATAACTCAATAGTGGCGCCTAAAAACTAAATGAAGATGCTTCTAAAAAATAGAGAAATTTTTGGTAGCGTACGAAAGAAAAATGAAAGAATTAAATTATAACAAAACTAAGTTCCAAAAACAAAATGACCAATGGCTAAAAACCGAGATAGTTACACAGATTGGTATGAAACAATTGGGAAGGCCTAATAAATTATACGAGGAACTCCAACCAAGAAGCCAGAAAAGAAAGCAAGAAGACCTCATTGAAAACCACTCTTTTGGCCTTATAAAGGATGCCTTTAGAAGTGCCTTAACCAAAAACAAACCGAAGGAAGTTGGTCAAATTATAGATGCTCTTCCAAAAGCATCCCCAAAGAGAATCCAACGTATGGTGGAAAGCATACCAACACCTAATTCTAAAACAGATTTTACTAATGAAGATGCATTAGCCCTTATTCTAAACTTGGGTCCAACAAGGAATAAATATGAAATATTAAGAAAAACTATGACTGAAAAGAATTGGGGAAATTTGCCATCTAGAAAGTCATTGAAGGCAACAAAGGATGTAATTTTGCCATCGGTTTCGAACGTTAATAGCACAGGCGCCAGTTATCCAGTCTCCTCGAAAATACTGCTTCTAGGATAATTTTAACCTTTAGCAAAGAAGACATAAGTAAATGCCACAAGTCCGAGCTAGTATTAATTTGTAAATGGGGTTGTGATGGGACTACTGGATTTTCTGAATAAAGACAAGAAAGCGAAGATAATATATCTTTTTCATCATTTGAATATATGAAAGAAAACAGAGATGAAACTCAAAATATTGTGGTTACTATATCAGAAGAAATAAGGAACTTACCAAGCATTGCATTAAAAATTTCTGACTGCATTATAAATGTCACATTTGATTTAAAATTGACTATGATAGATGGAAAAGTTGCCCTAACGGATATCAAGTCATACTGGAAATGCAATATATGTGGGAAAAAAGCTCTGAGTTTGAAGATAAATCTGACGAAACTATAAAAGAGGAAGCCCTTTAATTTGGAATTTCCCCACTTCATGTTCGCATTCGATTTATGGGGTATTACTTGCATCTACCATATGATATAAAATATAGAAATATCAAAGGTAATGAAACTGTCTCCTCATGAAACAACAAGGACTTAGCAGAGACACGAAAAACTGAGAAGAAAAGGAAAGCATGGGCTTATAATGGGCTTATTATAAAACACCCCTAGACGATTTTTTGAAGATCCTGAGACCACATTCTTGATAACCGGCTTGGATAAAAAACTAATAAGGAACTTCAAAATAATACTGGCAACTATTAACAGTAAAAAGCAAATCAATGCAGAAAAATTTTATGCTTTTGCTAATGAAACAAAAGTATTGATAAAAAATGTATATCCATGGAGATTGATGACGCCAACTGTACATAAGGTATTATCTCATGGAAAAGAAATCATTGAAACCAACATCCTAGCTCTGGAAGAACTTACAGAAGAAGCTCAAGCAGCAAGGAACAAAGATGTAAAGCAGTGCAGATTATTTAATAGTCGAAAGTGTTAAAAATTAGCAGAAAATTATGATTTCACTTATTGTTATCCTCAGATCCAGATTTACAAGCAATACGATTGAAATGGTAACCAAAGATAACTAAAGAAATAGAGAAAGACGACAGTGAAGCAGTTCAAATAAATAACCTCTTAAGCTTCGATATTTCGGATTGTTTTCTTAAAAATAATTGAAATAAATAAATTGTAAAATTATATTAATTAACATAGCTCAAACATGTAATTTAAAAATAAATAAATTATTTAGTGTTAAAAAGTTTTTCTTAGTTATAGCCTAATATTAAATAGATTATCTATTGGTAAATAATAATAAAAAACAATACACACAAATATAACTTTTCCAATTTTTTATGCAATACAGCATAATTTATAAGCACCTTTGCGAATTTTGTCTAATTACCTAGTACTGTGAAGTGTTATTAAGTAGTAGTAGCATAATCAGGTAGCACCTCCCGATGTTGCTGTAATAAAATCCGTTAAAAATGTGTGTTGTTATTCGTTAAATGCTTACCTGTTATTAGCATTAACTACACTTACATGGAAAAACATATGGTATAATTACCATAAATATTTTTTATTGCGAAAAATATACATAGACTTATTGGATAACATTCCAAATTTATTTTTGTTTTTCTATTTAGGTTGAATTTCAGAATTCATAAAAGTTTTAAACAGCTGATGTGTGAATAAAGGGAAAAAAGTTAAGCGCATTCTACATATTTTTTGAATTGCACCCTACAATCGGAATATCTCGAGATCGGTTAATTATATTGGAATATTTTTTTCAGGCAAAGTAAAAAGACTCACATGAAAGCTAAAAATGCCAACATAAGAAAAGAAAATTATTTTTATATATATTTTTTATGGTACAAAACAAAATTTTTCCCAAATTTTGACTTTTTTCAGAAAATTTGCGCGCATGTTCGCATTTATGAAAAGGCTGTTAAAAATTTAAGTTTAGCATGTTGCCAACTATCCTAACAATTAAATAATATAGCTAAAACTTTCAAAATATACCGTCACAACTTTTTATAAGCGCATAAGCACAAAAAAAAATTTTGAAATTGGCAATTTTCGGACACTGCTGAGTGTAGGGTGCATGCCCAAAATACAAAATAATTGGCTCTTAGCATATTCTGAATAGATTGTTTTTAGCGCTATGTGGTTTAAAAGTGCAGGTGTTAAACAAAGTTTTTCACAAAATTGAAAATAATGAAGATACTTTTTCTTAAAAAAACGTGCCTTTTTCAGAAAAATTTTAAAACTTTTAATTCTTTGCCTTTTCCCGTTTTCACGACTGCAGATATTAATTAGGTTTTTACTTATTTTTATTTAAAATTTGATCAGAAATTTAATGCTGTCTTTTAATTTAAAATCGAACAATTGACTAAAAAGTTGTAGGTGAAACACTAAAAAAAGTCAAGGCAAAAAAAAAAATTTTTTTTTGTGAAAAGTCAAATATCTTCTAAGTTATGAGAGATACGAAAACACATCTAAGGACATTATTTATTAAAAATGTTGAGCTTAGATCAAAACGCTTTATCTCATAAAAATCGGATAATTTTTCTAAAAGTTACAAGCCTCAGAATTTTTTTTGAGTCCCATGTTGTCAACTTAGGCCCACTGTAACTCCTGTCCAGCTTAAGCCAGACGGCTGCCAAGACATTTGTTATAAAGCCTGAGTCCTCTTCTACGGATGTTCGTTTCATATAAATCCAATCAGTAGCTTAGAAGTTCCAGATTTATTACCATTTATTTTGCAAAAGTCCCCACTGTGCATTGCAACTTATGGATTAAACAATAAAAGAGATGAACTTTTACTGGAAGATTTCATTGGTGAAAATGAATCATAGAGATGCTTGAAAGTCATTTACTAAGCCACATTGTAATAAAATTTAATGTAAGTATTGTGGCAGAATATGTAAAAATTGTGGGAGAGGAATTGGAGTTCAATATTATTCATCATAGAGCTAAAATGAATTTGTTGACCAGAGGAGATGAAATATATGAAGTATTTTCAAACCAAATTTCACAAATTCAAAATAAAATGTGTGAATTCCAAGAGAAGGACTCTGGTTGGACTTTGATACGCATAGTCCGAGCAGAGCTAAGTATTAATAAGGCTTCTCTAGTTAAAGGAGCAAACTGGATGAGTTTACCAGAAAAACTTCAAAAAAGAAAAGCTTGCATTAATGTAGAAAACACCGATCAATACTGTTTCAAGTGGTGTCTAATCGCAGCAGTGGATAATTCTCAAATAACGAGTAAACAGCGATGTAGCTCATATAATATTCATGATATAACTGCTGACATCATTTGTACCCAAAACGGTGTAACGCTCGATTTTAAGAATTTAATATTTCCAATATCTTTAAAAGATATTAAAATATTTGAGAAGCGGAATAGCGGAATCAGCGTAAACGTATTTGGTTATGATGAGGAAAATAATGTAATTGTTGGTCCGTATTATATTACAAAGGAGGAAAAATGTATTCATATCAACTTATTGTTGTTAGAAAATATCGGTGGTCATCATTACATTCTAATAGAAAATATGTCTAGGTAAGCTAAAAGTGTCAAGTACTAGTTAATATAAATAAATATATATATGGTAAAATTTTTATAATATTTATTATAAATGATTTAATTTAAATTTTTTTACAGATTATTAAGTGGTCAAACTACCAAACATGAACACTCTCTTAAATTGTGTAATGTATGTCTACAATATACACACAATGATAGGATCATGGAGCAACACAAAGCGGAGTGTGGTAAAATTGTAGCCCAACTACCATCACATAAAAACGCTACACTTAAATTTAAGGATCACCAACGACAGATGGATGTACCTTTTGTCGTGTACGCTGACTTTGAGTGCATACTTGAGGACATCCAATATAAAGTAAGTGAACAAAATAGTTTAACTAAAAAGCATATTCCCTGTGCTTTTAGTTATAATATTAAATATATTAAGCATAATATAGATAAGTTTAGAATCTATACTGGCAAGGACGCGGCAGAAAAATTTGTTGCTTATTTAGTTAAGGATTGTGAGGATATTTATACTAATTATTTAATGACTAAGAAACAAATGGATTCTTTATCCCCTTTAGAGATATTCAGTTTCCAAAATGCTGTAAATTGTCACATATGTGATACATTTTTAGGTAGTGATCGCGTAAGGGATCATTGTCATGTAACTGGCAAATTTAGAGGTGCAGCTCATAATATGTGCAACTTAAAATATCAACAGCCAAAATTTATCCCTATTTATTTTCATAATTATTCGTCTTATGACTCACATCTTTTTGTTAAAGAGTTAGGAGAAAAGTCTGACAACATAAAAGTCCTTCCGCTAAATAAAGAACGTTACATATCTTTATCAACATATACAAAAATGAATGACGATTTCAATCTTGAACTTAGATTTCTAGACACCTTACGTTTTATGCCCGAAAGCTTAGAAACTTTAGCCAATAATCTTACAGATAACGATTTCTGTACAATTAAAGAGCAATTTACATCAAAAATAGAGTTTGATCTGGTTAGAAGGAAGGGTGTTTTCCCTTACAAATATCTCAATTCTTTTGAAAAATTAAATGATAGTCAACTTCCAGCGAGGGAAGACTTTTTCAACACACTTACCAATAGAGAATGTTCGCATGAAGATTACGAGCATGCAAAAAAAATTTGGCAAACATTTGATTGCAAAACTTTACAAGACTATATGGAGTTGTATTTAAAAACAGACGTACTGTTACTAACTGATGTATTCGAAAATTTTCGAAAAGTTTGTAAGGGAATATATAATCTAGATCCAAGCCAGTACTATACTGCTCCTGGACTATCGTGGGATGCTATGTTGAAGTACACAAATATAGAATTGGAATTGTTAACTGATCTAGATATGTATAATTTCTTTAAAAAGGGGATACGTGGGGGGATTGTACAATGTAGTAAAAGGTATTCAAAAGCAAACAATAAATATCTAGAGGATTTCGATAAAGAGAAACCCTCAGAATTTCTAATGTACCTAGATGCCAATAACCTTTACGGTTGGGCTATGTCCGAATATCTTCCATATGGAGGATTCAGATGGTTATCAAGTGATGAGCTAAATCTGGATCCAAATCGGATAGATAATAATTCAAATGATGGTTATGTGTATGAAGTTACTTTAGAATATCCCTCCAATTTGCACGAATCGCACAATGACCTACCTTTTTGTGCGGAAAATAAAAAACCTTATGGAAAGAATCAAACTAAATTAATTGCTGACTTTTCTACTAAACATTCATATATAGTGAATAATATATATATATATATATATATAGAACTCTTAAGCAATGTTTAGAGTATGGTTTGATTTTAAAGCAAGTACCTCGAATTCTCACTTTCAAACAATCTCCATGGTTAAAATCATATATAGACTTAAATACCAAGCATAGAGCTAACGCTAAAAATACGTTTGAGAAAAACTTCTTCAAATTGCTCAATAATGCGGTATATGGTAAGACTATGGAAAATGTAGATAAGAGAAAAGATGTTAGAATTGTAACAAACTGGAACAGAACGAATTGCAATCATTTGGGAGCCCAAGATTGGATATCTAAACCCAATTTCCATAGTTTGTCTATTTTTTCAGAAGACATGGTGGCGATTCAAATGAATAGGCTCCAGACATATTATAATAAGCCTACTTACTTAGGATTTTGTGTGTTAGAACTTTCCAAATGGAAAATGTATAATTTCCATTATGGTTACATGCAGCCTAAATTTAAATCAAAATTGTCATTAAACTATATGGATACTGATTCATTCATATATACAATACGGACTGATGACTTCTATGCTGACATAAAAATGGACATACAGGATGAATATGACACATCTGATTATCCTGCAGATAACATATATGGTATTCCTCGTTTAAACAAAAAGGTGCTGGGTATGATGAAAGACGAAAATTGTGGAAAAATAATGAAAGAGTTTGTTGGGTTGCGATCTAAAATGTATTCATTTAGTGTTCAAGATCAAAATGATGTAAAAAAATCGAAGGGGGTCAAGAAAACCATTTTAAATAAGTATAGCCTAAGTTCATATAGAGATTGTCTGTTTAATAAATCAAATGTATTTGATAATATGCTTACCTTTAAGTCGAGTTTGCATCAATTATATACTATGCAACTACATAAACTAATACTAAGTTATCAAGATGATAAAAGGAAAATAAAAAGTGATGGTATAAGCACTTATGCATGGTATCATTCAGCAATAGAGGAAACCAATCCTGAGTATGAGCTTGACATGCTATTAATGGAAATTGATAGACTTCAAGAAGAAGAAGAAAGTTAAAATAAATGTAAATTATTGTAAATTTTTATTGTTAAAATAAATGTAAATATTAATTATTAAGAAAAAATTTTTATGAAAAAACAAAGAAAATATAACCAATAAAAAACAATAAAAACATATATTTTTGTCTACATTTTGTTTTTTATTTATTATCCATCCTTAAATATAATTTATGAATTTTCACATCTGTTAGAATCTTGTGCTGCATTTTTTCCCCAATCTCATAACAAAGTCGTGTCAGTTCAATCTTTACATCCCTTTCGTGTATTTCTCGTATTTCATTGATTTGAAGTTTTGTTTTGTTTAAAGCGGAGCAGGTTGGTATATAATATTCATGATAGAAATGAAGGATTTGTTTTCTCAGAATGTTGTTCCAACATAAAATTGATGTAAAAAATACTCGAATTTGAGTTAGTGATCTCCATGTGTCAGAATCGATTTTTATTTTAAAGTTTCCTTGTATGATAACTAAAAAGCAAACACCTCTTTTATATTGAAACTTATATTCAACATCTCTCTCACTTTCATTACACTATGATACAAAAAAAAAAAAATTATTCAGGGATTCTAATGTACCAATTCGATTTTGTTGGAGTCCATGGATGACGAAAATACCGTTGGTTTTTTTAGGTCACTTCATAAAGTGATTTTATAACGGTAAATGTAGTGAAAAACGGGGTTTCAGTTTTAAACAGGTGTAACTTCTTTGTTTCCCAACGGATTTCTTTTAACTTTCCGTTGGTGTAAAGGACCGAATATTATCTTTCAACCAAGATATATTTTTTGAAAATCGACTCACAAATGGCTAAGTTACAGTCGTTGAAGTGTAGAAAAAACCCATTGAAAAAGTATTCTTTTGTAACTCATAAGCAACTTATGGCCTGAGGAAAACAAAAGAATACTTTTTCAATGGGTTTTTTCTACACTTCAACGACTGTAACTTAGCCATTTGTGAGTCGATTTTCAAAAAATATATCTTGGTTGAAAGATAATATTCGGTCCTTTACACCAACGGAAAGTTAAAAGAAATCCGTTGGGAAACAAAGAAGTTACACCTGTTTAAAACTGAAACCCCGTTTTTCACTACATTTACCGTTATAAAATCACTTTATGAAGTGACCTAAAAAAACCAACGGTATTTTCGTCATCCATGGACTCCAACAAAATCGAATTGGTACATTAGAATCCCTGAATAATTTTTTTTTTTTTTTGTATCACAGTGTTATCAATTATATTTATAGAATTTAAAAAATCTCGACGATTAAGCATATCATGAATATACTCCTTATAGCACATGAGATGTAACCACTCTTCTCGATCCAGTCCAATGTATTGCTTATTTTTATAATGCAACCATATCATTGGCTTAAAACCAAAAGCTGTAGAAAATCCACATGAAATCTTCAATTTCCAATTGAGCAAGTATTCAAACCCAAAAACCAAATCATATATTTGAGGTTTTCGTTCTTGATTGTTGTGAAATATATTCTTTAAAGTACGTTTATCCATCCTCAATGAAAATAACATTTAAACTAATAGCTTTTTCGGTCTATTAATCTCTATATATACAGAAATATGTATATTAAAATAAATAAGAAATCAAAAGCATACACACACATACATATATATTTTATATTTATTAATTGATTTTTTTACATAAATTTTTATAGGTATCTATAATTTTAAAAATTATTTTTTTCCTAATGTGAAACATGGTACACCGACATGTGTCTGGGCCTTCTTCACATCCTTCACTATACCAGGGGCAGCTGGCAAAATGTCCATTCTCGTCGGAGTCCTCCTGCTCCACAACTCCATACTCCTCATTTTCAGTGAGCATGGATACAAAAAAATTTATGCTCTCTTTATGCTCATATAATAATGAGTCCTCAAAGGAATGGAGGAATTCAAATAACTGCTCACGGATTTGGCTCATTTTTTAATTTATTTTATTAATTTTTTAAGAATTTTGTTGAATGCTATTTTTACACTAATATTCTTGAATGGTTTACGTTCCTATTTATAGTAAAAAATATACTTGTAAAATTAAAATTTTACAAAAAATTGTGAGTTCTTTTGAATTTTTTTGTTTCAGTTACACTTTAGCACATTAATATAACTATCTCTCTAATCTTTTGTTTTGAAATTTTTTTGTTTCAGTTACACTTTAGCACATGAATATAGCTATCTCTCTAATCTTTTGTTTTTAAATTTTTTGTTTCATTTACACTTTAGCACATGAATATAACTATCTCTCTGATCTTTTGTTTTGAAATTGTTTGTATCAGTTACGCCTTAGAACGTCAAAATATGTAACTATCTCTTTCACTACAATTCTATCAGTGACAAAACAAAAAATTTACGTAAAACATGATTACAATATGAGAAAAAGAGATAGCTACGATACTGATCTTTCTTTTAAGAACTATTTTTTACCTATTTAAAGATTAGTAGAAATATTTAATACATCAGTTTACAAAAGCAGATTGAGCTATCTGTCAGAGAAGAAAAAAAATACATATAAAAATTAAATTTAATTAATTAATATTGTGATAATGAATCCTCCAGATTTGATCACGAAATTCAATACATTGAATAAAAAAAAATTAATTCATATAAAAGAGCTCCAGGACTCAACGAAGTATGCAGTTAAAAACGCTAAGCGTGTGACGAGTAAATACGGCACCACAATTCAAATTGAACTAGAAAACAACATAATGTTTTTACCAAATCGGTACAACACGCTATCGGATGATGACATAATAGAACTGGCATCCGGGATATATTGCATATGTAAGCAAGGAGACAGTGGCTTAAAATTGGATACTGCTGCTGAAATAAATATCTTTTTAACAAATGCTCAATACCCACAGTGGGAATAATATGTAGAAACTATTATTTTATAAACATTTTGATTAATAAAACAGAAAAAATTTTAAAAATTGTTCGTGTTTTGTATTTATTTATTTTTTAAACTTACTTTGTAAAGAAATTGAAGACATAAATGTCCACATTTAAATGAATTATAATCTTGATATTGATTGTAATTATATTTTATATTTTTGCCTAGATATTTAACTAGTTCTAATGGAGGTTGTAAATTTCCAAAACTGTCGAAATATTCTTTATGTTCATTGTTTTTATAATATGCTACCCAATGGGTTCCAGGTCCTCTTGATAAATCCAAATTAATGATTCCACATTCTCTTTTTCTCGATCGTTTTGGTAGTGTATCCAACATGAAAACTCCTCTAAAGTATGGAATATTTGTTGAAAAGTTTCTCAGATCAACATCAGATAGGGGTTTATTGGGCAGCTTTACGAAAAATTTGGTTTTTGTTTTTCTTGACAAACCAATCCATATCCTTTCTTATATGGTTTAAGGTAAAAACCTTTCCCCATTGCTACTGCTTCCATTGTTTTATTATGTCTAGTTGCTTCATCAAGTTGTTGTTTGGCATTCTTTGCAGCATTTATTGCTTTTGCTATAGCTGCTCCGCCACTAGAAAGACTACCAATTGCACTCAGAGCAGTAAGAATAGGTACTAAAGGTAAGAAGCCACCAATTTTTGGAACATTAATTACGCGTGGTATTACAACTTGCGATTTCTTCCCCCTTAACGATTTGTTGATAACCTTTCGTGCAATCCTAATGGCAGAGTTAATGTCTTGAGGTTTTTCCTTCTTCAGTATTTTTGTTGCAGTTTTAATTGATGTACTGAACAGCTTTTTTCCATTTTGTTCACGTTTTTTTCCAACCTTCTTCTTCAATCCCATACCAAATTTTCTTTTGACTTTCATTGCGTTAGTAACCATATATGCAAACGACTTTTCTGCAAGACTGCTATCTTTTGAAATAACTCGTTCCCAAGCTTTATTTTCAAGAATTTTATCAGCTTGATGTCTACTATTTAAATCATTTGTTTTGGAATAAGCAATATCGTGATTTTTACAGGCAGCGTCTAATAAATTAATTCCTTTGTCACCGCGATCTAAACGTTTTTGTAATTTTGTTCTGGGTCCACAAAACTGATAACCAGGAAGGTGTAATTCAACAGGCAGAGAGTTTATTACTCTATTCACTAAACCTTTTCCAACGGCTGGTTTTTTATAACTAAACGTTTTGTTATAATGTATAAACATCTTATTTTATTTTTTCTTCTATAATAAAAGTAACATTTATGAAATGCAATTAGTTATAAGAATGCAATTAGTAAAACAACATAAAAATATTGTGATTCGCAATATTGATGCTTCAACGATCATCAGATCTAAAATTAAACATAGCTCTCTCTTACCAAATTCTATTCGTACTCTAATAGTTGGACCATCAAATTGTGGAAAGACTAATGTTATGATTAGCTTGCTAGAAAGTCCTAATGGACTCAAGTTTGAAAACATCTATTTATACTCAAAATCCCTTTATCAACCCAAATATGAATACTTAAAGCGATTAATTTCACCAATTAAAGGGATGGGATATTACACATTTACAGATAATGAAAAAGTTATTCCTCCTGATGAAGTGAAAACTAATTCTATTATGATCTTTGATGATGTTGCATGCGAGAAACAAAATAATATACGAGCATATTTTTGCATGGGGCGACATAAGGGTGTTGATTCATTCTACTTGTGCCAAACTTATACGAGAATCCCCAAGCACTTAATAAGAGACAATGCAAATGTGATTATAATGTTTAAACAAGATGAGACAAACATGAAGCACGTTTATAGTGATCATGTTGCCAGCGATATGAGTTATGAAAAGTTTCATGAAATTTGTCGAGAGTGTTGGAAGGATAAATATGGATTTTTGATGATAAGCAAAGATAATGACTTAAACAATGGTCGCTATAGAAAGCAATTCGACTATTTTATAACGATATAAATTACTCTACATAAAAGTAAAACATTAGTACTAAATTTGGCCTTGCACATAGTACATCTACTTATTTCCTAAAGTATTTACCGTACCTGATCTGTAAGCTGATTTATTACCTGATCTAATAGCTGATACCTGATCTGATACCCGATACCTGATCTGATAGCTGATCTAATACCTGATCTGATAAGTGATACCTGATCTGATAGCTGATCTGATACCTGATCTGATAGCTGATACCTGATACCTGATCTGATAGCTGATCTAATACCTGATCTGTTAGCTGATACCTGATCTAATAGCTGATACCTGATCTGGTGTCTAATAGTTGAAAATGGATGAAAAAGTTTTAAAAGAGCTAATAAAGACAAGAAATGTTTTAAAGAAAAAATTTCGTAGTATAAAAGTTGATGAAGCAGATACACATGAGCAATTCAAAGATACATTTAAACCAATAATAGAACCATTAACAGAATTTGTGAACAATTCTAAAAACAATAAAAAAAGTATTAAATCAGAAAGAGATGAATTTAAAACGAAAGTTTATAAAAATTCAAATTTTCCATTCAACGAACAACCAGTTAAGTTAGAGACAAGTACTCCAAAGAAACTTGTTGAAGAAACGTTATGCAATAAAAATATCTCACTTCGTAATCGAAACGCAAACAAGGTTGATAATGTTGATACTGATGATGATGATGATGACAATGATGATTTTTACTCTCAATCGGAAACTCTAGACAATTCAGATAATAATAAGAGTTATACTGACCTAGCACTCTTGGAAAGCAGAAACGAATTAGATACTCTATACGGTCCACATAAAGATTTTAATAATGAATGGAAGTTTGGCAATAGTAGTATTAAACTTACTGAAGATAAAATAGTGATTGGAAATCAAATATGGGCTTTTACACCAGGTTTATTTTCTTTACTGTTTCACAAAACACCAAAATATTATGATAAACATGATTTAGATATATATAAGAAAATTTTAGTGAGCACAAATGCATACAAAAGAGATTATAGACCTGATGGACAAATCAAAGGAACGAGAGCATATAAATATAAGCATATTATCAGTAAATTGTTTAAGAAAGAAAGTGAAAAAAACTCATCAACTTCGTCATCACTACATGCAATAAAAAGCCCTTACAAGGGTAAGGGTTTGATGAATCTAAATCCATACAAAGCTAACTATATATACTGGGATGATCCTAATGAGTTAGTAGATCGCCTTAGGCTATTGCTAGCATCACAAGCTGCAGGTCATACTAATCACAATAACGAAATTGTCTCAATTATCGAAGAATTATATGAAGCAAAAATTATAGAATAATATTTATCTACATAAATCATGTCCATCGATAAGTTTGGGCACTATCTTAATGATACAAGTGGCACAGCTTTTGTGAAAAATGTTCCTAAGCTGCTGGGCTTCGTTATGGATACAACTAATAACATTGACGTTCAAAACAAAAGAATCAAAAATGTGGGAAAAGCTTTGGAGGAAAACGACGTTGTTAATAAATTGTTTCTGCAAAGTCAAATTGAAGAGGTACGAGAGGAAATCAACATAAGTTTAAGTCAGAAACTCAACGAAATTCAGGAAACAATCTCAAGTATGAAATTATTCTTTGAAAAAGAAATTAAAAAGATAAATGAGTTAATTTATGGGTATGTAAGAAATATGATGGTCGACAGTATCTAAATGAACTCACACTGAACTCAACTTATTCCATCAAATTCTTAATACGTTAAATAATGACTTCAAAAAGAAATTTAATAAATGAACTACATAAGCAAGCACGAAAACATTTTCCACGTCGAAGAGTTGTTATGAAAGGAATAGATGATCTTTGGCAAGCTGATTTAGTTGAAATGGGAAACTATTCTATAGACAATAGAGATTATCGATTTTTGCTGACTGTAATTGATACATTTTCAAAATTTGCTTGGGCAGTACCCTTGAAAAGAAAGACTGCATTGTAAACAAGCCAGGCTATGCAGAATATTTTTCAACTGGGACGAATACCAAAAAACTTGCAAACAGACGATGGTAAAGAGTTTTTCAATAAACACTTTGGAAAATTGATGAATAAATACAACATTAATCACTACTCAACATATAGCAGAATAAAAGCATCAATAGTAGAACGATTTAACAGAACATTAAAAGGAATGATGTGGAAAGAGTTCAGCTTTAATGGGTCTTATAACTGGCTCGACATTTACAAAGACTTGATTAATACATATAATAAAAAAATTCATCGCACCATCAAAATGCCACCGATTCAAGTTAACTATAAAACTGAGAAAAAATTATTAAACACGGTATATAACCGCTTAAAACTATTCAAATTATCAAAGTTCAATGTGGGAGATCATGTGCGCATAAGTAAATATAAACATGTTTTTGAAAAAGGATATACACCAAATTGGACCACAGAAATTTTTACGATTAAAAGAGTTCAAAATACACATCCAGCTACATACATATTAGAAGACTATCGTGGTAACCCTATTAAAGGTGGATTCTATGGTGAAGAACTTTCAAAAACCAGATATCCAAATACATATCTAGTTGAAAAACTTCTTAAAACTAAAGGCGAGAAGGCATATGTTAAATGGTTAGGATTTACCAATCAACATAATTCTTGGATCAATAAAAATGAAATATTGTAGTTAAGTGTATATATAAGTCTATATTTGTATCTAATATATTTAAATAAAATATAATTATATATAAACTTCCTTTTTATACAAAGTGCTGTGTTTAATTTCACTTATTTGTAATCAGACAATCATAATGTCAATAACACTTACTCTTAGCTCAAACTCATCTGAGTTATCTGCTAATTACTTTCCTCCTATTCGTTTGGATGGTGAATATGAATGTGCTCTAACTGATTTTCATTCATAAAATAGCATTCCCAATGTAGATGATTATAACAATATATTTCATATTGGTGAACATGTAATTAAAATACCAATAGGATCTTATGAACTGAATGATATAGTTGATTATATTAAACATCACTATAAGCAGTATTGTCCGGAAAATAAAATTGATATAGAAGCTAATAACAATACAATGCAAGTTAGAGTTAATAGCTCTAAGGATCCCATATACTTTAACAAAGATAACACAATTGGAAAACTCTTTGGATTCAATAAGAAAATTCTAGCTCCTAACCAAGACCATTACTCAGATCTACCAGTCAATATTTTCATCGTGAATATCTTGCGTGTTGAATGTAGTATAGTGGTTAACACATATACGAATAACTCACAAGCACACACATTACATGAATTTGCAATCAATGTCCCTCCAGGCTATAAAATTGTTGAGATTCCTCGAAATCTTATCTATTTGCCAGTTAACTGCCGAGAGATAAGTTCTCTTACTCTACGCATAGTTGATCAGAACGGTGATTTAATTAATTTCCGAGGAGAGGAAATTACAACACGAATACATTTGAGATCTAGCAAATAATGATAATATACAACGTCAAGCAATCTAAGGATAAAATTGGATACACTCATAAAACGCTATTGCAAACCAAACCACAATTAAAGACATCATTACACAAAAAACATTTGACACAAGAAAATAAAAAATTTTTGAAGTCTCTCAATTTAAAGCTGACAAAGAAATGAGTTACATACTAGATGTTCTAGAAAAACCTCAATCAGACGAGAGTATAATTAAAAAGGACTATCACACATATACACCATACCTACAATCCTTCAGCAATAATGATGAGATTCGAATTTCAATACAAAATCAAGACTTATATGTGCTACCCAGCGAAAGTTTCATATATGTTGAGGGAAGTATTGTAGATGATAATAACAGCAAAATATCTTCGTTTTTAAATCTAAAATTAAAAAATAACTTTGTGGCACATCTCTTTGACGAAATTCGATATGAACTTAATGGCATAGAAATTGATCATACAAGGCATTTAGCGATCACAAGCAGCCTAAAAAATTTTGTTTCTTTATCACCAACAGAAAGTGTTGGCTTGTACAACGCAGGATGGAACAAACTCGATGATTTGGATATTTCAAATGGACACTTTAATTTCTATGTACCATTGAAACTATTTTTAAGACTAAAATAAAAATGAAGACTATAATAAAATTATACTCAGCGGTAAACATGAATTGGTTCTCCTACGTAGTAAGAACGATGAAAAACTCGTATACTCAACTGTTGCTACTGACAAACCAAAAATTAGTATCTCAAATATCTCATGGAGAATTCCACATGTACAGTTATCTGATTTGAGCAAATTGAATATGATTAAAATTATTAACAGTGGTGCTTCTATACCAGTGGCATTTCGCAGTTGGGATTGTCACATTAATCCTCAACTAAATACAGGAACTAGCTATATATGGAATGTTAAACTGGCTGCAAATAGAGAACGACCCCGTTTTGTATTGATTGCTTTTCAACAAGAAAATAAGTTTGTTCACTGTAATCTAAACAATTTAAAAGTGCATTTAAATTCAGAATCGTACCCATATGATGATCTAAATATAAAATTTAAAAATGATCGGTATGCCATCGTATATGATATGTATCTACGGTTTCAACAAAGCTACTACATGAGGGAATCACAACCGCTTCTGACTGCTCAGGAATTTAAAAATAGTGTGCCGATAGTGGTAGTAGATGTCAGTCACCAAAACGAAGCCCTCTCTAACGGTCCTGTTGATATAAAAATTGAAATTGAAACGGACTCCAACATTCCTACTGATACATCTGCTTTTTGCATTCTCATCCACGATCGCATAATAGAATACATACCCTTAAAAGGTCAAGTTCGTAAAATAATGTAAATTAAAACTAAGATAATTGGGGATAAAGTTTTCATCGATATGCAAGGATTTAAATCCAATTCAAACATCTTCATTGCAAAAGAAATATCAATTGTTTTTAACAATAAGGAGCACATAAATTTTATTATTAAACCACCGTTTAACTTCAAAAGATTATCAATAGCAAAACAAAGAGAAGCGAATTGGCTAACAAGAAACTTTCATCATCTGAATTGGAATGACGGATCAATATCATTTAAGAGTGTTGTAAAATTTTTAAAATCCAATTTAAAACATTCTTCAATTTATGTTAAGGGTGTGGAAAAGAAGAAATGGTTTGAGAAACTACTTCAACTTAGAGTTTTCAACATCGAGGATATTGGCTGCATAAACTTAAAGCAAATACAACTTAAATATCCGGAATATTTTTACTGCAGCTATCATAATTATGGAGTCTGTGCCTTAAGAAATGCATATTTACTTTATCAGGAAAATAACTAAAAAATTATTTTAGTTTTCTATTTTTACATTGCTACAACATATATGTATTTACGATATTTTTTAAAATAAATATGTAGATTAAAAATATACAAAATTTTGTTCAATCATTTTATTTATATGTATATGGTATGTACAAGGACAGAGACAGTTAATTTGAATTTATGTTTAAAAAATTAACTAAATTAAAATCTTAAATTTAAGGCAGCCAATACTGCATCGCCCTCTTCGTCTTGCATAAAGGTTGTAGTTAAATCGTCTACTGGCATATAGTTTAATGTTGCCAACAAGGCATCGCCCTCCTCGTCTGCCATAAACTTTTCCTCTTCCTTTTGGAAGTTTCCGTTATAGAAATATTCCATTTGGTTGTTTGGAATAAGATATTCATCTACCTCGTCCCCAAAAATATCTTTAATAGATACATTAGGAGGCAAATCGTCGACTGAAAGCTCTATTGACAGAGGGCTTACGGTTACCTCCTCCTCCCGATTGCTCAATCTCACAAATGTCTCTGGATGAGTTTGTGAGACGTTTAAAGATATTAAAATTGGGCTGCTGCTTAATGTCTCCATAACAATAATTTATATATTTTTTAAATTTTGTAAAATTTGATGATGTACTGTCTAGATACAATGCTGTACTTGCTGCTAGATTAGAAAACTTCTCAATTTATACGAATTACTATCAAGTCATATGCATAATTTAAGAGTCAATAGACAGAGACAGAGACAAATGTCAGCAAGCAGTGAAAATAACAACCAATCTTTGACAATCCTCAATATCACAAACTTCAATTTGTTTACAAAATAAGTGAAAAGAATGAATAAATACAACACGCATAAATTGTATATTTTATTCATTTCTTCAAATTCTTTAAACATAAAAAAATTAAAAATCAAACAACAACAAAAACAGAAACATTGATATCTCATCAGCATACATAATTACTTTCTATAAATACCCTTCCATGTCCTAAACGAAATACTACAAACAAAAAAAGTAATGCCGCATGCACACAGTGTGCACTAGTGGTAACGCTTATGATTTCCGATTTTTTTATTTATTTTTTGTTGTGTGGTGTTGCCTTTCCTATAAAAAACATAATGTGAAAGGCGTTGCACACATTTTAAAAAATAATTAGAACACAACAAATGCCAGATGTGTACTCGGCATTACACACTCGCTTTTTTTATATACATATACGACTACTTACCCATCTGCCAACACTCAAGTTATTGTAAAAACATACGTAAATACACATGCATGAGCATAACGTTGGCTCCCATGATCACGCATCTCTAATTCCCTTTGACAATCCTAAATATCGTACACTTCAATTTCTTTAACCTTCAAGTAAGTTCATTGCTCATAAATTACATATTTTATTCATCTCTTCAAACTCTTTAAACATAGGAAAATCAAAATAAATAAAACCAACAACAAAAAACATTCATAGATTTCCCACAAGCATACATAATGTCTTTCTAAAATAACCTTCCATGGTCACCAGCTAAAAAGAAAATAGAAAAAACTAAAGCAACATTTTCTCTATGCACACACACACACACACACACACACAATCTAAAATCACAAACCTGCTGCAACCGCTTAACAAACCAAGAAAAAAAACATTCAATTCAAAATTAAAACAAAAACATACATACAAGCCTTCGTACCTACATAACTAATGCGTACCTACATAATTAACTATGTACATCGACGGACGGACGGATATCAAACCATGCTTAACTCACAAACCACATATTTTATTCATCTCCTTAAACTCTTTAAACATAGGAAATTGAAAAAATCAAACTAAATAAAACCAACAACAAAAAACATTTATAGATTTCCCACAATCATACATAATTTCTTTCTCAAATACCCTTCTGCAACCGTTTAACAAACGATTAACCATACTACGTACATACAAAAGAATAATACAAGAAAATAACAACCAATCTTTGACAATCCTCAGTATCACAAACTTCATACACACGCACGAGCATAACGTTAGCTCCCATGATCACACATCTCTAATTCCCTTTGACAATCCTAAATATGTTACACTTCAATTTGTCCAACCTTCAAGTAAATTCATTGCTCATAAATTACATATTTTATTCATCTCTTCAAAACTCTTTAAGGAAATAGAAAAATCAAACTAAATAAAACCAACAACAAAAACATTCTCAGATTCCCCCCACACAAGCATACATAATTTCTTTCTCAAATACCCTTCTGCAACCGTTTAACAAACGAAAAACCATACTACGTACAAACAAAAGAATAACATAAAAAAACCAAAGCAACATTCTCTCTATCCACACACGCACACACAATCTAAAATCATACAGCTACTGCAACCGCTTAACAAACGAAAAAAAAATACTACGTACAAACAAGCGCACCTGCGTGCTTACATAAATACCTATGCACATAGACCGGCGGACATCAAACAATAAAATTAAAACAAAAACACATCGACGGACCGACATCAAACTATCCTTATCTATGTACAAACAAAAAAGGGTTATGCAAACCCTCGTCACTGCACACCATTGACACTAATTACCATAATATGGAAAATTTAGCCCATAAATTACAAATTTCGACATTAATTACCCAAATTTCGACATTTATTACCCAAATTTGACAATTTTAATGGTCATAGAACCGGCAGTATCTAAGTACTACCAGACACCAGATATCTAATACCAGACAGCAGATAACTAATACCAGACACCAGATATCTAATACCAGACAGCAGATAACTAATACCAGACACCAGATATCTAATACCAGACACCAGATAACTAATACCAGACACCAGATAACTAATACCAGACATCAGATAACTAATACCAGACACCAGAAACTAATACCAGATACCAGATAACTAATACCAGACACCAGATATATTATACCAGACACCAGAAACTAATACCAGACACCAGAAACTAATACCAGACACCAGATAACTAATACCAGACACCAGAAACTAATACCAGACACCAGAAACTAATACCAGACACCAGATAACTAATACCAGACACCAGATAACTAACACCAGACACCAGAAACTAATACCAGACACCAGATAACTAATACCAGACACCATATATCTAATACCAGACACCAGATATCTAATACCAGACACCAGAAACTAATACCAGACACCAGAAACTAATACCAGACACCAGATAACTAATACCAGACACCAGATATCTAATACCAGACACCAGAAACTAATACCAGACACCAGATAACTAATACCAGACACCAGAAAACTAATACCAGACACCAGATATCTAATACCAGACACCAGATAACTAATACCAGACACCAGATAACTAATACCAGACACCAGATAACTAATACCAGACACCAGAAACTAATACCAGACACCAGATAACTAATACCAGACACCAGATATCTAATACCAGACACCAGATAACTAATACCAGACACCAGAAACTAATACCAGACACCAAATTCCTAATACCAGATACCAGATAACTAATACCAGACACCAGAAACTAATACCAGACACCAGATAACTAATACCAGACCGCAGATTTCTAATACCAGACACCAGAAACTAATACCAGACACCAGATAACTACAACCAGACACCAGAAACTAATACCAGACACCAGATAACTAATACCAGACAGCAGATTTCTAATACCAGACACCAGAAACTAATACCAGACACCAGATAACTACAACCAGACACCAAAAACTAATACCAGACACCAGATAACTAATACCAGACACCAGAAACTAATACCAGACACCAGATTCCTAATACCAGACACCAGATAACTAATACCAGACACCAGAAACTAATACCAGACACCAGATAACTAATACCAGACAGCAGATTTCTAATACCAGACACCAGAAACTAATACCAGACACCAGATAACTAATAGCAGACACCAGATAACTAATACCAGACACCAGAAACTAATACCAGACACCAGATAACTAATACCAGACACCAGATTCCTAATACCAGACACCAGATAACTAATACCAGACACCAGATAACTAATACCAGACACCAGAAACTAATACCAGACAGCAGATTCCTAATACCAGACACCAGAAACTAATTTCAGACACCAGATAACTAATACCAGACACCAGAAACTAATACCAGACAGCAGATTCCTAATACCAGACACCAGAAACTAATTTCAGACACCAGATAACTAATACCAGACACCAGAAACTAATACCAGACACCAGATAACTAATACCAGACACCAGAAACTAATACCAGACACCAGATTCCTAATACCAGACACCAGATAACTAACACCAGACACCAGAAACTAATACCAGACACCAGATTCCTAATACCAGACACCAGAAACTAATACCAGACACCAGATAACTAATACCAGACACCAGATAACTAATACCAGACACCAGATTCCTAATACCAGACACCAGATAACTAATACCAGACACCAGATAACTAATACCAGACACCAGAAACTAATACCAGACAGCAGATTCCTAATACCAGACACCAGAAACTAATTTCAGACACCAGATAACTAATACCAGACACCAGAAACTAATACCAGACAGCAGATTCCTAATACCAGACACCAGAAACTAATTTCAGACACCAGATAACTAATACCAGACACCAGAAACTAATACCAGACACCAGATAACTAATACCAGACACCAGAAACTAATACCAGACACCAGATAACTAATACCAGACACCAAAAACTAATACCAGACACCAGATTCCTAAAACCAGACACCAGATAACTAATACCAGACACCAGAAACTAGTACCAGACACCAGATAACTAATACCAGACACCAGATATCTAATACCAGACACCAGAAACTAATACCAGACACCAGATAAATAATACCAGACACCAGATAACTAATACAAGACACCAGATAACTAATACCAGAAACCAGAAACTAATACCAGACACCAGATATCTAATACCAGACACCAGATTCCTTATACCAGACAGCAGAAATCTAATACCAGACAGCAGACAACTAATACCAGACACCGGATATCTAATACCAGACACCAGAAACTTATACCAGACACCAGATTCCTAATACCAGACACCAGAAACTAGTACCAGACACCAGATAACTAATACCAGACACCAGAAACTAATACCAGACACCAAATAACTAATACCAGACACCACAAACTAATACCAGACACCAGATTCCTAACACCAGACACCAGATAACTAATACCAGACACCAGAAACTAATAGCAGAAACCAGATAACTAATACCAGACACCAGATATCTAATACCAGACACCAGAAACTAATACCAGACACCAGATAACTAATACCAGACACCAGATAACTAATACCAGACACCAGAAACTAATACTAGACACCAGATAACTAATACTAGACACCAGAAACTAATACCAGACACCAGATAACTAACACCAGATAACTAATACCAGACACCATATAACTAATACCAGACACCAGATAACTAATACCAGACACCAGATATCTAATACCAGACACCAGATATCTAATACCAGACAGCAGATACCTAATAACAGACACAAGATTCCTAATACCAGACACCAGAAACTAATACCAGACACCAGATAACTAATACCAGACACCAGATTCCTAATACCAGACACCAGAAACTAATACCAGACACCAGATAACTAATACTAGACACCAGATATCTAAAACCAGACACCAGAAACTAGTACCAGACACCAGAAACTAATACAAGACACCAGAAACTAATACCAGACACCAGATAACTAATACCAGACACCTGATAACTAATACCAGACACCAGATACCTAATACCAGATACCAGATTCGTAATACCAGACACCAGATAACTAATACCAGACACCAGATATCTAATACCAGACACCAGAAACTAATACCAGACACCAGATTACTAATACCAGACACCAGATAACTAATACCAGACACCGGAAACTAATACCAGACACCAGATAACTAATACCAGACACCAGATAACTAATACCAGACACCAGGTAACTAATACCAGACACCAGAAACTAATACCAGACACCAGATAACTAATACCAGACACCAGATATCTAATACCAGACACCAGATATCTAATACCAGACAGCAGATACCTAATACCAGACAGCAGATAACTAATACCAGACACCAGATATCTAATACCAGACACCAAAAACTAATACCAGACACCAGATAACTAAAACCAGACACCAGAAACTAATATCAGACACCAGATAACTAATACCAGACACCAGAAACTAATACCAGACACCAGATTCCTAATATTAGACACCAGATAACTAATACCAGACACCAGAAACTAATACCAGACACCAGATTCCTAATACCAGACACCAGATAACTAATACCAGACACCAGATAACTACTACCAGACACCAGATAACTAATACCAGACACCAGATAACTAATACCAGACACCAGAAACTAATACCAGACACCAGATAACTAATACCAGACACCAGATAACTAATACCAGACACCAGATAACTAATACCAGACACCAGAAACTAATACCAGACACCAGATAACTAATACCAGACACCAGATATATAATACCAGACACCAGAAACTTATACCAGACACCAGATTCCTAATACCAGACACCAGATAACTAATACCAGACACCAGAAACTAATACCAGACACCAGATAACTAATACCAGACACCAGATATCTAATACCATACACCAGAAACTAATACCAGACACCAGATAACTAATACCAGACACCAGATAACTAATACCAGACACCAGAAACTAATACCAGACACCAGATAACTAATACCACACACCAGAAACTAATACCAGACACCAGATAACTAATACCAGACACCAGATATCTCATACCAGACACCAGAAACTAATACCAGACACCAGATAACTAATACCAGACACCAGATAACTAATACCAGACACCAGAAACTAATACCAGACACCAGATAACTAATACCAGACACCAGATAACTAATACCAGACACCAGAAACTAATACCAGACACCAGATAACTAATACCAGACACCAGATATCTAATACCAGACACCAGAAACTAATACCAGACACCAGATAACTAATACCAGACACCAGATATCTAATACCAGACACCAGATATCTAATACCAGACAGCAGATAACTAATACCAGACACCAGATATCTAATACCAGACAGCAGATAACTAATACCAGACACCAGATATCTAATACCAGACACCAGATAACTAATACCAGACACCAGATAACTAATACCAGACACCAGATAACTAACACCAGACACCAGAAACTAATATTAGACACCAGAAACTAATACCAGACACCAGATATCTAATACCAGACACCAGATAACTAATACCAGACACCAAAAACTAATACCAGACACCAGATTCCTAATACCAGACACTAGATAACTAATACCAGACACCAGATAACTAATACCAGACACAAGAAACTAATACCAGACACCAGATTCCTAATACCAGACACCAGATAACTAATACCAGACACCAGAAACTAGTACCAGACACCAGATAACTAATACCAGACACCAGATATCTAATACCAGACACCAGATATCTAATACCAGACACCAGAAACTAATACCAGACACCAGATAACTAATTCCAGACACCAGATAACTAACACCAGACACCGGAAACTAATATCAGACACCAGATAACTAATACCAGACATCAGATAACTAATACCAGACACCAGAAACTAATACCAGACACCAGATAACTAATACCAGACACCAGATATCTATTACCAGACACCAGAAACTAATACCAGACACCAGATAACTAATACCAGACACCAGATAACTAATACCAGACACCAGATAACTAATACCAGACACCAGAAACTAATACCAGACACCAGATAACTAATAACAGACACCAGATAACTAATACCAGACACCAGATAACTAATACCAGACACCAGATATCTAATACCAGACACCAGAAACTAATACCAGACACCAGATAACTAATACCAGACACCAGATATCTAACACCAGACACCAGAAACTAATACCAGACACCAGATAACTAATAATAGACACCAGATAACTAATACCAGACACCAGATAACTAATACCAGATACCAGAAACTAATACCAGACACCAGATAACTAATACCAGACACTTATAACTAATACCAGACACCAGATAACTAATACCAGACACCAGAAACTAATACCAGACACCAGATTCCTAATACCAGACACCAGATAACTAATACCAGACACCAGAAACTAATACCAGACACCAGATAACTAATACCAGACACCAGAAACTAATACCAGACACCAGATATCTAATACCAGACACCAGAAACTAATACCAGACACCAGATTACTAATACCAGACACCAGATAACTAATACCAGACACCAGATATCTAATACCAGACACCAGAAACTAATACCAGACACCAGATAACTAATACCAGACACCAGATATCTAATACCAGACACCAGAAACTAATACCAGACACCAGATTCCTAATACCAAACACCAGAAACTAATACCAGACACCAGATAACGAATACCAGACACCAGATAACTAATACCAGACACCAGAAACTAATACCAGACACCAGATTACTAATACCAGACACCAGATAACTAATACCAGACACCAGATATCTAATACCAGACACCAGAAACTAATACCAGACACCAGATAACTAATACCAGACACCAGATATCTAATACCAGACACCAGAAACTAATACAGATACCTAATAACAGACACAAGATTCCTAATACCAGACACCAGAAACTAATACCAGACACCAGATAACTAATACCAGACACCAGATTCCTAATACCAGACACCAGAAACTAATACCAGACACCAGATAACTAATACCAGACACCAGATATCTAATACCAGACACCAGTAACTAATACCAGACACCAGATAACTAATACCAGACACCAGATAACTAATACCAGACACCGGAAACTAATACCAGACACCAGATAACTAATACCAGACACCAGATAACTAATACAAGACACCAGATAACTAATACCAGACACCAGAAACTAATACCAGACAACAGATAACTAATACCAGACACCAGATATTTAATACCAGACACCAGATATCTAATACCAGACACCAGAAACTAATACCAGACACCAGATAACTAATACCAGACACCAGATAACTAATACCAGACACCAGAAACTAATACCAGACACCAGATAACTAATACCAGACACCTGATAATTAATACCAGACACCAGATACCTAATACCAGACACCAG
This sequence comes from Tachina lurida, assembly GCA_944452675.1. Taxonomy (NCBI): domain Eukaryota; kingdom Metazoa; phylum Arthropoda; class Insecta; order Diptera; family Tachinidae; genus Tachina; species Tachina lurida. Next base: position 842,759 of record CALYBX010000001.1, read on the forward strand.
ATTCGTAATACCAGACACCAGTAACTAATACCAGACACCAGATAACTAATACCAGACACCAGATAACTAATACCAGACACCGGAAACTAATACCAGACACCAGATAACTAATACCAGACACCAGATAACTAATACAAGACACCAGATAACTAATACCAGACACCAGAAACTAATACCAGACAACAGATAACTAATACCAGACACCAGATATCTAATACCAGACACCAGATATCTAATACCAGACAGCAGATACCTAATACCAGACAGCAGATAACTAATACCAGACACCAGATATCTAATACCAGACACCAGAAACTAATACCAGACACCAGATAACTAAAACCAGACACCAGAAACTAATATCAGACACCAGATAACTAATACCAGACACCAGAAACTAATACCAGACACCAGATTCCTAATATTAGACACCAGATAACTAATACCAGACACCAGAAACTAATACCAGACACCAGATTCCTAATACCAGACACCAGATAACTAATACCAGACACCAGATAACTAATACCAGACACCAGATAACTAATACCAGACACCAGATATTTAATACCAGACACCAGATATCTAATACCAGACACCAGAAACTAATACCAGACACCAGATAACTAATACCAGACACCAGATAACTAATACCAGACACCAGAAACTAATACCAGACACCAGATAACTAATACCAGACACCAGATAACTAATACCAGACACCAGAAACTAATACCAGACACCAGATAACTAATACCAGACACCAGATAACTAATACCAGACACCAGAAACTAATACCAGACACCAGATAACTAATACCAGACACCAGATATCTAATACCAGACACCAGAAACTAATACCAGACACCAGATAACTAATACCAGACACCAGATAATTAATACCAGACACCAGAAACTAATACCAGACACCAGATAACTAATACCAGACACCAGATAACTAATACCAGACACCAGAAACTAATACCAGACACCAGATAACTAATACCAGACACCAGATATCTAATACCAGACACCAGAAACTAATACCAGACACCAGATAACTAATACCAGACACCAGATATCTAATACCAGACACCAGATATCTAATACCAGACAGCAGATAACTAATACCAGACACCAGATATCTAATACCAGACAGCAGATAACTAATACCAGACACCAGATATCTAATACCAGACACCAGATAACTAATACCAGACACCAGATAACTAATACCAGACACCAGAAACTAATATTAGACACCAGAAACTAATACCAGACACCAGATATCTAATACCAGACACCAGATAACTAATACCAGACACCAAAAACTAATACCAGACACCAGATTCCTAATACCAGACACTAGATAACTAATACCAGACACCAGATAACTAATACCAGACACAAGAAACTAATACCAGACACCAGATTCCTAATACCAGACACTAGATAACTAATACCAGACACCAGATAACTAATACCAGACACAAGAAACTAATACCAGACACCAGATTCCTAATACCAGACACCAGATAACTAATACCAGACACCAGATTTCTAATACCAGACACCAGATAACTAATACCAGACACCAGAAACTAATACCAGACACCAGATTCCTAATACCAGACACCAGATAACTAATACCAGACACCAGAAACTAATACCAGACACCAGATTCCTAATACCAGACACCAGATAACTAATACCAGACACCAGAAACTAATACCAGACACCAGATAACTAATACCAGACACCAGAAACTAATACCAGACACCAGATATCTAATACCAGACACCAGAAACTAATACCAGACACCAGATTACTAATACCAGACACCAGATAACTAATACCAGACACCAGAAACTAATACCAGACACCAGATAACTAATACCAGACACCAGAAACTAATACCAGACACCAGATATCTAATACCAGACACCAGAAACTAATATCAGACACCAGATAACTAATACCAGACACCAGAAACTAATACCAGACACCAGATTCCTAATACCAGACACCAGATAACTAATACCAGACACCAGAAACTAATACCAGACACCAGATAACTAATACCAGACACCAGAAACTAATACCAGACACCAGATATCTAATACCAGACACCAGAAACTAATACCAGACACCAGATTACTAATACCAGACACCAGATAACTAATACCAGACACCAGATATCTAATACCAGACACCAGAAACTAATACCAGACACCAGATAACTAATACCAGACACCAGATATCTAATACCAGACACCAGAAACTAATACCAGACACCAGATTCCTAATACCAGACACCAGAAACTAATACCAGACACCAGATAACGAATACCAGACACCAGATAACTAATACCAGACACCAGATTACTAATACCAGACACCAGATAACTAATACCAGACACCAGATATCTAATACCAGACACCAGAAACTAATACCAGACACCAGATAACTAATACCAGACACCAGATATCTAATACCAGACACCAGAAACTAATACAGATACCTAATAACAGACACAAGATTCCTAATACCAGACACCAGAAACTAATACCAGACACCAGATAACTAATACCAGACACCAGATTCCTAATACCAGACACCAGAAACTAATACCAGACACCAGATAACTAATACTTGACACCAGATATCTAAAACCAGACACCAGAAACTAGTACCAGACACCAGAAACTAATACAAGACACCAGAAACTAATACCAGACACCAGATAACTAATACCAGACACCTGATAACTAATACCAGACACCAGATACCTAATACCAGACACCAGATTCGTAATACCAGACACCAGATAACTAATACCAGACACCAGATATCTAATACCAGACACCAGTAACTAATACCAGACACCAGATAACTAATACCAGACACCAGATAACTAATACCAGACACCGGAAACTAATACCAGACACCAGATAACTAATACCAGACACCAGATAACTAATACCAGACACCAGATAACTAATACCAGACACCAGAAACTAATACCAGACACCAGATAACTAATACCAGACACCAGATATCTAATACCAGACAGCAGATACCTAATACCAGACAGCAGATAACTAATACCAGACACCAGATATCTAATACCAGACACCAGAAACTAATACCAGACACCAGATAACTAAAACCAGACACCAGAAACTAATATCAGACACCAGATAACTAATACCAGACACCAGAAACTAATACCAGACACCAGATTCCTAATATTAGACACCAGAAACTAATACCAGACACCAGATAACTAATACCAGACACCAGATAACTAATACCAGACACCAGATAACTAATACCAGACACCAGATAACTAATACCAGACACCAGAAACTAATACCAGACACCAGATAACTAATACCAGACACCAGATATATAATACCAGACACCAGATTCCTAATACCAGACACCAGATTCCTAATACCAGACACCAGATAACTAATACCAGACACCAGAAACTAATACCAGACACCAGATAACTAATACCAGACACCAGATATCTAATACCAGACACCAGAAACTAATACCAGACACCAGATAACTAATACCAGACACCAGATAACTAATACCAGACACCAGAAACTAATACCAGACACCAGATAACTAATACCAGACACCAGAAACTAATACCAGACACCAGATAACTAATACCAGACACCAGATATCTAATACCAGACACCAGAAACTAATACCAGACACCAGATAACTAATACCAGACACCAGATAACTAATACCAGACACCAGAAACTAATACCAGACACCAGATAACTAATACTTGACACCAGATATCTAAAACCAGACACCAGAAACTAGTACCAGACACCAGAAACTAATACAAGACACCAGAAACTAATACCAGACACCAGATAACTAATACCAGACACCTGATAACTAATACCAGACACCAGATACCTAATACCAGACACCAGATTCGTAATACCAGACACCAGATAACTAATACCAGACACCAGATATCTAATACCAGACACCAGTAACTAATACCAGACACCAGATAACTAATACCAGACACCAGATAACTAATACCAGACACCGGATACTAATACCAGACACCAGATAACTAATACCAGACACCAGATAACTAATACCAGACACCAGATAACTAATACCAGACACCAGAAACTAATACCAGACACCAGATAACTAATACCAGACACCAGATATCTAATACCAGACACCAGATATCTAATACCAGACAGCAGATACCTAATACCAGACAGCAGATAACTAATACCAGACACCAGATATCTAATACCAGACACCAGAAACTAATACCAGACACCAGATAACTAAAACCAGACACCAGAAACTAATATCAGACACCAGATAACTAATACCAGACACCAGAAACTAATACCAGACACCAGATTCCTAATATTAGACACCAGAAACTAATACCAGACACCAGATAACTAATACCAGACACCAGATAACTAATACCAGACACCAGATAACTAATACCAGACACCAGATAACTAATACCAGACACCAGAAACTAATACCAGACACCAGATAACTAATACCAGACACCAGATATATAATACCAGACACCAGATTCCTAATACCAGACACCAGATTCCTAATACCAGACACCAGATAACTAATACCAGACACCAGAAACTAATACCAGACACCAGATAACTAATACCAGACACCAGATATCTAATACCAGACACCAGAAACTAATACCAGACACCAGATAACTAATACCAGACACCAGATAACTAATACCAGACACCAGAAACTAATACCAGACACCAGATAACTAATACCAGACACCAGATAACTAATACCAGACACCAGAAACTAATACCAGACACCAGATAACTAATACCAGACACCAGATATCTAATACCAGACACCAGAAACTAATACCAGACACCATATAACTAATACCAGACACCAGATAACTAATACCAGACACCAGAAACTAATACCAGACACCAGATAACTAATACCAGACACCAGAAACTAATACCAGACACCAGATAACTAATACCAGACACCAGATATCTAATACCAGACACCAGAAACTAATACCAGACACCAGATAACTAATACCAGACACCAGATATCTAATACCAGACACCAGATATCTAATACCAGACAGCAGATAACTAATACCAGACACCAGATATCTAATACCAGACAGCAGATAACTAATACCAGACACCAGATATCTAATACCAGACACCAGATAACTAATACCAGACACCAGATAACTAATACCAGACACCAGATAACTAATACCAGACACCAGAAACTAATATTAGACACCAGAAACTAATACCAGACACCAGATATCTAATACCAGACACCAGATAACTAATACCAGACACCAAAAACTAATACCAGACACCAGATTCCTAATACCAGACACAAGAAACTAATACCAGACACCAGATTCCTAATACCAGACACCAGATAACTAATACCAGACACCAGAAACTAGTACCAGACACCAGATAACTAATACCAGACACCAGATATCTAATACCAGACACCAGATATCTAATACCAGACACCAGAAACTAATACCAGACACCAGATAACTAATTCCAGACACAAGATAACTAACACCAGACACCGGAAACTAATATCAGACACCAGATAACTAATACCAGACATCAGATAACTAATACCAGACACCAGAAACTAATACCAGACACCAGATAACTAATACCAGACACCAGATATCTATTACCAGACACCAGAAACTAATACCAGACACCAGATAACTAATACCAGGCACCAGATAACTAATACCAGACACCAGATAACTAATACCAGACACCAGAAACTAATACCAGACACCAGATAACTAATAACAGACACCAGATAACTAATACCAGACACCAGATAACTAATACCAGACACCTGATATTTAATACCAGACACCAGAAACTAATACCAGACACCAGATAACTAATACCAGACACCAGATATCTAACACCAGACACCAGAAACTAATACCAGACACCAGATAACTAATACCAGACACCAGATAACTAATACCAGACACCAGATAACTAATACCAGATACCAGAAACTAATACCAGACACCAGATAACTAATACCAGACACTAGTAACTAATACCAGACACCAGATAACTAATACCAGACACCAGAAACTAATACCAGACACCAGATTTCTAATACCAGACACCAGATAACTAATACCAGACACCAGAAACTAATACCAGACACCAGATAACTAATACCAGACACCAGAAACTAATACCAGACACCAAAATATCTAATACCAGACACCAGAAACTAATACCAGACACCAGATTACTAATACCAGACACCAGATAACTAATACCAGACACCAGATTCCTAATATTAGACACCAGAAACTAATACCAGACACCAGATAACTAATACCAGACACCAGATAACTAATACCAGACACCAGAAACTAATACCAGACACCAGATAACTAATACTTGACACCAGATATCTAAAACCAGACACCAGAAACTAGTACCAGACACCAGAAACTAATACAAGACACCAGAAACTAATACCAGACACCAGATAACTAATACCAGACACCTGATAACTAATACCAGACACCAGATACCTAATACCAGACACCAGATTCGTAATACCAGACACCAGATAACTAATACCAGACACCAGATATCTAATACCAGACACCAGTAACTAATACCAGACACCAGATAACTAATACCAGACACCAGATAACTAATACCAGACACCGGATACTAATACCAGACACCAGATAACTAATACCAGACACTAGTAACTAATACCAGACACCAGATAACTAATACCAGACACCAGAAACTAATACCAGACACCAGATAACTAATACCAGACACCAGATATCTAATACCAGACACCAGAAACTAATACCAGACACCAGATAACTAATACCAGACACCAGATAACTAATACCAGACACCAGAAACTAATACCAGACACCAGATAACTAATACCAGACACCAGAAACTAATACCAGACACCAGATAACTAATACCAGACACCAGATATCTAAAACCAGACACCAGAAACTAGTACCAGACACCAGAAACTAATACAAGACACCAGAAACTAATACCAGACACCAGATAACTAATACCAGACACCTGATAACTAATACCAGACACCAGATACCTAATACCAGACACCAGATTCGTAATACCAGACACCAGATAACTAATACCAGACACCAGATATCTAATACCAGACACCAGTAACTAATACCAGACACCAGATAACTAATACCAGACACCAGATAACTAATACCAGACACCGGAAACTAATACCAGACACCAGATAACTAATACCAGACACCAGATAACTAATACCAGACACCAGATAACTAATACCAGACACCAGAAACTAATACCAGACACCAGATAACTAATACCAGACACCAGATATCTAATACCAGACAGCAGATACCTAATACCAGACAGCAGATAACTAATACCAGACACCAGATATCTAATACCAGACACCAGAAACTAATACCAGACACCAGATAACTAAAACCAGACACCAGAAACTAATATCAGACACCAGATAACTAATACCAGACACCAGAAACTAATACCAGACACCAGATTCCTAATATTAGACACCAGAAACTAATACCAGACACCAGATAACTAATACCAGACACCAGATAACTAATACCAGACACCAGATAACTAATACCAGACACCAGATAACTAATACCAGACACCAGAAACTAATACCAGACACCAGATAACTAATACCAGACACCAGATATATAATACCAGACACCAGATTCCTAATACCAGACACCAGATTCCTAATACCAGACACCAGATAACTAATACCAGACACCAGAAACTAATACCAGACACCAGATAACTAATACCAGACACCAGATATCTAATACCAGACACCAGAAACTAATACCAGACACCAGATAACTAATACCAGACACCAGATAACTAATACCAGACACCAGAAACTAATACCAGACACCAGATAACTAATACCAGACACCAGAAACTAATACCAGACACCAGATAACTAATACCAGACACCAGATATCTAATACCAGACACCAGAAACTAATACCAGACACCAGATAACTAATACCAGACACCAGATAACTAATACCAGACACCAGAAACTAATACCAGACACCAGATAACTAATACTTGACACCAGATATCTAAAACCAGACACCAGAAACTAGTACCAGACACCAGAAACTAATACAAGACACCAGAAACTAATACCAGACACCAGATAACTAATACCAGACACCTGATAACTAATACCAGACACCAGATACCTAATACCAGACACCAGATTCGTAATACCAGACACCAGATAACTAATACCAGACACCAGATATCTAATACCAGACACCAGTAACTAATACCAGACACCAGATAACTAATACCAGACACCAGATAACTAATACCAGACACCGGATACTAATACCAGACACCAGATAACTAATACCAGACACCAGATAACTAATACCAGACACCAGATAACTAATACCAGACACCAGAAACTAATACCAGACACCAGATAACTAATACCAGACACCAGATATCTAATACCAGACACCAGATATCTAATACCAGACAGCAGATACCTAATACCAGACAGCAGATAACTAATACCAGACACCAGATATCTAATACCAGACACCAGAAACTAATACCAGACACCAGATAACTAAAACCAGACACCAGAAACTAATATCAGACACCAGATAACTAATACCAGACACCAGAAACTAATACCAGACACCAGATTCCTAATATTAGACACCAGAAACTAATACCAGACACCAGATAACTAATACCAGACACCAGATAACTAATACCAGACACCAGATAACTAATACCAGACACCAGATAACTAATACCAGACACCAGAAACTAATACCAGACACCAGATAACTAATACCAGACACCAGATATATAATACCAGACACCAGATTCCTAATACCAGACACCAGATTCCTAATACCAGACACCAGATAACTAATACCAGACACCAGAAACTAATACCAGACACCAGATAACTAATACCAGACACCAGATATCTAATACCAGACACCAGAAACTAATACCAGACACCAGATAACTAATACCAGACACCAGATAACTAATACCAGACACCAGAAACTAATACCAGACACCAGATAACTAATACCAGACACCAGATAACTAATACCAGACACCAGAAACTAATACCAGACACCAGATAACTAATACCAGACACCAGATATCTAATACCAGACACCAGAAACTAATACCAGACACCAGATAACTAATACCAGACACCAGATAACTAATACCAGACACCAGAAACTAATACCAAACACCAGATAACTAATACCAGACACCAGAAACTAATACCAGACACCAGATAACTAATACCAGACACCAGATATCTAATACCAGACACCAGAAACTAATACCAGACACCAGATAACTAATACCAGACACCAGATATCTAATACCAGACACCAGATATCTAATACCAGACAGCAGATAACTAATACCAGACACCAGATATCTAATACCAGACAGCAGATAACTAATACCAGACACCAGATATCTAATACCAGACACCAGATAACTAATACCAGACACCAGATAACTAATACCAGACACCAGATAACTAATACCAGACACCAGAAACTAATATTAGACACCAGAAACTAATACCAGACACCAGATATCTAATACCAGACACCAGATAACTAATACCAGACACCAAAAACTAATACCAGACACCAGATTCCTAATACCAGACACAAGAAACTAATACCAGACACCAGATTCCTAATACCAGACACCAGATAACTAATACCAGACACCAGAAACTAGTACCAGACACCAGATAACTAATACCAGACACCAGATATCTAATACCAGACACCAGATATCTAATACCAGACACCAGAAACTAATACCAGACACCAGATAACTAATTCCAGACACAAGATAACTAACACCAGACACCGGAAACTAATATCAGACACCAGATAACTAATACCAGACATCAGATAACTAATACCAGACACCAGAAACTAATACCAGACACCAGATAACTAATACCAGACACCAGATATCTATTACCAGACACCAGAAACTAATACCAGACACCAGATAACTAATACCAGGCACCAGATAACTAATACCAGACACCAGATAACTAATACCAGACACCAGAAACTAATACCAGACACCAGATAACTAATAACAGACACCAGATAACTAATACCAGACACCAGATAACTAATACCAGACACCTGATATTTAATACCAGACACCAGAAACTAATACCAGACACCAGATAACTAATACCAGACACCAGATATCTAACACCAGACACCAGAAACTAATACCAGACACCAGATAACTAATACCAGACACCAGATAACTAATACCAGACACCAGATAACTAATACCAGATACCAGAAACTAATACCAGACACCAGATAACTAATACCAGACACTAGTAACTAATACCAGACACCAGATAACTAATACCAGACACCAGAAACTAATACCAGACACCAGATTTCTAATACCAGACACCAGATAACTAATACCAGACACCAGAAACTAATACCAGACACCAGATAACTAATACCAGACACCAGAAACTAATACCAGACACCAAAATATCTAATACCAGACACCAGAAACTAATACCAGACACCAGATTACTAATACCAGACACCAGATAACTAATACCAGACACCAGATATCTAATACCAGACACCAGAAACTAATACCAGACACCAGATAACTAATACCAGACACCAGATATCTAATACCAGACACCAGAAACTAATACCAGACACCAGATTCCTAATACCAGACACCAGAAACTAATACCAGACACCAGATAACGAATACCAGACACCAGATAACTAATACCAGACACCAGAAACTAATACCAGACACCAGATTACTAATACCAGACACCAGATAACTAATACCAGACACCAGATATCTAATACCAGACACCAGAAACTAATACCAGACACCAGATAACTAATACCAGACACCAGATATCTAATACCAGACACCAGAAACTAATACCAGACACCAGATTCCTAATACCAGACACCAGAAACTAATACCAGACACCAGATAACTAATACCAGACACCAGATATCTAATACCAGACGCCAAAAACTAATACCAGACACCAGATAACTAATACCAGACACCAGATATCTAATACCAGACACTAAAAACTAATACCAGACACCAGATAAGTAATACCAGACACCAGATAACTAATACCAGACACCAGATAACTAATACCAGACACCAGATATCTAATACCAGACACCAGATAACTAATACCAGACACCAGATATCTAATACCAGACACCAGAAACTAATACCAGACACCAGATAACTAATACCAGACACCAGATATCTAATACCAGACACCAGAAACTAATACCAGACACCAGATAACTAATACCAGACACCAGATAACTAATACCAGACACCAGATATCTAATACCAGACACCAGAAACTAATACCAGACACCAGATAACTAATACCAGACACCAGATATCTAATACCAGACACCAGATAACTAATACCAGACACCAGATATCTAATACCAGACACCAGAAACTAATACCAGACACCAGATAACTAATACCAGACACCAGATAACTAATACCACACACCAGATATCTAATACCAGACACCAGAAACTAATACCAGACACCAGATAACTAATAATAGACACCAGATAATTAATACCAGACACCAGAAACTAATACCAGACACCAGATTCCTAATACCAGACACCAGATAACTAATACCAGACACCAGAAACTAATACCAGACACCAGATAACTAATACCAGACACCAGATATCTAATACCAGACACCAGAAACTAATACCAGACACCAGATTCCTAATACCAGACACCAGAAACTAATACCAGACACCAGATAACGAATACCAGACACCAGATAACTAATACCAGACACAAGATAACTAATACCAGACACCAGATATCTAATACCAGACACCAGAAACTAATACCAGACACCAGATAACTAATACCAGACACCAGATAACTAATACCAGACACCAGATATCTAATACCAGACACCAGAAACTAATACCAGACACCAGATAACTAATACCAGACACCAGAAACTAATACCAGACACCAGATTCCTAATACCAGACACCAGATAACTAATACCAGATACCAGAAACTAATACCAGACACCAGATAACTAATACCAGACACCAGATTCCTAATACCAGACACCAGATAACTAATACCAGACACTAGATAACTAATACCAGACACCAGATAACTAATACCAGACACCAGAAACTAATACCAGACACCAGATTTCTAATACCAGACACCAGATAACTAATACCAGACACCAGAAACTAATACCAGACACCAGATAACTAATACCAGACACCAGATATCTAATACCAGACACCAGAAACTAATACCAGACACCAGATAACTAATACCAGACACCAGATAACTAACACCAGACACCAGAAACTAATACCAGACACCAGATAACTAATACCAGACACCAGATAACTAATACTCGACACCAGATAACTAATACCAGACACCAGAAACTAATACCAGACACCAGATAACTAATACCAGACACCAGATATCTAATACCAGACACCAGAAACTAATACCAGACACCAGATAACTAATACCAGACACCAGATAACTAATACCAGATACCAGAAACTAATACCAGACACCAGATAACTAATACCAGACACCAGATAACTAATACCAGACACCAGATAACTAACACCAGACACCAGAAACTAATACGAGACACCAAATAACTAATACCAGACACCAGATAACTAATACCAGACACCAGATAACTAACACCAGACACCAGAAACTAATACCAGACACGAGAAACTAATATCAGACACCAGATAACTAATACCAGACACCAGATAACTAACACCAGACACCAGAAACTAATACCAGACACAAGATAACTAATACCAGACACCAGATAACTAATACCAGACACCAGATAACTAATACCAGACACCAGCAACTAATACCAGATACCAGATTACTAATACCAGACACCAGATATCTAATACCAGACACCAGAAACTTATACCAGACACCAGATAACTAATACCAGACACCAGAAACTAATACCAGACACCATATAACTAATACCAGGCACCAGATATCTAATACGAGACACCAGCAACTAATACCAGACACCAGATAACTAATACCAGACACCAGATAACTAACATTAGACACCAGAAACTAATACCAGACACCAGATAACTAATACCAGACACCAGATAACTAATACCAGACACCAGATAACTAATACCAGACACCAGAAACTAATACCAGACACCAGAAAACTAATACCAGACACCAGATATCTAATACCAGACACCAGAAACTAATACCAGACACCAGATAACTAATACCAGACACCAGATATCTAATACCAGACGCCAAAAACTAATACCAGACACCAGATAACTAATACCAGACACCAGATATCTAATACCAGACACTAAAAACTAATACCAGACACCAGATAAGTAATACCAGACACCAGATAACTAATACCAGACACCAGATAATTAATACCAGACACCAGAAACTAATACCAGACACCAGATAACTAATACCAGACACCAGATATCTAATACCAGACACCAGATAACTAATACCAGACACCAGATATCTAATACCAGACACCAGAAACTAATACCAGACACCAGATAACTAATACCAGACACCAGATAACTAATACCAGACACCAGATATCTAATACCAGACACCAGAAACTAATACCAGACACCAGATAACTAATAATAGACACCAGATAATTAATACCAGACACCAGAAACTAATACCAGACACCAGATTCCTAATACCAGACACCAGATAACTAATACCAGACACCAGAAACTAATACCAGACACCAGATAACTAATACCAGACACCAGATATCTAATACCAGACACCAGAAACTAATACCAGACACCAGATTCCTAATACCAGACACCAGAAACTAATACCAGACACCAGATAACGAATACCAGACACCAGATAACTAATACCAGACACCAGATAACTAATACCAGACACCAGATATCTAATACCAGACACCAGAAACTAATACCAGACACCAGATAACTAATACCAGACACCAGATAACTAATACCAGACACCAGATATCTAATACCAGACACCAGAAACTAATACCAGACACCAGATAACTAATACCAGACACCAGAAACTAATACCAGACACCAGATTCCTAATACCAGACACCAGATAACTAATACCAGATACCAAAAACTAATACCAGACACCAGATAACTAATACCAGACACCAGATTCCTAATACCAGACACCAGATAACTAATACCAGACACTAGATAACTAATACCAGACACCAGATAACTAATACCAGACACCAGAAACTAATACCAGACACCAGATTTCTAATACCAGACACCAGATAACTAATACCAGACACCAGAAACTAATACCAGACACCAGATAACTAATACCAGACACCAGATATCTAATACCAGACACCAGAAACTAATACCAGACACCAGATAACTAATACCAGACACCAGATAACTAACACCAGACACCAGAAACTAATACCAGACACCAGATAACTAATACCAGACACCAGATAACTAATACCAGATACCAGAAACTAATACCAGACACCAGATAACTAATACCAGACACCAGATAACTAATACCAGACACCAGATAACTAACACCAGACACCAGAAACTAATACCAGACACCAGATAACTAATACCAGACACCAGATAACTAATACCAGACACCAGATAACTAACACCAGACACCAGAAACTAATACCAGACACGAGAAACTAATATCAGACACCAGATAACTAATACCAGACACCAGATAACTAACACCAGACACCAGAAACTAATACCAGACACAAGATAACTAATACCAGACACCAGATAACTAATACCAGACACCAGATAACTAATACCAGACACCAGCAACTAATACCAGACACCAGATTACTAATACCAGACACCAGATATCTAATACCAGACACCAGAAACTTATACCAGACACCAGATAACTAATACCAGACACCAGAAACTAATACCAGACACCATATAACTAATACCAGACACCAGATATCTAATACGAGACACCAGCAACTAATACCAGACACCAGATAACTAATACCAGACACCAGATAACTAACATTAGACACCAGAAACTAATACCAGACACCAGATAACTAATACCAGACACCAGATAACTAATACCAGACACCAGATAACTAATACCAGACACCAGAAACTAATACCAGACACCAGAAAACTAATACCAGACACCAGATATCTAATACCAGACACCAGAAACTAATACCAGACACCAGATAACTAATACCAGACACCAGATAACTAATACCAGACACCATATAACTAATACCAGACACCAGAAACTAATACCAGACACCAGATAACTAATACCAGACACCAGATATCTAATACCAGACACCAGAAACTAATACCAGACACCAGATAACTAATACCAGACACCAGATAACTAATACCAGACACCAGATAACTAATACCAGACACCAGATAACTAATACCAGACACCAGAAACTAATACCAGACACCAGATAACTAATACCAGACACCAGATATCTAATACCAGACACCAGAAACTAATACTAGACACCAGATAACTAATACCAGACACCAGATAACTAATACCAGACACCATATAACTAATACCAGACACCAGATATTAATACCAGACAGCAGATAACTAATACCAGACACCAGATAACTAATACCAGACGACAGATAACTAATACCAGACACCAGAAACTAATACCAGACAGCAGATTCCTAATACCAGACACCAGATAACTAATACCAGACACCAGAAACTAATACCAGACACGAGATAACTAATACCAGACACCAGATATCTAATACCAGACACCAGAAACTAATACCAGACACCAGATAACTAATACCAGACACGAGATAACTAATACCAGACACCAGATATCTAATACCAGACACCAGAAACTAATACCAGACACCAGATAACTAATACCAGACAGCAGATACCTAATACCAGACACCAGAAACTAATACCAGACACCAGATATCTAATACCAGACACCAGATATCTAATACCAGACAGCAGATACCTAATACAAGACACCAGATTCCTAATACCAGACAGCAGAAGCTAATACCAGACACCAGATAACTAATACCAGACACCAGATTCCTAATACCAGACACCAGAAACTAATACCAGACACCAGATAACTAATACGCGACACCAGATATCTAATACCAGACACCAGATATCTAATACCAGACACCAGAAACTAATACCAGACACCAGAAACTAATACCAGATACCAGATTCCTAATACCAGACACCAGAAACTAATACCAGACACCAGATAACTAATACCAGACACCAGATAAATAATACCAGACACCAGATTCCTAATACCAGACACCAGAAACTAATACCAGACACCAGATATCTAATACCAGACAGCAGATACCTAATACCAGACAGCAGATAACTAATACCAGACACCAGATATCTAATACCAGACACCAGGAACTAATACCAGACACCAGATTCCTATTACCAGACACCAGATAACTAATACCAGACACCAGATAACTAATACCAGATACCAGAAACTAATAGCAGACACCAGAAACTAATACCAGACACCAGAAAACTAATACCAGACACCAGATTCCTAATACCAGACACCAGATTCCTAATACCAGACACCAGAAACTAATACCAGACACCAGACAAATAATACCAGACACCAGATAACTAATACCAGACACCAGATAACTAATACCAGACACGAGATATTTAATACCAGACACCAGAAACTAATACCAGACACCAGATAACTAATACCAGAAACCAGATAACTAATACCAGACACCAGATAACTAATACCAGACACCAGAAACTAATACCGGACACCAGATAACTAATACCAGACACCAGATAACTAATACCAGACACCAGATTCCTAATACCAGACACCAGAAACTAATACCAGACACCAGATATCTAATACCAGACAGGAGATACCTAATAGCAGATAACTAATACCAGATAACTAATACCAGACACCAGATATCTAATACCAGACACCAGGAACTAATACCAGACACCAGATTCCTAATACCAGACACCAGATAACTAATACCAGACACCAGATAACTAATACCAGACACCAGATTCCTAATACCAGACACCAGAAACTAATACCAGACACCAGATAACTAATACCAGACGACAGATAACTAATACCAGACACCAGATAAGTAATACCAGACACCAGATAACTAATACCAGACACCAGAAACTAATACCAGACACCAGATTCCTAATACCAGACACCAGATAACTAATACCAGACACCAGATTTCTAATACCAGACACCAGATACCAAATACCAGACACCAGATAACTAACACCAGACACCAGATAACTAATACCAGACACCAGATACCTAATACCAGACACCAGATAACTAATACCAGACACCAGATAACTAATACCAGACACCAGCGGCCCTATGTATAAGCAAAACTTGGCATGAAGTTAGCATAAGTAGCAAAATTGAACATGATCTGAAAGAGTTTTGCGATGAAACTTTACATTAAAAATCATGTTAGGACTAAGAGGTGGGTTAAAATTAGGTAATGCTACAATTTTTAATGTCAAATTGTATAGAGGAACTCGTTAACACCTCATTCAATTTCGTCACTTATGCCAACTTCATGCCAATTTTTGCTTATACATACGGCCGCAGATATCTAATACCAGACAGCAGATAACTAATACCAGACACCAGATAACTAATACCAGACACCAGATACCTAATACCAGACACCAAAAAACTAATACCAGACACCAGAAACTAATAACAGACACCAGAAACTAATACCAGACACCAGATAACTAATACCAGACACCAGATTCCTAATACCAGACACCAGAAACTAATACCAGACACCAGATAACTAATACCAGACACCAGATATCTAATACCAGACACCAGAAACTAATACCAGACACCAGATTCCTAATACCAGACACCAGATTCCTAATACCAGACACCAGAAACTAATACCAGACACCAGATAACTAATACCAGACGACAGATAACTAATACCAGACACCAGAAACTAATACCAGACAGCAGATAACTAATACCAGACACCAGATAACTAATACCAGACGACAGATAACTAATACCAGATACCAGAAACTAATACCAGACAGCAGATTCCTAATACCAGACACCAGATAACTAATACCAGACACCAGAAACTAATACCAGACACGAGATAACTAATACCAGACACCAGATATCTAATACCAGACACCAGAAACTAATACCAGACACCAGATAACTAATACCAGACACGAGATAACTAATACCAGACACCAGATATCTAATACCAGACACCAGAAACTAATACCAGACACCAGATAACTAATACCAGACACCAGATAACAAATACCAGACACCAGATAACTAATACCAGACACCAGAAACTAATACCAGACACCAGATAACTAATACTAGACACCAGATAACTAATACCAGACAGCAGATACCTAATACCAGACACCAGAAACTAATACCAGACACCAGATATCTAATACCAGACACCAGATATCTAATACCAGACAGCAGATACCTAATACAAGACACCAGATTCCTAATACCAGACAGCAGAAGCTAATACCAGACACCAGATAACTAATACCAGACACCAAATTCCTAATACCAGACACCAGAAACTAATACCAGACACCAGATAACTAATACGCGACACCAGATATCTAATACCAGATACCAGATATCTAATACCAGACACCAAAAACTAATACCAGACACCAGATTCCTAATACCAGACACCAGATTCCTAATACCAGACACCAGAAACTAATACCAGACACCAGATAACTAATACCAGACACCAGATAAATAATACCAGACACCAGATTCCTAATACCAGACACCAGAAACTAATACCAGACACCAGATATCTAATACCAGACAGCAAATACCTAATACCAGACAGCAGATAACTAATACCAGACACCAGATATCTAATACCAGACACCAGGAACTAATACCAGACACCAGATTCCTAATACCAGACACCAGATAACTAATACCAGACACCAGATAACTAATACCAGACACCAGAAACTAATAGCAGACACCAGAAACTAATACCAGACACCAGAAAACTAATACCAGACACCAGATTCCTAATACCAGACACCAGAAACTAATACCAGACACCAGACAACTAATACCAGACACCAGATAACTAATACCAGACACCAGATAACTAATACCAGACACGAGATATTTAATACCAGACACCAGAAACTAATACCAGACACCAGATAACTAATACCAGAAACCAGAAACTAATACCGGACACCAGATAACTAATACCAGACACCAGAAACTAATACCGGACACCAGATAACTAATACCAGACACCAGATAACTAATACCAGACACCAGATTCCTAATACCAGACACCAGAAACTAATACCAGACACCAGATATCTAATACCAGACAGGAGATACCTAATACCAGACAGCAGATAACTAATACCAGACACCAGATACCAAATACCAGACACCAGGAACTAATACCAGACACCAGATTCCTAATACCAGACACCAGATAACTAATACCAGACACCAGATAACTAATACCAGACACCAGATTCCTAATACCAGACACCAGAAACTAATACCAGACACCAGATAACTAATACCAGACACCAAAAACTAATACCAGACACCAGATACCTAATACCAGACACCAGATAAGTAATACCAGACACCAGATAACTAATACCAGACACCAGAAACTAATAACAGACACCAGAAACTAATACCAGACACCAGATAACTAATACCAGACACCAGATTCCTAATACCAGACACCAGAAACTAATACCAGACACCAGATAACTAATACCAGACACCAGAAACTAATACCAGACACCAGATAGCTAATACCAGACACCAGATTAGTAATACCAGACACCAGATAACTAATACCAGACACCAGAAACTAATACCAGACACCAGATAACTAATACCAGACACCAGATAACTAATACCAGACACCAGATAACTAATACCAGACACCAGATACCAAATACCAGACACCAGATAACTAATACCAGACACCAGATAACTAATACCAGACACCAGATACCTAATACCAGACACCAGATAACTAATACCAGACACCAGATAACTAATACCAGACACCAGATATCTAATACCAGACAGCAGATAACTAATACCAGACACAAGATAACTAATACCAGACACCAGATACCTAATACCAGACACCTAAAACTAATACCAGACACCAGATAACTAATACCAGACACCAGATAACTAATACCAGACACCAGAAACTAACACCAGACACCAGATAACTAATACCAGACACCAGATATCTAATATAAGACACCAGATAACTAATACCAGACACCAAATAACTAATACCAGACACCAGATAACTAATACCAGACACCAGATATCTAATACCAGACACCAGAAACTAATACCAGACACCAGATTCCTAATACCAGACACCAGATAACTAATACCAGACACCAGAAAGTAATACCAGACACCAGATTCCTAATACCAGACACCAGATAACTAATACCAGACACCAGAAAGTAATACCAGACACCAGATAACTAATACCAGGCACCAGATAACTAATATCAGACACCAGAAACTAATACGAGACACCAGATAACTAATACCAGACACCAGATAACTAATACCAGACACCAGATATCTAATACCAGACACCAGAAACTAATACCAGACACCAGATAACTAATACCAGACACCAGAAACTAATACCAGACACCAAAAACTAATACCAGACACCAGATAACTAATACCAGACACCAGATAACTAATACCAGACACCAGAAACTAATACCAGACACCAGATAACTAATACCAGACACCAGATATCTAATACCAGACACCAGATAACTAATACCAGACACCAGATAACTAATACCAGACACCAGAAACTAATACCAGGCACCAGATAACTAATACCAGACATCAGATAACTAATACCAGACACCAGATAACTAATACCAGACACCAGAAACTAATACCAGACACCAGATAACTAATACTAGACACCAGAAACTAATACCAGACACCAGATAACTAATACCAGACACCAGAAACTAATACCAGACAGCAGATAACTAATACCTGACAGCAGATAACTAATACCAGACAGCAGATAACTAATACCAGACACCAGATAACTAATACCAGACACCAGAAACTAATACCAGACACCAGATTCCTAATACCAGACACCAGATAACTAATACGAGACACCAGAAACTAATACCAGACACCAGATTCCTAATACCAGACACCAGATATCTAATACCAGACACCAGAAACTAATACCAGACACCAGATTCCTAATACCAGACACCAGATAACTAATACCAGACACCTGATATCTAATACCAGACACCAGAAACTAATACCAGACACCAGATAACTAATACCAGACACCAGATAACTAATACCAGACACCAGAAACTAATACCAGAAAACAGATAACTAATACCAGACACCAGATAACTAATACCACACACCAGATAACTAATATTAGACACCAGATTCCTAATACCAGACACCAGAAACTAATACCAGACACCAGATAACTAATACCAGACACCAGATATCTAATACCAGACACCAGAAACTAATACCAGACACCAGATTCCTAATACCTGACACCAGATAACTAATACCAGACACCAGAAACTAATACCAGACACCAGATAACTAAAACCAGACACCAGATAACTAATACCAGACACCAGATAATTAATACCAGACACCAGATAACTAATACCAGACACCAGATAATTAATACCAGACACCAGATAACTAATACCAGACACCAGAAACTAATACCAGACACCAGATAACTAATACCAGACACCAGAAACTAATACCAGACACCAGATAACTAATACCAGACACCAGATAACTAATACCAGACACCAGTTAACTAATACCAGACACCAGATAACTAATACCAGACACCAGATAACTAATACCAGACACCAGATATCTAATACCAGACACCAGAAACTAATACCAGACACCAGATAACTAATACCAGACACCAGATAACTAATACCAGACACCAGATAATTAATAACAGACACCAGATATCTAATACCAGACACCAGAAACTAATACCAGACACCAGATTCCTAATACCAGACACCAGATAACTAATACCAGACACCAGAAACTATTACCAGACACCAGATAACTAATACCAGACACCAGAAACTAATACCAGACACCAGATAAATAATACCAGACACCAGATAACTAATACCAGACACCAAATATCTAATACCAGTTACCAGATATCTAATACCAGACAGCAGATACCTAATACCAGACACCAGATACCTAATACCAGACACCAGATAACTAATACTAGACACCAGAAACTAATACCAGACACCAGATAACTAATAATAGACACCAGATAACTAATACCAGACACCAGAAACTAATACCAGATACCAGATAACTAATACCAGACACCAGATAACTAATACCAGACACCAGATAACTAATACCAGACACCAGAAACTAATACCAGATACCAGATAACTAATACCAGACACCAGATAACTAATACCAGACACCAGATAACTAATACCAGACACCAGATAACTAATACCAGACACCAGATATCTAATACCAGACACCAGAAACTAATACCAGACACCAGATAACTAATACCAGACACCAGATAACTAATACCAGACACCAGATATCTAATACCAGACACCAGATAACTAATACCAGACACCAGATAACTAATACCAGACACCAGATAACTAATACCAGACACCAGAAACTAATACCAGGCACCAGATAACTAATACCAGACACCAGATAACTAATACCAGACACCAAATATCTAATACCAGTTACCAGATATCTAATACCAGACAGCAGATACCTAATACCAGACACCAGATACCTAATACCAGACACCAGATTCCTAATACCAGACACCAGATAACTAATACCAGACACCAGAAACTAACAACAGACACCAGAAACTAATACCAGACACCAGATAACTAATACCAGACACCAGATTCCTAATACCAGACACCAGAAACTAATACCAGACACCAGATAACTAATACCAGACACCAGAAACTAATACCAGACACCAGATAACTAATACCAGACACCAGATAAGTAATACCAGACACCAGATAACTAATACCAGACACCAGAAACTAATACCAGACACCAGATAACTAATACCAGACACCAGATAACTAATACCAGACACCAGATAACTAATACCAGACACCAGATACCTAATACCAGACACCAACTACCTAATACCAGACACCAGAAACTAATACCAGACACCAGATAACTAATACCAGACACCAAATATCTAATACCAGACACCAGATATCTAATACCAGACACCAGAAACTAATACCAGACACCAGAAACTAATACCAGACACCAGAAACTAATACCAGACACCAGATTCCTAATACCAGACACCAGATCACTAATACCAGACACCAGAAACTAATACCAGACACCAGATTCCTAAAACCAGACACCAAATAACTAATACCAGACACCAGAAACTAATACCAGACACCAGATAACTAATACCAAACACCAGATAACTAATACCAGACACCAGATATCTAATATTAGACAGCAGATAACTAAAACCAGACACCAGATAACTAATACCAGACACCAGATACCTAACACCAGACACCAGATAACTAATACCAGACACCAGATATCTAATACCAGACTCCAGAAACTAATACCAGACACCAGATTCCGAATACCAGACATCAGATAACTAATACGAGACACCAGAAACTAATACCAGACACCAGAAACTAATACCAGACACCAGAAACTAATACCAGACACCAGATTCCTAAAACCAGACACCAAATAACTAATACCAGACACCAGAAACTAATACCAGACACCAGATAACTAATACCAAACACCAGATAACTAATACCAGACACCAGATATCTAATATTAGACAGCAGATAACTAAAACCAGACACCAGATAACTAATACCAGACACCAGATACCTAACACCAGACACCAGATAACTAATACCAGACACCAGATATCTAATACCAGACTCCAGAAACTAATACCAGACACCAGATACCTAATACCAGACACCAGATAACTAATACGAGACACCAGAAACTAATACCAGACACCAGAAACTAATACCAGACACCAGATAACTAATACCAGACACCAGAATCCTAATACCAGACACCAGATACCAAATACCAGACACCAGATAACTAATACCAGACACCAGATAACTAATACCAGACACCAGATAACTAATACCAGACACCAGATAACTAATACCAGAAACCAGATATCTAATACCAGACAGCAGATAACTAATACCAGACACCAGATAACTAATATCAGACACCAGATACCTAATACCAGACACCAAAAACTAATACCAGACACCAGATAACTAATACCAGACACCAGATAACTAATACCAGACACCTGAAACTAACACTAGACACCAGATTCCTAATACCAGACACCAGATATCTAATACCAGACACCAGATAACTAATACCAGACACCAGATAACTAATACCAGACACCAGATAACTAATACCAGACACCAGATATCTAATACCAGACACCAGAAACTAATACCAGACACCAGATTCCTAATACCAGACACCAGATAACTAATACCAGACACCAGAAACTAATACCAGACACCAGATTCCTAATACCAGACACCAGATAACTAATACCAGACACCAGAAACTAATACCAGACACCAGATAACTAATACCAGACACCAGATAACTAATACCAGGCACCAGATAACTAATACCAGACACCAGATAACTAATACCAGACACCAGATAACTAATACCAGACACCAGATATCTAATACCAGACACCAGAAACTAATACCAGACACCAGATAACTAATACCAGACACCAGATAACTAATACCAGACACCAGATAACTAATACCAGACACCAGATATCTAATACCAGACACCAGAAACTAATACCAGACACCAGATTCCTAATACCAGACACCAGATAACTAATACCAGACACCAGAAACTAATACCAGACACCAGATTCCTAATACCAGACACCAGATAACTAATACCAGACACCAGAAACTAATACCAGACACCAGATAACTAATACCAGACACCAGATAACTAATACCAGGCACCAGATAACTAATACCAGACACCAGATAACTAATACCAGACACCAGATAACTAATACCAGACACCAGATATCTAATACCAGACACCAGAAACTAATACCAGACACCAGATAACTAATACCAGACACCAGATAACTAATACCAGACACCAGTTAACTAATAACAGACACCAGATATCTAATACCAGACACCAGAAACTAATACGAGACACCAGATTCCTAATACCAGACACCAGATAACTAATACCAGACACCAGAAACTAATAACAGACACCAGAAACTAATACCAGACACCAGACAACTAATACCAGACACCAGATTCCTAATACCAGACACCAGAAACTAATACCAGACACCAGATAACTAATACCAGACACCAGAAACTAATACCAGACACCAGATAACTAATACCAGACACCAGATAAGTAATACCAGACACCAGATAACTACTACCAGACTCCAGAAACTAATACCAGACACCAGATAACTAATACCAGACACCAGATAACTAATACCAGACACCAGATAACTAATACCAGACACCAGATACCAAATACCAGACACCAGATTACTAATACCAGACACCAGATAACTAATACCAGACACCAGATACCTAATACCAGACACCAGATAACTAATACCAGACACCAGATATCTAATACCAGACAGCAGATAACTAATACCAGACACCAGATAACTAATACCAGACACCAGATACCTAATACCAGACACCAAAAACTAATACCAGACACCAGATAACTAATACCAGACACCAGATAACTAATACCAGACACCAGAAACTAACACCAGACACAAGATAACTAATACCAGACACCAGATATCTAATACCAGACACCAGATTACTAATACCAGACACCAGATAACTAATACCAGACACCAGATATCTAATACCAGACACCAAAAACTAATACCAGACACCAGATTCCTAATACCAGACACCAGATAACTAATACCAGACACCAGAAACTAATACCAGACACCAGATTCCTAATACCAGACACCAGATAACTAATACCAGACACCAGAAACTAATACCAGACACCAGATGACTAATACCAGACACCAGATAACTAATACCAGGCACCAGATAACTAATACCAGACACCAGAAACTAATACCAGACACCAGATAACTACTACCAGACACCAGATAACTAATACCAGACACCAGATAACTAATACCAGACACCAGAAACTAATACCAGACACCAGATAACTAATACCAGACACGAGATAACTAATACCAGACACCAGATATCTAATACCAGACACCAGAAACTAATACCAGACACCAGATAACTAATACCAGACACCAGATAACAAATACCAGACACCAGATAACTAATACCAGACACCAGAAACTAATACCAGACACCAGATAACTAATACCAGACACCAGATAACTAATACCAGACAGCAGATACCTAATACCAGACACCAGAAACTAATACCAGACACCAGATACCTAATACCAGACACCAGATATCTAATACCAGACAGCAGATACCTAATACAAGACACCAGATTCCTAATACCAGACAGCAGAAGCTAATACCAGACACCAGATAACTAATACCAGACACCAGATTCCTAATACCAGACACCAGAAACTAATACCAGACACCAGATAACTAATACGCGACACCAGATATCTAATACCAGACACCAGATATCTAATACCAGACACCAGAAACTAATACCAGACACCAGATTCCTAATACCAGACACCAGATTCCTAATACCAGACACCAGAAACTAATACCAGACACCAGATAACTAATACCAGACACCAGATAAATAATACCAGACACCAGATTCCTAATACCAGACACCAGAAACTAATACCAGACACCAGATATCTAATACCAGACAGCAGATACCTAATACCAGACAGCAGATAACTAATACCAGACACCAGATATCTAATACCAGACACCAGGAACTAATACCAGACACCAGATTCCTAATACCAGACACCAGATAACTAATACCAGACACCAGATAACTAATACCAGACACCAGAAACTAATAGCAGACACCAGAAACTAATACCAGACACCAGAAAACTAATACCAGACACCAGATTCCTAATACCAGACACCAGATTCCTAATACCAGACACCAGAAACTAATACCAGACACCAGACAACTAATACCAGACACCAGATAACTAATACCAGACACCAGATAACTAATACCAGACACGAGATATTTAATACCAGACACCAGAAACTAATACCAGACACCAGATAACTAATACCAGAAACCAGATAACTAATACCAGACACCAGATAACTAATACCAGATACCAGAAACTAATACCGGACACCAGATAACTAATACCAGACACCAGATAACTAATACCAGACACCAGATTCCTAATACCAGACACCAGAAACTAATACCAGACACCAGATATCTAATACCAGACAGGAGATACCTAATACCAGACAGCAGATAACTAATACCAGACACCAGATATCTAATACCAGACACCAGGAACTAATACCAGACACCAGCTTCCTAATACCAGACACCAGATAACTAATACCAGACACCAGATAACTAATACCAGACACCAGATTCCTAATACCAGACACCAGAAACTAATACCAGACACCAGACAACTAATACCAGACACCAGATAACTAATACCAGACACCAGATAAGTAATACCAGACACCAGATAACTAATACCAGACACCAGAAACTAATACCAGACACCAGATTCCTAATACCAGACACCAGATAACTAATACCAGACACCAGATATCTAATACCAGACACCAGATACCAAATACCAGACACCAGATAACTAACACCAGACACCAGATAACTAATACCAGACACCAGATACCTAATACCAGACACCAGATAACTAATACCAGACACCAGATGACTAATACCAGACACCAGCGGCCCTATGTATAAGCAAAACTTGGCATGAAGTTAGCATAAGTAGCAAAATTGAACATGATCTGAAAGAGTTTTGCGATGAAACTTTTCATTAAAAATCATGTTAGGACTAAGAGGTGGGTTAAAATTACGTAATGCCACAATTTTTAATGTCAAATTGTATAGAGGAACTCGTTAACACCTCATTCAATTTCGTCACTTATGCCAACTTCATGCCAATTTTTGCTTATACATACGGCCGCAGATATCTAATACCAGACAGCAGATAACTAATACCAGACACCAGATAACTAATACCAGACACCAGATACCTAATACCAGACACCAAAAAACTAATACCAGACACCAGAAACTAATAACAGACACCAGAAACTAATACCAGACACCAGATAACTAATACCAGACACCAGATTCCTAATACCAGACACCAGAAACTAATACCAGACACCAGATAACTAATACCAGACACCAGAAACTAATACCAGACACCAGATAGCTAATACCAGACACCAGATTAGTAATACCAGACACCAGATAACTAATACCAGACACCAGAAACTAATACCAGACACCAGATAACTAATACCAGACACCAGATAACTAATACCAGACACCAGATAACTAATACCAGACACCAGATACCAAATACCAGACACCAGATAACTAATACCAGACACCAGATAACTAATACCAGACACCAGATACCTAATACCAGACACCAGATAACTAATACCAGACACCAGATAACTAATACCAGACACCAGATATCTAATACCAGACAGCAGATAACTAATACCAGACACAAGATAACTAATACCAGACACCAGATATCTAATACCAGACACCTAAAACTAATACCAGACACCAGATAACTAATACCAGACACCAGATAACTAATACCAGACACCAGAAACTAACACCAGACACCAGATAACTAATACCAGACACCAGATATCTAATATAAGACACCAGATAACTAATACCAGACACCAAATAACTAATACCAGACACCAGATAACTAATACCAGACACCAGATATCTAATACCAGACACCAGAAACTAATACCAGACACCAGATTCCTAATACCAGACACCAGATAACTAATACCAGACACCAGAAAGTAATACCAGACACCAGATTCCTAATACCAGACACCAGATAACTAATACCAGACACCAGAAACTAATACCAGACACCAGATAACTAATACCAGACACCAGATAACTAATACCAGGCACCAGATAACTAATATCAGACACCAGAAACTAATATCAGACACCAGATAACTAATACCAGACACCAGATAACTAATACCAGACACCAGATATCTAATACCAGACACCAGAAACTAATACCAGACACCACATAACTAATACCAGACACCAGAAACTAATACCAGACACCAAAAACTAATACCAGACACCAGATAACTAATACCAGACACCAGATAACTAATACCAGACACCAGAAACTAATACCAGACACCAGATAACTAATACCAGACACCAGATATCTAATACCAGACACCAGATAACTAATACCAGACACCAGATAACTAATACCAGACACCAGATACCTAATACCAGACACCAAAAAACTAATACCAGACACCAGAAACTAATAACAGACACCAGAAACTAATACCAGACACCAGATAACTAATACCAGACACCAGATTCCTAATACCAGACACCAGAAACTAATACCAGACACCAGATAACTAATACCAGACACCAGAAACTAATACCAGACACCAGATAGCTAATACCAGACACCAGATTAGTAATACCAGACACCAGATAACTAATACCAGACACCAGAAACTAATACCAGACACCAGATAACTAATACCAGACACCAGATAACTAATACCAGACACCAGATAACTAATACCAGACACCAGATACCAAATACCAGACACCAGATAACTAATACCAGACACCAGATAACTAATACCAGACACCAGATACCTAATACCAGACACCAGATAACTAATACCAGACACCAGATAAGTAATACCAGACACCAGATATCTAATACCAGACAGCAGATAACTAATACCAGACACAAGATAACTAATACCAGACACCAGATATCTAATACCAGACACCTAAAACTAATACCAGACACCAGATAACTAATACCAGACACCAGATAACTAATACCAGACACCAGAAACTAACACCAGACACCAGATAACTAATACCAGACACCAGATATCTAATATAAGACACCAGATAACTAATACCAGACACCAAATAACTAATACCAGACACCAGATAACTAATACCAGACACCAGATATCTAATACCAGACACCAGAAACTAATACCAGACACCAGATTCCTAATACCAGACACCAGATAACTAATACCAGACACCAGAAAGTAATACCAGACACCAGATTCCTAATACCAGACACCAGATAACTAATACCAGACACCAGAAACTAATACCAGACACCAGATAACTAATACTAGACACCAGATAACTAATACCAGGCACCAGATAACTAATATCAGACACCAGAAACTAATATCAGACACCAGATAACTAATACCAGACACCAGATAACTAATACCAGACACCAGATATCTAATACCAGACACCAGAAACTAATACCAGACACCACATAACTAATACCAGACACCAGAAACTAATACCAGACACCAAAAACTAATACCAGACACCAGATAACTAATACCAGACACCAGATAACTAATACCAGACACCAGATAACTAATACCAGACACCAGATAACTAATACCAGACACCAGATATCTAATACCAGACACCAGATAACTAATACCAGACACCAGATAACTAATACCAGACACCAGATAACTAATACCAGGCACCAGATAACTAATACCAGACATCAGATAACTAATACCAGACACCAGATAACTAATACCAGACACCAGAAACTAATACCAGACACCAGATAACTAATACTAGACACCAGAAACTAATACCAGACACCAGATAACTAATACCAGACACCAGAAACTAATACCAGACAGCAGATAACTAATACCTGACAGCAGATAACTAATACCAGACAGCAGATAACTAATACCAGACACCAGATAACTAATACCAGACACCAGAAACTAATACCAGACACCAGATTCCTAATACCAGACACCAGATAACTAATACCAGACACCAGAAACTAATACCACACACCAGATTCCTAATACCAGACACCAGATATCTAATACCAGACACCAGAAACTAATACCAGACACCAGATTCCTAATACCAGACACCAGATAACTAATACCAGACACCTGATATCTAATACCAGACACCAGAAACTAATACCAGACACCAGATAACTAATACCAGACACCAGATAACTAATACCAGACACCAGAAACTAATACCAGACAACAGATAACTAATACCAGACACCAGATAACTAATACCACACACCAGATAACTAATATTAGACACCAGATTCCTAATACCAGACACCAGAAACTAATACCAGACACCAGATAACTAATACCAGACACCAGATATCTAATACCAGACACCAGAAACTAATACCAGACACCAGATTCCTAATACCTGACACCAGATAACTAATACCAGACACCAGAAACTAATACCAGACACCAGATAACTAAAACCAGACACCAGATAACTAATACCAGACACCAGATAATTAATACCAGACACCAGATAACTAATACCAGACACCAGATAATTAATACCAGACACCAGATAACTAATACCAGACACCAGAAACTAATACCAGACACCAGATAACTAATACCAGACACCAGAAACTAATACCAGACACCAGATAACTAATACCAGACACCAGATAACTAATACCAGACACCAGATAACTAATACCAGACACCAGATAACTAATACCAGACACCAGATAACTAATACCAGACACCAGATATCTAATACCAGACACCAGAAACTAATACCAGACACCAGATAACTAATACCAGACACCAGATAACTAATACGAGACACCAGATAATTAATAACAGACACCAGATATCTAATACCAGACACCAGAAACTAATACCAGACACCAGATTCCTAATACCAGACACCAGATAACTAATACCAGACACCAGAAACTATTACCAGACACCAGATAACTAATACCAGACACCAGAAACTAATACCAGACACCAGATAACTAATACCAGACACCAGATAACTAATACCAGACACCAAATATCTAATACCAGTTACCAGATATCTAATACCAGACAGCAGATACCTATTACCAGACACCAGATACCTAATACCAGACACCAGATAACTAATACTAGACACCAGAAACTAATACCAGACACCAGATAACTAATACCAGACACCAGATAACTAATACCAGACACCAGAAACTAATACCAGATACCAGATAACTAATACCAGACACCAGATAACTAATACCAGACACCAGATAACTAATACCAGACACCAGATAACTAATACCAGACACCAGAAACTAATACCAGACACCAGATAACTAATACCAGACACCAGATATCTAATACCAGACACCAGAAACTAATACCAGACACCAGATAACTAATACCAGACACCAGAAACTAATACCAGACACCAGATAACTAATACCAGACACCAGATAACTAATACCAGACACCAGAAACTAATACCAGACACCAGATAACTAATACCAGACACCAGATAACTAATACCAGACACCAGATTCCTAATACCAGACACCAGATTCCTAATACCAGACACCAGATAACTAATACCAGACACCAGAAACTAATAACAGACACCAGAAACTAATACCAGACACCAGATAACTAATACCAGACACCAGATTCCTAATACCAGACACCAGAAACTAATACCAGACACCAGATAACTAATACCAGACACCAGAAACTAATACCAGACACCAGATAACTAATACCAGACACCAGATAAGTAATACCAGACACCAGATAACTAATACCAGACACCAGAAACTAATACCAGACACCAGATAACTAATACCAGACACCAGATAACTAATACCAGACACCAGATAACTAATACCAGACACCAGATACCTAATACCAGACACCAACTACCTAATACCAGACACCAGAAACTAATACCAGACACCAGATAACTAATACCAGACACCAAATATCTAATACCAGACACCAGATATCTAATACCAGACACCAGAAACTAATACCAGACACCAGAAACTAATACCAGACACCAGAAACTAATACCAGACACCAGATTCCTAATACCAGACACCAGATCACTAATACCAGACACCAGAAACTAATACCAGACACCAGATTCCTAAAACCAGACACCAAATAACTAATACCAGACACCAGAAACTAATACCAGACACCAGATAACTAATACCAAACACCAGATAACTAATACCAGACACCAGATATCTAATATTAGACAGCAGATAACTAAAACCAGACACCAGATAACTAATACCAGACACCAGATACCTAACACCAGACACCAGATAACTAATACTAGACACCAGATATCTAATACCAGACTCCAGAAACTAATACCAGACACCAGATTCCGAATACCAGACATCAGATAACTAATACCAGACACCAGATATCTAATACCAGACACCAGATTCCTAATACCAGACACCAGATTCCTAATACCAGACACCAGATAACTAATACCAGACACCAGATACCTAATACCAGACACCAGATAACTAATACGAGACACCAGAAACTAATACCAGACACCAGAAACTAATACCAGACACCAGATAACTAATACCAGACACCAGAATCCTAATACCAGACACCAGATACCAAATACCAGACACCAAATAACTAATACCAGACACCAGATAACTAATACCAGACACCAGATAACTAATACCAGACACCAGATAACTAATACCAGACACCAGATTCCTAATACCAGACACCAGAAACTAATACCAGACACCAGACAACTAATACCAGACACCAGATAACTAATACCAGACACCAGATAACTAATACAAGACACGAGATATTTAATACCAGACACCAGAAACTAATACCAGACACCAGATAACTAATACCAGAAACCAGATAACTAATACCAGACACCAGATAATTAATACCAGATACCAGAAACTAATACCGGACACCAGATAACTAATACCAGACACCAGATAACTAATACCAGATAACTAATACCAGACACCAGAAACTAATACCAGACACCAGATATCTAATACCAGACAGGAGATACCTAATACCAGACAGCAGATAACTAATACCAGACACCAGATATCTAATACCAGACACCAGGAACTAATACCAGACACCAGATTCCTAATACCAGACACCAGATAACTAATACCAGACACCAGATAACTAATACCAGACACCAGATTCCTAATACCAGACACCAGAAACTAATACCAGACACCAGATAACTAATACCAGACACCAAAAACTAATACCAGACACCAGATAACTAATACCAGACACCAGATAAGTAATACCAGACACCAGATAACTAATACCAGACACCAGAAACTAATACCAGACACCAGATTCCTAATACCAGACACCAGATAACTAATACCAGACACCAGATATCTGATACCAGACACCAGATACCAAATACCAGACACCAGATAACTAACACCAGACACCAGATAACTAATACCAGACACCAGATACCTAATGCCAGACACCAGATAACTAATACCAGACACCAGATAACTAATACCAGACACCAGCGGCCCTATGTATAAGCAAAACTTGGCATGAAGTTAGCATAAGTAGCAAAATTGAACATGATCTGAAAGAGTTTTGCGATGAAACTTTACATTAAAAATCATGCTAGGACTAAGAGGTGGGTTAAAATTACGTAATGCCACAATTTTTAATGTCAAATTGTATAGAGGAACTCGTTAACACCTCATTCAATTTCGTCACTTATGCCAACTTCATACCAATTTTTGCTTATACATACGGCCGCAGATATCTAATACCAGACAGCAGATAACTAATACCAGACACCAGATAACTAATACCAGACACCAGATACCTAATACCAGACACCAAAAAACTAATACCAGACACCAGAAACTAATAACAGACACCAGAAACTAATACCAGACACCAGATAACTAATACCAGACACCAGATTCCTAATACCAGACACCAGAAACTAATACCA
Organism: Tachina lurida; assembly: GCA_944452675.1. Lineage (NCBI taxonomy): Eukaryota > Metazoa > Arthropoda > Insecta > Diptera > Tachinidae > Tachina > Tachina lurida. The sequence continues at coordinate 878,426 of CALYBX010000001.1, forward strand.
GACACCAGATAACTAATACCAGACACCAGAAACTAATACCAGACACCAGATAGCTAATACCAGACACCAGATTAGTAATACCAGACACCAGATAACTAATACCAGACACCAGAAACTAATACCAGACACCAGATAACTAATACCAGACACCAGATAACTAATACCAGACACCAGATAACTAATACCAGACACCAGATACCAAATACCAGACACCAGATAACTAATACCAGACACCAGATAACTAATACCAGACACCAGATACCTAATACCAGACACCAGATAACTAATACCAGACACCAGATAACTAATACCAGACACCAGATATCTAATACCAGACAGCAGATAACTAATACCAGACAAAAGATAACTAATACCAGACACCAGATATCTAATACCAGACACCTAAAACTAATACCAGACACCAGATAACTAATACCAGACACCAGATAACTAATACCAGACACCAGAAACTAACACCAGACACCAGATAACTAATACCAGACACCAGATATCTAATATAAGACACCAGATAACTAATACCAGACACCAAATAACTAATACCAGACACCAGATAACTAATACCAGACACCAGATATCTAATACCAGACACCAGAAACTAATACCAGACACCAGATTCCTAATACCAGACACCAGATAACTAATACCAGACACCAGAAAGTAATACCAGACACCAGATTCCTAATACCAGACACCAGATAACTAATACCAGACACCAGAAACTAATACCAGACACCAGATAACTAATACCAGACACCAGATAACTAATACCAGGCACCAGATAACTAATATCAGACACCAGAAACTAATATCAGACACCAGATAACTAATACCAGACACCAGATAACTAATACCAGACACCAGATATCTAATACCAGACACCAGAAACTAATACCAGACACCACATAACTAATACCAGACACCAGAAACTAATACCAGACACCAAAAACTAATACCAGACACCAGATAACTAATACCAGACACCAGATAACTAATACCAGACACCAGAAACTAATACCAGACACCAGATAACTAATACCAGACACCAGATATCTAATACCAGACACCAGATAACTAATACCAGACACCAGATAACTAATACCAGACACCAGATAACTAATACCAGACACCAGAAACTAATACCAGGCACCAGATAACTAATACCAGACATCAGATAACTAATACCAGACACCAGATAACTAATACCAGACACCAGAAACTAATACCAGAGACCAGATAACTAATACTAGACACCAGAAACTAATACCAGACACCAGATAACTAATACCAGACACCAGAAACTAATACCAGACAGCAGATAACTAATACCTGACAGCAGATAACTAATACCAGACAGCAGATAACTAATACCAGACACCAGATAACTAATACCAGACACCAGAAACTAATACCAGACACCAGATTCCTAATACCAGACACCAGATAACTAATACCAGACACCAGAAACTAATACCAGACACCAGATTCCTAATACCAGACACCAGATATCTAATACCAGACACCAGAAACTAATACCAGACACCAGATTCCTAATACCAGACACCAGATAACTAATACCAGACACCTGATATCTAATACCAGACACCAGAAACTAATACCAGACACCAGATAACTAATACCAGACACCAGATAACTAATACCAGACACCAGAAACTAATACCAGACAACAGATAACTAATACCAGACACCAGATAACTAATACCACACACCAGATAACTAATATTAGACACCAGATTCCTAATACCAGACACCAGAAACTAATACCAGACACCAGATAACTAATACCAGACACCAGATATCTAATACCAGACACCAGAAACTAATACCAGACACCAGATTCCTAATACCTGACACCAGATAACTAATACCAGACACCAGAAACTAATACCAGACACCAGATAACTAAAACCAGACACCAGATAACTAATACCAGACACCAGATAATTAATACCAGACACCAGATAACTAATACCAGACACCAGATAATTAATACCAGACACCAGATAACTAATACCAGACACCAGAAACTAATACCAGACACCAGATAACTAATACCAGACACCAGAAACTAATACCAGACACCAGATAACTAATACCAGACACCAGATAACTAATACCAGACACCAGATAACTAATACCAGACACCAGATAACTAATACCAGACACCAGATAACTAATACCAGACACCAGATATCTAATACCAGACACCAGAAACTAATACCAGACACCAGATAACTAATACCAGACACCAGATAACTAATACCAGACACCAGATAATTAATAACAGACACCAGATATCTAATACCAGACACCAGAAACTAATACCAGACACCAGATTCCTAATACCAGACACCAGATAACTAATACCAGACACCAGAAACTATTACCAGACACCAGATAACTAATACCAGACACCAAATAACTAATACCAGACACCAGAAACTAATACCAGACACCAGATAACTAATACCAGACACCAGATAACTAATACCAGACACCAAATATCTAATACCAGTTACCAGATATCTAATACCAGACAGCAGATACCTAATACCAGACACCAGATACCTAATACCAGACACCAGATAACTAATACTAGACACCAGAAACTAATACCAGACACCAGATAACTAATACCAGACACCAGATAACTAATACCAGACACCAGAAACTAATACCAGATACCAGATAACTAATACCAGACACCAGATAACTAATACCAGACACCAGATAACTAATACCAGACACCAGATAACTAATACCAGACACCAGAAACTAATACCAGACACCAGATAACTAATACCAGACACCAGATATCTAATACCAGACACCAGAAACTAATACCAGACACCAGATAACTAATACCAGACACCAGAAACTAATACCAGACACCAGATAACTAATACCAGACACCAGATAACTAATACCAGACACCAGAAACTAATACCAGACACCAGATAACTAATACCAGACACCAGATAACTAATACCAGACACCAGATTCCTAATACCAGACACCAGATTCCTAATACCAGACACCAGATAACTAATACCAGACACCAGAAACTAATAACAGACACCAGAAACTAATACCAGACACCAGATAACTAATACTAGACACCAGATTCCTAATACCAGACACCAGAAACTAATACCAGACACCAGATAACTAATACCAGACACCAGAAACTAATACCAGACACCAGATAACTAATACCAGACACCAGATAAGTAATACCAGACACCAGATAACTAATACCAGACACCAGAAACTAATACCAGACACCAGATAACTAATACCAGACACCAGATAACTAATACCAGACACCAGATAACTAATACCAGACACCAGATACCTAATACCAGACACCAACTACCTAATACCAGACACCAGAAACTAATACCAGACACCAGATAACTAATACCAGACACCAAATATCTAATACCAGACACCAGATATCTAATACCAGACACCAGAAACTAATACCAGACACCAGAAACTAATACCAGACACCAGAAACTAATACCAGACACCAGATTCCTAATACCAGACACCAGATCACTAATACCAGACACCAGAAACTAATACCAGACACCAGAAACTAATACCAGACACCAGATAACTAATACCAGACACCAGATATCTAATACCAGACACCAGAAACTAATACCAGACACCAGATTCCTAATACCTGACACCAGATAACTAATACCAGACACCAGAAACTAATACCAGACACCAGATAACTAAAACCAGACACCAGATAACTAATACCAGACACCAGATAACTAATACCAGACACCAGAAACTAATACCAGACACCAGATAACTAATACCAGACACCAAATATCTAATACCAGACACCAGATATCTAATACCAGACACCAGAAACTAATACCAGACACCAGAAACTAATACCAGACACCAGATTCCTAATACCAGACACCAGATCACTAATACCAGACACCAGAAACTAATACCAGACACCAGAAACTAATACCAGACACCAGATAACTAATACCAGACACCAGATTCCTAATACCAGACACCAGATAACTAATACCAGACACCTGATATCTAATACCAGACACCAGAAACTAATACCAGACACCAGATTCCTAAAACCAGACACCAAATAACTAATACCAGACACCAGAAACTAATACCAGACACCAGATAACTAATACCAAACACCAGATAACTAATACCAGACACCAGATAACTAATACCAGACACCTGATATCTAATACCAGACACCAGAAACTAATACCAGACACCAGATTCCTAAAACCAGACACCAAATAACTAATACCAGACACCAGAAACTAATACCAGACACCAGATAACTAATACCAAACACCAGATAACTAATACCAGACACCAGATATCTAATATTAGACAGCAGATAACTAAAACCAGACACCAGATAACTAATACCAGACACCAGATACCTAACACCAGACACCAGATAACTAATACTAGACACCAGATATCTAATACCAGACTCCAGAAACTAATACCAGACACCAGATTCCGAATACCAGACATCAGATAACTAATACCAGACACCAGATATCTAATACCAGACACCAGATTCCTAATACCAGACACCAGATTCCTAATACCAGACACCAGATAACTAATACCAGACACCAGATACCTAATACCAGACACCAGATAATTAATACGAGACACCAGAAACTAATACCAGACACCAGAAACTAATACCAGACACCAGATAACTAATACCAGACACCAGAATCCTAATACCAGACACCAGATACCAAATACCAGACACCAGATAACTAATACCAGACACCAGATAACTAATACCAGACACCAGATAACTAATACCAGACACCAGATAACTAATACCAGAAACCAGATCACTAATACCAGACACCAGAAACTAATACCAGACACCAGATTCCTAATACCAGACACCAGATAACTAATACCAGACACCTGATATCTAATACCAGACACCAGAAACTAATACCAGACACCAGATTCCTAAAACCAGACACCAAATAACTAATACCAGACACCAGAAACTAATACCAGACACCAGATAACTAATACCAAACACCAGATAACTAATACCAGACACCAGATATCTAATATTAGACAGCAGATAACTAAAACCAGACACCAGATAACTAATACCAGACACCAGATACCTAACACCAGACACCAGATAACTAATACTAGACACCAGATATCTAATACCAGACTCCAGACACTAATACCAGACACCAGATTCCGAATACCAGACATCAGATAACTAATACCAGACACCAGATATCTAATACCAGACACCAGATTCCTAATACCAGACACCAGATTCCTAATACCAGACACCAGATAACTAATACCAGACACCAGATACCTAATACCAGACACCAGATAACTAATACGAGACACCAGAAACTAATACCAGACACCAGAAACTAATACCAGACACCAGATAACTAATACCAGACCAGAATCCTAATACCAGACACCAGATACCAAATACCAGACACCAGATAACTAATACCAGACACCAGATAACTAATACCAGACACCAGATAACTAATACCAGAAACCAGATATCTAATATCAGACAGCAGATAACTAATACCAGACACCAGATAACTAATACCAGACACCAGATACCTAATACCAGACACCAAAAACTAATACCAGACACCAGATAACTAATACCAGACAGCAGATAACTAATACCAGACACCTGAAACTAACACTAGACACCAGATTCCTAATACCAGACACCAGATATCTAATACCAGACACCAGATAACTAATACCAGACACCAGAAACTAATACCAGACACCAGATTCCTAATACCAGACACCAGATAACTAATACCAGACACCAGAAACTAATACCAGACACCAGATAACTAATACCAGACACCAGATAACTAATACCAGGCACCAGATAACTAATACCAGACACCAGATAACTAATACCAGATACCAGATAACTAATACCAGACACCAGATATCTAATACCAGACACCAGAAACTAATACCAGACACCAGATAACTAATACCAGACACCAGATAACTAATACCAGACACCAGATAACTAATAACAGACACCAGATATCTAATACCAGACACCAGAAACTAATACCAGACACCAGATTCCTAATACCAGACACCAGATAACTAATACCAGACACCAGAAACTAATAACAGACACCAGAAACTAATACCAGACACCAGATAACTAATACCAGACACCAGATTCCTAATACCAGACACCAGAAACTAATACCAGACACCAGATAACTAATACCAGATACCAGATAAGTAATACCAGACACCAGATAACTACTACCAGACACCAGAAACTAATACCAGACACCAGATAACTAATACCAGACACCAGATAACTAATACCAGACACCAGATAACTAATACCAGACACCAGATACCAAATACCAGACACCAGATTACTAATACCAGACACCAGATAACTAATACCAGACACCAGATACCTAATACCAGACACCAGATAACTAATACCAGACACCAGATAACTAATAACAGACACCAGAAACTAATACCAGACACCAGATAACTAATACCAGACACCAGATAACTAATACCAGACACCAGATTCCTAATACCAGACACCAGATAACTAATACCAGACACCAGAAACTAATAACAGACACCAGAAACTAATACCAGACACCAGATAACTAATACCAGACACCAGATAACTAATACCAGACACCAGAAACTAATACCAGACACCAGATAACTAATACCAGATACCAGATAAGTAATACCAGACACCAGATAACTACTACCAGACACCAGAAACTAATACCAGACACCAGATAACTAATACCAGACACCAGATAACTAATACCAGACACCAGATAACTAATACCAGACACCAGATACCAAATACCAGACACCAGATTACTAATACCAGACACCAGATAACTAATACCAGACACCAGATACCTAATACCAGACACCAGATAACTAATACCAGACACCAGATAACTAATACCAGACACCAGATATATAATACCAGACAGCAGATAACTAATACCAGACACCAGATAACTAATACCAGACACCAGATACCTAATACCAGACACCAAAAACTAATACCAGACACCAGATAACTAATACCAGACACCAGATAACTAATACCAGACACCAGAAACTAACACCAGACACCAGATAACTAATACCAGACACCAGATATCTAATACCAGACACCAGATTACTAATACCAGACACCAGATAACTAATACCAGACACCAGATATCTAATACCAGACACCAAAAACTAATACCAGACACCAGATTCCTAATACCAGACACCAGAAACTAATACCAGACACCAGATTCCTAATACTAGACACCAGATAACTAATACCAGACACCAGAAACTAATACCAGACACCAGATGACTAATACCAGACACCAGATAACTAATACCAGGCACCAGATAACTAATACCAGACACCAGAAACTAATACCAGACACCAGATAACTACTACCAGACACCAGATAACTAATACCAGACACCAGATATCTAATACCAGACACCAGAAACTAATACCAGACACCAGATAACTAATACCAGACACCAGAAACTAATACCAGACACCAGATAACTAATACCAGACACCAGATTCCTAATACCAGACACCAGAAACTAATACCAGACACCAGATAACTAATACCAGACACCAGATATCTAATACCAGACACCAAAAACTAATACCAGACACCAGATTCCTAATACTAGACACCAGATAACTAATACCAGACACCAGAAACTAATACCAGACACCAGATGACTAATACCAGACACCAGATAACTAATACCAGGCACCAGATAACTAATACCACACACCAGAAACTAATACCAGACACCAGATAACTACTATCAGACACCAGATAACTAATACCAGACACCAGATATCTAATACCAGACACCAGAAACTAATACCAGACACCAGATAACTAATACCAGACACCAGAAACTAATACCAGACACCAGATAACTAATACCAGACACCAGATTCCTAATACCAGACACCAGAAACTAATACCAGACACCAGATAACTAATACCAGACACCAGATATCTAATACCAGACACCAGAAACTAATACCAGACACCAGATTCCTAATACCCGACACCAGATAACTAATACCAGACACCAGAAACTAATACCAGACACCAGATAACTAATACCAGACACCAGATAACTAATACCAGACACCAGATAACTAATACCAGACACCAGATATTTAATACCAGACACCAGACAACTAATACCATACACCAGAAACTAATACCAGACACCAGATAACTAATACCAGACACCAGATAACTAATACCAGACACCAGATAACTAATACCAGACACCAGATATCTAATACCAGACACCAGAAACTAATACCAGACACCAGATTCCTAATACCAGACACCAGATAACTAATACCAGACACCAGAAACTAATACCAGACACCAGATTCCTAATACCAGACACCAGATAACTAATACCAGACACCAGAAACTAATACCAGACACCAGATAACTAATACCAGACACCAGATAACTAATACCAGACACCAGAAACTAATACCAGACACCAGATAACTAATACCAGACACCAGATATCTAATACCAGACACCAGAAACTAATACCAGACACCAGATTCCTAATACCAGACACCAGATAACTAATACCAGACACCAGAAACTAATACCAGACACCAGATTCCTAATACCAGACACCAGATAACTAATATTAGACACCAGAAACTAATACCAGACACCAGATAACTAATACCAGACACCAGATAACTAATACCAGACACCAGATAACTAATACCAGACACCAGAAACTAATACCAGACACCAGATAACTAATACCATACACCAGATATCTAATACCAGACACCAGAAACTAATACCAGACACCAGATTCCTAATACCCGACACCAGATAACTAATACCAGACACCAGAAACTAATACCAGACACCAGATAACTAATACCAGACACCATATAACTAATACCAGACACCAGATAATTAATACCAGACACCAAATAACTAATACCAGACACCAGATAATTAATACCAGACACCAGATAACTAATACCAGACACCAGAAACTAATACTAGACACCAGATAACTAATACCAGACACCAGAAACTAATACCAGACACCAGATAACTAATACCAGAAACCAGATATCTAATATCAGACAGCAGATAACTAATATCAGACACCAGATAACTAATACCAGACACCAGATACCTAATACCAGACACCAAAAACTAATACCAGACACCAGATAACTAATACCAGACAGCAGATAACTAATACCAGACACCTGAAACTAACACTAGACACCAGATTCCTAATACCAGACACCAGATATCTAATACCAGACACCAGATAACTAATACCAGACACCAGATAACTAATACCAGACACCAGATAACTAATACCAGACACCAGATAACTAATACCAGACACCAGATATCTAATACCAGACACCAGAAACTAATACCAGACACCAGATTTCTAATACCAGACACCAGATAACTAATACCAGACACCAGAAACTAATACCAGACACCAGATTCCTAATACCAGACACCAGATAACTAATACCAGACACCAGAAACTAATACCAGACACCAGATAACTAATACCAGACACCAGATAACTAATACCAGGCACCAGATAACTAATACCAGACACCAGATAACTAATACCAGATACCAGATAACTAATACCAGACACCAGATATCTAATACCAGACACCAGAAACTAATACCAGACACCAGATAACTAATACCAGACACCAGATAACTAATACCAGACACCAGATAACTAATAACAGACACCAGATATCTAATACCAGACACCAGAAACTAATACCAGACACCGGATTCCTAATACCAGACACCAGATAACTAATACCAGACACCAGAAACTAATAACAGACACCAGAAACTAATACCAGACACCAGATAACTAATACCAGACACCAGATTCCTAATACCAGACACCAGAAACTAATACCAGACACCAGATAACTAATACCAGACACCAGAAACTAATACCAGACACCAGATAACTAATACCAGACACCAGATAAGTAATACCAGACACCAGGTAACTACTACCAGACACCAGAAACTAATACCAGACACCAGAAACTAATACCAGACACCAGATTCCTAATACCAGACACCAGATAACTAATACCAGACACCAGAAACTAATACCAGACACCAGATTCCTAATACCAGACACCAGATAACTAATACCAGACACCAGAAACTAATACCAGACACCAGATAACTAATACCAGACACCAGATAACTAATACCAGACACCAGAAACTAATACCAGACACCAGATAACTAATACCAGACACCAGATATCTAATACCAGACACCAGAAACTAATACCAGACACCAGATTCCTAATACCAGACACCAGATAACTAATACCAGACACCAGAAACTAATACCAGACACCAGATTCCTAATACCAGACACCAGATAACTAATATTAGACACCAGAAACTAATACCAGACACCAGATAACTAATACCAGACACCAGATAACTAATACCAGACACCAGATAACTAATACCAGACACCAGAAACTAATACCAGACACCAGATAACTAATACCATACACCAGATATCTAATACCAGACACCAGAAACTAATACCAGACACCAGATTCCTAATACCCGACACCAGATAACTAATACCAGACACCAGAAACTAATACCAGACACCAGATAACTAATACCAGACACCATATAACTAATACCAGACACCAGATAATTAATACCAGACACCAAATAACTAATACCAGACACCAGATAATTAATACCAGACACCAGATAACTAATACCAGACACCAGAAACTAATACTAGACACCAGATAACTAATACCAGACACCAGAAACTAATACCAGACACCAGATAACTAATACCAGAAACCAGATATCTAATATCAGACAGCAGATAACTAATATCAGACACCAGATAACTAATACCAGACACCAGATACCTAATACCAGACACCAAAAACTAATACCAGACACCAGATAACTAATACCAGACAGCAGATAACTAATACCAGACACCTGAAACTAACACTAGACACCAGATTCCTAATACCAGACACCAGATATCTAATACCAGACACCAGATAACTAATACCAGACACCAGATAACTAATACCAGACACCAGATAACTAATACCAGACACCAGATAACTAATACCAGACACCAGATATCTAATACCAGACACCAGAAACTAATACCAGACACCAGATTCCTAATACCAGACACCAGATAACTAATACCAGACACCAGAAACTAATACCAGACACCAGATTCCTAATACCAGACACCAGATAACTAATACCAGACACCAGAAACTAATACCAGACACCAGATAACTAATACCAGACACCAGATAACTAATACCAGGCACCAGATAACTAATACCAGACACCAGATAACTAATACCAGATACCAGATAACTAATACCAGACACCAGATATCTAATACCAGACACCAGAAACTAATACCAGACACCAGATAACTAATACCAGACACCAGATAACTAATACCAGACACCAGATAACTAATAACAGACACCAGATATCTAATACCAGACACCAGAAACTAATACCAGACACCGGATTCCTAATACCAGACACCAGATAACTAATACCAGACACCAGAAACTAATAACAGACACCAGAAACTAATACCAGACACCAGATAACTAATACCAGACACCAGATTCCTAATACCAGACACCAGAAACTAATACCAGACACCAGATAACTAATACCAGACACCAGAAACTAATACCAGACACCAGATAACTAATACCAGACACCAGATAAGTAATACCAGACACCAGGTAACTACTACCAGACACCAGAAACTAATACCAGACACCAGATAACTAATACCAGACACCAGATAACTAATACCAGACACCAGATAACTAATACCAGACACCAGATACCAAATACCAGACACCAGATTACTAATACCAGACACCAGATAACTAATACCAGACACCAGATACCTAATACCAGACACCAGATAACTAATACCAGACACCAGATAACTAATACCAGACACCAGATATCTAATACCAGACAGCAGATAACTAATACCAGACACCAGATAACTAATACCAGACACCAGATACCTAATACCAGACACCAAAAACTAATACCAGACACCAGATAACTAATACCAGACACCAGATAACTAATACCAGACACCAGAAACTAACACCAGACACCAGATAACTAATACCAGACACCAGATATCTAATACCAGACACCAGATTACTAATACCAGACACCAGATAACTAATACCAGACACCAGATATCTAATACCAGACACCAAAAACTAATAGCAGACACCAGATTCCTAATACCAGACACCAGAAACTAATACCAGACACCAGATTCCTAATACTAGACACCAGATAACTAATACCAGACACCAGAAACTAATACCAGACACCAGATGACTAATACCAGACACCAGATAACTAATACCAGGCACCAGATAACTAATACCAGACACCAGAAACTAATACCAGACATCAGATAACTACTACCAGACACCAGATAACTAATACCAGACACCAGATATCTAATACCAGACACCAGAAACTAATACCAGACACCAGATAACTAATACCAGACACCAGAAACTAATACCAGACACCAGATAACTAATACCAGACACCAGATTCCTAATACCAGACACCAGAAACTAATACCAGACACCAGATAACTAATACCAGACACCAGATATCTAATACCAGACACCAAAAACTAATACCAGACACCAGATTCCTAATACCAGACACCAGATAACTAATACCAGACACCAGAAACTAATACCAGACACCAGATGACTAATACCAGACACCAGATAACTAATACCAGGCACCAGATAACTAATACCACACACCAGAAACTAATACCAGACACCAGATAACTACTATCAGACACCAGATAACTAATACCAGACACCAGATATCTAATACCAGACACCAGAAACTAATACCAGACACCAGATAACTAATACCAGACACCAGAAACTAATACCAGACACCAGATAACTAATACCAGACACCAGATTCCTAATACCAGACACCAGAAACTAATACCAGACACCAGATAACTAATACCAGACACCAGATATCTAATACCAGACACCAGAAACTAATACCAGACACCAGATTCCTAATACCCGACACCAGATAACTAATACCAGACACCAGAAACTAATACCAGACACCAGATAACTAATACCAGACACCAGATAACTAATACCAGACACCAGATAACTAATACCAGACACCAGATAATTAATACCAGACACCAGATAACTAATACCATACACCAGAAACTAATACCAGACACCAGATAACTAATACCAGACACCAGAAACTAATACCAGACACCAGATAACTAATACCAGACACCAGATAACTAATACCAGACACCAGATAACTAATACCAGACACCAGAAACTAATACCAGACACCAGATAACTAATACCAGACACCAGATATCTAATACCAGACACCAGAAACTAATACCAGACACCAGATTCCTAATACCCGACACCAGATAACTAATACCAGACACCAGAAACTAATACCAGACACCAGATAACTAATACCAGACACCAGATAACTAATACCAGACACCAGATAATTAATACCAGACACCAAATAACTAATACCAGACACCAGATAATTAATACCAGACACCAGATAACTAATACCAGACACCAGAAACTAATACTAGACACCAGATAACTAATACCAGACACCAGAAACTAATACCAGACACCAGATAACTAATACCAGACACCAGATAACTAATACCACACACCAGATAACTAATACCAGACACCAGATTCCTAATACCAGACACCAGAAACTAATACCAGACACCAGATAACTAATACCAGACACCAGATATCTAATACCAGACACCAGAAACTAATACCAGACACCAGATTCCTAATACCCGACACCAGATAACTAATACCAGACACCAAAAACTAATACCAGACACCAGATAACTAATACCAGACACCAGATAACTAATACCAGACACCAGATAATTAATACCAGACACCAGATAACTAATACCAGACACCAGATAATTAATACCAGACACCAGATAACTAATACCAGACACCAGAAACTAATACCAGACACCAGATATCTAATACCAGACACCAAAAACTAATACCAGACACCAGATTCATAATACCAGACACCAGATAACTAATACCAGACACCAGAAACTATTACCAGACACCAGATAACTAATACCAGACACCAGAAACTAATACCAGACACCAGATAACCAATACCAGACACCAGATAACTAATACCAGACACCAAATATCTAATACCAGTTACCAGATAACTAATACCAGACAGCAGATACCTAATACCAGACACCAGATACCTAATACCAGACACCAGATAACTAATACTAGACACCAGAAACTAATACCAGACACCAGATAACTAATACCAGACACCAGATAACTAATACCAGACACCAGAAACTAATACTAGACACCAGATAACTAATACCAGACACCAGATAACTAATACCAGACACCAGATAACTAATACCAGACACCACATAACTAATACCAGACACCAGAAACTAATACCAGACACCAGATAACTAATACCAGACACCAGATATCTAATACCAGACACCAGAAACTAATACCAGACACCAGATAACTAATACCAGACACCAGAAACTAATACCAGACACCAGATAACTAATACCAGACACCAGATAACTAATACCAGACACCAGATAACTAATACCAGACACCAGAAACTAATACCAGACACCAGATAACTAGTACCAGACACCAGATAACTAATACCAGACACCAGATTCCTAATACCAGACACCACATAACTAATACCAGACACCAGAAACTAATACCAGACACCAGAAACTAATACCAGACACCAGATTCCTAAAACCAGACACCAAATAACTAATACCAGACACCAGAAACTAATACCAGACACCAGATAACTAATACCAGACACGAGATAACTAATATTAGACACCAGATATCTAATATAAGACAGCAGATAACTAATACCAGACACCAGATAACTAATACCAGACACCAGATACCTAACACCAGACACCAGATAACTAATACCAGACACCAGATATCTAATGACAGACTCCAGAAACTAATACCAGACACCAGATTCCGAATACCAGACATCAGATAACTAATACCAGACACCAGATATCTAATACCAGACACCAGATTCCTAATACCAGACACCAGATTCCTAATACCATACACCAGATTACTAATACCAGACACCAGATACCTAATACCAGACACCAAAAACTAATACCAGACACCAAAAACTAATACCAGACACCAGAAACTTATACCAGACACCAGATAACTAATACAAGACACCAGATTCCTAATACCAGACACCAGAAACTAATACCAGACACCAGATAACTAATACCAGACACCAGATAAGTAATACCAGACACCAGATAACTAATACCAGACACCAGAAACTAATACCAGACACCAGATAACTAATACCAGACACCAGATAACTAATACCAGATACCAGATAACTAATACCAGACACCAGATACCAAATACCAGACACCAGATAACTAATACCAGACACCAGATAACTAATACCAGACACCAGATACCTAATACCAGACACCAGATAACTAATACCAGACACCAGATAACTAATACTAGACACCAGATATCTAATACCAGACAGCAGATAACTAATACCAGACACCAGATAACTAATACCAGACACCATATACCTAATACCAGACACCAGATTCCTAATACCAGACACCAGATCACTAATACCAGACACCAGAAACTAATACCAGACACCAGATTCCTAAAACCAGACACCAAATAACTAATACCAGACACCAGAAACTAATACCAGACACCAGATAACTAATACCAAACACCAGATAACTAATACCAGACACCAGATATCTAATATTAGACAGCAGATAACTAAAACCAGACACCAGATAACTAATACCAGACACCAGATACCTAACACCAGACACCAGATAACTAATACCAGACACCAGATATCTAATACCAGACTCCAGAAACTAATACCAGACACCAGATTCCGAATACCAGACATCAGATAACTAATACCAGACACCAGATATCTAATACCAGACAACAGATTCCTAATACCAGACACCAGATTCCTAATACCAGACACCAGATAACTAATACCAGACACCAGATACCTAATACCAGACACCAGATAACTAATACGAGACACCAGAAACTAATACCAGACACCAGAAACTAATACCAGACACCAGATAACTAATACCAGACACCAAAATCCTAATACCAGACACCAGATACCAAATACCAGACACCAGATAACTAATACCAGACACCAGATAACTAATACCAGACACCAGATAACTAATACCAGACACCAGATAACTAATACCAGAAACCAGATATCTAATACCAGACAGCAGATAACTAATACCAGACACCAGATAACTAATACCAGACACCAGATACCTAATACCAGACACCAAAAACTAATACCAGACACCAGATAACTAATACCAGACACCAGATAACTAATACCAGACACCTGAAACTAACACTAGACACCAGATTCCTAATACCAGACACCAGATATCTAATACCAGACACCAGATAACTAATACCAGACACCAGATAACTAATACCAGACACCAGATAACTAATACCAGACACCAGATATCTAATACCAGACACCAGAAACTAATACCAGACACCAGATTCCTAATACCAGACACCAGATAACTAATACCAGACACCAGAAACTAATACCAGACACCAGATTCCTAATACCAGACACCAGATAACTAATACCAGACACCAGAAACTAATACCAGACACCAGATAACTAATACCAGACACCAGATAACTAATACCAGGCACCAGATAACTAATACCAGACACCAGATAACTAATACCAGACACCAGATAACTAATACCAGACACCAGATAACTAATACCAGACACCAGATAACTAATAACAGACACCAGATAACTAATACCAGACACCATAAACTAATACTAGACACCAGATAACTAATACCAGACACCAGAAACTAATACCAGACACCAGAAACTAATACCAGACACCAGATAACTAATACCAGACACCAGAAACTAATACCAGACACCAGATAACTAATACCAGACACCAGATAAGTAATACCAGACACCAGATAACTACTACCAGACACCAGAAACTAATACCAGACACCAGATAACTAATACCAGACACCAGATAACTAATACCAGACACCAGATAACTAATACCAGACACCAGATACCAAATACCAGACACCAGATTACTAATACCAGACACCAGATAACTAATACCAGACACCAGATACCTAATACCAGACACCAGATAAGTAATACCAGACACCAGATATCTAATACCAGACAGCAGATAACTAATACCAGACACCAGATAACTAATACCAGACACCAGATACCTAATACCAGACACCAAAAACTAATACCAGACACCAGATAACTAATACCAGACACCAGATAACTAATACCAGACACCATAAACTAATACTAGACACCAGATAACTAATACCAGACACCAGATTACTAATACCAGACACCAGATAACTAATACCAGACACCAGATATCTAATACCAGACACCAAAAACTAATACCAGACACCAGATTTCTAATACCAGACACCAGATAACTAATACCAGACACCAGAAACTAATACCAGACACCAGATTCCTAATACCAGACACCAGATAACTAATACCAGACACCAGAAACTAATACCAGACACCAGATGACTAATACCAGACACCAGATAACTAATACCAGGCACCAGATAACTAATACCAGACACCAGAAACTAATACCAGACACCAGATAACTACTACCAGACACCAGATAACTAATACCAGACACCAGATATCTAATACCAGACACCAGAAACTAATACCAGACACCAGATAACTAATACCAGACACCAGAAACTAATACCAGACACCAGATAACTAATACCAGACACCAGAAACTAATACCAGACACCAGATAACTAATACCAGACACCAGATAACTAATACCAGACACCAGATAACTAATACCAGACACCATAAACTAACACTAGACACCAGATAACTAATACCAGACACCAGATTACTAATACCAGACACCAGATAACTAATACCAGACACCAGATATCTAATACCAGACACCAAAAACTAATACCAGACACCAGATTCCTAATACCAGACACCAGATAACTAATACCAGACACCAGAAACTAATTCCAGACACCAGATTCCTAATACCAGACACCAGATAACTAATACCAGACACCAGAAACTAATACCAGACACCAGATGACTAATACCAGACACCAGATAACTAATACCAGGCACCAGATAACTAATACCAGACACCAGAAACTAATACCAGACACCAGATAACTACTACCAGACACCAGATAACTAATACCAGACACCAGATATCTAATACCAGACACCAGAAACTAATACCAGACACCAGATAACTAATACCAGACACCAGAAACTAATACCAGACACCAGATAACTAATACCAGACACCAGAAACTAATACCAGACACCAGATTCCTAATACCAGACACCAGATAACTAATACCAGACACCAGAAACTAATACCAGACACCAGATAACTAATACCAGACACCAGATAACTAATACCAGGCACCAGATAACTAATACCAGACACCAGATTCCTAATACCAGACACCAGATAACTAATACCAGACACCAGAAACTAATACCAGACACCAGATTCCTAATACCAGACACCAGATAACTAATACCAGACACCAGAAACTAATACCAGACACCAGATAACTAATACCAGACACCAGATAACTAATACCAGTCACCAGAAACTAATACCAGACACCAGATTCCTAATACCAGACACCAGATAACTAATACCAGACACCAGAAACTAATACCAGACACCAGATAACTAATACCAGACACCAGATAACTAATACCAGACACCAGATATCTAATACCAGACACCAGAAACTAATACCAGACACCAGATAACTAATACCAGACACCAGATAACTAATACCAGACACCAGATAACTAATAACAGACACCAGATATCTAATACCAGACACCAGAAACTAATACCAGACACCAGATTCCTAATACCAGACACCAGATAACTAATACCAGACACCAGAAACTAATAACAGACACCAAAAACTAATACCAGACACCAGATAACTAATACCAGACACCAGATTCCTAATACCAGACACCAGAAACTAATACCAGACACCAGATAACTAATACCAGACACCAGAAACTAATACCAGACACCAGATAACTAATACCAGACACCAGATAAGTAATACCAGACACCAGATAACTACTACCAGACACCAGAAACTAATACCAGACACCAGATAACTAATACCAGACACCAGATAACTAATACCAGACACCAGATAACTAATACCAGACACCAGATACCAAATACCAGACACCAGATTACTAATACCAGACACCAGATAACTAATACCAGACACCAGATACCTAATACCAGACACCAGATAAGTAATACCAGACACCAGATATCTAATACCAGACAGCAGATAACTAATACCAGACACCAGATAACTAATACCAGACACCAGATACCTAATACCAGACACCAAAAACTAATACCAGACACCAGATAACTAATACCAGACACCAGATAACTAATACCAGACACCATAAACTAATACTAGACACCAGATAACTAATACCAGACACCAGATTACTAATACCAGACACCAGATAACTAATACCAGACACCAGATATCTAATACCAGACACCAAAAACTAATACCAGACACCAGATTTCTAATACCAGACACCAGATAACTAATACCAGACACCAGAAACTAATACCAGACACCAGATTCCTAATACCAGACACCAGATAACTAATACCAGACACCAGAAACTAATACCAGACACCAGATGACTAATACCAGACACCAGATAACTAATACCAGGCACCAGATAACTAATACCAGACACCAGAAACTAATACCAGACACCAGATAACTACTACCAGACACCAGATAACTAATACCAGACACCAGATATCTAATACCAGACACCAGAAACTAATACCAGACACCAGATAACTAATACCAGACACCAGAAACTAATACCAGACACCAGATAACTAATACCAGACACCAGAAACTAATACCAGACACCAGATAACTAATACCAGACACCAGATAACTAATACCAGACACCAGATAACTAATACCAGACACCATAAACTAACACTAGACACCAGATAACTAATACCAGACACCAGATTACTAATACCAGACACCAGATAACTAATACCAGACACCAGATATCTAATACCAGACACCAAAAACTAATACCAGACACCAGATTCCTAATACCAGACACCAGATAACTAATACCAGACACCAGAAACTAATTCCAGACACCAGATTCCTAATACCAGACACCAGATAACTAATACCAGACACCAGAAACTAATACCAGACACCAGATGACTAATACCAGACACCAGATAACTAATACCAGGCACCAGATAACTAATACCAGACACCAGAAACTAATACCAGACACCAGATAACTACTACCAGACACCAGATAACTAATACCAGACACCAGATATCTAATACCAGACACCAGAAACTAATACCAGACACCAGATAACTAATACCAGACACCAGAAACTAATACCAGACACCAGATAACTAATACCAGACACCAGATTCCTAATACCAGACACCAGAAACTAATACCAGACACCAGATAACTAATACCAGACACCAGATATCTAATACCAGACACCAGAAACTAATACCAGACACCAGATTCCTAATACCCGACACCAGATAACTAATACCAGACACCAGAAACTAATACCAGACACCAGATAACTAATACCAGACACCAGATAACTAATACCAGACACCAGATAACTAATACCAGACACCAGATAATTAATACCAGACACCAGATAACTAATACCAGACACCAGAAACTAATACCAGACACCAGATAACTAATACCAGACACCAGAAACTAATACCAGACACCAGATAACTAATACCAGACACCAGATAACTAATACCAGACACCAGATAACTAATACCAGACACCAGAAACTAATACCAGACACCAGATAACTAATACCAGACACCAGATATCTAATACCAGACACCAGAAACTAATACCAGACACCAGATTCCTAATACCCGACACCAGATAACTAATACCAGACACCAGAAACTAATACCAGACACCAGATAACTAATACCAGACACCAGATAACTAATACCAGACACCAGATAATTAATACCAGACACCAAATAACTAATACCAGACACCAGATAATTAATACCAGACACCAGATAACTAATACCAGACACCAGAAACTAATACTAGACACCAGATAACTAATACCAGACACCAGAAACTAATACCAGACACCAGATAACTAATACCAGACACCAGATAACTAATACCACACACCAGATAACTAATACCAGACACCAGATTCCTAATACCAGACACCAGAAACTAATACCAGACACCAGATAACTAATACCAGACACCAGATATCTAATACCAGACACCAGAAACTAATACCAGACACCAGATAACTAATACCAGACACCAGAAACTAATACCAGACACCAGATAACTAATACCAGACACCAGATAATTAATACCAGACACCAGACAACTAATACCAGACACCAGATAATTAATACCAGACACCAGATAACTAATACCAGACACCAGAAACTAATACCAGACACCAGATATCTAATACCAGACACCAAAAACTAATACCAGACACCAGATTCATAATACCAGACACCAGATAACTAATACCAGACACCAGAAACTATTACCAGACACCAGATAACTAATACCAGACACCAGAAACTAATACCAGACACCAGATAACTAATACCAGACACCAGATAACTAATACCAGACACCAAATATCTAATACCAGTTACCAGATAACTAATACCAGACAGCAGATACCTAATACCAGACACCAGATACCTAATACCAGACACCAGATAACTAATACTAGACACCAGAAACTAATACCAGACACCAGATAACTAATACCAGACACCAGATAACTAATACCAGACACCAGAAACTAATACCAGACACCAGATAACTAATACCAGACACCAGATAACTAATACCAGACACCAGATAACTAATACCAGACACCAAATATCTAATACCAGTTACCAGATAACTAATACCAGACAGCAGATACCTAATACCAGACACCAGATACCTAATACCAGACACCAGATAACTAATACTAGACACCAGAAACTAATACCAGACACCAGATAACTAATACCAGACACCAGATAACTAATACCAGACACCAGAAACTAATACCAGACACCAGATAACTAATACCAGACACCAGATAACTAATACCAGACACCAGATAACTAATACCAGACACCACATAACTAATACCAGACACCAGAAACTAATACCAGACACCAGATAACTAATACCAGACACCAGATATCTAATACCAGACACCAGAAAGTAATACCAGACACCAGATAACTAATACCAGACACCAGAAACTAATACCAGACACCAGATAACTAATACCAGACACCAGATAACTAATACCAGACACCAGATAACTAATACCAGACACCAGAAACTAATACCAGACACCAGATAACTAGTACCAGACACCAGATAACTAATACCAGACACCAGATTCCTAATACCAGACACCACATAACTAATACCAGACACCAGAAACTAATACCAGACACCAGAAACTAATACCAGACACCAGATTCCTAAAACCAGACACCAAATAACTAATACCAGACACCAGAAACTAATACCAGACACCAGATAACTAATACCAGATACCAGATAACTAATACCAGACACCAGATATCTAATATTAGACAGCAGATAACTAATACCAGACACCAGATAACTAATACTAGACACCAGATACCTAACACCAGACACCAGATAACTAATACCAGACACCAGATATCTAATACCAGACTCCAGAAACTAATACCAGACACCAGATTCCGAATACCAGACATCAGATAACTAATACCAGACACCAGATACCTAATACCAGACACCAGATTCCTAATACCAGACACCAGATTCCTAATACCATACACCAGATAACTAATACCAGACACCAGATACCTAATACCAGACACCAAAAACTAATACCAGACACCAGAAACTAATACCAGACACCAGAAACTTATACCAGACACCAGATTACTAATACCAGACACCAGATTCCTAATACCAGACACCAGAAACTAATACCAGACACCAGATAACTAATACCAGACACCAGATAAGTAATACCAGACACCATATAACTAATACCAGACACCAGAAACTAATACCAGACACCAGATAACTAATACCAGACACCAGATAACTAATACCAGATACCAGATAACTAATACCAGACACCAGATACCAAATACCAGACACCAGATAACTAATACCAGACACCAGATAACTAATACCAGACACCAGGTACCTAATACCAGACACCAGATAACTAATACCAGACACCAGATAACTAATACTAGACACCAGATATCTAATACCAGACTGCAGATAACTAATACAAGACACCAGATAACTAATACCAGACACCAGATACCTAATACCAGACACCAAAAACTAATACCAGACACCAGATAACTAATACCAGACACCAGATAACTAATACCAGACACCAGAAACTAACACCAGACACCAGATAACTAATACCAGACACCAGATATCTAATACCAGACACCAGATAACTAATACCAGACACCAGATAACTAATACCAGACACCAGATAACTAATACCAGACACCAGATATCTAATACCAGACACCAGAAACTAATACCAGACACCAGATTCCTAATACCAGACACCAGATAACTAATACCAGACACCAGAAACTAATACCAGACACCAGATTCCTAATACCAGACACCAGATAACTAATACCAGACACCAGAAACTAATACCAGACACCAGATAACTAATACCAGACACCAGATAACTAATACCAGGCACCAGATAACTAATACCAGACACCAGATAACTAATACCAGACACCAGATAACTAATACCAGACACCAGATATCTAATACCAGACACCAGAAACTAATACCAGACACCAGATAACTAATACCAGACACCAGATAACTAATACCAGACACCAGATAACTAATAACAGACACCAGATATCTAATACCAGACACCAGAAACTAATACCAGACACCAGATGCCTAATACCAGACACCAGATAACTAATACCAGACACCAGAAACTAATACCAGACACCAGATTCCTAATACCAGACACCAGATAAATAATACCAGACACCAGAAACTAACACCAGACACCAGATAACTAATACCAGACACCAGATATCTAATACCAGACACCAGATAACTAATAACAGACACCAGATAACTAATACCAGACACCAGATAACTAATACCAGACACCAGATATCTAATACCAGACACAAGAAACTAATACCAGACACCAGATTCCTAATACCAGACACCAGATAACTAATACCAGACACCAGAAACTAATACCAGACACCAGATTCCTAATACCAGACACCAGATAACTAATACCAGACACCAGAAACTAATACCAGACACCAGATAACTAATACCAGACACCAGATAACTAATACCAGGCACCAGATAACTAATACTAGACACCAGAAACTAATACCAGACACCAGATAACTAATACCAGACACCAGATAACTAATACCAGCCACCAGATATCTAATACCAGACACCAGAAACTAATACCAGACACCAGATAACTAATACCAGACACCAGATTCCTAATACCAGACACCAGATATCTAATACCAGACACCAGATAACTAATACCAGACACCAGATAACTAATACCAGACACCAGATAACTAATAACAGACACCAGATATCTAATACCAGACACCAGAAACTAATACCAGACTTCAGATTTCTAATACCAGTCACCAGATAACTAATACCAGACACCAGAAACTAATACCAGACACCAGATTCCTAATACCAGACACCAGATAAATAATACCAGACACCAGAAACTAACACCAGACACCAGATAACTAATACCAGACACCAGATATCTAATACCAGACACCAGATAACTAATACCAGACACCAGATAACTAATACCAGACACCATAAACTAATACCAGACAGCAGATTACTAATACCAGACAGCAGATAACTAATACCAGACACCAGATATCTAATACCAGACACCAGATATCTTATACCAGACAGCAGATACCTAATACCAGACAGCAGATAACTAATACCAGACACCAGATAACTAATACCAGACACTAGAAACTAATACCAGACACCAGATTCCTAATACCAGACACCAGATAACTAATACCAGACACCAGAAACTAATACCAGACACCAGATTCCTAATACCAGACACCTGATATCTAATACCAGACACCAGAAACTAATACCAGACACCAGATAACTAATACCAGACACCAGAAACTAATACCAGACACCAGATAACTAATACCAGACACCAGATAACTAATACCACACACCAGATAACTAATACCAGACACCAGATTCCTAATACCGGACACCAGACACCAGAAACTAATACCAGACACCAGATAACTAATACCACACACCAGATAACTAATACCAGACACCAGATTCCTAATACCAGACACCAGAAACTAATACCAGACACCAGATAACTAATACCAGACACCAGATATCTAATACCAGACACCAGAAACTAATACCAGACACCAGATAACTAATACCAGACACCAGAAACTAATACCAGACACCAGATAACTAATACCAGACACCAGATAATTAATACCAGACACCAGACAACTAATACCAGACACCAGATAATTAATACCAGACACCAGATAACTAATACCAGACACCAGAAACTAATACCAGACACCAGATATCTAATACCAGACACCAAAAACTAATACCAGACACCAGATTCATAATACCAGACACCAGATAACTAATACCAGACACCAGAAACTATTACCAGACACCAGATAACTAATACCAGACACCAGAAACTAATACCAGACACCAGATAACCAATACCAGACACCAGATAACTAATACCAGACACCAAATATCTAATACCAGTTACCAGATAACTAATACCAGACAGCAGATACCTAATACCAGACACCAGATACCTAATACCAGACACCAGATAACTAATACTAGACACCAGAAACTAATACCAGACACCAGATAACTAATACCAGACACCAGATAACTAATACCAGACACCAGAAACTAATACCAGACACCAGATAACTAATACCAGACACCAGATAACTAATACCAGACACCAGATAACTAATACCAGACACCACATAACTAATACCAGACACCAGAAACTAATACCAGACACCAGATAACTAATACCAGACACCAGATATCTAATACCAGACACCAGAAAGTAATACCAGACACCAGATAACTAATAACAGACACCAGAAACTAATACCAGACACCAGATAACTAATACCAGACACCAGATAACTAATACCAGACACCAGATAACTAATACCAGACACCAGAAACTAATACCAGACACCAGATAACTAGTACCAGACACCAGATAACTAATACCAGACACCAGATTCCTAATACCAGACACCACATAACTAATACCAGACACCAGAAACTAATACCAGACACCAGAAACTAATACCAGACACCAGATTCCTAAAACCAGACACCAAATAACTAATACCAGACACCAGAAACTAATACCAGACACCAGATAACTAATACCAGATACCAGATAACTAATACCAGACACCAGATATCTAATATTAGACAGCAGATAACTAATACCAGACACCAGATAACTAATACCAGACACCAGATACCTAACACCAGACACCAGATAACTAATACCAGACACCAGATATCTAATACCAGACTCCAGAAACTAATACCAGACACCAGATTCCGAATACCAGACATCAGATAACTAATACCAGACACCAGATATCTAATACCAGACACCAGATTCCTAATACCAGACACCAGATTCCTAATACCATACACCAGATAACTAATACCAGACACCAGATACCTAATACCAGACACCAAAAACTAATACCAGACACCAGAAACTAATACCAGACACCAGAAACTTATACCAGACACCAGATTACTAATACCAGACACCAGATTCCTAATACCAGACACCAGAAACTAATACCAGACACCAGATAACTAATACCAGACACCAGATAAGTAATACCAGACACCAGATAACTAATACCAGACACCAGAAACTAATACCAGACACCAGATAACTAATACCAGACACCAGATAACTAATACCAGATACCAGATAACTAATACCAGACACCAGATACCAAATACCAGACACCAGATAACTAATACCAGACACCAGATAACTAATACCAGACACCAGATACCTAATACCAGACACCAGATAACTAATACCAGACACCAGATAACTAATACTAGACACCAGATATCTAATACCAGACTGCAGATAACTAATACCAGACACCAGATAACTAATACCAGACACCAGATACCTAATACCAGACACCAAAAACTAATACCAGACACCAGATAACTAATACCAGACACCAGATAACTAATACCAGACACCAGAAACTAACACCAGACACCAGATAACTAATACCAGACACCAGATATCTAATACCAGACACCAGATAACTAATACCAGACACCAGATAACTAATACCAGACACCAGATAACTAATACCAGACACCAGATATCTAATACCAGACACCAGAAACTAATACCAGACACCAGATTCCTAATACCAGGCACCAGATAACTAATACCAGACACCAGAAACTAATACCAGACACCAGATTCCTAATACCAGACACCAGATAACTAATACCAGACACCAGAAACTAATACCAGACACCAGATAACTAATACCAGACACCAGATAACTAATACCAGGCACCAGATAACTAATACCAGACACCAGATAACTAATACCAGACACCAGATAACTAATACCAGACACCAGATATCTAATACCAGACACCAGAAACTAATACCAGACACCAGATAACTAATACCAGACACCAGATAACTAATACCAGACACCAGATAAGTAATAACAGACACCAGATATCTAATACCAGACACCAGAAACTAATACCAGACACCAGATGCCTAATACCAGACACCAGATAACTAATACCAGACACCAGAAACTAATACCAGACACCAGATTCCTAATACCAGACACCAGATAAATAATACCAGACACCAGAAACTAACACCAGACACCAGATAACTAATACCAGACACCAGATATCTAATACCAGACACCAGATAACTAATAACAGACACCAGATAACTAATACCAGACACCAGATAACTAATACCAGACACCAGATATCTAATACCAGACACAAGAAACTAATACCAGACACCAGATTCCTAATACCAGACACCAGATAACTAATACCAGACACCAGAAACTAATACCAGACACCAGATTCCTAATACCAGACACCAGATAACTAATACCAGACACCAGAAACTAATACCAGACACCAGATAACTAATACCAGACACCAGATAACTAATACCAGGCACCAGATAACTAATACTAGACACCAGAAACTAATACCAGACACCAGATAACTAATACCAGACACCAGATAACTAATACCAGCCACCAGATATCTAATACCAGACACCAGAAACTAATACCAGACACCAGATAACTAATACCAGACACCAGATTCCTAATACCAGACACCAGATATCTAATACCAGACACCAGATAACTAATACCAGACACCAGATAACTAATACCAGACACCAGATAACTAATAACAGACACCAGATATCTAATACCAGACACCAGAAACTAATACCAGACTTCAGATTTCTAATACCAGTCACCAGATAACTAATACCAGACACCAGAAACTAATACCAGACACCAGATTCCTAATACCAGACACCAGATAAATAATACCAGACACCAGAAACTAACACCAGACACCAGATAACTAATACCAGACACCAGATATCTAATACCAGACACCAGATAACTAATACCAGACACCAGATAACTAATACCAGACACCATAAACTAATACCAGACAGCAGATTACTAATACCAGACAGCAGATAACTAATACCAGACACCAGATATCTAATACCAGACACCAGATATCTTATACCAGACAGCAGATACCTAATACCAGACAGCAGATAACTAATACCAGACACCAGATAACTAATACCAGACACTAGAAACTAATACCAGACACCAGATTCCTAATACCAGACACCAGATAACTAATACCAGACACCAGAAACTAATACCAGACACCAGATTCCTA
Organism: Tachina lurida; assembly: GCA_944452675.1. NCBI lineage: Eukaryota > Metazoa > Arthropoda > Insecta > Diptera > Tachinidae > Tachina > Tachina lurida. The sequence continues at coordinate 908,186 of CALYBX010000001.1, forward strand.
ATACCAGACACCTGATATCTAATACCAGACACCAGAAACTAATACCAGACACCAGATAACTAATACCAGACACCAGAAACTAATACCAGACACCAGATAACTAATACCAGACACCAGATAACTAATACCACACACCAGATAACTAATACCAGACACCAGATTCCTAATACCGGACACCAGACACCAGAAACTAATACCAGACACCAGATAACTAATACCAGACACCAGATATCTAATACCAGACACCAGAAACTAATACCAGACACCAGATTCCTAATACCCGACAGCAGATAACTAATACCAGACACCAGAAACTAATACCAGACACCAGATAACTAATACCAGACACCAGATAACTAATACCAGACACCAGATAATTAATACCAGACACCAGATAACTAATACCAGACACCAGAAACTAATACCAGACACCAGATAACTAATACCAGACACCAGATAACTAATACCAGACACCAAATAACTAATACCAGACACCAGATAACTAATAACAGACACCAGATATCTAATACCAGACACCAGAAACTAATACCAGACACCAGATTCCTAATACCAGACACCAGATAACTAATACCAGACACCAGAAACTAATACCAGACACCAGATAACTAATACCAGACACCAGAAACTAATACCAGACCCCAGATAACTAATACCAGACACCAGATAACTAATACCAGACACCAAATATCTAATACCAGTTACCAGATATCTAATACCAGACAGCAGATACCTAATACCAGACACCAGATACCTAATACCAGACACCAGATAACTAATACTAGACACCAGAAACTAATACCAGACACCAGATAACTAATACCAGACACCAGATAACTAATACCAGACACCAGAAACTAATACCAGACACCAGATAACTAATACCAGACACCAGCTATCTAATACCAGACACCAGAAACTAATACCAGACACCAGAAACTAATACCAGACACCAGAAACTAATACCAGACACCAGATTCCTAATACCAGACACCAGATCACTAATACCAGACACCAGATTCCTAAAACCAGACACCAAATAACTAATACCAGACAACAGAAACTGATACCAGACACCAGATAACTAATACCAGACACCAGATAACTAATACCAGACACCAGATAACTAATACCAGACTCCAGATATCTAATATTAGACACCAGATAACTAATACCAGACACCAGATACCTAACACCAGACACCAGATAACTAATACCAGACACCAGATAACTAACACCAGACACCAGATATCTAATACCAGACACCAGATTTCTAATACCAGACACCAGATAACTAATACCAGACACCAGATACCTAATACCAGACACCAAAAAACTAATACCAGACACCAGAAACTAATACCAGACACCAGAAACTATTACCAGACACCAGATAACTAATACCAGACACCAGATTCCTAATACCAGACACCAGAAACTAATACCAGACACAGATAACTAATACCAGACACCAGAAACTAATACCAGACACCAGATAACTAATACCAGACACCAGATAAGTAATACCAGACACCAGATAACTAATACCAGACACCAGATAACTAATACCAGACACCAGATAACTAATACCAGACACCAGATAACTAATACCAGACACCAGATACCAAATACCAGACACCAGATAACTAATACCAGACACCAGATAACTAATACCAGACACCAGATACCTAATACCAGACACCAGATAACTAATACCAGACACCAGATAACTAATACCAGACACCAGATATCTAATACCAGACAGCAGATAACTAATACCGTACACCAGATAACTAATACCAGATACCTAATACCAAACACCAAAAACTAATACCAGACACCAGATAACTAATACCAGACACCAGATAACTAATACCAGACACCAGAAACTAACACCAGACACCAGATAACTAATACCAGACACCAGATATCTAATACCAGACACCAGATAACTAATACCAGACACCAACCAACTAATAGACACCAGTCAACTAATACCAGACACCAGATATCTAATACCAGACACCAGAAACTAATACCAGACACCAGATTCCTAATACCAGACACCAGATAACTAATACCAGACACCAGAAACTAATACCAGACACCAGATTCCTAATACCAGACACCAGATAACTAATACCAGACACCAGAAACTAATACCAGACACCAGATAACTAATACCAGACACCAGATAACTAATACCAGGCACCAGATAACTAATACCAGACACCAGAAACTAATACCAGACACCAGATAACTAATACCAGACACCAGATAACTAGTACCAGACACCAGATATCTAATACCAGACACCAGAAACTAATACCAGACACCAGATAACTAATACCAGACACCAGAAACTAATACCAGACACCAAAAACTAATACCAGACACCAGATAACTAATACCAGACACCAGATAACTAATACCAGACACCAGAAACTAATACCAGACACCAGATAACTAATACCAGACACCAGATATCTAATACCAGACACCAGATAACTAATACCAGACACCAGTTTACTAATACCAGACACCAGATAACTAATACCAGACACCAGAAACAAATACCAGACACCAGATAACTAATACCAGACACCAGATAACTAATACCAGACACCAGAAACTAATACCAGACACCAGATAACTAATACCAGACACCAGAAACTAATACCAGACACCAGATAACTAATACCAGACACCAGAAACTAATACCAGACAGCAGATAACTAATACCAGACAGCAGATAACTAATACCAGACACCAGATATCTAATACCAGACACCAGATATCTAATACCAGACAGCAGATACCTAATACCAGACAGCAGATAACTAATACCAGACACCAGATAACTAATACCAGACACCAGAAACTAATACCAGACACCAGATTCCTAATACCAGACACCAGATAACTAATACCAGACACCAGAAACTAATACCAGACACCAGATTCCTAATACCAGGCACCAGATATCTAATACCAGACACCAGAAACTAATACCAGACACCAGATTACTAATACCAGACACCAGATAACTAATACCAGACACCTGATATCTAATACCAGACACCAGAAACTAATACCAGACACCAGATAACTAATACCAGACACCAGATAACTAATACCAGACACCAGAAACTAATACCAGACACCAGATAACTAATACCAGACACCAGCTAACTAATACCACACACCAGATAACTAATACCAGACACCAGGTTCCTAATACCAGACACCAGAAACTAATACCAGACACCAGATAACTAATATCAGACACCAGATATCTAATACCAGACACCAGAAACTAATACCAGACACCAGATTCCTAATACCCGACACCAGATAACTAATACCAGACACCAGAAACTAATACCAGACACCAGATAACTAATACCAGACACCAGATAACTAATACCAGACACCAGATAATTAATAGTAGACACCAGATAACTAATACCAGACACCAGAAACTAATACCAGACACCAGATAACTAATACCAGACACCAGAAACTAATACCAGACACCAGATAACTAATACCAGACACCAGATAACTAATACCAGACACCAGATAACTAATACCAGACACCAGAAACTAATACCAGACACCAGATAACTAATACCAGACACCAGATAACTAATACCAGACACCAGATATCTAATACCAGACACCAGAAACTAATACCAGACACCAGATAACTAATACCAGACACCAGATAACTAATACCAGACACCAGATAACTAATAACAGACACCAGATATCTAATACCAGACACCAGAAACTAATACCAGACACCAGATTCCTAATACAAGATACCAGATAACTAATACCAGACACCCGAAACTAATACCAGACACCAGATAACTAATACCAGACACCAGAAACTAATACCAGACACCAGATAACTAATACCAGACACCAGATAACTAATACCAGACACCAAATATCTAATACCAGTTACCAGATCTCTAATACCAAACAGCAGATACCTAATACCAGACACCAGATACCTAATACCAGACACCAGATAACTAATACTAGACACCAGAAACTAATACCAGACACCAGATAACTAATACCAGACACCAGATAACTAATACCAGACACCAGAAACTAATACCAGACACCAGATAACTAATACCAGACACCAGATAACTAATACCAGACACCAGATAACTAATACCAGACACCAGATAACTAATACCAGACACCAGAAACTAATACCAGACACCAGATAACTAATACCAGACACCAGATATCTAATACCAGACACCAGAAACTAATACCAGACACCAGATAACTAATACCAGACACCAGAAACTAATACCAGACACCAGATAACTAATACCAGACACCAGATAACTAATACCAGACACCAGATAACTAATACCAGACACCAGAAACTAATACCAGACACCAGATAACTAATACCAGACACCAGATAACTAATACCAGACACCAGATTCCTAATACCAGACACCAGATAACTAATACCAGACACCAGAAACTAATACCAGACACCAGATAACTAATACCAGACACCAGAAACTAATACCAGACACCAGATAACTAATACCAGACACCAGAAACTAATACCAGACACCAGAAACTAATACCAGACACCAGATACCTAATACCAGACACCAGATAACTAATACCAGACACCAGATATCTAATACCAGACACCAGAAACTAATACCAGACACCAGATAACTAATACCAGACACCAGATATCTAATACCAGATAGCAGAATACTAATACCAGACACCAGATACCTAATACCAGACACCAAATACCTAATATTAGACACCAGAAACTAATACCAGACACCAGATAACTAATACCAGACACCAGATATCTAATACCAGACACCAGATATCTAATACCAGACACCAGAAACTAATACCAGACACCAGAAACTAATACCAGACACCAGAAACTAATACCAGACACCAGATTCCTAATACCAGACACCAGATCACTAATACCAGACACCAGAAACTAACACCAGACACCAGATTCCTAAAACCAGACACCAAATAACTAATACCAGACACCAGAAACTAATACCAGACACCAGATAACTAATACCAGACACCAGATAACTAATACCAGATACCAGATAACTAATATTAGACACCAGATATCTAATACCAGACACCAGAAACTAATACCAGACACCAAATAACTAATACCAGACACCAGATAACTAATACCAGACACCAGAAACTAATACCAGACACCAGATTCCTAATACCAGACCACCAGATAACTAATACCAGAAACCAGAAACTAATACCAGACACCAGATAACTAATACCAGACAGCAGATAACTAATACTAGACACCAGATAACTAATACCAGACACCAGATAACTAATACAAGACACCAGATATCTAATACCAGACACCAGAATCTAATACCAGACACCAGATAATTAATTCCAGACACCAGATAACTAACACCAGACACCAGATAACTAATACCAGACACCAGATAACTAATACCAGACACCAGAAACTAATACCAGACACCAGATAAATAATACCAGACACCAGATACCTAGCACCAGACACCAGATAACTAATACCAGACACCAGATATCTAATACCAGACTCCAGAAACTAATACCAGACACCAGATTCCTAATACCAGACATCAGATAACTAATACCAGACACCAGATATCTAATACCAGACACCAGATTCCTAATACCAGACACCAGATTCCTAATACCAGACACCAGATAACTAATACCGGACACCAGATAACTAATACCAGACACCAGATAACTAATACCAGACACCAGATAACTAATACCAGACACCAGATAACTAATACAAGACACCAGATATCTAATACCAGACACCAGAAACTAATACCAGACACCAGATAATTAATTCCAGACACCAGATAACTAATACCAGACACCAGATAACTAATACCAGACACCAGATAACTAATACCAGACACCAGAAACTAATACCAGACACCAGATAAATAATACCAGACACCAGATACCTAGCACCAGACACCAGATAACTAATACCAGACACCAGATATCTAATACCAGACTCCAGAAACTAATACCAGACACCAGATTCCTAATACCAGACACCAGAAACTAATACCAGACACCAGATAACTAATACCAGACACCAGATAACTAATACCAGACACCACATCACTAATACCAGACACCAGATAACTAATACCAGACACCAGAAACTAATACCAGACACCAGATAACTAATACCAGACACCAGAAACTAATACCAGACACCAGATAACTAATACCAGACACCAGAAACTAATACCAGACACCAGATAACTAATACCAGACACCAGATAACTAATACCAGACACCAGAAACTAATACCAGACACCAGATTCCTAATACCAGACCACCAGATAACTAATACCAGACACCAGAAACTAATACCAGACACCAGATAACTAATACCAGACAGTAGATAACTAATACTAGACACCAGATAACTAATACCAGACACCAGATAACTAATACCACACAAGATATCTAATACCAGACACCAGAAATTAATACCAGACACCAGATAACTAATACCAGACTCCAGATAACTAATATTAGGCACCAGATATCTAATACCAGACACCAGATATCTAATACAAGACAGCAGATAACTAATACCAGACACCAGGTATCTAATACCAGACACCAGAAACTAATACCAGACACCAGATTCCTAATACCAGACACCAGAAACTAATACCAGACACCAGAAACTAATACCAGACACCAGATAACTAATACCAGACACCAGAAACTAATACCAGACACCAGAAACTAATACCAGACACCAGATAACTAATACCAGACACCAGATAACTAATACCAGACACCAGATAACTAATACCAGACACCAGAAACTAATACCAGACACCAGATAACTAATACCAGACACCAGATAACTAATACCAGACACAAGATAACTAATACCAGACACCAGATATCTAATACCAGACACCAGATTCCTAATACCAGGCACCAGATTCCTAATACCAGACACCAGATAACTAATACCAGACACCAGATAACTAATACCAGACTCCAGATAACTAATATTAGACACCAGATATCTAATACCAGACACCAGATATCTAATACAAGACAGCAGATAACTAATACCAGACACCAGGTATTTAATACCAGACACCAGAAACTAATACCAGACACCAGATTCCTAATACCAGACACCAGAAACTAATACCAGACACCAGATAACTAATACCAGACACCAAAAACTAATACCAGACACCAGATAGCTAATACCAGACACCAGAAACTAATACCAGACACCAGATAACTAATACCAGTAACCAGATAACTAATTCCAGACACAAGATAACTAATACCAGACACCAGAAACTAATACCAGACACCAGATAACTAATACCAGACACCAGATATCTAATACCAGACACCAGAAACTAATACAAGACACCAGATAACTAATACCAGACATCAGATAACTAATACCAGCCACCAGAAACTATTACCAGACACCAGATAACTAATACCAGACACCAGAAACTAATACCAGACACCAGATAACTAATACCAGACATCAGATAACTAATACCAGACACCAGATAACTAATACCAGACACCAGAAACTAATACCAGACACCAGATAACTAATACCAGACACCAGATAACTAATACCAGACACCAGATAACTAATACCAGACACCAGAAACTAATACCAGACACCAGATAACTAATACCAGACACCAGAAACTAATACCAGACACCAGATAACTAATACCAGACACCAGAAACTAATACCAGACACCAGATAACTAATACCAGACACCAGATTCCTAATACCAGACACCAGATAACTAATACCAGACACCAGATAACTAATACCAGACACCAGAAACTAATACCAGACACCAGATAACTAATACCAGACACCAGATAACTAATACCAGACACAAGATAACTAATACCAGACACCAGAAACTAATACCAGACACCAGATAACTAATACCAGACACCAGATAACTAATACCAGACACCAGATAACTAATACTAGACACCAGATTCCTAATACCAGACACCAGATAACTAATACCAGACACCAGAAACTAATACCAGACACCAGATAACTAATACCAGACACCAGAAACTAATCTTAGACCAGAAACTAATACCAGACACCAGATAACTAATACCAGACACCAGATAACTAATACCAGACACCAGATAACTAATACCAGACACAAGATAACTAATACCAGACACCAGAAACTAATACCAGACACCAGATAACTAATACCAGACACCAGATAACTAATACCAGACACCAGATAACTAATACCAGACACCAGATAACTAATACTAGACACCAGATTCCTAATACCAGACACCAGATAACTAATACCAGACACCAGAAACTAATACCAGACACCAGATAACTAATACCAGACACCAGAAACTAATCTTAGACCAGAAACTAATACCAGACACCAGATAACCAATACCAGACACCAGATAACTAATACCAGACAGCAGATAACTAATACCAGACACCAGATATCTAATACCAGACACCAGAAACTAATACCAGACACCAGATTCCTAATAACAGACACCAGAAACTAATACCAGACACCAGATAACTAATACCAGACACCAGAAACTAATACCAGACACCAGATTCCTAATACCAGACACCAGATAACTAATACCAGACACCAGAAACTAATACCAGACACCAGATAACTAATACCAGACACCAGAAACTAATCTTAGACCAGAAACTAATACCAGACACCAGATAACCAATACCAGACACCAGATAACTAATACCAGACAGCAGATAACTAATACCAGACACCAGATATCTAACACCAGACACCAGAAACTAATACCAGACACCAGATTCCTAATAACAGTTACCAGAAACTAATACCAGACACCAGATAACTAATACCAGACACCAGATAACTAATACCAGACACCAGATTCCTATTACCAGACACCAGAAACTAATACCAGACACCAGAAACTAATACCAGACACCAGATAACTAATACCAGACACCAGATAACTAATACCAGACACCAGAAACTAATACCAGACACCAGATATCTAATACCAGACACCAGATTCCTAATATCAGACACCAGATAACTAATACCAGACACCAGATAACTAATACCAGACACCAGATTTCTAATACCAGACACCAGATAACTAATATCAGACACCAGATAACTAATACCAGACACCAGATAACTAATACCAGACACCAGATAACTAATACCAGACACCAGATAACTAATACCAGACACCAGATTCCTAATACCAGACACCAGAAACTAATACCAGACACCAGAAACTAATACCAGACACCAGAAACTAATACCAGACACCAGATAACTAATACCAGACACCAAATAACTAATACCAGACACCAGATAACTAATACCAGACACCAGATTCCTAATACCAGACACCAGGAACTAATACCAGACACCAGATTCCTAATACCAGACACCAGATAACTAATACCAGACACCAGTTAACTAATACCAGACACCAGAAACTAATACCAGACACCAGATAACTAATGCCAGACACCAGAAACTAATAACAGACACCAGATAACTAATACCAGACACCAGAAACTAATACCAGACACCAGATAACTAATACCAGACACCAGATTCCTAATACCAGACACCAGATAACTAATACCAGACACCAGAAACTAATACCAGACACCAGATAACTAATACCAGACACCAAAAACTAATACCAGACACCAGATAACTTCATCGGCAAATGTAGAGGTGTGGATGTTATTGCTCACAGGCATATCACAAGTATATAATAAATACAAGACTGGCCCCAGAATACTGCCCTGTGGCACACCAGAAGATATAGACTCGGGTACACTCATGAAGTCTCCTTCCACAACAGTAAATTTCCTATCAAGGATATAGCTTTCCAAAAGCTTTTGTATGTTTATTGGTAGGTATGTCTTCAGTTTTAAAACTAAGCCTTCGTGCCATACTTTATCAAATGCCTGAGAAACATCAATAAAAAGGGCAGAACAATACTTTTTTTCTTCAAATGTCCTCCTTACAACTTGAACCAATCTATGCGTTTGCTCAATAGTGCTATGCTGACTTCTAAAGCCAAATTGATGGTCCGGGATGCACCCACTATCAGCTAAAATTGTGGACAATTTAGTCATGAGCAGCTTTTCGAAAAGCTTTGAAATTGTTGAAAGTAAGCTTATAGGCCTATATGACTCAGCCTTGGTAACATCTTTGCCTGGCTTTGGAATCATTTTAATCTTGGCAAGTTTCCAGTTATGTGGAAAATACTGCATTCGTAAAATTGCATTAAAAATAAATAGCACGATTCTTATTGCAATATGAGGCAAGTTCATCAGCATCTTGTTACTAATGCCATCAATACCTGGAGCTTTCTTAGGGTCGAGTTCAGCAACTATTTTTTGTAGTTCATGCATCTTAAACCTTAAGGGACGAGGGGGTAGAGAGACTACACTCGGTAAATCTTCAGCACCCGTACATGTATTGGGAGTGAATACAGACTTTAAATGCTCAGAAAATAAGTTACCTTTCTCACTATCGCTTCTTGCCCAGCCTCCAGTCGAAGTACGCAATGGTGATTTGAGATCAACGGGTCTTTTAAGATTTCTAGTAGCGCGCCATAAAGAGTAATTAGATGTTGACGTTACATCAAGACCTTCTAGGTACTTTTCCAGTAGTGCAGTCTTTTCCGACGATAGCAGCTCTTTGAGTCGTTTAGTACATTCTTTAAGTCTGATTTTATTTAGGGGTGATCGGTGTTGTTGCCATTCTCTTCTAGCTCTCCTTTTTTCACATACGAGACGTTCAATTTCCGTAGAATAAATTCTATTAAAGCCAGTCTGCGGATAGGAAGTAGTGGCATGTTCAGCAGCCTGTTTAATATATTCGGTAATATTGGCAATATTAAATTCAATATCATCAGGTGATCTTAGCTGAATGTTTTCTACGCAGTGACTACTAATATATTTTTTGAATCCTAGCCAGTTGACCCTATTAATCGTTTTCGCATATAAGTTAGTTAAATCACTCCTTAGTGGGTTGAAAATTTTAACTATTGTGGGAGAGTGATCGGAGGACAGATCTACAGAGCTCTCTACGTGAATTAAGTCCCTATGGATATTTTTCGTGACGCCAAAATCTATTACATCTGGAATTTTTCTTACGTCAGTAGGCCAGTAAGTAGGCTCCCCACTCGAAATAACATCTAAGCTCATTTTTGAAATTGTATTAAACAACGCTCTACCTCTAGGTGTAACAAGACGCGAGCCCCAGTACGTATGTTTTGCATTGTAGTCACCAGCTGCCACGAAACAAGATCCAAGCGATTTGTAGAACTTCTCATACTGATCTTCGGTAACTGAAAATCTGGGAGGTGAGTAAATTGATGATATCACGAAATTCGAACAAAAATTTTCTACGAAAATATTCGTAGCTTGCATATATTCTCCCTCTCGGGTCCTTTGAATCATATAGAGTGTAACCATTTATCTTAAAGCAGCTTCTCGAAGTCAAGTGAGTCTCAGAGACCATCATTATATCAATATTTTTTTCCGTGAGGAAGTGCTCAAGTTCATTTTTATGTTGGCGAATGCCGTTTGCGTTCCAGAAACATAGTTTTAACGTGTTCATGGTTTGTTGACTAATGCTTGAAGCAGAGTATTCTGCATTCTCAGCATTTCTTGCATCATGCTAGTCATATTTGTTGTAAAGTTGTTTATAGTTAGCACCAGATTCTCAATAGTAGCTTCAAGACGACTAAAGCTAAAGCTAGAGTTTGCATTCGTTGAATTACTTGGCGGTGGAACATTTTGTGTGGGAATAGAACTAGTCTTAGCAGCATCGGCATACGATACACGTGAAGTTACTAGTTGGCTAGTTTGAGGAAGAGTGGCGGAGTAAGCATTTGCTGATTGAACTGGAGCTAATTTAGATTTTTGACCCATAGCCTGTTTAACGAAAGAATATACACGGCATCCTCTGTAGTTAGCGGTGTGATTACCTCCACAATTACTGCATTTTTTTTCTGCTTGTACTTTTGGCTTAGTACAGTTAGCAGTACCATGCAATTCACCGCAGATAACACAAACTGTAGGTAATTTGCAGTAGGTTTTAGTGTGGCCATATTCTTGGCAATTATGGCACTGTACGGGACCTGAACGCTTACGTGGCTCTTCAACTGTGATTTTTCGGTGTAAAAGGTATTTTAGACTATAAATTGGGTGCGTCTCATTTTTCTTTAACTGTATATCATTCGGCTCCAGTTCAACACGAAATAGAGGCTGGGGAATCTTCTCTCTATTGATTATATTGGTAACATTTTTTACCTTAAATCCTTGTTCGATAAGTGCACATTTTACTTCTTCGGGCTCAACATATGAATCTATGCCCTTTAATACTATTTGTAGGCCTTTAGCACTCTTAAGTTGATATGTATAAAAATTTGTTTTATTTTTTTCAAACTCACTAACAATTTTTCGGAAATCTTTTTCATCATATATTTGGATTTTAGTTTCATCAATATTACCTCGTTTAATTGGAATGATGTGAAAAGTATTTTCACCAATGGTCGACAGTAGATTTTTTAGAAGCGCGTTTGAATTTTTTTCTCTCAGATAAATAGGTGGTGGCTTAAAAGACTTTTGCGATGATGCGGCGGGCTTGTCGTTTTTGTCTTGCAATAATGAAAAACGATTTTGACGATTGATAGAAGATGTGCTGTTGTCCCTAGACATCTTTGGGGCGGATCCAATTTTAGTAGAATTTGGGCTTCGCCCGCGCTTTAAAATGGTTATATATCTGTCCATTCCTACTTGTACCTTTGGTTTTGTACTACTGTTGTCTTCAATAGCAACTTGTTTAATTGTTGACCACGTGCCCTAAGCGGATGATATCGCTGAGTTAAATGTAGAAGTACTAGGCAATAATGTCAACTATTCACTAGTTGGCATTGGACAAAGCGAAGTAGATCGCTGACGAAACGCAAGATTATTATCAGATTTTTTATTTTTATTGTTATCATTATGAGCATCAAAACTCACAGTAAAATAGGCATTTCTGCCGTTAGAACTCACTTCACTATTTTTTTTCCTCTGGGGTACTCATAAAGAGTATTCCTCAAGGGTATTTTGTATGTTTAATTGTTTACGGTTTTTTTTTGTTTTTGTTATTTCTATATGTAAAAATTATATCAAAGCAAAAAAATGCTTATTTATCAAGATTAATATGTACTACGAATATTTTTGTATTTTTTTTGTTTAGTTTGTATATAAGAAAAATTCCGCTATTACGTCTGTTCACTATGAAGGTACAACGAGAACTCACCACCAACACCAGATAACTAATACCAGACACCAGATAACTAATACCAGACACCAGATAACTAATACCAGACACCAGATAACTAATACCAGACACCAGATTCCTAATACCAGACACCAGATTCCTAATACCAGACACCAGAAACTAATACCAGACACCAGATAACTAATACCAGACACCAGAAACTAATACCAGACACCAGAAACTAATACCAGACACCAGATAACTAATACGAGACACAAGATAATTAATACCAGACACCAGATAACTAATACCAGACACCAGATATCTAATACCAGACAGCAGAAAACTAATACCAGACGCCAGATAACTAATACCAGACACCAGATAACTAATACCAGACACCAGATAACTAATACCAGACACCAGATTCCTAACAACAGACACCAGAAACTAATACCAGGCACCAGATAACTAATACCAGACACCAGAAACTAATATCAGACACCAGAAACTAATACCAGACACCAGATAACTAATACTAGACACCAGATAACTAATACAAGACACAAGAAACTAACACCAGACACCAGATAACTAATACCAGACACCAGAAAACTAATACCAGACACCAGATTCCTAATACCAGACACCAGAAACTAATACCAGACACCAGAAACTAATACCAGACACCAGATAACTAATACCAGACACCAGAAACTAATACCAGACACCAGAAACTAATACCAGACACCAGATAACTAATACCAGACACCAGATAACTAATACCAGACACCAGATATCTAATACCAGACAGCAGATAACTAATACCAGACACCAGATACCTAATACCAGACACCAGATAACTAATACCAGACACCATATAACTAATACCAGACACCAGATAACTAATACCAGACACAAGATAATTAATACCAGACACCATATAACTAATACCAGACACCAGATATCTAATACCAGACAGCAGATAACTAATACCAGACAGCAGATAACTAATACCAGACACCAGATAACTAATACCAGACACCAGATTCCTAATACCAGACACCAGAAACTAATACCAGACACCAGAAACTAATACCAGACACCAGATAGCTAATACCAGACAGCAGATAACTAATACCAGACACCAGATACCTAATACCAGACACCAGATAACTAATACCAGACACCATATAACTAATACCAGACACCAGATAACTAATACCAGACACCAGATTCCTAATACCAGACACCAGAAACTAATACCAGACACCAGAAACTAATACCAGACACCAGATAACTAATACCAGACACCAGATAACTAATACCAGACACCAGATAACTAATACCAGACACCAGATATCTAATACCAGACAGCAGAAAACTAATACCAGACACCAGATAACTAATACCAGACACCAGATAACTAATACCAGACACCAGATAACTAATACCAGACACCAGATTCCTAACAACAGACACCAGAAACTAATACCAGGCACCAGATAACTAATACCAGACACCAGATAACTAAAACCAGACACCAGATATCTAATACCAGACAGCAGATAACTAATACCAGACACCAGATAACTAATACCAGACACCAGATTCCTAATACCAGACACCAGAAACTAATACCAGACACCAGAAACTAATACCAGACACCAGATAGCTAATACCAGACAGCAGATAACTAATACCAGACACCAGATACCTAATACCAGACACCAGATAACTAATACCAGACACCATATAACTAATACCAGACACCAGATAACTAATACCAGACACCAGATTCCTAATACCAGACACCAGAAACTAATACCAGACACCAGAAACTAATACCAGACACCAGATAACTAATACCAGACACCAGATAACTAATACCAGACACCAGATAACTAATACCAGACACCAGATTCCTAATACCAGACACCAGATTCCTAATACCAGACACCAGAAACTAATACCAGACACCATATAACTAATACCAGACACCAGAAACTAATACCAGACACCAGAAACTAATACCAGACACCAGATAACTAATACGAGACACAAGATAATTAATACCAGACACCAGATAACTAATACCAGACACCAGATATCTAATACCAGACAGCAGAAAACTAATACCAGACACCAGATAACTAATACCAGACACCAGATAACTAATACCAGACACCAGATAACTAATACCAGACACCAGATTCCTAACAACAGACACCAGAAACTAATACCAGGCACCAGATAACTAATACCAGACACCAGAAACTAATATCAGACACCAGAAACTAATACCAGACACCAGATAACTAATACTAGACACCAGATAACTAATACAAGACACAAGAAACTAACACCAGACACCAGATAACTAATACCAGACACCAGAAAACTAATACCAGACACCAGATTCCTAATACCAGACACCAGAAACTAATACCAGACACCAGAAACTAATACCAGACACCAGATAACTAATACCAGACACCAGAAACTAATACCAGACACCAGAAGCTAATACCAGACACCAGATAACTAATACCAGACACCAGATAACTAATACCAGACACCAGATATCTAATACCAGACAGCAGATAACTAATACCAGACACCAGATACCTAATACCAGACACCAGATAACTAATACCAGACACCATATAACTAATACCAGACACCAGATAACTAATACCAGACACAAGATAATTAATACCAGACACCATATAACTAATACCAGACACCAGATATCTAATACCAGACAGCAGATAACTAATACCAGACACCAGATAACTAATACCAGACACCAGATAACTAATACCAGACACCAGATAACTAATACCAGACACCAGATAACTAATACCAGACACCAGATTCCCAATACCAGACACCAGAAACTAATACCAGACACCAGAAACTAGTACCAGACACCAGATAACTAATACCAGACACCAGAAACTAATACCAGACACCAGAAACTAATACCAGACACCAGGTAACTAATACCAGACACAAGATAATTAATACCAGACACCAGATAACTAATACCAGACACCAGATATCTAATACCAGACAGCAGATAACTAATACCAGACACCAGATAACTAATACCAGACACCAGATAACTAATACCAGACACCAGATAACTAATACCAGACACCAGATAACTAATACCAGACACCAGATTCCTAATACCAGACACCAGAAACTAATACCAGACACCAGAAACTAATACCAGACACCAGATAACTAATACCAGACACCAGAAACTAATACCAGACACCAGAAACTAATACCAGACACCAGGTAACTAATACTAGACACCAGATAACTAATACCAGACACCAGAAACTAATACCAGACACCAGGTAACTAATACTAGACACCAGATAACTAATACCAGACACCAGATACCTAATACCAGACACCAGATATCTAATACCAGACACCAGATTCCTAATACCAGACACCAGATAACTAATACCAGACACCAGAAACTAATACCAGACACCAGATAACTAATACCAGACACCAGATAACTAATACCAGACACCATATAACTAATACCAGACACCAGATAACTAATACTAGACACCAGATATCTAATACCAGACACCAGAAACTAATACCAGACACCAGATAACTAATACCAGACACCAGATATCTAATACCAGACACCAGAAACTAATACCAGACACCAGAAACTAATACCAGACACCAGATAACTAATACCAGACACCAGATAACTAATACCAGACACCAGATATCTAATACCAGACAGCAGATAACTAATACCAGACACCAGATACCTAATACCAGACACCAGATAACTAATACCAGACACCATATAACTAATACCAGACACCAGATTACTAATACCAGACACAAGATAATTAATACCAGACACCATATAACTAATACCAGACACCAGATATCTAATACCAGACAGCAGATAACTAATACCAGACACCAGATAACTAATACCAGACACCAGATAACTAATACCAGACACCAGATAACTAATACCAGACACCAGATTCCTAATACCAGACACCAGAAACTAATACCAGACACCAGAAACTAATACCAGACACCAGATAACTAATACCAGACACCAGATAACTAATACCAGACACCAGATTCCTAATACCAGACACCAGATTCCTAATACCAGACACCAGAAACTAATACCAGACACCAGATAACTAATACCAGACACCAGAAACTAATACCAGACACCAGAAACTAATACCAGACACCAGATAACTAATACCAGACACAAGATAATTAATACCAGACACCAGATAACTAATACCAGACACCAGATATCTAATACCAGACAGCAGAAAACTAATACCAGACACCAGATAACTAATACCAGACACCAGATAACTAATACCAGACACCAGATAACTAATACCAGACACCAGATTCCTAACAACAGACACCAGAAACTAATACCAGGCACCAGATAACTAATACCAGACACCAGAAACTAATATCAGACACCAGAAACTAATACCAGACACCAGATAACTAATACTAGACACCAGATAACTAATACAAGACACAAGAAACTAACACCAGACACCAGATAACTAATACCAGACACCAGAAAACTAATACCAGACACCAGATTCCTAATACCAGACACCAGAAACTAATACCAGACACCAGAAACTAATACCAGACACCAGATAACTAATACCAAACACCAGAAACTAATACCAGACACCAGAAACTAATACCAGACACCAGATAACTAATACCAGACACCAGATAACTAATACCAGACACCAGATATCTAATACCAGACAGCAGATAACTAATACCAGACACCAGATACCTAATACCAGACACCAGATAACTAATACCAGACACCATATAACTAATACCAGACACCAGATAACTAATACCAGACACAAGATAATTAATACCAGACACCATATAACTAATACCAGACACCAGATATCTAATACCAGACAGCAGATAACTAATACCAGACACCAGATAACTAATACCAGACGCCAGATAACTAATACCAGACACCAGATAACTAATAACAGACACCAGATAACTAATACCAGACACCAGATTCCTAATACCAGACACCAGAAACTAATACCAGACACCAGAAACTAGTACCAGACACCAGATAACTAATACCAGACACCAGAAACTAATACCAGACACCAGAAACTAATACCAGACACCAGGTAACTAATACCAGACACAAGATAATTAATACCAGACACCAGATAACTAATACCAGACACCAGATATCTAATACCAGACAGCAGATAACTAATACCAGACACCAGATAACTAATACCAGACACCAGATAACTAATACCAGACACCAGATAACTAATACCAGACACCAGATAACTAATACCAGACACCAGATTCCTAATACCAGACACCAGAAACTAATACCAGACACCAGAAACTAATACCAGACACCAGATAACTAATACCAGACACCAGAAACTAATACCAGACACCAGAAACTAATACCAGACACCAGGTAACTAATACTAGACACCAGATAACTAATACCAGACACCAGAAACTAATACCAGACACCAGGTAACTAATACTAGACACCAGATAACTAATACCAGACACCAGATACCTAATACCAGACACCAGATATCTAATACCAGACACCAGATTCCTAATACCAGACACCAGAAACTAATACCAGACACCAAAAACTAATACCAGACACCAGGTAACTAATACTAGACACCAGATAACTAATACCAGACACCAGAAACTAATACCAGACACCAGATAACTAATACCAGACACCATATAACTAATACCAGACACCAGATAACTAATACCAGACACAAGATAATTAATACCAGACACCATATAACTAATACCAGACACCAGATATCTAATACCAGACAGCAGATAACTAATACCAGACACCAGATAACTAATACCAGACACCAGATAACTAATACCAGACACCAGATAACTAATACCAGACACCAGATAACTAATACCAGACACCAGATTCCTAATACCAGACACCAGAAACTAATACCAGACACCAGAAACTAATACCAGACACCAGATAACTAATACCAGACACCAGAAACTAATACCAGACACCAGAAACTAATACCAGACACCAGGTAACTAATACTAGACACCAGATAACTAATACCAGACACCATATAACTAATACCAGACACCAGATAACTAATACTAGACACCAGATATCTAATACCAGACACCAGAAACTAATACCAGACACCAGATAACTAATACCAGACACCAGATATCTAATACCAGACACCAGAAACTAATACCAGACACCAGATAACTAATACCAGACACCAGATAACTAATACCAGACACCAGAAACTAATACCAGACACCAGATACCTAATACCAGACACCAGATTCCTAATACCAGACACCAGATAACTAATACCAGACACCAGATAACTAATACCAGACACCAGAAACTAATACCAGACACCAGATAACTAATACCAGACACCAGAAACTAATACCAGACACCAGATAACTCATACAAGACACCAGAAACTAACACCAGACACCAGATAACTAATACCAGACACCAGATAACTAATACCAGACACCAGATTCCTAATACCAGACACCAGATAACTAATACCAGACACCAGATACCTAATACCAGACACCAGAAACTAATACCAGACACAAAATACCTAATACCAGATACCAGAAACTAATACCAGACACCAGATAACTCATACAAGACACCAGAAACTAACACCAGACACCAGATAACTAATACCAGACACCAGATAACTAATACCAGACACCATATTCCTAATACCAGACACCAGAAACTACTACCAGACACCAGATAACTAATACCAGACACCAGAAACTAATACCAGACACCAGATAACTAATACCAGACACAAGATAATTAATACCAGACACCAAATAACTAATACCAGACACCAGATATCTAATACCAGACAGCAGATAACTAATACCAGACACCAGATAACTAATACCAGACACCAGATAACTAATACCAGACACCAGATTCCTAATACCAGACACCAGAAACTAATACCAGACACCAGAAACTAATACCAGACACCAGATAACTAATACCAGTCACCAGAAACTAATACCAGACACCAGAAACTAATACCAGACACCAGGTAACTAATACTAGACACCAGATAACTAATACCAGACACCAGATAACTAATACCAGACACCAGATAACTAATACCAGACACCATATAACTAATACCAGACACCAGATAACTAATACCAGACACCAGATATCTAATACCAGACACCAGAAACTAATACCAGACACCAGATAACTAATACCAGACACCAGATAACTAATACCAGACACCAGATATCTAATACCAGACACCAGAAACTAATACCAGACACCAGATAACTAATACCAGACACCAGATAACTAATACCAGACACCAGATAACTAATACCAGACACCAGATATCTAATACCAGACACCAGATAACTAATACCAGACACCAGATAACTAATACCAGACACCAGATAACTAATACCAGACACCAGATATCTAATACCACACACCAAATATCTAAGACCAGACAGCAGATAACTAATACCAGACACCAGATATCTAATACCAGACACCAGAAACTAATACCAGACACCAGATAACTAATACCAGACACCAGATATCTAATACCAGACACCAGAAACTAATACCAGACACCAGATAACTAATACCAGACACCAGATAACTAATACCAGACACCAGATTCCTAATACCAGACACCAGATAACTAATACCAGACACCAGAAACTAATACCAGACACCAGATATCTAATACCAGACACCAGAAACTAATACCAGACACCAGATAACTAATACCAGACACCAGATAACTAAAACCAGACACCAGATTCCTAATACCAGACACCAGATACCTAATACCAGACACCAGATAACTAATACCAGACACCAGATAATTAATACCAGACACCAGATAACTAATACCAGACACCAGATATCTAATACCAGACAGCAGATAACTAATACCAGACACCAGAAACTAATACCAGACACCAGATACCTAATATTAGACACCAGATAACTAATACCAGACACCAGATAACTAATACCAGACACCAGATTCCTAATACCAGACACCAGAAACTAATACCAGACACCAGATAACTAATACCAGACACCAGAAACTAATACCAGACACCAGATAACTAATACCAGACACAAGATAATTAATACCAGACACCAGATAACTAATACCAGACACCAGGAACTAATACCAGACACCAGATAACTAATACCAGACACCAGATAACTAATACTAGACACCAGATAAACTAATACCATACACCAGATAACTAATACCAGACACCATATAACTAATACCAGACACCAGATAACTAATACCAGACACCAGATATCTAATACCAGACACCAGAAACTAATACCAGACACCAGATAACTAATACCAGACACCAGATAACTAATACCAGACACCAGATATCTAATACCAGACACCAGAAACTAATACCAGACACCAGATAACTAATACCAGACACCAGATAACTAATACCAGACACCAGAAACTAATACCAGACACCAGATAACTAATACCAGACACGAGATATCTAATACCAGACACCAGATAACTAATACCAGACACCAGATAACTAATACCAGACACCAGATATCTAATACCAGACACCAGATATCTAATACCAGACAGCAGATAACTAATACCAGACACCAGATATCTAATACCAGACACCAGAAACTAATACCAGACACCAGATAACTAATACCAGACACCAGATATCTAATACCAGACACCAGAAACTAATACCAGTCACCAGATAACTAATACCAGACACCAGATAACTAATACCAGACACCAGATTCCTAATACCAGACACCAGATAACTAATACCAGACACCAGAAACTAATACCAGACACCAGATATCTAATACCAGACACCAGAAACTAATACCAGACACCAGATAACTAATACCAGGCACCAGATAACTAATACCAGACACCAGATTCCTAATACCAGACACCAGATACCTAATATCAGACACCAGATAACTAATACCAGACACCAGATAATTAGAACCAGACACCAGATAACTAATACCAGACACCAGATATCTAATACCAGACAGCAGATAACTAATACCAGACACCAGATAACTAATACCAGACACCAAATAACTAATACCAGACACCAGATATCTAATAATAGACACCAGATAACTAATACCAGACACCAGATAACTAATTCCAGACACCAGATAACTAATACCAGACACCAGATAACTAATACCAGACACCAGATATCTAATACCAGTCAGCAGATAACTAATACCAGACACCAGATATCTAATACCAGACACCAGATTCCTAATACCAGACACCAGAAACTAATACCAGACACCAGAAACTAATACCAGACACCAGATAACTAATACCAGACACCAGATAACTAATACCAGACACCAGATATCTAATACCAGACAGCAGATAACTAATACCAGACACCAGATACCTAATACCAGACACCAGATATCTAATACCAGACACCAGAAATCTAATTCTAGACAGAAGATAACTAATACCAGACATCAGATAACTATTACCAGACACCAGATATCTAATACCAGACAGCAGATAACTAATACCAGACACCAGATACCTAATACCAGACACCAGATATCTAATACCAGACACCAGATTCCTAATACCAGACACCAGATAACTAATACCAGACACCAGAAACTAATACCAGACACCAGATAACTAATACCAGACACCAGATAACTAATACCAGACACCAGATATCTAATACCAGACAGCAGATAACTAATACCAGATACCAGATACCTAATACCAGACACCAGATACCTAATACCAGACACCAGATAACTAATACCAGACACCAGATATCTAATACCAGACACCAGATTCCTATTAGCAGATACCAGATAACTAATACCAGACACCAGAAACTAATACCATACACCAGATAACTAATACCAGACACCAGATAACTAATACCAGACACCAGATATCTAACACCAGATAACTAATACCAGACACCAGATATCTAATACCAGACAGCAGATAACTAATACCAGACACCAGAAACTAATACCAGACACTAGATAACTAATACCAGACACCAGAAAATAATACCAGACACCAGATAACTAATACCAGACACCAGATAACTAATACCAGACACCAGATAACTAATACCAGACACCAGATAACTAATACCAGACACCAGAAACTAATACCAGACACCAGATAACTAATACAAGACACCAGAAACTAACACCAGACACCAGATAACTAATACCAGACACCAGATAACTAATACCAGACACCAGATATCTAATACCAGACAGCAGATAACTAATACCAGACACCAGATACCTAATACCACACACCAGATATCTAATACCAGACACCATATTCCTAATACCACACACGAGATAACTAATACCAGACACCAGAAACTAATACCAGACACCAGATAACTAATACCAGACACCAGATAACTAATACCAGACACCAGATATCTAATACCAGATATCTAATACCAGACACCAGATATCTAATACCAGACACCAGATACCTAATACCAGACACCAGATAACTAATACCAGACACCAGATAACTAATACCAGACACCAGATACCTAATACCACACACCAGATATCTAATACCAGACACCAGATTCCTAGTACCACACACGAGATAACTAATACCAGACACCAAAAACTAATAACAGACACCAGATAACTAATACCAGACACCAGATAACTAATACCAGACACCAGATAACTAATACCAGACACCAGATATCTAATACCAGACACCAGATTCCTATTAGCAGATACCAGATAACTAATACCAGACACCAGAAACTAATACCAGACACCAGATAACTAATACCAGACACCAGATAACTAATACCAGACACCAGATATCTAACACCAGATAACTAATACCAGACACCAGATATCTAATACCAGACAGCAGATAACTAATACCAGACACCAGAAACTAATACCAGACACCAGATAACTAATACCAGACACCAGAAACTAATACCAGACACCAGATTCCCAATACCAGACACCAGATACCTAATACCAGACACCAGGAACTAATACCAGACACCAGATAACTAATACCAGACACCAGATATCTAATACCAGACACCAAAAACTAATAACAGACAGCAGATAACTAATACCAGATACCAGATACCTAATACCAGACACCAGATACCTAATACCAGACACCAGATAACTAATACCAGACACCAGATATCTAATACCAGACACCAGATTCCTATTAGCAGATACCAGATAACTAATACCAGACACCAGAAACTAATACCAGACACCAGATAACTAATACCAGACACCAGATAACTAATACCAGACACCAGATATCTAACACCAGATAACTAATACCAGACACCAGATATCTAATACCAGACAGCAGATAACTAATACCAGACACCAGAAACTAATACCAGACACCAGATAACTAATACCAGACACCAGAAACTAATACCAGACACCAGATTCCCAATACCAGACACCAGATACCTAATACCAGACACCAGATAACTAATACCAGATACCAGATAACTAATACCAGACACCAGATATCTAATACCAGACACCAGATAACTAATAGCAGACACCAGATAACTAATACCAGACACCAGATAACTAATACCAGACACCAGATAACTAATACCAGACACCAGAAACTAATACCAGACACCAGATTCCTAATACCAGACACCAGATAACTAATACCAGACTCCAGATAACTAATACCAGACACCAGATAACTAATACCAGACACCAGATAACTAATACCAGACACCAGATAACTAATACCAGACACCAGATAACTAATACCAGACACCAGAAACTAATACCAGACACCAGATAACTAATACAAGACACCAGAAACTAACACCAGACACCAGATAACTAATACCAGACACCAGATAACTAATACCAGACACCAGATATCTAATACCAGACAGCAGATAACTAATACCAGACACCAGATACCTAATACCACACACCAGATATCTAATACCAGACACCAGATTCCTAATACCACACACGAGATAACTAATACCAGACACCAGAAACTAATACCAGACACCAGATAACTAATACCAGACACCAGATAACTAATACCAGACACCAGATATCTAATACCAGACACCAGATATCTAATACCAGACACCAGAAACTAATACCAGACACCAGATACCTAATACCAGACACCAGATAACTAATACCAGACACCAGATAACTAATACCAGACACCAGATACCTAATATAAGACACCAGATAACTAATACCAGACACCAGATAACTAATACCAGACACCAGATTCCTAATACCAGACACCAGAAACTAATACCAGACACCAGATAACTAATACCAGACACCAGAAACTAATACCAGACACCAGATAACTAATACCAGACACAAGATAATTAATACCAGACACCAGATAACTAATACCAGACACCAGGAACTAATACCAGACACCAGATAACTAATACCAGACACCAGATAACTAATACTAGACACCAGATAAACTAATACCATACACCAGATAACTAATACCAGACACCATATAACTAATACCAGACACCAGATAACTAATACCAGACACCAGATATCTAATACCAGACACCAAAAACTAATACCAGACACCAGATAACTAATACCAGACACCAGATAACTAATACCAGACACCAGATATCTAGTACCAGACACCAGAAACTAATACCAGACACCAGATAACTAATACCAGACACCAGATAACTAATACCAGACACCAGAAACTAATACCAGACACCAGATAACTAATACCAGACACCAGATATCTAATACCAGACACCAGAAAACTAATACCAGACACCAGATAACTAATACCAGACACCAGATATCTAATACCAGACACCAGATATCTAATACCAGACAGCAGATAACTAATACCAGACACCAGATATCTAATACCAGACACCAGAAACTAATACCAGACACCAGATAACTAATACCAGACACCAGATATCTAATACCAGACACCAGAAACTAATACCAGTCACCAGATAACTAATACCAGACACCAGATAACTAATACCAGACACCAGATTCCTAATACCAGACACCAGATAACTAATACCAGACACCAGAAACTAATACCAGACACCAGATATCTAATACCAGACACCAGAAACTAATACCAGACACCAGATAACTAATACCAGACACCAGATAACTAATACCAGACACCAGATTCCTAATACCAGACACCAGATACCTAATATCAGACACCAGATAACTAATACCAGACACCAGATAATTAATACCAGACACCAGATAACTAATACCAGACAGCAGATATCTAATACCAGACAGCAGATAACTAATACCAGACACCAGATAACTAATACCAGACACCAAATAACTAATACCAGACACCAGATATCTAATAATAGACACCAGATAACTAATACCAGACACCAGATAACTAATTTCAGACACCAGATAACTAATACCAGACACCAGATAACTAATACCAGACACCAGATATCTAATACCAGACAGCAGATAACTAATACCAGACACCAGATACCTAATACCAGACACCAGATATCTAATACCAGACACCAGATTCCTAATACCAGACACCAGAAACTAATACCAGACACCAGAAACTAATACCAGACACCAGATAACTAATACCAGACACCAGATAACTAATACCAGACACCAGATATCTAATACCAGACAGCAGATAACTAATACCAGACACCAGAAACCTAATACCAGACACCAGATATCTAATACCTGACACCAGATATCTAATTCCAGACAGCAGATAACTAATACCAGACATCAGATAACTATTACCAGACACCAGATATCTAATACCAGACAGCAGATAACTAATACCAGACACCAGATACCTAATACCATACACCAGATAACTAATACCAGACACCAGATTCCTAATACCAGACACCAGATAACTAATACCAGACACCAGAAACTAATACCAGACACCAGATAACTAATACAAGACACCAGATAACTAATACCAGACACCAGATATCTAATACCAGACAGCAGATAACTAATACCAGATACCAGATACCTAATACCAGACACCAGATAACTAATACCAGACACCAGATATCTAATACCAGACACCAGATTCCTAATAGCAGATACCAGATAACTAATACCAGACACCAGAAACTAATACCAGACACCAGATAACTAATACCAGACACCAGATAACTAATACCAGACACCAGATATCTAACACCAGATAACTAATACCAGACACCAGATATCTAATACCAGACAGCAGATAACTAATACCAGACACCAGAAACTAATACCAGACACCAGATAACTAATACCAGACACCAGAAAATAATACCAGACACCAGATAACTAATACCAGACACCAGACACCAGAAACTAATACCAGACACCAGATTCCCAATACCAGACACCAGATACCTAATACCAGACACCAGATAACTAATACCAGATACCAGATAACTAATACCAGACACCAGATATCTAATACCAGACACCAGATAACTAATACCAGACACCAGATAACTAATACCAGACACCAGATAACTAATACCAGACACCAGATAACTAATACCAGACACCAGAAACTAATACCAGACTACAGATTCCTAATACCAGACACCAGATAACTAATACCACACTCCAGATAACTAATACCAGACACCAGATAACTAATACCAGACACCAGATAACTAATACCAGACACCAGATAACTAATACCAGACACCAGAAACTAATACCAGACACCAGATAACTAATACAAGACACCAGAAACTAACACCAGACACCAGATAACTAATACCAGACACCAGATAACTAATACCAGACACCAGATATCTAATACCAGACAGCAGATAACTAATACCAGACACCAGATACCTAATACCACACACCAGATATCTAATACCAGACACCAGATTCCTAATACCACACACGAGATAACTAATACCAGACACCAGAAACTAATACCAGACACCAGATAACTAATACCAGACACCAGATAACTAATACCAGACACCAGATATCTAATACCAGACACCAGAAACTAATACCAGACACCAGATACCTAATACCAGACACCAGATAACTAATACCAGACACCAGATAACTAATACCAGACACCAGATTCCTAATACCAGACACCAGAAACTAATACCAGACACCAGATAACTAATACCAGACACCAGATAACTAATACCAGACACAAGATAATTAATACCAGACACCAGATAACTAATACCAGACACCAGATATCTAATACCAGACAGCAGATAACTAATACCAGACACCAGATAACTAAAACCAGACACCAGATAACTAATACCAGACACCAGATAACTAATACCAGACACCAGATTCCTAACACCAGACACCAGAAACTAATAGCAGGCACCAAAAACTAATACCAGACACCAGATAACTAATACCAGACACCAGAAACTAATACCAGACACCAGATAACTAATACCAGACACCAGATAACTAATACCAGACACCAGAAACTAATACCAGACACCAGATAACTAATACCAGACACCAGATAACTAATACCAGACATCAGATAACTATTACCAGACACCAGATATCTAATACCAGACAGCAAATAACTAATACCAGACACCAGATACCTAATACCAGACACCAGATATCTAATACCAGATTCCTAATACCAGACACCAGATAACTAATACCAGACACCAGAAACCAATACCAGACACCAGATAACTAATACCAGACACCAGATAACTAATACCAGACACCAGATATCTAATACCAGACACCAGAAACTAATACCAGACACAAGATACCTAATACCAGACACCAGATAACTAATACCAGACACCAGATAACTAATACCAGACACCAGATTCCTAATACCAGACACCAGAAACTAATACCAGACACCAGATAACTAATACCAGACACCAGATAACTAATACCAGACACAAGATAATTAATACCAGACACCAGATAACTAATACCAGACACCAGATATCTAATACCAGACAGCAGATAACTAATACCAGACACCAGATAACTAATACCAGACACCAGATAACTAATACCAGACACCAGATAACTAATACCAGACACCAGATTCCTAACACCAGACACCAGAAACTAATACCAGGCACCAGAAACTAATACCAGACACCAGATAACTAATACCAGACACCAGAAACTAATACCAGACACCAGATAACTAATACCAGACACCAGATAACTAATACTAGACACCAGATAGCTAATACCAGACACCAGATAACTAATACAAGACACCAGATAACTAATACCAGACACCATATAAGTAATACCAGACACCAGATAACTAATACCAGACACCAGATATCTAATACCAGATACCAGAAACTAATACCAGACACCAGATAACTAATACCAGACACCAGATAACTAATACCAGACACCAGATATCTAATATTAGACACCAGAAACTAATACCAGACACCAGATAACTAATACCAGACACCAGATATCTAATACCAGACACCAGATAACTAATACCAGACACCAGATAACTAAAACCAGACACCAGATATCTAATACCAGACACCAGATATCTAATACCAGACACCAGATATCTAATACCAGACAGCAGATAACTAATACCAGACACCAGATATCTAATAATAGACACCAGAAACTAATACCAGACACCAGATAACTAATACCAGACACCAGATATCTAATACCAGACACCAGAAACTAATACTAGACACCAGATAACTAATACCAGACACCAGATAACTAATACCAGACACCAGATTCCTAATACCAGACACCAGATAACTAATACCAGACACCAGAAACTAATACCAGACACCAGATATCTAATACCAGACACCAGAAACTAATACCAGACACCAGATAACTAATACCAGACACCAGATAACTAATACCAGACACCAGATTCCTAATACCAGAAACCAGATACCTAATACCAGACACCAGATAACTAATACCAGACACCAGATAATTAATACCAGACACCAGATAACTAATACCAGACACCAGATATCTAATACCAGACAGCAAATAACTAATACCAGACACCAGATATCTAATATTAGACACCAGAAACTAATACCAGACACCAGATAACTAATACCAGACACCAGAAACTAATACCAGACACCAGAAACTAATACCAGACACCAAATAACTAATACCAGACACCAGATATCTAATACCAGACACCAGATATCTAATACCAGACACCAGAAACTAATACCAGACACCAGATAACTAATACCAGACACCAGATAACTAATACCAGACACCAGATAACTAATACCAGACACCATATAACTAATACCAGACACCAGATAACTAATACCAGACACCAGATATCTAATACCAGACACCAGAAACTAATACCAGATACCAGATAACTAATACCAGACACCAGATAACTAATACCAGACACCAGATATCTAATATTAGACACCAGAAACTAATACCAGACACCAGATAACTAATACCAGACACCAGATAACTAATACCAGACACCAGATAACTAATACCAGACACCAGATATCTAATACCAGACACCAGATAACTAATACCAGACACCAGATAACTAATACCAGACACCAGATATCTAATACCAGACACCAGATATCTAATACCAGACAGCAGATAACTAATACCAGACACCAGATATCTAATAATAGACACCAGAAACTAATACCAGACACCAGATAACTAATACCAAACACCAGATATCTAGTACCAGACACCAGAAACTAATACTAGACACCAGATAACTAATACCAGACACCAGATAACTAATACCAGACACCAGATATCTAATACCAGACACCAGATTCCTAATAGCAGATACCAGATAACTAATACCAGACACCAGAAACTAATACCAGACACCAGATAACTAATACCAGACACCAGATAACTAATACCAGATACCAGATATCTAACACCAGATAACTAATACCAGACACCAGATATCTAATACCAGAGAGCAGATAACTAATACCAGACACCAGAAACTAATACCAGACACCAGATAACTAATACCAGACACCAGAAACTAATACCAGACACCAGATAACTCATACAAGACACCAGAAACTAACACCAGACACCAGATAACTAATACCAGACACCAGATAACTAATACCAGACACCAGATTCCTAATACCAGACACCAGATAACTAATACCAGACACCAGATACCTAATACCAGACACCAGAAACTAATACCAGACACCAAATACCTAATACCAGACACCAGATAACTAATACCAGACACCAGAAACTAATACCAGACACCAGATAACTAATACCAGACACCAGATAACTAATACCAGACATCAGATAACTATTACCAGACACCAGATATCTAATACCAGACAGCAAATAACTAATACCAGACACCAGATACCTAATACCAGACACCAGATATCTAATACCAGACACCAGATTCCTAATACCAGACACCAGATAACTAATACCAGACACCAGAAACTAATACCAGACACCAGATAACTAATACCAGACACCAGATAACTAATACCAGACACCAGATATCTAATACCAGACACCAGAAACTAATACCAGACACAAGATACCTAATACCAGACACCAGATAACTAATACCAGACACCAGATAACTAATACCAGACACCAGATTCCTAATACCAGACACCAGAAACTAATACCAGACACCAGATAACTAATACCAGACACCAGATAACTAATACCAGACACAAGATAGTTAATACCAGACACCAGATAACTAATACCAGACACCAGATATCTAATACCAGACAGCAGATAACTAATACCAGACACCAGATAACTAATACCAGACACCAGATAACTAATACCAGACACCAGATAACTAATACCAGACAACAGATTCCTAACACCAGACACCAGAAACTAATACCAGGCACCAGAAACTAATACCAGACACCAGATAACTAATACCAGACACCAGAAACTAATACCAGACACCAGATAACTAATACCAGACACCAGATAACTAATACTAGACACCAGATAGCTAATACCAGACACCAGATAACTAATACCAGACACCAGATAACTAATACCAGACACCATATAAGTAATACCAGACACCAGATAACTAATACCAGACACCAGATATCTAATACCAGACACCAGAAACTAATACCAGACACCAGATAACTAATACCAGACACCAGATAACTAATACCAGACACCAGATATCTAATATTAGACACCAGAAACTAATACCAGACACCAGATAACTAATACCAGACACCAGATAACTAATACCAGAAACTAATACCAGACACCAGATAACTAATACCAGACACCAGATATCTAATACCAGACACCAGATAACTAATACCAGACACCAGATAACTAAAACCAGACACCAGATATCTAATACCAGACACCAGATATCTAATACCAGACACCAGATATCTAATACCAGACAGCAGATAACTAATACCAGACACCAGATATCTAATAATAGACACCAGAAACTAATACCAGACACCAGATAACTAATACCAGACACCAGATATCTAATACCAGACACCAGAAACTAATACTAGACACCAGATAACTAATACCAGACACCAGATTACTAATACCAGACACCAGATTCCTAATACCAGAAACCAGATAACTAATACCAGACACCAGAAACTAATACCAGACACCAGATATCTAATACCAGACACCAGAAACTAATACCAGACACCAGATAACTAATACCAGACACCAGATAACTAATACCAGACACCAGATTCCTAATACCAGACACCAGATACCTAATACCAGACACCAGATAACTAATACCAGACACCAGATAATTAATACCAGACACCAGATAACTAATACCAGACACCAGATATCTAATACCAGACAGCAGATAACTAATACCAGACACCAGATATCTAATATTAGACACCAGAAACTAATACCAGACACCAGATAACTAATACCAGACACCAGAAACTAATACCAGACACCAGAAACTAATACCAGACACCAAATAACTAATACCAGACACCAGATATCTAATACCAGACACCAGATATCTAATACCAGACACCAGAAACTAATACCAGACACCAGATAACTAATACCAGACACCAGATAACTAATACCAGACACCAGATAACTAATACCAGACACCATATAACTAATACCAGACACCAGATAACTAATACCAGACACCGGATATCTAATACCAGACACCAGAAACTAATACCAGATACCAGATAACTAATACCAGACACCAGATAACTAATACCAGACACCAGATATCTAATATTAGACACCAGAAACTAATACCAGACACCAGATAACTAATACCAGACACCAGATAACTAATACCAGACACCAGAAACTAATACCAGACACCAGATAACTAATACCAGACACCAGATATCTAATACCAGACACCAGATAACTAATACCAGACACCAGATAACTAATACCAAACACCAGATATCTAATACCAGACACCAGATATCTAATACCAGACAGCAGATAACTAATACCAGACACCAGATATCTAATAATAGACACCAGAAACTAATACCAGACACCAGATAACTAATACCAGACACCAGATATCTAGTACCAGACACCAGAAACTAATACTAGACACCAGATAACTAATACCAGACACCAGATAACTAATACCAGACACCAGATATCTAATACCAGACACCAGATTCCTAATAGCAGATACCAGATAACTAATACCAGACACCAGAAACTAATACCAGACACCAGATAACTAATACCAGACACCAGATAACTAATACCAGACACCAGATATCTAACACCAGATAACTAATACCAGACACCAGATATCTAATACCAGAGAGCAGATAACTAATACCAGACACCAGAAACTAATACCAGACACCAGATAACTAATACCAGACACCAGAAACTAATACCAGACACCAGATAACTCATACAAGACACCAGAAACTAACACCAGACACCAGATAACTAATACCAGACACCAGATAACTAATACCAGACACCAGATTCCTAATACCAGACACCAGATAACTAATACCAGACACCAGATACCTAATACCAGACACCAGATACCTAATACCAGACACCAGAAACTAATACCAGACACCAAATACCTAATACCAGACACCAGATATCTAATACCAGAGAGCAGATAACTAATACCAGACACCAGAAACTAACACCAGACACCAGATAACTAATACCAGACACCAGATAACTAATACCAGACACCAGATTCCTAATACCAGACACCAGATAACTAATACCAGACACCAGATTCCTAATACCAGACACCAGAAACTACTACCAGACACCAGATAACTAATACCAGACACCAGAAACTAATACCAGACACCAGATAACGAATACCAGACACAAGATAATTAATACCAGACACCAGATAACTAATACCAGACACCAGATATCTAATACCAGACAGCAGATAACTAATACCAGACACCAGATAACTAATACCAGACACCAGATAACTAATACCAGACACCAGATAACTAATACCAGACACCAGATAACTAATACCAGACACCAGATTCCTAATACCAGACACCAGAAACTAATACCAGACACCAGAAACTAATACCAGACACCAGATAACTAATACCAGACACCAGAAACTAATACCAGACACCAGATAACTAATACCAGACACCAGATATCTAATACCAGACACCAGAAAATAATACTAGACACCAGATAACTAATACCAGACACCAGATAACTAATACCAGACACCAGATTCCTAATACCAGACACCAGATAACTAATACCAGACACCAGAAACTAATACCAGACACCAGATATCGAATACCAGACACCAGAAACTAATACCAGACACCAGATAACTAATACCAGACACCAGATAACTAATACCAGACACCAGATTCCTAATACCAGACACCAGATATCTAATACCAGACACCAGAAACTAATACCAGACACCAGATAACTAATACCAGACACCAGATAACTAATACCAGACACCAGATTCCTAATACCAGACACCAGATACCTAATACCAGATACCAGATAACTAATACCAGACACCAGATAATTAATACCAGACACCAGAAACTAATACCAGACACCAGATATCGAATACCAGACACCAGAAACTAATACCAGACACCAGATATCTAATATTAGACACCAGAAACTAATACCAGACACCAGATAACTAATACCAGACACCAGAAACTAATACCAGACACCAGAAACTAATACCAGACACCAAATAACTAATACCAGACACCAGATATCTAATACCAGACACCAGATATCTAATACCAGACACCAGAAACTAATACCAGACACCAGATAACTAATACCAGACACCAGATAACTAATACCAGACACCAGATAACTAATACCAGACACCATATAACTAATACCAGACACCAGATAACTAATACCAGACACCGGATATCTAATACCAGACACCAGAAACTAATACCAGATACCAGATAACTAATACCAGACACCAGATAACTAATACCAGACACCAGATATCTAATATTAGACACCAGAAACTAATACCAGACACCAGATAACTAATACCAGACACCAGATAACTAATACCAGACACCAGAAACTAATACCAGACACCAGATAACTAATACCAGACACCAGATATCTAATACCAGACACCAGATAACTAATACCAGACACCAGATAACTAATACCAAACACCAGATATCTAATACCAGACACCAGATATCTAATACCAGACAGCAGATAACTAATACCAGACACCAGATATCTAATAATAGACACCAGAAACTAATACCAGACACCAGATAACTAATACCAGACACCAGATATCTAGTACCAGACACCAGAAACTAATACTAGACACCAGATAACTAATACCAGACACCAGATAACTAATACCAGACACCAGATATCTAATACCAGACACCAGATTCCTAATAGCAGATACCAGATAACTAATACCAGACACCAGAAACTAATACCAGACACCAGATAACTAATACCAGACACCAGATAACTAATACCAGACACCAGATAACTAATACCAGACACCAGATAACTAATACCAGACACCAGATTCCTAATACCAGACACCAGAAACTAATACCAGACACCAGAAACTAATACCAGACACCAGATAACTAATACCAGACACCAGAAACTAATACCAGACACCAGATAACTAATACCAGACACCAGATATCTAATACCAGACACCAGAAAATAATACTAGACACCAGATGACTAATACCAGACACCAGATAACTAATACCAGACACCAGATTCCTAATACCAGACACCAGATAACTAATACCAGACACCAGAAACTAATACCAGACACCAGATATCGAATACCAGACACCAGAAACTAATACCAGACACCAGATAACTAATACCAGACACCAGATAACTAATACCAGACACCAGATTCCTAATACCAGACACCATATACCTAATACCAGACACCAGATAACTAATACCAGACACCAGATAATTAATACCAGACACCAGATAACTAATACCAGACACCAGATATCTAATACCAGACAGCAGATAACTAATACCAGACACCAGATATCTAATATTAGACACCAGAAACTAATACCAGACACCAGATAACTAATACCAGACACCAGAAACTAATACCAGACACCAGAAACTAATACCAGACACCAAATAACTAATACCAGACACCAGATATCTAATACCAGACACCAGATATCTAATACCAGACACCAGAAACTAATACCAGACACCAGATAACTAATACCAGACACCAGATAACTAATACCAGACACCAGATAACTAATACCTGACACCATATAACTAATACCAGACACCAGATAACTAATACCAGACACCAGATATCTAATACCAGACACCAGAAACTAATACCAGACACCAGATAACTAATACCAGACACCAGATAACTAATACCAGACACCATATATCTAATATTAGACACCAGAAACTAATACCAGACACCAGATAACTAATACCAGACACCAGAAACTAATACCAGACACCAGATAACTAATACCAGACACCAGATATCTAATACCAGACACCAGATAACTAATACCAGACACCAGATAACTAATACCAGACACCAGATATCTAATACCAGACACCAGATATCTAATACCAGACAGCAGATAATTAATACCAGACACCAGATATCTAATAATAGACACCAGAAACTAATACCAGACACCAGATAACTAATACCAGACACAAGATAATTAATACCAGACACCAGATAACTAATACCAGACACCAGATATCTAATACCAGACAGCAGATAACTAATACCAGACACCAGATAACTAATACCAGACACCAGATAACTAATACCAGACACCAGATAACTAATACCAGACACCAGATTCCTAACACCAGACACCAGAAACTAATACCAGGCACCAGAAACTAATACCAGACACCAGATAACTAATACCAGACACCAGAAACTAATACCAGACACCAGATAACTAATACCAGACACCAGATAACTAATACTAGACACCAGATAGCTAATACCAGACACCAGATAACTAATACCAGACACCATATAAGTAATACCAGACACCATATAAGTAATACCAGACACCAGATAACTAATACCAGACACCAGATATCTAATACCAGACACCAGAAACTAATACCAGACACCAGATAACTAATACCAGACACCAGATAACTAATACCAGACACCAGATATCTAATATTAGACACCAGAAACTAATACCAGACACCAGATAACTAATACCAGACACCAGATAACTAATACCAGATTCCTAATACCAGACACCAGAAACTAATACCAGACACCAGAAACTAATACCAGACACCAGATAACTAATACCAGACACCAGATAACTAATACCAGACACCAGATATCTAATACCAGACAGCAGATAACTAATACCAGACACCAGATACCTAATACCAGACACCAGATATCTAATACCAGACACCAGAAATCTAATTCTAGACAGAAGATAACTAATACCAGACATCAGATAACTATTACCAGACACCAGATATCTAATACCAGACAGCAGATAACTAATACCAGACACCAGATACCTAATACCAGACACCAGATATCTAATACCAGACACCAGATTCCTAATACCAGACACCAGATAACTAATACCAGACACCAGAAACTAATACCAGACACCAGATAACTAATACCAGACACCAGATAACTAATACCAGACACCAGATATCTAATACCAGACAGCAGATAACTAATACCAGATACCAGATACCTAATACCAGACACCAGATACCTAATACCAGACACCAGATAACTAATACCAGACACCAGACATCTAATACCAGACACCAGATTCCTATTAGCAGATACCAGATAACTAATACCAGACACCAGAAACTAATACCAGACACCAGATAACTAATACCAGACACCAGATAACTAATACCAGACACCAGATATCTAACACCAGATAACTAATACCAGACACCAGATATCTAATACCAGACAGCAGATAACTAATACCAGACACCAGAAACTAATACCAGACACTAGATAACTAATACCAGACACCAGAAAATAATACCAGACACCAGATAACTAATACCAGACACCAGATAACTAATACCAGACACCAGATAACTAATACCAGACACCAGATAACTAATACCAGACACCAGATAACTAATACCAGACACCAGAAACTAATACCAGACACCAGATAACTAATACAAGACACCAGAAACTAACACCAGACACCAGATAACTAATACCAGACACCAGATAACTAATACCAGACACCAGATATCTAATACCAGACAGCAGATAACTAATACCAGACACCAGATACCTAATACCACACACCAGATATCTAATACCAGACACCAGATTCCTAATACCACATACGAGATAACTAATACCAGACACCAGAAACTAATACCAGACACCAGATAACTAATACCAGACACCAGATAACTAATACCAGACACCAGATATCTAATACCAGACACCAGATATCTAATACCAGACACCAGAAACTAATACCAGACACCAGATACCTAATACCAGACACCAGATAACTAATACCAGACACCAGATAACTAATACCAGACACCAGATACCTAATACCACACACCAGATATCTAATACCAGACACCAGATTCCTAGTACCACACACGAGATAACTAATACCAGACACCAAAAACTAATAACAGACACCAGATAACTAATACCAGACACCAGATAACTAATACCAGACACCAGATAACTAATACCAGACACCAGATATCTAATACCAGACACCAGATTCCTATTAGCAGATACCAGATAACTAATACCAGACACCAGAAACTAATACCAGACACCAGATAACTAATACCAGACACCAGATAACTAATACCAGACACCAGATATCTAACACCAGATAACTAATACCAGACACCAGATATCTAATACCAGACAGCAGATAACTAATACCAGACACCAGAAACTAATACCAGACACCAGATAACTAATACCAGACACCAGAAACTAATACCAGACACCAGATTCCCAATACCAGACACCAGATACCTAATACCAGACACCAGGAACTAATACCAGACACCAGATAACTAATACCAGACACCAGATATCTAATACCAGACACCAAAAACTAATAACAGACAGCAGATAACTAATACCAGATACCAGATACCTAATACCAGACACCAGATACCTAATACCAGACACCAGATAACTAATACCAGACACCAGATATCTAATACCAGACACCAGATTCCTATTAGCAGATACCAGATAA
The DNA here is from genome assembly GCA_944452675.1 of Tachina lurida. NCBI lineage: Eukaryota > Metazoa > Arthropoda > Insecta > Diptera > Tachinidae > Tachina > Tachina lurida. The sequence continues at coordinate 948,670 of CALYBX010000001.1, forward strand.
CTAATACCAGACACCAGAAACTAATACCAGACACCAGATAACTAATACCAGACACCAGATAACTAATACCAGACACCAGATATCTAACACCAGATAACTAATACCAGACACCAGATATCTAATACCAGACAGCAGATAACTAATACCAGACACCAGAAACTAATACCAGACACCAGATAACTAATACCAGACACCAGAAACTAATACCAGACACCAGATTCCCAATACCAGACACCAGATACCTAATACCAGACACCAGATAACTAATACCAGATACCAGATAACTAATACCAGACACCAGATATCTAATACCAGACACCAGATAACTAATACCAGACACCAGATAACTAATACCAGACACCAGATAACTAATACCAGACACCAGATAACTAATACCAGACACCAGAAACTAATACCAGACACCAGATTCCTAATACCAGACACCAGATAACTAATACCAGACTCCAGATAACTAATACCAGACACCAGATAACTAATACCAGACACCAGATAACTAATACCAGACACCAGATAACTAATACCAGACACCAGAAACTAATACCAGACACCAGATAACTAATACAAGACACCAGAAACTAACACCAGACACCAGATAACTAATACCAGACACCAGATAACTAATACCAGACACCAGATATCTAATACCAGACAGCAGATAACTAATACCAGACACCAGATACCTAATACCACACACCAGATATCTAATACCAGACACCAGATTCCTAATACCACACACGAGATAACTAATACCAGACACCAGAAACTAATACCAGACACCAGATAACTAATACCAGACACCAGATAACTAATACCAGACACCAGATATCTAATACCAGACACCAGATATCTAATACCAGACACCAGAAACTAATACCAGACACCAGATACCTAATACCAGACACCAGATAACTAATACCAGACACCAGATATCTAACACCAGATAACTAATACCAGACACCAGATATCTAATACCAGAGAGCAGATAACTAATACCAGACACCAGAAACTAATACCAGACACCAGATAACTAATACCAGACACCAGAAACTAATACCAGACACCAGATAACTCATACAAGACACCAGAAACTAACACCAGACACCAGATAACTAATACCAGACACCAGATAACTAATACCAGACACCAGATTCCTAATACCAGACACCAGATAACTAATACCAGACACCAGATACCTAATACCAGACACCAGATACCTAATACCAGACACCAGAAACTAATACCAGACACCAAATACCTAATACCAGACACCAGATATCTAATACCAGAGAGCAGATAACTAATACCAGACACCAGAAACTAACACCAGACACCAGATAACTAATACCAGACACCAGATAACTAATACCAGACACCAGATTCCTAATACCAGACACCAGATAACTAATACCAGACACCAGATTCCTAATACCAGACACCAGAAACTACTACCAGACACCAGATAACTAATACCAGACACCAGAAACTAATACCAGACACCAGATAACGAATACCAGACACAAGATAATTAATACCAGACACCAGATAACTAATACCAGACACCAGATTTCTAATACCAGACAGCAGATAACTAATACCAGACACCAGATAACTAATACCAGACACCAGATAACTAATACCAGACACCAGATAACTAATACCAGACACCAGATAACTAATACCAGACACCAGATTCCTAATACCAGACACCAGAAACTAATACCAGACACCAGAAACTAATACCAGACACCAGATAACTAATACCAGACACCAGAAACTAATACCAGACACCAGATAACTAATACCAGACACCAGATATCTAATACCAGACACCAGAAAATAATACTAGACACCAGATAACTAATACCAGACACCAGATAACTAATACCAGACACCAGATTCCTAATACCAGACACCAGATAACTAATACCAGACACCAGAAACTAATACCAGACACCAGATATCGAATACCAGACACCAGAAACTAATACCAGACACCAGATAACTAATACCAGACACCAGATAACTAATACCAGACACCAGATTCCTAATACCAGACACCATATACCTAATACCAGACACCAGATAACTAATACCAGACACCAGATAATTAATACCAGACACCAGATAACTAATACCAGACACCAGATATCTAATACCAGACAGCAGATAACTAATACCAGACACCAGATATCTAATATTAGACACCAGAAACTAATACCAGACACCAGATAACTAATACCAGACACCAGAAACTAATACCAGACACCAGAAACTAATACCAGACACCAAATAACTAATACCAGACACCAGATATCTAATACCAGACACCAGATATCTAATACCAGACACCAGAAGCTAATACCAGACACCAGATAACTAATACCAGACACCAGATAACTAATACCAGACACCAGATAACTAATACCTGACACCATATAACTAATACCAGACACCAGATAACTAATACCAGACACCAGATATCTAATACCAGACACCAGAAACTAATACCAGACACCAGATAACTAATACCAGACACCAGATAACTAATACCAGACACCATATATCTAATATTAGACACCAGAAACTAATACCAGACACCAGATAACTAATACCAGACACCAGATAACTAATACCAGACACCAGAAACTAATACCAGACACCAGATAACTAATACCAGACACCAGATATCTAATACCAGACACCAGATAACTAATACCAGACACCAGATAACTAATACCAGACACCAGATATCTAATACCAGACACCAGATATCTAATACCAGACAGCAGATAATTAATACCAGACACCAGATATCTAATAATAGACACCAGAAACTAATACCAGACACCAGATAACTAATACCAGACACAAGATAATTAATACCAGACACCAGATAACTAATACCAGACACCAGATATCTAATACCAGACAGCAGATAACTAATACCAGACACCAGATAACTAATACCAGACACCAGATAACTAATACCAGACACCAGATAACTAATACCAGACACCAGATTCCTAACACCAGACACCAGAAACTAATACCAGGCACCAGAAACTAATACCAGACACCAGATAACTAATACCAGACACCAGAAACTAATACCAGACACCAGATAACTAATACCAGACACCAGATAACTAATACTAGATACCAGATAGCTAATACCAGACACCAGATAACTAATACCAGACACCATATAAGTAATACCAGACACCATATAAGTAATACCAGACACCAGATAACTAATACCAGACACCAGATATCTAATACCAGACACCAGAAACTAATACCAGACACCAGATAACTAATACCAGACACCAGATAACTAATACCAGACACCAGATATCTAATATTAGACACCAGAAACTAATACCAGACACCAGATAACTAATACCAGACACCAGATAACTAATACCAGAAACTAATACCAGACACCAGATAACTAATACCAGACACCAGATATCTAATACCAGACACCAGATTCCTAATACCAGACACCAGAAACTAATACCAGACACCAGAAACTAATACCAGACACCAGATAACTAATACCAGACACCAGATAACTAATACCAGACACCAGATATCTAATACCAGACAGCAGATAACTAATACCAGACACCAGATACCTAATACCAGACACCAGATATCTAATACCAGACACCAGAAATCTAATTCTAGACAGAAGATAACTAATACCAGACATCAGATAACTATTACCAGACACCAGATATCTAATACCAGACAGCAGATAACTAATACCAGACACCAGATACCTAATACCAGACACCAGATATCTAATACCAGACACCAGATTCCTAATACCAGACACCAGATAACTAATACCAGACACCAGAAACTAATACCAGACACCAGATAACTAATACCAGACACCAGATAACTAATACCAGACACCAGATATCTAATACCAGACAGCAGATAACTAATACCAGATACCAGATACCTAATACCAGACACCAGATACCTAATACCAGACACCAGATAACTAATACCAGACACCAGATATCTAATACCAGACACCAGATTCCTATTAGCAGATACCAGATAACTAGTACCAGACACCAGAAACTAATACCAGACACCAGATAACTAATACCAGACACCAGATAACTAATACCAGACACCAGATATCTAACACCAGATAACTAATACCAGACACCAGATATCTAATACCAGACAGCAGATAACTAATACCAGACACCAGAAACTAATACCAGACACTAGATAACTAATACCAGACACCAGAAAATAATACCAGACACCAGATAACTAATACCAGACACCAGATAACTAATACCAGACACCAGATAACTAATACCAGACACCAGATAACTAATACCAGACACCAGATAACTAATACCAGACACCAGAAACTAATACCAGACACCAGATAACTAATACAAGACACCAGAAACTAACACCAGACACCAGATAACTAATACCAGACACCAGATAACTAATACCAGACACCAGATATCTAATACCAGACAGCAGATAACTAATACCAGACACCAGATACCTAATACCACACACCAGATATCTAATACCAGACACCAGATTCCTAATACCACACACGAGATAACTAATACCAGACACCAGAAACTAATACCAGACACCAGATAACTAATACCAGACACCAGATAACTAATACCAGACACCAGATATCTAATACCAGACACCAGATATCTAATACCAGACACCAGAAACTAATACCAGACACCAGATACCTAATACCAGACACCAGATAACTAATACCAGACACCAGATAACTAATACCAGACACCAGATACCTAATACCACACACCAGATATCTAATACCAGACACCAGATTCCTAGTACCACACACGAGATAACTAATACCAGACACCAAAAACTAATAACAGACACCAGATAACTAATACCAGACACCAGATAACTAATACCAGACACCAGATAACTAATACCAGACACCAGATATCTAATACCAGACACCAGATTCCTATTAGCAGATACCAGATAACTAATACCAGACACCAGAAACTAATACCAGACACCAGATAACTAATACCAGACACCAGATAACTAATACCAGACACCAGATATCTAACACCAGATAACTAATACCAGACACCAGATATCTAATACCAGACAGCAGATAACTAATACCAGACACCAGAAACTAATACCAGACACCAGATAACTAATACCAGACACCAGAAACTAATACCAGACACCAGATTCCCAATACCAGACACCAGATACCTAATACCAGACACCAGGAACTAATACCAGACACCAGATAACTAATACCAGACACCAGATATCTAATACCAGACACCAAAAACTAATAACAGACAGCAGATAACTAATACCAGATACCAGATACCTAATACCAGACACCAGATACCTAATACCAGACACCAGATAACTAATACCAGACACCAGATATCTAATACCAGACACCAGATTCCTATTAGCAGATACCAGATAACTAATACCAGACACCAGAAACTAATACCAGACACCAGATAACTAATACCAGACACCAGATAACTAATACCAGACACCAGATATCTAACACCAGATAACTAATACCAGACACCAGATATCTAATACCAGACAGCAGATAACTAATACCAGACACCAGAAACTAATACCAGACACCAGATAACTAATACCAGACACCAGAAACTAATACCAGACACCAGATTCCCAATACCAGACACCAGATACCTAATACCAGACACCAGATAACTAATACCAGATACCAGATAACTAATACCAGACACCAGATATCTAATACCAGACACCAGATAACTAATACCAGACACCAGATAACTAATACCAGACACCAGATAACTAATACCAGACACCAGATAACTAATACCAGACACCAGAAACTAATACCAGACACCAGATTCCTAATACCAGACACCAGATAACTAATACCAGACTCCAGATAACTAATACCAGACACCAGATAACTAATACCAGACACCAGATAACTAATACCAGACACCAGATAACTAATACCAGACACCAGATAACTAATACCAGACACCAGAAACTAATACCAGACACCAGATAACTAATACAAGACACCAGAAACTAACACCAGACACCAGATAACTAATACCAGACACCAGATAACTAATACCAGACACCAGATATCTAATACCAGACAGCAGATAACTAATACCAGACACCAGATACCTAATACCACACACCAGATATCTAATACCAGACACCAGATTCCTAATACCACACACGAGATAACTAATACCAGACACCAGAAACTAATACCAGACACCAGATAACTAATACCAGACACCAGATAACTAATACCAGACACCAGATATCTAATACCAGACACCAGATATCTAATACCAGACACCAGAAACTAATACCAGACACCAGATACCTAATACCAGACACCAGATAACTAATACCAGACACCAGATATCTAACACCAGATAACTAATACCAGACACCAGATATCTAATACCAGAGAGCAGATAACTAATACCAGACACCAGAAACTAATACCAGACACCAGATAACTAATACCAGACACCAGAAACTAATACCAGACACCAGATAACTCATACAAGACACCAGAAACTAACACCAGACACCAGATAACTAATACCAGACACCAGATAACTAATACCAGACACCAGATTCCTAATACCAGACACCAGATAACTAATACCAGACACCAGATACCTAATACCAGACACCAGATACCTAATACCAGACACCAGAAACTAATACCAGACACCAAATACCTAATACCAGACACCAGATATCTAATACCAGAGAGCAGATAACTAATACCAGACACCAGAAACTAACACCAGACACCAGATAACTAATACCAGACACCAGATAACTAATACCAGACACCAGATTCCTAATACCAGACACCAGATAACTAATACCAGACACCAGATTCCTAATACCAGACACCAGAAACTACTACCAGACACCAGATAACTAATACCAGACACCAGAAACTAATACCAGACACCAGATAACGAATACCAGACACAAGATAATTAATACCAGACACCAGATAACTAATACCAGACACCAGATATCTAATACCAGACAGCAGATAACTAATACCAGACACCAGATAACTAATACCAGACACCAGATAACTAATACCAGACACCAGATAACTAATACCAGACACCAGATAACTAATACCAGACACCAGATTCCTAATACCAGACACCAGAAACTAATACCAGACACCAGAAACTAATACCAGACACCAGATAACTAATACCAGACACCAGAAACTAATACCAGACACCAGATAACTAATACCAGACACCAGATATCTAATACCAGACACCAGAAAATAATACTAGACACCAGATAACTAATACCAGACACCAGATAACTAATACCAGACACCAGATTCCTAATACCAGACACCAGATAACTAATACCAGACACCAGAAACTAATACCAGACACCAGATATCGAATACCAGACACCAGAAACTAATACCAGACACCAGATAACTAATACCAGACACCAGATAACTAATACCAGACACCAGATTCCTAATACCAGACACCATATACCTAATACCAGACACCAGATAACTAATACCAGACACCAGATAATTAATACCAGACACCAGATAACTAATACCAGACACCAGATATCTAATACCAGACAGCAGATAACTAATACCAGACACCAGATATCTAATATTAGACACCAGAAACTAATACCAGACACCAGATAACTAATACCAGACACCAGATAACTAATACCAGACACCAGATAACTAATACCAGACACCAGATAACTAATACCAGACACCAGATTCCTAATACCAGACACCAGAAACTAATACCAGACACCAGAAACTAATACCAGACACCAGATAACTAATACCAGACACCAGAAACTAATACCAGACACCAGATAACTAATACCAGACACCAGATATCTAATACCAGACACCAGAAAATAATACTAGACACCAGATAACTAATACCAGACACCAGATAACTAATACCAGACACCAGATTCCTAATACCAGACACCAGATAACTAATACCAGACACCAGATTCCTAATACCAGACACCAGAAACTAATACCAGACACCAGAAACTAATACCAGACACCAGATAACTAATACCAGACACCAGAAACTAATACCAGACACCAGATAACTAATACCAGACACCAGATATCTAATACCAGACACCAGAAAATAATACTAGACACCAGATAACTAATACCAGACACCAGATAACTAATACCAGACACCAGATTCCTAATACCAGACACCAGATAACTAATACCAGACACCAGAAACTAATACCAGACACCAGATATCGAATACCAGACACCAGAAACTAATACCAGACACCAGATAACTAATACCAGACACCAGATAACTAATACCAGACACCAGATAACTAATACCAGACACCATATACCTAATACCAGACACCAGATAACTAATACCAGACACCAGATAATTAATACCAGACACCAGATAACTAATACCAGACACCAGATATCTAATACCAGACACCAGATAACTAATACCAGACACCAGATAACTAATACCAGACACCAGATAACTAATACCAGACACCAGATAACTAATACCAGACACCAGATTCCTAATACCAGACACCAGAAACTAATACCAGACACCAGAAACTAATACCAGACACCAGATAACTAATACCAGACACCAGAAACTAATACCAGACACCAGATAACTAATACCAGACACCAGATATCTAATACCAGACACCAGAAAATAATACTAGACACCAGATAACTAATACCAGACACCAGATAACTAATACCAGACACCAGATTCCTAATACCAGACACCAGATAACTAATACCAGACACCAGATTCCTAATACCAGACACCAGAAACTAATACCAGACACCAGAAACTAATACCAGACACCAGATAACTAATACCAGACACCAGAAACTAATACCAGACACCAGATAACTAATACCAGACACCAGATATCTAATACCAGACACCAGAAAATAATACTAGACACCAGATAACTAATACCAGACACCAGATAACTAATACCAGACACCAGATTCCTAATACCAGACACCAGATAACTAATACCAGACACCAGAAACTAATACCAGACACCAGATATCGAATACCAGACACCAGAAACTAATACCAGACACCAGATAACTAATACCAGACACCAGATAACTAATACCAGACACCAGATTCCTAATACCAGACACCATATACCTAATACCAGACACCAGATAACTAATACCAGACACCAGATAATTAATACCAGACACCAGATAACTAATACCAGACACCAGATATCTAATACCAGACAGCAGATAACTAATACCAGACACCAGATATCTAATATTAGACACCAGAAACTAATACCAGACACCAGATAACTAATACCAGACACCAGATAACTAATACCAGACACCAGATAACTAATACCAGACACCAGATAACTAATACCAGACACCAGATTCCTAATACCAGACACCAGAAACTAATACCAGACACCAGAAACTAATACCAGACACCAGATAACTAATACCAGACACCAGAAACTAATACCAGACACCAGATAACTAATACCAGACACCAGATATCTAATACCAGACACCAGAAAATAATACTAGACACCAGATAACTAATACCAGACACCAGATAACTAATACCAGACACCAGATTCCTAATACCAGACACCAGATAACTAATACCAGACACCAGAAACTAATACCAGACACCAGATATCGAATACCAGACACCAGAAACTAATACCAGACACCAGATAACTAATACCAGACACCAGATAACTAATACCAGACACCAGATTCCTAATACCAGACACCATATACCTAATACCAGACACCAGATAACTAATACCAGACACCAGATAACTAATACCAGACACCAGATTCCTAATACCAGACACCAGATAACTAATACCAGACACCAGAAACTAATACCAGACACCAGATATCGAATACCAGACACCAGAAACTAATACCAGACACCAGATAACTAATACCAGACACCAGATAACTAATACCAGACACCAGATTCCTAATACCAGACACCATATACCTAATACCAGACACCAGATAACTAATACCAGACACCAGATAATTAATACCAGACACCAGATAACTAATACCAGACACCAGATATCTAATACCAGACAGCAGATAACTAATACCAGACACCAGATATCTAATATTAGACACCAGAAACTAATACCAGACACCAGATAACTAATACCAGACACCAGAAACTAATACCAGACACCAGAAACTAATACCAGACACCAAATAACTAATACCAGACACCAGATATCTAATACCAGACACCAGATATCTAATACCAGACACCAGAAGCTAATACCAGACACCAGATAACTAATACCAGACACCAGATAACTAATACCAGACACCAGATAACTAATACCTGACACCATATAACTAATACCAGACACCAGATAACTAATACCAGACACCAGATATCTAATACCAGACACCAGAAACTAATACCAGACACCAGATAACTAATACCAGACACCAGATAACTAATACCAGACACCATATATCTAATATTAGACACCAGAAACTAATACCAGACACCAGATAACTAATACCAGACACCAGATAACTAATACCAGACACCAGAAACTAATACCAGACACCAGATAACTAATACCAGACACCAGATATCTAATACCAGACACCAGATAACTAATACCAGACACCAGATAACTAATACCAGACACCAGATATCTAATACCAGACACCAGATATCTAATACCAGACAGCAGATAATTAATACCAGACACCAGATATCTAATAATAGACACCAGAAACTAATACCAGACACCAGATAACTAATACCAGACACAAGATAATTAATACCAGACACCAGATAACTAATACCAGACACCAGATATCTAATACCAGACAGCAGATAACTAATACCAGACACCAGATAACTAATACCAGACACCAGATAACTAATACCAGACACCAGATAACTAATACCAGACACCAGATTCCTAACACCAGACACCAGAAACTAATACCAGGCACCAGAAACTAATACCAGACACCAGATAACTAATACCAGACACCAGAAACTAATACCAGACACCAGATAACTAATACCAGACACCAGATAACTAATACTAGATACCAGATAGCTAATACCAGACACCAGATAACTAATACCAGACACCATATAAGTAATACCAGACACCATATAAGTAATACCAGACACCAGATAACTAATACCAGACACCAGATATCTAATACCAGACACCAGAAACTAATACCAGACACCAGATAACTAATACCAGACACCAGATAACTAATACCAGACACCAGATATCTAATATTAGACACCAGAAACTAATACCAGACACCAGATAACTAATACCAGACACCAGATAACTAATACCAGAAACTAATACCAGACACCAGATAACTAATACCAGACACCAGATATCTAATACCAGACACCAGATTCCTAATACCAGACACCAGAAACTAATACCAGACACCAGAAACTAATACCAGACACCAGATAACTAATACCAGACACCAGATAACTAATACCAGACACCAGATATCTAATACCAGACAGCAGATAACTAATACCAGACACCAGATACCTAATACCAGACACCAGATATCTAATACCAGACACCAGAAATCTAATTCTAGACAGAAGATAACTAATACCAGACATCAGATAACTATTACCAGACACCAGATATCTAATACCAGACAGCAGATAACTAATACCAGACACCAGATACCTAATACCAGACACCAGATATCTAATACCAGACACCAGATTCCTAATACCAGACACCAGATAACTAATACCAGACACCAGAAACTAATACCAGACACCAGATAACTAATACCAGACACCAGATAACTAATACCAGGCACCAGATATCTAATACCAGACAGCAGATAACTAATACCAGATACCAGATACCTAATACCAGACACCAGATACCTAATACCAGACACCAGATAACTAATACCAGACACCAGATATCTAATACCAGACACCAGATTCCTATTAGCAGATACCAGATAACTAGTACCAGACACCAGAAACTAATACCAGACACCAGATAACTAATACCAGACACCAGATAACTAATACCAGACACCAGATATCTAACACCAGATAACTAATACCAGACACCAGATATCTAATACCAGACAGCAGATAACTAATACCAGACACCAGAAACTAATACCAGACACTAGATAACTAATACCAGACACCAGAAAATAATACCAGACACCAGATAACTAATACCAGACACCAGATAACTAATACCAGACACCAGATAACTAATACCAGACACCAGATAACTAATACCAGACACCAGATAACTAATACCAGACACCAGAAACTAATACCAGACACCAGATAACTAATACAAGACACCAGAAACTAACACCAGACACCAGATAACTAATACCAGACACCAGATAACTAATACCAGACACCAGATATCTAATACCAGACAGCAGATAACTAATACCAGACACCAGATACCTAATACCACACACCAGATATCTAATACCAGACACCAGATTCCTAATACCACACACGAGATAACTAATACCAGACACCAGAAACTAATACCAGACACCAGATAACTAATACCAGACACCAGATAACTAATACCAGACACCAGATATCTAATACCAGACACCAGATATCTAATACCAGACACCAGAAACTAATACCAGACACCAGATACCTAATACCAGACACCAGATAACTAATACCAGACACCAGATAACTAATACCAGACACCAGATACCTAATACCACACACCAGATATCTAATACCAGACACCAGATTCCTAGTACCACACACGAGATAACTAATACCAGACACCAAAAACTAATAACAGACACCAGATAACTAATACCAGACACCAGATAACTAATACCAGACACCAGATAACTAATACCAGACACCAGATATCTAATACCAGACACCAGATTCCTATTAGCAGATACCAGATAACTAATACCAGACACCAGAAACTAATACCAGACACCAGATAACTAATACCAGACACCAGATAACTAATACCAGACACCAGATATCTAACACCAGATAACTAATACCAGACACCAGATATCTAATACCAGACAGCAGATAACTAATACCAGACACCAGAAACTAATACCAGACACCAGATAACTAATACCAGACACCAGAAACTAATACCAGACACCAGATTCCCAATACCAGACACCAGATACCTAATACCAGACACCAGGAACTAATACCAGACACCAGATAACTAATACCAGACACCAGATATCTAATACCAGACACCAAAAACTAATAACAGACAGCAGATAACTAATACCAGATACCAGATACCTAATACCAGACACCAGATACCTAATACCAGACACCAGATAACTAATACCAGACACCAGATATCTAATACCAGACACCAGATTCCTATTAGCAGATACCAGATAACTAATACCAGACACCAGAAACTAATACCAGACACCAGATAACTAATACCAGACACCAGATAACTAATACCAGACACCAGATATCTAACACCAGATAACTAATACCAGACACCAGATATCTAATACCAGACAGCAGATAACTAATACCAGACACCAGAAACTAATACCAGACACCAGATAACTAATACCAGACACCAGAAACTAATACCAGACACCAGATTCCCAATACCAGACACCAGATACCTAATACCAGACACCAGATAACTAATACCAGATACCAGATAACTAATACCAGACACCAGATATCTAATACCAGACACCAGATAACTAATACCAGACACCAGATAACTAATACCAGACACCAGATAACTAATACCAGACACCAGATAACTAATACCAGACACCAGAAACTAATACCAGACACCAGATTCCTAATACCAGACACCAGATAACTAATACCAGACTCCAGATAACTAATACCAGACACCAGATAACTAATACCAGACACCAGATAACTAATACCAGACACCAGATAACTAATACCAGACACCAGATAACTAATACCAGACACCAGAAACTAATACCAGACACCAGATAACTAATACAAGACACCAGAAACTAACACCAGACACCAGATAACTAATACCAGACACCAGATAACTAATACCAGACACCAGATATCTAATACCAGACAGCAGATAACTAATACCAGACACCAGATACCTAATACCACACACCAGATATCTAATACCAGACACCAGATTCCTAATACCACACACGAGATAACTAATACCAGACACCAGAAACTAATACCAGACACCAGATAACTAATACCAGACACCAGATAACTAATACCAGACACCAGATATCTAATACCAGACACCAGATATCTAATACCAGACACCAGAAACTAATACCAGACACCAGATACCTAATACCAGACACCAGATAACTAATACCAGACACCAGATATCTAACACCAGATAACTAATACCAGACACCAGATATCTAATACCAGAGAGCAGATAACTAATACCAGACACCAGAAACTAATACCAGACACCAGATAACTAATACCAGACACCAGAAACTAATACCAGACACCAGATAACTCATACAAGACACCAGAAACTAACACCAGACACCAGATAACTAATACCAGACAGCAGATAACTAATACCAGACACCAGATTCCTAATACCAGACACCAGATAACTAATACCAGACACCAGATACCTAATACCAGACACCAGATACCTAATACCAGACACCAGAAACTAATACCAGACACCAAATACCTAATACCAGACACCAGATATCTAATACCAGAGAGCAGATAACTAATACCAGACACCAGAAACTAACACCAGACACCAGATAACTAATACCAGACACCAGATAACTAATACCAGACACCAGATTCCTAATACCAGACACCAGATAACTAATACCAGACACCAGATTCCTAATACCAGACACCAGAAACTACTACCAGACACCAGATAACTAATACCAGACACCAGAAACTAATACCAGACACCAGATAACGAATACCAGACACAAGATAATTAATACCAGACACCAGATAACTAATACCAGACACCAGATATCTAATACCAGACAGCAGATAACTAATACCAGACACCAGATAACTAATACCAGACACCAGATAACTAATACCAGACACCAGATAACTAATACCAGACACCAGATAACTAATACCAGACACCAGATTCCTAATACCAGACACCAGAAACTAATACCAGACACCAGAAACTAATACCAGACACCAGATAACTAATACCAGACACCAGAAACTAATACCAGACACCAGATAACTAATACCAGACACCAGATATCTAATACCAGACACCAGAAAATAATACTAGACACCAGATAACTAATACCAGACACCAGATAACTAATACCAGACACCAGATTCCTAATACCAGACACCAGATAACTAATACCAGACACCAGAAACTAATACCAGACACCAGATATCGAATACCAGACACCAGAAACTAATACCAGACACCAGATAACTAATACCAGACACCAGATAACTAATACCAGACACCAGATTCCTAATACCAGACACCATATACCTAATACCAGACACCAGATAACTAATACCAGACACCAGATAATTAATACCAGACACCAGATAACTAATACCAGACACCAGATATCTAATACCAGACAGCAGATAACTAATACCAGACACCAGATATCTAATATTAGACACCAGAAACTAATACCAGACACCAGATAACTAATACCAGACACCAGAAACTAATACCAGACACCAGAAACTAATACCAGACACCAAATAACTAATACCAGACACCAGATATCTAATACCAGACACCAGATATCTAATACCAGACACCAGAAACTAATACCAGACACCAGATAACTAATACCAGACACCAGATAACTAATACCAGACACCAGATAACTAATACCTGACACCATATAACTAATACCAGACACCAGATAACTAATACCAGACACCAGATATCTAATACCAGACACCAGAAACTAATACCAGACACCAGATAACTAATACCAGACACCAGATAACTAATACCAGACACCATATATCTAATATTAGACACCAGAAACTAATACCAGACACCAGATAACTAATACAAGACACCAGATAACTAATACCAGACACCAGAAACTAATACCAGACACCAGATAACTAATACCAGACACCAGATATCTAATACCAGACACCAGATAACTAATACCAGACACCAGATAACTAATACCAGACACCAGATATCTAATACCAGACACCAGATATCTAATACCAGACAGCAGATAATTAATACCAGACACCAGATATCTAATAATAGACACCAGAAACTAATACCAGACACCAGATAACTAATACCAGACACAAGATAATTAATACCAGACACCAGATAACTAATACCAGACACCAGATATCTAATACCAGACAGCAGATAACTAATACCAGACACCAGATAACTAATACCAGACACCAGATAACTAATACCAGACACCAGATAACTAATACCAGACACCAGATTCCTAACACCAGACACCAGAAACTAATACCAGGCACCAGAAACTAATACCAGACACCAGATAACTAATACCAGACACCAGAAACTAATACCAGACACCAGATAACTAATACCAGACACCAGATAACTAATACTAGACACCAGATAGCTAATACCAGACACCAGATAACTAATACCAGACACCATATAAGTAATACCAGACACCATATAAGTAATACCAGACACCAGATAACTAATACCAGACACCAGATATCTAATACCAGACACCAGAAACTAATACCAGACACCAGATAACTAATACCAGACACCAGATAACTAATACCAGACACCAGATATCTAATATTAGACACCAGAAACTAATACCAGACACCAGATAACTAATACCAGACACCAGATAACTAATACCAGAAACTAATACCAGACACCAGATAACTAATACCAGACACCAGATATCTAATACCAGACACCAGATTCCTAATACCAGACACCAGAAACTAATACCAGACACCAGAAACTAATACCAGACACCAGATAACTAATACCAGACACCAGATAACTAATACCAGACACCAGATATCTAATACCAGACAGCAGATAACTAATACCAGACACCAGATACCTAATACCAGACACCAGATATCTAATACCAGACACCAGAAATCTAATTCTAGACAGAAGATAACTAATACCAGACATCAGATAACTATTACCAGACACCAGATATCTAATACCAGACAGCAGATAACTAATACCAGACACCAGATACCTAATACCAGACACCAGATATCTAATACCAGACACCAGATTCCTAATACCAGACACCAGATAACTAATACCAGACACCAGAAACTAATACCAGACACCAGATAACTAATACCAGACACCAGATAACTAATACCAGACACCAGATATCTAATACCAGACAGCAGATAACTAATACCAGATACCAGATACCTAATACCAGACACCAGATACCTAATACCAGACACCAGATAACTAATACCAGACACCAGATATCTAATACCAGACACCAGATTCCTATTAGCAGATACCAGATAACTAATACCAGACACCAGAAACTAATACCAGACACCAGATAACTAATACCAGACACCAGATAACTAATACCAGACACCAGATATCTAACACCAGATAACTAATACCAGACACCAGATATCTAATACCAGACAGCAGATAACTAATACCAGACACCAGAAACTAATACCAGACACTAGATAACTAATACCAGACACCAGAAAATAATACCAGACACCAGATAACTAATACCAGACACCAGATAACTAATACCAGACACCAGATAACTAATACCAGACACCAGATAACTAATACCAGACACCAGATAACTAATACCAGACACCAGAAACTAATACCAGACACCAGATAACTAATACAAGACACCAGAAACTAACACCAGACACCAGATAACTAATACCAGACACCAGATAACTAATACCAGACACCAGATATCTAATACCAGACAGCAGATAACTAATACCAGACACCAGATACCTAATACCACACACCAGATATCTAATACCAGACACCAGATTCCTAATACCACACACGAGATAACTAATACCAGACACCAGAAACTAATACCAGACACCAGATAACTAATACCAGACACCAGATAACTAATACCAGACACCAGATATCTAATACCAGACACCAGATATCTAATACCAGACACCAGAAACTAATACCAGACACCAGATACCTAATACCAGACACCAGATAACTAATACCAGACACCAGATAACTAATACCAGACACCAGATACCTAATACCACACACCAGATATCTAATACCAGACACCAGATTCCTAGTACCACACACGAGATAACTAATACCAGACACCAAAAACTAATAACAGACACCAGATAACTAATACCAGACACCAGATAACTAATACCAGACACCAGATAACTAATACCAGACACCAGATATCTAATACCAGACACCAGATTCCTATTAGCAGATACCAGATAACTAATACCAGACACCAGAAACTAATACCAGACACCAGATAACTAATACCAGACACCAGATAACTAATACCAGACACCAGATATCTAACACCAGATAACTAATACCAGACACCAGATATCTAATACCAGACAGCAGATAACTAATACCAGACACCAGAAACTAATACCAGACACCAGATAACTAATACCAGACACCAGAAACTAATACCAGACACCAGATTCCCAATACCAGACACCAGATACCTAATACCAGACACCAGGAACTAATACCAGACACCAGATAACTAATACCAGACACCAGATATCTAATACCAGACACCAAAAACTAATAACAGACAGCAGATAACTAATACCAGATACCAGATACCTAATACCAGACACCAGATACCTAATACCAGACACCAGATAACTAATACCAGACACCAGATATCTAATACCAGACACCAGATTCCTATTAGCAGATACCAGATAACTAATACCAGACACCAGAAACTAATACCAGACACCAGATAACTAATACCAGACCAGATAACTAATACCAGATAACTAATACCAGACACCAGATATCTAACACCAGATAACTAATACCAGACACCAGATATCTAATACCAGAGAGCAGATAACTAATACCAGACACCAGAAACTAATACCAGACACCAGATAACTAATACCAGACACCAGAAACTAATACCAGACACCAGATAACTAATACAAGACACCAGAAACTAACACCAGACACCAGATAACTAATACCAGACACCAGATAACTAATACCAGACACCAGATTCCTAATACTAGACACCAGATAACTAATACCAGACACCAGATACCTAATACCAGACACCAGATACCTAATACCAGACACCAGAAACTAATACCAGACACCAAATACCTAATACCAGACACCAGATATCTAATACCAGAGAGCAGATAACTAATACCAGACACCAGAAACTAACACCAGACACCAGATAACTAATACCAGACACCAGATAACTAATACCAGACACCAGATTCCTAATACCAGACACCAGATAACTAATACCAGACACCAGATTCCTAATACCAGACACCAGAAACTACTACCAGACACCAGATAACTAATACCAGACACCAGAAACTAATACCAGACACCAGATAACGAATACCAGACACAAGATAATTAATACCAGACACCAGATAACTAATACCAGACACCAGATATCTAATACCAGACAGCAGATAACTAATACCAGACACCAGATAACTAATACCAGACACCAGATAACTAATACCAGACACCAGATAACTAATACCAGACACCAGATAACTAATACCAGACACCAGATTCCTAATACCAGACACCAGAAACTAATACCAGACACCAGAAACTAATACCAGACACCAGATAACTAATACCAGACACCAGAAACTAATACCAGACACCAGATAACTAATACCAGACACCAGATATCTAATACCAGACACCAGAAAATAATACTAGACACCAGATAACTAATACCAGACACCAGATAACTAATACCAGACACCAGATTCCTAATACCAGACACCAGATAACTAATACCAGACACCAGAAACTAATACCAGACACCAGATATCGAATACCAGACACCAGAAACTAATACCAGACACCAGATAACTAATACCAGACACCAGATAACTAATACCAGACACCAGATTCCTAATACCAGACACCAGATATCTAATACCAGACACCAGAAACTAATACCAGACACCAGATAACTAATACCAGACACCAGATAACTAATACCAGACACCAGATTCCTAATACCAGACACCAGATACCTAATACCAGATACCAGATAACTAATACCAGACACCAGATAATTAATACCAGACACCAGATAACTAATACCAGACACCAGATATCTAATACCAGACAGCAGATAACTAATACCAGACACCAGATATCTAATATTAGACACCAGAAACTAATACCAGACACCAGATAACTAATACCAGACACCAGAAACTAATACCAGACACCAGAAACTAATACCAGACACCAAATAACTAATACCAGACACCAGATATCTAATACCAGACACCAGATATCTAATACCAGACACCAGAAACTAATACCAGACACCAGATAACTAATACCAGACACCAGATAACTAATACCAGACACCAGATAACTAATACCAGACACCATATAACTAATACCAGACACCAGATAACTAATACCAGACACCGGATATCTAATACCAGACACCAGAAACTAATACCAGATACCAGATAACTAATACCAGACACCAGATAACTAATACCAGACACCAGATATCTAATATTAGACACCAGAAACTAATACCAGACACCAGATAACTAATACCAGACACCAGATAACTAATACCAGACACCAGAAACTAATACCAGACACCAGATAACTAATACCAGACACCAGATATCTAATACCAGACACCAGATAACTAATACCAGACACCAGATAACTAATACCAAACACCAGATATCTAATACCAGACACCAGATATCTAATACCAGACAGCAGATAACTAATACCAGACACCAGATATCTAATAATAGACACCAGAAACTAATACCAGACACCAGATAACTAATACCAGACACCAGATATCTAGTACCAGACACCAGAAACTAATACTAGACACCAGATAACTAATACCAGACACCAGATAACTAATACCAGACACCAGATATCTAATACCAGACACCAGATTCCTAATAGCAGATACCAGATAACTAATACCAGACACCAGAAACTAATACCAGACACCAGATAACTAATACCAGACACCAGATAACTAATACCAGACACCAGATATCTAACACCAGATAACTAATACCAGACACCAGATATCTAATACCAGAGAGCAGATAACTAATACCAGACACCAGAAACTAATACCAGACACCAGATAACTAATACCAGACACCAGAAACTAATACCAGACACCAGATAACTCATACAAGACACCAGAAACTAACACCAGACACCAGATAACTAATACCAGACACCAGATAACTAATACCAGACACCAGATTCCTAATACCAGACACCAGATAACTAATACCAGACACCAGATACCTAATACCAGACACCAGATACCTAATACCAGACACCAGAAACTAATACCAGACACCAAATACCTAATACCAGACACCAGATATCTAATACCAGAGAGCAGATAACTAATACCAGACACCAGAAACTAACACCAGACACCAGATAACTAATACCAGACACCAGATAACTAATACCAGACACCAGATTCCTAATACCAGACACCAGATAACTAATACCAGACACCAGATTCCTAATACCAGACACCAGAAACTACTACCAGACACCAGATAACTAATACCAGACACCAGAAACTAATACCAGACACCAGATAACGAATACCAGACACAAGATAATTAATACCAGACACCAGATAACTAATACCAGACACCAGATATCTAATACCAGACAGCAGATAACTAATACCAGACACCAGATAACTAATACCAGACACCAGATAACTAATACCAGACACCAGATAACTAATACCAGACACCAGATAACTAATACCAGACACCAGATTCCTAATACCAGACACCAGAAACTAATACCAGACACCAGAAACTAATACCAGACACCAGATAACTAATACCAGACACCAGAAACTAATACCAGACACCAGATAACTAATACCAGACACCAGATATCTAATACCAGACACCAGAAAATAATACTAGACACCAGATAACTAATACCAGACACCAGATAACTAATACCAGACACCAGATTCCTAATACCAGACACCAGATAACTAATACCAGACACCAGAAACTAATACCAGACACCAGATATCGAATACCAGACACCAGAAACTAATACCAGACACCAGATAACTAATACTAGACACCAGATAACTAATACCAGACACCAGATTCCTAATACCAGACACCATATACCTAATACCAGACACCAGATAACTAATACCAGACACCAGATAATTAATACCAGACACCAGATAACTAATACCAGACACCAGATATCTAATACCAGACAGCAGATAACTAATACCAGACACCAGATATCTAATATTAGACACCAGAAACTAATACCAGACACCAGATAACTAATACCAGACACCAGAAACTAATACCAGACACCAGAAACTAATACCAGACACCAAATAACTAATACCAGACACCAGATATCTAATACCAGACACCAGATATCTAATACCAGACACCAGAAACTAATACCAGACACCAGATAACTAATACCAGACACCAGATAACTAATACCAGACACCAGATAACTAATACCTGACACCATATAACTAATACCAGACACCAGATAACTAATACTAGACACCAGATATCTAATACCAGACACCAGAAACTAATACCAGACACCAGATAACTAATACCAGACACCAGATAACTAATACCAGACACCATATATCTAATATTAGACACCAGAAACTAATACCAGACACCAGATAACTAATACCAGACACCAGAAACTAATACCAGACACCAGATAACTAATACCAGACACCAGATATCTAATACCAGACACCAGATAACTAATACCAGACACCAGATAACTAATACCAGACACCAGATATCTAATACCAGCCACCAGATATCTAATACCAGACAGCAGATAATTAATACCAGACACCAGATATCTAATAATAGACACCAGAAACTAATACCAGACACCAGATAACTAATACCAGACACAAGATAATTAATACCAGACACCAGATAACTAATACCAGACACCAGATATCTAATACCAGACAGCAGATAACTAATACCAGACACCAGATAACTAATACCAGACACCAGATAACTAATACCAGACACCAGATAACTAATACCAGACACCAGATTCCTAACACCAGACACCAGAAACTAATACCAGGCACCAGAAACTAATACCAGACACCAGATAACTAATACCAGACACCAGAAACTAATACCAGACACCAGATAACTAATACCAGACACCAGATAACTAATACTAGACACCAGATAGCTAATACCAGACACCAGATAACTAATACCAGACACCATATAAGTAATACCAGACACCATATAAGTAATACCAGACACCAGATAACTAATACCAGACACCAGATATCTAATACCAGACACCAGAAACTAATACCAGACACCAGATAACTAATACCAGACACCAGATAACTAATACCAGACACCAGATATCTAATATTAGACACCAGAAACTAATACCAGACACCAGATAACTAATACCAGACACCAGATAACTAATACCAGATTCCTAATACCAGACACCAGAAACTAATACCAGACACCAGAAACTAATACCAGACACCAGATAACTAATACCAGACACCAGATAACTAATACCAGACACCAGATATCTAATACCAGACAGCAGATAACTAATACCAGACACCAGATACCTAATACCAGACACCAGATATCTAATACCAGACACCAGAAATCTAATTCTAGACAGAAGATAACTAATACCAGACATCAGATAACTATTACCAGACACCAGATATCTAATACCAGACAGCAGATAACTAATACCAGACACCAGATACCTAATACCAGACACCAGATATCTAATACCAGACACCAGATTCCTAATACCAGACACCAGATAACTAATACCAGACACCAGAAACTAATACCAGACACCAGATAACTAATACCAGACACCAGATAACTAATACCAGACACCAGATATCTAATACCAGACAGCAGATAACTAATACCAGATACCAGATACCTAATACCAGACACCAGATACCTAATACCAGACACCAGATAACTAATACCAGACACCAGATATCTAATACCAGACACCAGATTCCTATTAGCAGATACCAGATAACTAATACCAGACACCAGAAACTAATACCAGACACCAGATAACTAATACCAGACACCAGATAACTAATACCAGACACCAGATATCTAACACCAGATAACTAATACCAGACACCAGATATCTAATACCAGACAGCAGATAACTAATACCAGACACCAGAAACTAATACCAGACACTAGATAACTAATACCAGACACCAGAAAATAATACCAGACACCAGATAACTAATACCAGACACCAGATAACTAATACCAGACACCAGATAACTAATACCAGACACCAGATAACTAATACCAGACACCAGATAACTAATACCAGACACCAGAAACTAATACCAGACACCAGATAACTAATACAAGACACCAGAAACTAACACCAGACACCAGATAACTAATACCAGACACCAGATAACTAATACCAGACACCAGATATCTAATACCAGACAGCAGATAACTAATACCAGACACCAGATACCTAATACCACACACCAGATATCTAATACCAGACACCAGATTCCTAATACCACACACGAGATAACTAATACCAGACACCAGAAACTAATACCAGACACCAGATAACTAATACCAGACACCAGATAACTAATACCAGACACCAGATATCTAATACCAGACACCAGATATCTAATACCAGACACCAGAAACTAATACCAGACACCAGATACCTAATACCAGACACCAGATAACTAATACCAGACACCAGATAACTAATACCAGACACCAGATACCTAATACCACACACCAGATATCTAATACCAGACACCAGATTCCTAGTACCACACACGAGATAACTAATACCAGACACCAAAAACTAATAACAGACACCAGATAACTAATACCAGACACCAGATAACTAATACCAGACACCAGATAACTAATACCAGACACCAGATATCTAATACCAGACACCAGATTCCTATTAGCAGATACCAGATAACTAATACCAGACACCAGAAACTAATACCAGACACCAGATAACTAATACCAGACACCAGATAACTAATACCAGACACCAGATATCTAACACCAGATAACTAATACCAGACACCAGATATCTAATACCAGACAGCAGATAACTAATACCAGACACCAGAAACTAATACCAGACACCAGATAACTAATACCAGACACCAGAAACTAATACCAGACACTAGATTCCCAATACCAGACACCAGATACCTAATACCAGACACCAGGAACTAATACCAGACACCAGATAACTAATACCAGACACCAGATATCTAATACCAGACACCAAAAACTAATAACAGACAGCAGATAACTAATACCAGATACCAGATACCTAATACCAGACACCAGATACCTAATACCAGACACCAGATAACTAATACCAGACACCAGATATCTAATACCAGACACCAGATTCCTATTAGCAGATACCAGATAACTAATACCAGACACCAGAAACTAATACCAGACACCAGATAACTAATACCAGACACCAGATAACTAATACCAGACACCAGATATCTAACACCAGATAACTAATACCAGACACCAGATATCTAATACCAGACAGCAGATAACTAATACCAGACACCAGAAACTAATACCAGACACCAGATAACTAATACCAGACACCAGAAACTAATACCAGACACCAGATTCCCAATACCAGACACCAGATACCTAATACCAGACACCAGATAACTAATACCAGATACCAGATAACTAATACCAGACACCAGATATCTAATACCAGACACCAGATAACTAATACCAGACACCAGATAACTAATACCAGACACCAGATAACTAATACCAGACACCAGATAACTAATACCAGACACCAGAAACTAATACCAGACACCAGATTCCTAATACCAGACACCAGATAACTAATACCAGACTCCAGATAACTAATACCAGACACCAGATAACTAATACCAGACACCAGATAACTAATACCAGACACCAGATAACTAATACCAGACACCAGAAACTAATACCAGACACCAGATAACTAATACAAGACACCAGAAACTAACACCAGACACCAGATAACTAATACCAGACACCAGATAACTAATACCAGACACCAGATATCTAATACCAGACAGCAGATAACTAATACCAGACACCAGATACCTAATACCACACACCAGATATCTAATACCAGACACCAGATTCCTAATACCACACACGAGATAACTAATACCAGACACCAGAAACTAATACCAGACACCAGATAACTAATACCAGACACCAGATAACTAATACCAGACACCAGATATCTAATACCAGACACCAGATATCTAATACCAGACACCAGAAACTAATACCAGACACCAGATACCTAATACCAGACACCAGATAACTAATACCAGACACCAGATATCTAACACCAGATAACTAATACCAGACACCAGATATCTAATACCAGAGAGCAGATAACTAATACCAGACACCAGAAACTAATACCAGACACCAGATAACTAATACCAGACACCAGAAACTAATACCAGACACCAGATAACTCATACAAGACACCAGAAACTAACACCAGACACCAGATAACTAATACCAGACACCAGATAACTAATACCAGACACCAGATTCCTAATACCAGACACCAGATAACTAATACCAGACACCAGATACCTAATACCAGACACCAGATACCTAATACCAGACACCAGAAACTAATACCAGACACCAAATACCTAATACCAGACACCAGATATCTAATACCAGAGAGCAGATAACTAATACCAGACACCAGAAACTAACACCAGACACCAGATAACTAACACCAGACACCAGATAACTAATACCAGACACCAGATTCCTAATACCAGACACCAGATAACTAATACCAGACACCAGATTCCTAATACCAGACACCAGAAACTACTACCAGACACCAGATAACTAATACCAGACACCAGAAACTAATACCAGACACCAGATAACGAATACCAGACACAAGATAATTAATACCAGACACCAGATAACTAATACCAGACACCAGATTTCTAATACCAGACAGCAGATAACTAATACCAGACACCAGATAACTAATACCAGACACCAGATAACTAATACCAGACACCAGATAACTAATACCAGACACCAGATAACTAATACCAGACACCAGATTCCTAATACCAGACACCAGAAACTAATACCAGACACCAGAAACTAATACCAGACACCAGATAACTAATACCAGACACCAGAAACTAATACCAGACACCAGATAACTAATACCAGACACCAGATATCTAATACCAGACACCAGAAAATAATACTAGACACCAGATAACTAATACCAGACACCAGATAACTAATACCAGACACCAGATTCCTAATACCAGACACCAGATAACTAATACCAGACACCAGAAACTAATACCAGACACCAGATATCGAATACCAGACACCAGAAACTAATACCAGACACCAGATAACTAATACCAGACACCAGATAACTAATACCAGACACCAGATTCCTAATACCAGACACCATATACCTAATACCAGACACCAGATAACTAATACCAGACACCAGATAATTAATACCAGACACCAGATAACTAATACCAGACACCAGATATCTAATACCAGACAGCAGATAACTAATACCAGACACCAGATATCTAATATTAGACACCAGAAACTAATACCAGACACCAGATAACTAATACCAGACACCAGAAACTAATACCAGACACCAGAAACTAATACCAGACACCAAATAACTAATACCAGACACCAGATATCTAATACCAGACACCAGATATCTAATACCAGACACCAGAAGCTAATACCAGACACCAGATAACTAATACCAGACACCAGATAACTAATACCAGACACCAGATAACTAATACCTGACACCATATAACTAATACCAGACACCAGATAACTAATACCAGACACCAGATATCTAATACCAGACACCAGAAACTAATACCAGACACCAGATAACTAATACCAGACACCAGATAACTAATACCAGACACCATATATCTAATATTAGACACCAGAAACTAATACCAGACACCAGATAACTAATACCAGACACCAGATAACTAATACCAGACACCAGAAACTAATACCAGACACCAGATAACTAATACCAGACACCAGATATCTAATACCAGACACCAGATAACTAATACCAGACACCAGATAACTAATACCAGACACCAGATATCTAATACCAGACACCAGATATCTAATACCAGACAGCAGATAATTAATACCAGACACCAGATATCTAATAATAGACACCAGAAACTAATACCAGACACCAGATAACTAATACCAGACACAAGATAATTAATACCAGACACCAGATAACTAATACCAGACACCAGATATCTAATACCAGACAGCAGATAACTAATACCAGACACCAGATAACTAATACCAGACACCAGATAACTAATACCAGACACCAGATAACTAATACCAGACACCAGATTCCTAACACCAGACACCAGAAACTAATACCAGGCACCAGAAACTAATACCAGACACCAGATAACTAATACCAGACACCAGAAACTAATACCAGACACCAGATAACTAATACCAGACACCAGATAACTAATACTAGATACCAGATAGCTAATACCAGACACCAGATAACTAATACCAGACACCATATAAGTAATACCAGACACCATATAAGTAATACCAGACACCAGATAACTAATACCAGACACCAGATATCTAATACCAGACACCAGAAACTAATACCAGACACCAGATAACTAATACCAGACACCAGATAACTAATACCAGACACCAGATATCTAATATTAGACACCAGAAACTAATACCAGACACCAGATAACTAATACCAGACACCAGATAACTAATACCAGAAACTAATACCAGACACCAGATAACTAATACCAGACACCAGATATCTAATACCAGACACCAGATTCCTAATACCAGACACCAGAAACTAATACCAGACACCAGAAACTAATACCAGACACCAGATAACTAATACCAGACACCAGATAACTAATACCAGACACCAGATATCTAATACCAGACAGCAGATAACTAATACCAGACACCAGATACCTAATACCAGACACCAGATATCTAATACCAGACACCAGAAATCTAATTCTAGACAGAAGATAACTAATACCAGACATCAGATAACTATTACCAGACACCAGATATCTAATACCAGACAGCAGATAACTAATACCAGACACCAGATACCTAATACCAGACACCAGATATCTAATACCAGACACCAGATTCCTAATACCAGACACCAGATAACTAATACCAGACACCAGAAACTAATACCAGACACCAGATAACTAATACCAGACACCAGATAACTAATACCAGACACCAGAAACTAATACCAGACACCAGATTCCTAATACCAGACACCAGATAACTAATACCAGACTCCAGATAACTAATACCAGACACCAGATAACTAATACCAGACACCAGATAACTAATACCAGACACCAGATAACTAATACCAGACACCAGAAACTAATACCAGACACCAGATAACTAATACAAGACACCAGAAACTAACACCAGACACCAGATAACTAATACCAGACACCATATAAGTAATACCAGACACCATATAAGTAATACCAGACACCAGATAACTAATACCAGACACCAGATATCTAATACCAGACACCAGAAACTAATACCAGACACCAGATAACTAATACCAGACACCAGATAACTAATACCAGACACCAGATTCCTAATACCAGACACCAGAAACTAATACCAGACACCAGAAACTAATACCAGACACCAGATAACTAATACCAGACACCAGAAACTAATACCAGACACCAGATAACTAATACCAGACACCAGATATCTAATACCAGACACCAGAAAATAATACTAGACACCAGATAACTAATACCAGACACCAGATAACTAATACCAGACACCAGATTCCTAATACCAGACACCAGATAACTAATACCAGACACCAGAAACTAATACCAGACACCAGATATCGAATACCAGACACCAGAAACTAATACCAGACACCAGATAACTAATACCAGACACCAGATAACTAATACCAGACACCAGATTCCTAATACCAGACACCATATACCTAATACCAGACACCAGATAACTAATACCAGACACCAGATAATTAATACCAGACACCAGATAACTAATACCAGACACCAGATATCTAATACCAGACAGCAGATAACTAATACCAGACACCAGATATCTAATATTAGACACCAGAAACTAATACCAGACACCAGATAACTAATACCAGACACCAGAAACTAATACCAGACACCAGAAACTAATACCAGACACCAAATAACTAATACCAGACACCAGATATCTAATACCAGACACCAGATATCTAATACCAGACACCAGAAGCTAATACCAGACACCAGATAACTAATACCAGACACCAGATAACTAATACCAGACACCAGATAACTAATACCTGACACCATATAACTAATACCAGACACCAGATAACTAATACCAGACACCAGATATCTAATACCAGACACCAGAAACTAATACCAGACACCAGATAACTAATACCAGACACCAGATAACTAATACCAGACACCATATATCTAATATTAGACACCAGAAACTAATACCAGACACCAGATAACTAATACCAGACACCAGATAACTAATACCAGACACCAGAAACTAATACCAGACACCAGATAACTAATACCAGACACCAGATATCTAATACCAGACACCAGATAACTAATACCAGACACCAGATAACTAATACCAGACACCAGATATCTAATACCAGACACCAGATATCTAATACCAGACAGCAGATAATTAATACCAGACACCAGATATCTAATAATAGACACCAGAAACTAATACCAGACACCAGATAACTAATACCAGACACAAGATAATTAATACCAGACACCAGATAACTAATACCAGACACCAGATATCTAATACCAGACAGCAGATAACTAATACCAGACACCAGATAACTAATACCAGACACCAGATAACTAATACCAGACACCAGATAACTAATACCAGACACCAGATTCCTAACACCAGACACCAGAAACTAATACCAGGCACCAGAAACTAATACCAGACACCAGATAACTAATACCAGACACCAGAAACTAATACCAGACACCAGATAACTAATACCAGACACCAGATAACTAATACTAGATACCAGATAGCTAATACCAGACACCAGATAACTAATACCAGACACCATATAAGTAATACCAGACACCATATAAGTAATACCAGACACCAGATAACTAATACCAGACACCAGATATCTAATACCAGACACCAGAAACTAATACCAGACACCAGATAACTAATACCAGACACCAGATAACTAATACCAGACACCAGATATCTAATATTAGACACCAGAAACTAATACCAGACACCAGATAACTAATACCAGACACCAGATAACTAATACCAGAAACTAATACCAGACACCAGATAACTAATACCAGACACCAGATATCTAATACCAGACACCAGATTCCTAATACCAGACACCAGAAACTAATACCAGACACCAGAAACTAATACCAGACACCAGATAACTAATACCAGACACCAGATAACTAATACCAGACACCAGATATCTAATACCAGACAGCAGATAACTAATACCAGACACCAGATACCTAATACCAGACACCAGATATCTAATACCAGACACCAGAAATCTAATTCTAGACAGAAGATAACTAATACCAGACATCAGATAACTATTACCAGACACCAGATATCTAATACCAGACAGCAGATAACTAATACCAGACACCAGATACCTAATACCAGACACCAGATATCTAATACCAGACACCAGATTCCTAATACCAGACACCAGATAACTAATACCAGACACCAGAAACTAATACCAGACACCAGATAACTAATACCAGACACCAGATAACTAATACCAGACACCAGATATCTAATACCAGACAGCAGATAACTAATACCAGATACCAGATACCTAATACCAGACACCAGATACCTAATACCAGACACCAGATAACTAATACCAGACACCAGATATCTAATACCAGACACCAGATTCCTATTAGCAGATACCAGATAACTAGTACCAGACACCAGAAACTAATACCAGACACCAGATAACTAATACCAGACACCAGATAACTAATACCAGACACCAGATATCTAACACCAGATAACTAATACCAGACACCAGATATCTAATACCAGACAGCAGATAACTAATACCAGACACCAGAAACTAATACCAGACACTAGATAACTAATACCAGACACCAGAAAATAATACCAGACACCAGATAACTAATACCAGACACCAGATAACTAATACCAGACACCAGATAACTAATACCAGACACCAGATAACTAATACCAGACACCAGATAACTAATACCAGACACCAGAAACTAATACCAGACACCAGATAACTAATACAAGACACCAGAAACTAACACCAGACACCAGATAACTAATACCAGACACCAGATAACTAATACCAGACACCAGATATCTAATACCAGACAGCAGATAACTAATACCAGACACCAGATACCTAATACCACACACCAGATATCTAATACCAGACACCAGATTCCTAATACCACACACGAGATAACTAATACCAGACACCAGAAACTAATACCAGACACCAGATAACTAATACCAGACACCAGATAACTAATACCAGACACCAGATATCTAATACCAGACACCAGATATCTAATACCAGACACCAGAAACTAATACCAGACACCAGATACCTAATACCAGACACCAGATAACTAATACCAGACACCAGATAACTAATACCAGACACCAGATACCTAATACCACACACCAGATATCTAATACCAGACACCAGATTCCTAGTACCACACACGAGATAACTAATACCAGACACCAAAAACTAATAACAGACACCAGATAACTAATACCAGACACCAGATAACTAATACCAGACACCAGATAACTAATACCAGACACCAGATATCTAATACCAGACACCAGATTCCTATTAGCAGATACCAGATAACTAATACCAGACACCAGAAACTAATACCAGACACCAGATAACTAATACCAGACACCAGATAACTAATACCAGACACCAGATATCTAACACCAGATAACTAATACCAGACACCAGATATCTAATACCAGACAGCAGATAACTAATACCAGACACCAGAAACTAATACCAGACACCAGATAACTAATACCAGACACCAGAAACTAATACCAGACACCAGATTCCCAATACCAGACACCAGATACCTAATACCAGACACCAGGAACTAATACCAGACACCAGATAACTAATACCAGACACCAGATATCTAATACCAGACACCAAAAACTAATAACAGACAGCAGATAACTAATACCAGATACCAGATACCTAATACCAGACACCAGATACCTAATACCAGACACCAGATAACTAATACCAGACACCAGATATCTAATACCAGACACCAGATTCCTATTAGCAGATACCAGATAACTAATACCAGACACCAGAAACTAATACCAGACACCAGATAACTAATACCAGACACCAGATAACTAATACCAGACACCAGATATCTAACACCAGATAACTAATACCAGACACCAGATATCTAATACCAGACAGCAGATAACTAATACCAGACACCAGAAACTAATACCAGACACCAGATAACTAATACCAGACACCAGAAACTAATACCAGACACCAGATTCCCAATACCAGACACCAGATACCTAATACCAGACACCAGATAACTAATACCAGATACCAGATAACTAATACCAGACACCAGATATCTAATACCAGACACCAGATAACTAATACCAGACACCAGATAACTAATACCAGACACCAGATAACTAATACCAGACACCAGATAACTAATACCAGACACCAGAAACTAATACCAGACACCAGATTCCTAATACCAGACACCAGATAACTAATACCAGACTCCAGATAACTAATACCAGACACCAGATAACTAATACCAGACACCAGATAACTAATACCAGACACCAGATAACTAATACCAGACACCAGATAACTAATACCAGACACCAGAAACTAATACCAGACACCAGATAACTAATACAAGACACCAGAAACTAACACCAGACACCAGATAACTAATACCAGACACCAGATAACTAATACCAGACACCAGATATCTAATACCAGACAGCAGATAACTAATACCAGACACCAGATACCTAATACCACACACCAGATATCTAATACCAGACACCAGATTCCTAATACCACACACGAGATAACTAATACCAGACACCAGAAACTAATACCAGACACCAGATAACTAATACCAGACACCAGATAACTAATACCAGACACCAGATATCTAATACCAGACACCAGATATCTAATACCAGACACCAGAAACTAATACCAGACACCAGATACCTAATACCAGACACCAGATAACTAATACCAGACACCAGATATCTAACACCAGATAACTAATACCAGACACCAGATATCTAATACCAGAGAGCAGATAACTAATACCAGACACCAGAAACTAATACCAGACACCAGATAACTAATACCAGACACCAGAAACTAATACCAGACACCAGATAACTCATACAAGACACCAGAAACTAACACCAGACACCAGATAACTAATACCAGACACCAGATAACTAATACCAGACACAAGATTCCTAATACCAGACACCAGATAACTAATACCAGACACCAGATACCTAATACCAGACACCAGATACCTAATACCAGACACCAGAAACTAATACCAGACACCAAATACCTAATACCAGACACCAGATATCTAATACCAGAGAGCAGATAACTAATACCAGACACCAGAAACTAACACCAGACACCAGATAACTAATACCAGACACCAGATAACTAATACCAGACACCAGATTCCTAATACCAGACACCAGATAACTAATACCAGACACCAGATTCCTAATACCAGACACCAGAAACTACTACCAGACACCAGATAACTAATACCAGACACCAGAAACTAATACCAGACACCAGATAACGAATACCAGACACAAGATAATTAATACCAGACACCAGATAACTAATACCAGACACCAGATATCTAATACCAGACAGCAGATAACTAATACCAGACACCAGATAACTAATACCAGACACCAGATAACTAATACCAGACACCAGATAACTAATACCAGACACCAGATAACTAATACCAGACACCAGATTCCTAATACCAGACACCAGAAACTAATACCAGACACCAGAAACTAATACCAGACACCAGATAACTAATACCAGACACCAGAAACTAATACCAGACACCAGATAACTAATACCAGACACCAGATATCTAATACCAGACACCAGAAAATAATACTAGACACCAGATAACTAATACCAGACACCAGATAACTAATACCAGACACCAGATTCCTAATACCAGACACCAGATAACTAATACCAGACACCAGAAACTAATACCAGACACCAGATATCGAATACCAGACACCAGAAACTAATACCAGACACCAGATAACTAATACCAGACACCAGATAACTAATACCAGACACCAGATTCCTAATACCAGACACCATATACCTAATACCAGACACCAGATAACTAATACCAGACACCAGATAATTAATACCAGACACCAGATAACTAATACCAGACACCAGATATCTAATACCAGACAGCAGATAACTAATACCAGACACCAGATATCTAATATTAGACACCAGAAACTAATACCAGACACCAGATAACTAATACCAGACACCATATATCTAATATTAGACACCAGAAACTAATACCAGACACCAGATAACTAATACAAGACACCAGATAACTAATACCAGACACCAGAAACTAATACCAGACACCAGATAACTAATACCAGACACCAGATATCTAATACCAGACACCAGATAACTAATACCAGACACCAGATAACTAATACCAGACACCAGATATCTAATACCAGACACCAGATATCTAATACCAGACAGCAGATAATTAATACCAGACACCAGATATCTAATAATAGACACCAGAAACTAATACCAGACACCAGATAACTAATACCAGACACAAGATAATTAATACCAGACACCAGATAACTAATACCAGACACCAGATATCTAATACCAGACAGCAGATAACTAATACCAGACACCAGATAACTAATACCAGACACCAGATAACTAATACCAGACACCAGATAACTAATACCAGACACCAGATTCCTAACACCAGACACCAGAAACTAATACCAGGCACCAGAAACTAATACCAGACACCAGATAACTAATACCAGACACCAGAAACTAATACCAGACACCAGATAACTAATACCAGACACCAGATAACTAATACTAGACACCAGATAGCTAATACCAGACACCAGATAACTAATACCAGACACCATATAAGTAATACCAGACACCATATAAGTAATACCAGACACCAGATAACTAATACCAGACACCAGATATCTAATACCAGACACCAGAAACTAATACCAGACACCAGATAACTAATACCAGACACCAGATAACTAATACCAGACACCAGATATCTAATATTAGACACCAGAAACTAATACCAGACACCAGATAACTAATACCAGACACCAGATAACTAATACCAGAAACTAATACCAGACACCAGATAACTAATACCAGACACCAGATATCTAATACCAGACACCAGATTCCTAATACCAGACACCAGAAACTAATACCAGACACCAGAAACTAATACCAGACACCAGATAACTAATACCAGACACCAGATAACTAATACCAGACACCAGATATCTAATACCAGACAGCAGATAACTAATACCAGACACCAGATACCTAATACCAGACACCAGATATCTAATACCAGACACCAGAAATCTAATTCTAGACAGAAGATAACTAATACCAGACATCAGATAACTATTACCAGACACCAGATATCTAATACCAGACAGCAGATAACTAATACCAGACACCAGATACCTAATACCAGACACCAGATATCTAATACCAGACACCAGATTCCTAATACCAGACACCAGATAACTAATACCAGACACCAGAAACTAATACCAGACACCAGATAACTAATACCAGACACCAGATAACTAATACCAGACACCAGATATCTAATACCAGACAGCAGATAACTAATACCAGATACCAGATACCTAATACCAGACACCAGATACCTAATACCAGACACCAGATAACTAATACCAGACACCAGATATCTAATACCAGACACCAGATTCCTATTAGCAGATACCAGATAACTAATACCAGACACCAGAAACTAATACCAGACACCAGATAACTAATACCAGACACCAGATAACTAATACCAGACACCAGATATCTAACACCAGATAACTAATACCAGACACCAGATATCTAATACCAGACAGCAGATAACTAATACCAGACACCAGAAACTAATACCAGACACTAGATAACTAATACCAGACACCAGAAAATAATACCAGACACCAGATAACTAATACCAGACACCAGATAACTAATACCAGACACCAGATAACTAATACCAGACACCAGATAACTAATACCAGACACCAGATAACTAATACCAGACACCAGAAACTAATACCAGACACCAGATACCTAATACCAGACACCAGATACCTAATACCAGACACCAGATAACTAATACCAGACACCAGATATCTAATACCAGACACCAGATTCCTATTAGCAGATACCAGATAACTAATACCAGACACCAGAAACTAATACCAGACACCAGATAACTAATACCAGACACCAGATAACTAATACCAGACACCAGATATCTAACACCAGATAACTAATACCAGACACCAGATATCTAATACCAGACAGCAGATAACTAATACCAGACACCAGAAACTAATACCAGACACCAGATAACTAATACCAGACACCAGAAACTAATACCAGACACCAGATTCCCAATACCAGACACCAGATACCTAATACCAGACACCAGATAACTAATACCAGATACCAGATAACTAATACCAGACACCAGATATCTAATACCAGACACCAGATAACTAATACCAGACACCAGATAACTAATACCAGACACCAGATAACTAATACCAGACACCAGATAACTAATACCAGACACCAGAAACTAATACCAGACACCAGATTCCTAATACCAGACACCAGATAACTAATACCAGACTCCAGATAACTAATACCAGACACCAGATAACTAATACCAGACACCAGATAACTAATACCAGACACCAGATAACTAATACCAGACACCAGATAACTAATACCAGACACCAGAAACTAATACCAGACACCAGATAACTAATACAAGACACCAGAAACTAACACCAGACACCAGATAACTAATACCAGACACCAGATAACTAATACCAGACACCAGATATCTAATACCAGACAGCAGATAACTAATACCAGACACCAGATACCTAATACCACACACCAGATATCTAATACCAGACACCAGATTCCTAATACCACACACGAGATAACTAATACCAGACACCAGAAACTAATACCAGACACCAGATAACTAATACCAGACACCAGATAACTAATACCAGACACCAGATATCTAATACCAGACACCAGATATCTAATACCAGACACCAGAAACTAATACCAGACACCAGATACCTAATACCAGACACCAGATAACTAATACCAGACACCAGATATCTAACACCAGATAACTAATACCAGACACCAGATATCTAATACCAGAGAGCAGATAACTAATACCAGACACCAGAAACTAATACCAGACACCAGATAACTAATACCAGACACCAGAAACTAATACCAGACACCAGATAACTCATACAAGACACCAGAAACTAACACCAGACACCAGATAACTAATACCAGACACCAGATAACTAATACCAGACACAAGATTCCTAATACCAGACACCAGATAACTAATACCAGACACCAGATACCTAATACCAGACACCAGATACCTAATACCAGACACCAGAAACTAATACCAGACACCAAATACCTAATACCAGACACCAGATATCTAATACCAGAGAGCAGATAACTAATACCAGACACCAGAAACTAACACCAGACACCAGATAACTAATACCAGACACCAGATAACTAATACCAGACACCAGATTCCTAATACCAGACACCAGATAACTAATACCAGACACCAGATTCCTAATACCAGACACCAGAAACTACTACCAGACACCAGATAACTAATACCAGACACCAGAAACTAATACCAGACACCAGATAACGAATACCAGACACAAGATAATTAATACCAGACACCAGATAACTAATACCAGACACCAGATATCTAATACCAGACAGCAGATAACTAATACCAGACACCAGATAACTAATACCAGACACCAGATAACTAATACCAGACACCAGATAACTAATACCAGACACCAGATAACTAATACCAGACACCAGATTCCTAATACCAGACACCAGAAACTAATACCAGACACCAGAAACTAATACCAGACACCAGATAACTAATACCAGACACCAGAAACTAATACCAGACACCAGATAACTAATACCAGACACCAGATATCTAATACCAGACACCAGAAAATAATACTAGACACCAGATAACTAATACCAGACACCAGATAACTAATACCAGACACCAGATTCCTAATACCAGACACCAGATAACTAATACCAGACACCAGAAACTAATACCAGACACCAGATATCGAATACCAGACACCAGAAACTAATACCAGACACCAGATAACTAATACCAGACACCAGATAACTAATACCAGACACCAGATTCCTAATACCAGACACCATATACCTAATACCAGACACCAGATAACTAATACCAGACACCAGATAATTAATACCAGACACCAGATAACTAATACCAGACACCAGATATCTAATACCAGACAGCAGATAACTAATACCAGACACCAGATATCTAATATTAGACACCAGAAACTAATACCAGACACCAGATAACTAATACCAGACACCATATATCTAATATTAGACACCAGAAACTAATACCAGACACCAGATAACTAATACAAGACACCAGATAACTAATACCAGACACCAGAAACTAATACCAGACACCAGATAACTAATACCAGACACCAGATATCTAATACCAGACACCAGATAACTAATACCAGACACCAGATAACTAATACCAGACACCAGATATCTAATACCAGACACCAGATATCTAATACCAGACAGCAGATAATTAATACCAGACACCAGATATCTAATAATAGACACCAGAAACTAATACCAGACACCAGATAACTAATACCAGACACAAGATAATTAATACCAGACACCAGATAACTAATACCAGACACCAGATATCTAATACCAGACAGCAGATAACTAATACCAGACACCAGATAACTAATACCAGACACCAGATAACTAATACCAGACACCAGATAACTAATACCAGACACCAGATTCCTAACACCAGACACCAGAAACTAATACCAGGCACCAGAAACTAATACCAGACACCAGATAACTAATACCAGACACCAGAAACTAATACCAGACACCAGATAACTAATACCAGACACCAGATAACTAATACTAGACACCAGATAGCTAATACCAGACACCAGATAACTAATACCAGACACCATATAAGTAATACCAGACACCATATAAGTAATACCAGACACCAGATAACTAATACCAGACACCAGATATCTAATACCAGACACCAGAAACTAATACCAGACACCAGATAACTAATACCAGACACCAGATAACTAATACCAGACACCAGATATCTAATATTAGACACCAGAAACTAATACCAGACACCAGATAACTAATACCAGACACCAGATAACTAATACCAGAAACTAATACCAGACACCAGATAACTAATACCAGACACCAGATATCTAATACCAGACACCAGATTCCTAATACCAGACACCAGAAACTAATACCAGACACCAGAAACTAATACCAGACACCAGATAACTAATACCAGACACCAGATAACTAATACCAGACACCAGATATCTAATACCAGACAGCAGATAACTAATACCAGACACCAGATACCTAATACCAGACACCAGATATCTAATACCAGACACCAGAAATCTAATTCTAGACAGAAGATAACTAATACCAGACATCAGATAACTATTACCAGACACCAGATATCTAATACCAGACAGCAGATAACTAATACCAGACACCAGATACCTAATACCAGACACCAGATATCTAATACCAGACACCAGATTCCTAATACCAGACACCAGATAACTAATACCAGACACCAGAAACTAATACCAGACACCAGATAACTAATACCAGACACCAGATAACTAATACCAGACACCAGATATCTAATACCAGACAGCAGATAACTAATACCAGATACCAGATACCTAATACCAGACACCAGATACCTAATACCAGACACCAGATAACTAATACCAGACACCAGATATCTAATACCAGACACCAGATTCCTATTAGCAGATACCAGATAACTAATACCAGACACCAGAAACTAATACCAGACACCAGATAACTAATACCAGACACCAGATAACTAATACCAGACACCAGATATCTAACACCAGATAACTAATACCAGACACCAGATATCTAATACCAGACAGCAGATAACTAATACCAGACACCAGAAACTAATACCAGACACTAGATAACTAATACCAGACACCAGAAAATAATACCAGACACCAGATAACTAATACCAGACACCAGATAACTAATACCAGACACCAGATAACTAATACCAGACACCAGATAACTAATACCAGACACCAGATAACTAATACCAGACACCAGAAACTAATACCAGACACCAGATAACTAATACAAGACACCAGAAACTAACACCAGACACCAGATAACTAATACCAGACACCAGATAACTAATACCAGACACCAGATATCTAATACCAGACAGCAGATAACTAATACCAGACACCAGATACCTAATACCACACACCAGATATCTAATACCAGACACCAGATTCCTAATACCACACACGAGATAACTAATACCAGACACCAGAAACTAATACCAGACACCAGATAACTAATACCAGACACCAGATAACTAATACCAGACACCAGATATCTAATACCAGACACCAGATATCTAATACCAGACACCAGAAACTAATACCAGACACCAGATACCTAATACCAGACACCAGATAACTAATACCAGACACCAGATAACTAATACCAGACACCAGATACCTAATACCACACACCAGATATCTAATACCAGACACCAGATTCCTAGTACC
Organism: Tachina lurida; assembly: GCA_944452675.1. Lineage (NCBI taxonomy): Eukaryota > Metazoa > Arthropoda > Insecta > Diptera > Tachinidae > Tachina > Tachina lurida. The sequence continues at coordinate 991,641 of CALYBX010000001.1, forward strand.
ACACACGAGATAACTAATACCAGACACCAAAAACTAATAACAGACACCAGATAACTAATACCAGACACCAGATAACTAATACCAGACACCAGATAACTAATACCAGACACCAGATATCTAATACCAGACACCAGATTCCTATTAGCAGATACCAGATAACTAATACCAGACACCAGAAACTAATACCAGACACCAGATAACTAATACCAGACACCAGATAACTAATACCAGACACCAGATATCTAACACCAGATAACTAATACCAGACACCAGATATCTAATACCAGACAGCAGATAACTAATACCAGACACCAGAAACTAATACCAGACACCAGATAACTAATACCAGACACCAGAAACTAATACCAGACACCAGATTCCCAATACCAGACACCAGATACCTAATACCAGACACCAGGAACTAATACCAGACACCAGATAACTAATACCAGACACCAGATATCTAATACCAGACACCAAAAACTAATAACAGACAGCAGATAACTAATACCAGATACCAGATACCTAATACCAGACACCAGATACCTAATACCAGACACCAGATAACTAATACCAGACACCAGATATCTAATACCAGACACCAGATTCCTATTAGCAGATACCAGATAACTAATACCAGACACCAGAAACTAATACCAGACACCAGATAACTAATACCAGACACCAGATAACTAATACCAGACACCAGATATCTAACACCAGATAACTAATACCAGACACCAGATATCTAATACCAGACAGCAGATAACTAATACCAGACACCAGAAACTAATACCAGACACCAGATAACTAATACCAGACACCAGAAACTAATACCAGACACCAGATTCCCAATACCAGACACCAGATACCTAATACCAGACACCAGATAACTAATACCAGATACCAGATAACTAATACCAGACACCAGATATCTAATACCAGACACCAGATAACTAATACCAGACACCAGATAACTAATACCAGACACCAGATAACTAATACCAGACACCAGATAACTAATACCAGACACCAGAAACTAATACCAGGCACCAGATTCCTAATACCAGACACCAGATAACTAATACCAGACTCCAGATAACTAATACCAGACACCAGATAACTAATACCAGACACCAGATAACTAATACCAGACACCAGATAACTAATACCAGACACCAGATAACTAATACCAGACACCAGAAACTAATACCAGACACCAGATAACTAATACAAGACACCAGAAACTAACACCAGACACCAGATAACTAATACCAGACACCAGATAACTAATACCAGACACCAGATATCTAATACCAGACAGCAGATAACTAATACCAGACACCAGATACCTAATACCACACACCAGATATCTAATACCAGACACCAGATTCCTAATACCACACACGAGATAACTAATACCAGACACCAGAAACTAATACCAGACACCAGATAACTAATACCAGACACCAGATAACTAATACCAGACACCAGATATCTAATACCAGACACCAGATATCTAATACCAGACACCAGAAACTAATACCAGACACCAGATACCTAATACCAGACACCAGATAACTAATACCAGACACCAGATAACTAATACCAGACACCAGATACCTAATACCACACACCAGATATCTAATACCAGACACCAGATTCCTAGTACCACACACGAGATAACTAATACCAGACACCAAAAACTAATAACAGACACCAGATAACTAATACCAGACACCAGATAACTAATACCAGACACCAGATACCTAATATAAGACACCAGATAACTAATACCAGACACCAGATAACTAATACCAGACACCAGATTCCTAATACCAGACACCAGAAACTAATACCAGACACCAGATAACTAATACCAGACACCAGAAACTAATACCAGACACCAGATAACTAATACCAGACACAAGATAATTAATACCAGACACCAGATAACTAATACCAGACACCAGGAACTAATACCAGACACCAGATAACTAATACCAGACACCAGATAACTAATACTAGACACCAGATAAACTAATACCATACACCAGATAACTAATACCAGACACCATATAACTAATACCAGACACCAGATAACTAATACCAGACACCAGATATCTAATACCAGACACCAGAAACTAATACCAGACACCAGATAACTAATACCAGACACCAGATAACTAATACCAGACACCAGATATCTAATACCAGACACCAGAAACTAATACCAGACACCAGATAACTAATAGCAGACACCAGAAACTAATACCAGACACCAGATAACTAATACCAGACACCAGATATCTAATACCAGACACCAGAAAACTAATACCAGACACCAGATAACTAATACCAGACACCAGATATCTAATACCAGACACCAGATATCTAATACCAGACAGCAGATAACTAATACCAGACACCAGATATCTAATACCAGACACCAGAAACTAATACCAGACACCAGATAACTAATACCAGACACCAGATATCTAATACCAGACACCAGAAACTAATACCAGTCACCAGATAACTAATACCAGACACCAGATAACTAATACCAGACACCAGATTCCTAATACCAGACACCAGATAACTAATACCAGACACCAGAAACTAATACCAGACACCAGATATCTAATACCAGACACCAGAAACTAATACCAGACACCAGATAACTAATACCAGACACCAGATAACTAATACCAGACACCAGATTCCTAATACCAGACACCAGATACCTAATATCAGACACCAGATAACTAATACCAGACACCAGATAATTAATACCAGACACCAGATAACTAATACCAGACAGCAGATATCTAATACCAGACAGCAGATAACTTATACCAGACACCAGATAACTAATACCAGACACCAAATAACTAATACCAGACACCAGATATCTAATAATAGACACCAGATAACTAATACCAGACACCAGATAACTAATTTCAGACACCAGATAACTAATACCAGACACCAGATAACTAATACCAGACACCAGATATCTAATACCAGACAGCAGATAACTAATACCAGACACCAGATACCTAATACCAGACACCAGATATCTAATACCAGACACCAGATTCCTAATACCAGACACCAGAAACTAATACCAGACACCAGAAACTAATACCAGACACCAGATAACTAATACCAGACACCAGATAACTAATACCAGACACCAGATATCTAATACCAGACAGCAGATAACTAATACCAGACACCAGAAACCTAATACCAGACACCAGATATCTAATACCAGACACCAGATATCTAATTCCAGACAGCAGATAACTAATACCAGACATCAGATAACTATTACCAGACACCAGATATCTAATACCAGACAGCAGATAACTAATACCAGACACCAGATACCTAATACCATACACCAGATAACTAATACCAGACACCAGATTCCTAATACCAGACACCAGATAACTAATACCAGACACCAGAAACTAATACCAGACACCAGATAACTAATACAAGACACCAGATAACTAATACCAGACACCAGATATCTAATACCAGACAGCAGATAACTAATACCAGATACCAGATACCTAATACCAGACACCAGATAACTAATACCAGACACCAGATATCTAATACCAGACACCAGATTCCTAATAGCAGATACCAGATAACTAATACCAGACACCAGAAACTAATACCAGACACCAGATAACTAATACCAGACACCAGATAACTAATACCAGACACCAGATATCTAACACCAGATAACTAATACCAGACACCAGATATCTAATACCAGACAGCAGATAACTAATACCAGACACCAGAAACTAATACCAGACACCAGATAACTAATACCAGACACCAGAAAATAATACCAGACACCAGATAACTAATACCAGACACCAGACACCAGAAACTAATACCAGACACCAGATTCCCAATACCAGACACCAGATACCTAATACCAGACACCAGATAACTAATACCAGATACCAGATAACTAATACCAGACACCAGATATCTAATACCAGACACCAGATAACTAATACCAGACACCAGATAACTAATACCAGACACCAGATAACTAATACCAGACACCAGATAACTAATACCAGACACCAGAAACTAATACCAGACTACAGATTTCTAATACCAGACACCAGATAACTAATACCACACTCCAGATAACTAATACCAGACACCAGATAACTAATACCAGACACCAGATAACTAATACCAGACACCAGATAACTAATACCAGACACCAGAAACTAATACCAGACACCAGATAACTAATACAAGACACCAGAAACTAACACCAGACACCAGATAACTAATACCAGACACCAGACACCAGAAACTAATACCAGACACCAGATTCCCAATACCAGACACCAGATACCTAATACCAGACACCAGATAACTAATACCAGATACCAGATAACTAATACCAGACACCAGATATCTAATACCAGACACCAGATATCTAATACCAGACAGCAGATAACTAATACCAGACACCAGATACCTAATACCACACACCAGATATCTAATACCAGACACCAGATTCCTAATACCACACACGATATAACTAATACCAGACACCAGAAACTAATACCAGACACCAGATAACTAATACCAGACACCAGATAACTAATACCAGACACCAGATATCTAATACCAGACACCAGAAACTAATACCAGACACCAGATACCTAATACCAGACACCAGATAACTAATACCAGACACCAGATAACTAATACCAGACACCAGATTCCTAATACCAGACACCAGAAACTAATACCAGACACCAGATAACTAATACCAGACACCAGATAACTAATACCAGACACAAGATAATTAATACCAGACACCAGATAACTAATACCAGACATCAGATATCTAATACCAGACAGCAGATAACTAATACCAGATACCAGATAACTAAAACCAGACACCAGATAACTAATACCAGACACCAGATAACTAATACCAGACACCAGATTCCTAACACCAGACACCAGAAACTAATAGCAGGCACCAAAAACTAATACCAGACACCAGATAACTAATACCAGACACCAGAAACTAATACCAGACACCAGATAACTAATACCAGACACCAGATAACTAATACCAGACACCAGAAACTAATACCAGACACCAGATAACTAATACCAGACACCAGATAACTAATACCAGACATCAGATAACTATTACCAGACACCAGATATCTAATACCAGACAGCAAATAACTAATACCAGACACCAGATACCTAATAATAGACACCAGATATCTAATACCAGACACCAGATTCCTAATACCAGACACCAGATAACTAATACCAGACACCAGAAACTAATACCAGACACCAGATAACTAATACCAGACACCAGATAACTAATACCAGACACCAGATATCTAATACCAGACACCAGAAACTAATACCAGACACAAGATACCTAATACCAGACACCAGATAACTAATACCAGACACCAGATAACTAATACCAGACACCAGATTCCTAATACCAGACACCAGAAACTAATACCAGACACCAGATAACTAATACCAGACACCAGATAACTAATACCAGACACAAGATAATTAATACCAGACACCAGATAACTAATACCAGACACCAGATATCTAATACCAGACAGCAGATAACTAATACCAGACACCAGATAACTAATACCAGACACCAGATAACTAATACCAGACACCAGATAACTAATACCAGACACCAGATTCCTAACACCAGACACCAGAAACTAATACCAGGCACCAGAAACTAATACCAGACACCAGATAACTAATACCAGACACCAGAAACTAATACCAGACACCAGATAACTAATACCAGACACCAGATAACTAATACTAGACACCAGATAGCTAATACCAGACACCAGATAACTAATACCAGACACCAGATAACTAATACCAGACACCAGATACCTAATATAAGACACCAGATAACTAATACCAGACACCAGATAACTAATACCAGACACCAGATTCCTAATACCAGACACCAGAAACTAATACCAGACACCAGATAACTAATACCAGACACCAGAAACTAATACCAGACACCAGATAACTAATACCAGACACAAGATAATTAATACCAGACACCAGATAACTAATACCAGACACCAGGAACTAATACCAGACACCAGATAACTAATACCAGACACCAGATAACTAATACTAGACACCAGATAAACTAATACCATACACCAGATAACTAATACCAGACACCATATAACTAATACCAGACACCAGATAACTAATACCAGACACCAGATATCTAATACCAGACACCAGAAACTAATACCAGACACCAGATAACTAATACCAGACACCAGATAACTAATACCAGACACCAGATATCTAATACCAGACACCAGAAACTAATACCAGACACCAGATAACTAATACCAGACACCAGAAACTAATACCAGACACCAGATAACTAATACCAGACACCAGATATCTAATACCAGACACCAGAAAACTAATACCAGACACCAGATAACTAATACCAGACACCAGATATCTAATACCAGACACCAGATATCTAATACCAGACAGCAGATAACTAATACCAGACACCAGATATCTAATACCAGACACCAGAAACTAATACCAGACACCAGATAACTAATACCAGACACCAGATATCTAATACCAGACACCAGAAACTAATACCAGTCACCAGATAACTAATACCAGACACCAGATAACTAATACCAGACACCAGATTCCTAATACCAGACACCAGATAACTAATACCAGACACCAGAAACTAATACCAGACACCAGATATCTAATACCAGACACCAGAAACTAATACCAGACACCAGATAACTAATACCAGACACCAGATAACTAATACCAGACACCAGATTCCTAATACCAGACACCAGATACCTAATATCAGACACCAGATAACTAATACCAGACACCAGATAATTAATACCAGACACCAGATAACTAATACCAGACAGCAGATATCTAATACCAGACAGCAGATAACTTATACCAGACACCAGATAACTAATACCAGACACCAAATAACTAATACCAGACACCAGATATCTAATAATAGACACCAGATAACTAATACCAGACACCAGATAACTAATTTCAGACACCAGATAACTAATACCAGACACCAGATAACTAATACCAGACACCAGATATCTAATACCAGACAGCAGATAACTACTACCAGACACCAGATACCTAATACCACACACCAGATATCTAATACCAGACACCAGATTCCTAATACCAGACACCAGAAACTAATACCAGACACCAGAAACTAATACCAGACACCAGATAACTAATACCAGACACCAGATAACTAATACCAGACACCAGATATCTAATACCAGACAGCAGATAACTAATACCAGACACCAGAAACCTAATACCAGACACCAGATATCTAATACCAGACACCAGATATCTAATTCCAGACAGCAGATAACTAATACCAGACATCAGATAACTATTACCAGACACCAGATATCTAATACCAGACAGCAGATAACTAATACCAGACACCAGATACCTAATACCATACACCAGATAACTAATACCAGACACCAGATTCCTAATACCAGACACCAGATAACTAATACCAGACACCAGAAACTAATACCAGACACCAGATAACTAATACAAGACACCAGATAACTAATACCAGACACCAGATATCTAATACCAGACAGCAGATAACTAATACCAGATACCAGATACCTAATACCAGACACCAGATAACTAATACCAGACACCAGATATCTAATACCAGACACCAGATTCCTAATAGCAGATACCAGATAACTAATACCAGACACCAGAAACTAATACCAGACACCAGATAACTAATACCAGACACCAGATAACTAATACCAGACACCAGATATCTAACACCAGATAACTAATACCAGACACCAGATATCTAATACCAGACAGCAGATAACTAATACCAGACACCAGAAACTAATACCAGACACCAGATAACTAATACCAGACACCAGAAAATAATACCAGACACCAGATAACTAATACCAGACACCAGACACCAGAAACTAATACCAGACACCAGATTCCCAATACCAGACACCAGATACCTAATACCAGACACCAGATAACTAATACCAGATACCAGATAACTAATACCAGACACCAGATATCTAATACCAGACACCAGATAACTAATACCAGACACCAGATAACTAATACCAGACACCAGATAACTAATACCAGACACCAGATAACTAATACCAGACACCAGAAACTAATACCAGACTACAGATTTCTAATACCAGACACCAGATAACTAATACCACACTCCAGATAACTAATACCAGACACCAGATAACTAATACCAGACACCAGATAACTAATACCAGACACCAGATAACTAATACCAGACACCAGAAACTAATACCAGACACCAGATAACTAATACAAGACACCAGAAACTAACACCAGACACCAGATAACTAATACCAGACACCAGACACCAGAAACTAATACCAGACACCAGATTCCCAATACCAGACACCAGATACCTAATACCAGACACCAGATAACTAATACCAGATACCAGATAACTAATACCAGACACCAGATATCTAATACCAGACACCAGATATCTAATACCAGACAGCAGATAACTAATACCAGACACCAGATACCTAATACCAGACACCAGATATCTAATACCAGACACCAGAAACTAATACCAGACACCAGATACCTAATACCAGACACCAGATAACTAATACCAGACACCAGATAACTAATACCAGACACCAGATTCCTAATACCAGACACCAGAAACTAATACCAGACACCAGATAACTAATACCAGACACCAGATAACTAATACCAGACACAAGATAATTAATACCAGACACCAGATAACTAATACCAGACATCAGATATCTAATACCAGACAGCAGATAACTAATACCAGACACCAGATAACTAATACCAGACACCAGAAACTAATACCAGACACCAGATAACTAATACCAGACACCAGATAACTAATACCAGACACCAGAAACTAATACCAGACACCAGATAACTAATACCAGACACCAGATAACTAATACCAGACATCAGATAACTATTACCAGACACCAGATATCTAATACCAGACAGCAAATAACTAATACCAGACACCAGATACCTAATAATAGACACCAGATATCTAATACCAGACACCAGATTCCTAATACCAGACACCAGATAACTAATACCAGACACCAGAAACTAATACCAGACACCAGATAACTAATACCAGACACCAGATAACTAATACCAGACACCAGATATCTAATACCAGACACCAGAAACTAATACCAGACACAAGATACCTAATACCAGACACCAGATAACTAATACCAGACACCAGATAACTAATACCAGACACCAGATTCCTAATACCAGACACCAGAAACTAATACCAGACACCAGATAACTAATACCAGACACCAGATAACTAATACCAGACACAAGATAATTAATACCAGACACCAGATAACTAATACCAGACACCAGATATCTAATACCAGACAGCAGATAACTAATACCAGACACCAGATAACTAATACCAGACACCAGATAACTAATACCAGACACCAGATAACTAATACCAGACACCAGATTCCTAACACCAGACACCAGAAACTAATACCAGGCACCAGAAACTAATACCAGACACCAGATAACTAATACCAGACACCAGAAACTAATACCAGACACCAGATAACTAATACCAGACACCAGATAACTAATACTAGACACCAGATAGCTAATACCAGACACCAGATAACTAATACCAGACACCAGATAACTAATACCAGACACCATATAAGTAATACCAGACACCAGATAACTAATACCAGACACCAGATAACTAATACCAGACACCAGATATCTAATACCAGACACCAGATATCTAATACCAGACAGCAGATAACTAATACCAGACACCAGATATCTAATAATAGACACCAGAAACTAATACCAGACACCAGATAACTAATACCAGACACAAGATAATTAATACCAGACACCAGATAACTAATACCAGACACCAGATATCTAATACCAGACAGCAGATAACTAATACCAGACACCAGATAACTAATACCAGACACCAGATAACTAATACCAGACACCAGATAACTAATACCAGACACCAGATTCCTAACACCAGACACCAGAAACTAATACCAGGCACCAGAAACTAATACCAGACACCAGATAACTAATACCAGACACCAGAAACTAATACCAGACACCAGATACCTAATACCAGACACCAGATAACTAATACCAGACACCAGATAACTAATACCAGACACCAGATTCCTAATACCAGACACCAGAAACTAATACCAGACACCAGATAACTAATACCAGACACCAGATAACTAATACCAGACACAAGATAATTAATACCAGTCACCAGATAACTAATACCAGACACCAGATATCTAATACCAGACAGCAGATAACTAATACCAGACACCAGATAACTAATACCAGACACCAGATAACTAATACCAGACACCAGATAACTAATACCAGACACCAGATTCCTAACACCAGACACCAGAAACTAATACCAGGCACCAGAAACTAATACCAGACACCAGATAACTAATACCAGACACCAGAAACTAATACCAGACACCAGATAACTAATACCAGACACCAGATAACTAATACCAGACACCAGATAACTAATACTAGACACCAGATAGCTAATACCAGACACCAGATAACTAATACCAGACACCAGATAACTAATACCAGACACCATATAAGTAATACCAGACACCAGATAACTAATACCAGACACCAGATAACTAATACCAGACACCAGATATCTAATACCAGACACCAGATATCTAATACCAGACAGCAGATAACTAATACCAGACACCAGATAACTAATACCAGACACCAGATTCCTAACACCAGACACCAGAAACTAATACCAGGCACCAGAAACTAATACCAGACACCAGATAACTAATACCAGACACCAGAAACTAATACCAGACACCAGATAACTAATACCAGACACCAGATAACTAATACCAGACACCAGAAACTAATACCAGACACCAGATAACTAATACCAGACACCAGATAACTAATACCAGACACCAGATATCTAATATTAGACACCAGAAACTAATACCAGACACCAGATAACTAATACCAGACACCAGATATCTAATACCAGACACCAGATAACTAATACCAGACACCAGATAACTAAAACCAGACACCAGATATCTAATACCAGACACCAGATATCTAATACCAGACACCAGATATCTAATACCAGACAGCAGATAACTAATACCAGACACCAGATATCTAATAATAGACACCAGAAACTAATACCAGACACCAGATAACTAATACCAGACACCAGATATCTAATACCAGACACCAGAAACTAATACTAGACACCAGATAACTAATACCAAACACCAGATAACTAATACCAGACACCAGATTCCTAATACCAGACACCAGATAACTAATACCAGACACCAGAAACTAATACCAGACACCAGATATCTAATACCAGACACCAGAAACTAATACCAGACACCAGATAACTAATACCAGACACCAGATAACTAATACCAGACACCAGATTCCTAATACCAGAAACCAGATACCTAATACCAGACACCAGATAACTAATACCAGACACCAGATAATTAATACCAGACACCAGATAACTAATACCAGACACCAGATATCTAATACCAGACAGCAAATAACTAATACCAGACACCAGATATCTAATATTAGACACCAGAAACTAATACCAGACACCAGATAACTAATACCAGACACCAGAAACTAATACCAGACACCAGAAACTAATACCAGACACCAAATAACTAATACCAGACACCAGATATCTAATACCAGACACCAGATATCTAATACCAGACACCAGAAACTAATACCAGACACCAGATAACTAATACCAGACACCAGATAACTAATACCAGACACCATATAACTAATACCAGACACCAGATAACTAATACCAGACACCAGATATCTAATACCAGACACCAGAAACTAATACCAGATACCAGATAACTAATACCAGACACCAGATAACTAATACCAGACACCAGATATCTAATATTAGACACCAGAAACTAATACCAGACACCAGATAACTAATACCAGACACCAGATAACTAATACCAGACACCAGAAACTAATACCAGACACCAGATAACTAATACCAGACACCAGATATCTAATACCAGACACCAGATAACTAATACCAGACACCAGATAACTAATACCAGACACCAGATATCTAATACCAGACACCAGATATCTAATACCAGACAGCAGATAACTAATACCAGACACCAGATATCTAATAATAGACACCAGAAACTAATACCAGACACCAGATAACTAATACCAGACACCAGATATCTAGTACCAGACACCAGAAACTAATACTAGACACCAGATAACTAATACCAGACACCAGATAACTAATACCAGACACCAGATATCTAATACCAGACACCAGATTCCTAATAGCAGATACCAGATAACTAATACCAGACACCAGAAACTAATACCAGACACCAGATAACTAATACCAGACACCAGATAACTAATACCAGACACCAGATATCTAACACCAGATAACTAATACCAGACACCAGATATCTAATACCAGAGAGCAGATAACTAATACCAGACACCAGAAACTAATACCAGACACCAGATAACTAATACCAGACACCAGAAACTAATACCAGACACCAGATAACTCATACAAGACACCAGAAACTAACACCAGACACCAGATAACTAATACCAGACACCAGATAACTAATACCAGACACCAGATTCCTAATACCAGACACCAGATAACTAATACCAGACACCAGATACCTAATACCAGACACCAGAAACTAATACCAGACACCAAATACCTAATACCAGACACCAGATAACTAATACCAGACACCAGAAACTAATACCAGACACCAGATAACTAATACCAGACACCAGATAACTAATACCAGACATCAGATAACTATTACCAGACACCAGATATCTAATACCAGACAGCAAATAACTAATACCAGACACCAGATACCTAATACCAGACACCAGATATCTAATACCAGACACCAGATTCCTAATACCAGACACCAGATAACTAATACCAGACACCAGAAACTAATACCAAACACCAGATAACTAATACCAGACACCAGATAACTAATACCAGACACCAGATATCTAATACCAGACACCAGAAACTAATACCAGACACAAGATACCTAATACCAGACACCAGATAACTAATACCAGACACCAGATAACTAATACCAGACACCAGATAACTAATACCAGACACCAGATAACTAATACCAGACAACAGATTCCTAACACCAGACACCAGAAACTAATACCAGGCACCAGAAACTAATACCAGACACCAGATAACTAATACCAGACACCAGAAACTAATACCAGACACCAGATAACTAATACCAGACACCAGATAACTAATACTAGACACCAGATAGCTAATACCAGACACCAGATAACTAATACCAGACACCAGATAACTAATACCAGACACCATATAAGTAATACCAGACACCAGATAACTAATACCAGACACCAGATATCTAATACCAGACACCAGAAACTAATACCAGACACCAGATAACTAATACCAGACACCAGATAACTAATACCAGACACCAGATATCTAATATTAGACACCAGAAACTAATACCAGACACCAGATAACTAATACCAGACACCAGATAACTAATACCAGAAACTAATACCAGACACCAGATAACTAATACCAGACACCATATAAGTAATACCAGACACCAGATAACTAATACCAGACACCAGATATCTAATACCAGACACCAGATAACTAATACCAGACACCAGATAACTAAAACCAGACACCAGATATCTAATACCAGACACCAGATATCTAATACCAGACACCAGATATCTAATACCAGACAGCAGATAACTAATACCAGATATCTAATAATAGACACCAGAAACTAATACCAGACACCAGATAACTAATACCAGACACCAGATATCTAATACCAGACACCAGAAACTAATACTAGACACCAGATAACTAATACCAGACACCAGATAACTAATACCAGACACCAGATTCCTAATACCAGAAACCAGATAACTAATACCAGACACCAGAAACTAATACCAGACACCAGATATCTAATACCAGACACCAGAAACTAATACCAGACACCAGATAACTAATACCAGACACCAGATAACTAATACCAGACACCAGATTCCTAATACCAGACACCAGATACCTAATACCAGACACCAGATAACTAATACCAGACACCAGATAATTAATACCAGACACCAGATAACTAATACCAGACACCAGATATCTAATACCAGACAGCAGATAACTAATACCAGACACCAGATATCTAATATTAGACACCAGAAACTAATACCAGACACCAGATAACTAATACCAGACACCAGAAACTAATACCAGACACCAGAAACTAATACCAGACACCAGAAACTAATACCAGACACCAAATAACTAATACCAGACACCAGATATCTAATACCAGACACCAGATATCTAATACCAGACACCAGAAACTAATACCAGACACCAGATAACTAATACCAGACACCAGATAACTAATACCAGACACCAGATAACTAATACCAGACACCATATAACTAATACCAGACACCAGATAACTAATACCAGACACCGGATATCTAATACCAGACACCAGAAACTAATACCAGATACCAGATAACTAATACCAGACACCAGATAACTAATACCAGACACCAGATATCTAATATTAGACACCAGAAACTAATACCAGACACCAGATAACTAATACCAGACACCAGATAACTAATACCAGACACCAGAAACTAATACCAGACACCAGATAACTAATACCAGACACCAGATATCTAATACCAGACACCAGATAACTAATACCAGACACCAGATAACTAATACCAAACACCAGATATCTAATACCAGACACCAGATATCTAATACCAGACAGCAGATAACTAATACCAGACACCAGATATCTAATAATAGACACCAGAAACTAATACCAGACACCAGATAACTAATACCAGACACCAGATATCTAGTACCAGACACCAGAAACTAATACTAGACACCAGATAACTAATACCAGACACCAGATAACTAATACCAGACACCAGATATCTAATACCAGACACCAGATTCCTAATAGCAGATACCAGATAACTAATACCAGACACCAGAAACTAATACCAGACACCAGATAACTAATACCAGACACCAGATAACTAATACCAGACACCAGATATCTAACACCAGATAACTAATACCAGACACCAGATATCTAATACCAGAGAGCAGATAACTAATACCAGACACCAGAAACTAATACCAGACACCAGATAACTAATACCAGACACCAGAAACTAATACCAGACACCAGATAACTCATACAAGACACCAGAAACTAACACCAGACACCAGATAACTAATACCAGACACCAGATAACTAATACCAGACACCAGATTCCTAATACCAGACACCAGATAACTAATACCAGACACCAGATACCTAATACCAGACACCAGATACCTAATACCAGACACCAGAAACTAATACCAGACACCAAATACCTAATACCAGACACCAGATATCTAATACCAGAGAGCAGATAACTAATACCAGACACCAGAAACTAACACCAGACACCAGATAACTAATACCAGACACCAGATAACTAATACCAGACACCAGATTCCTAATACCAGACACCAGATAACTAATACCAGACACCAGATTCCTAATACCAGACACCAGAAACTACTACCAGACACCAGATAACTAATACCAGACACCAGAAACTAATACCAGACACCAGATAACGAATACCAGACACAAGATAATTAATACCAGACACCAGATAACTAATACCAGACACCAGATATCTAATACCAGACAGCAGATAACTAATACCAGACACCAGATAACTAATACCAGACACCAGATAACTAATACCAGACACCAGATAACTAATACGAGACACCAGATAACTAATACCAGACACCAGATTCCTAATACCAGACACCAGAAACTAATACCAGACACCAGAAACTAATACCAGACACCAGATAACTAATACCAGACACCAGAAACTAATACCAGACACCAGATAACTAATACCAGACACCAGATATCTAATACCAGACACCAGAAAATAATACTAGACACCAGATAACTAATACCAGACACCAGATAACTAATACCAGACACCAGATTCCTAATACCAGACACCAGATAACTAATACCAGACACCAGAAACTAATACCAGACACCAGATATCGAATACCAGACACCAGAAACTAATACCAGACACCAGATAACTAATACCAGACACCAGATAACTAATACCAGACACCAGATTCCTAATACCAGACACCAGATACCTAATACCAGACACCAGATAACTAATACCAGACACCAGATAATTAATACCAGACACCAGATAACTAATACCAGACACCAGATATCTAATACCAGACAGCAGATAACTAATACCAGACACCAGATATCTAATATTAGACACCAGAAACTAATACCAGACACCAGATAACTAATACCAGACACCAGAAACTAATACCAGACACCAGAAACTAATACCAGACACCAAATAACTAATACCAGACACCAGATATCTAATACCAGACACCAGATATCTAATACCAGACACAAGAAACTAATACCAGACACCAGATAACTAATACCAGACACCAGATAACTAATACCAGACACCAGATAACTAATACCAGACACCATATAACTAATACCAGACACCAGATAACTAATACCAGACACCAGATATCTAATACCAGACACCAGAAACTAATACCAGACACCAGATAACTAATACCAGACACCAGATAACTAATACCAGACACCATATATCTAATATTAGACACCAGAAACTAATACCAGACACCAGATAACTAATACCAGACACCAGATAACTAATACCAGACACCAGAAACTAATACCAGACACCAGATAACTAATACCAGACACCAGATATCTAATACCAGACACCAGATAACTAATACCAGACACCAGATAACTAATACCAGACACCAGATATCTAATACCAGACACCAGATATCTAATACCAGACAGCAGATAATTAATACCAGACACCAGATATCTAATAATAGACACCAGAAACTAATACCAGACACCAGATAACTAATACCAGACACAAGATAATTAATACCAGACACCAGATAACTAATACCAGACACCAGATATCTAATACCAGACAGCAGATAACTAATACCAGACACCAGATAACTAATACCAGACACCAGATAACTAATACCAGACACCAGATAACTAATACCAGACACCAGATTCCTAACACCAGACACCAGAAACTAATACCAGGCACCAGAAACTAATACCAGACACCAGATAACTAATACCAGACACCAGAAACTAATACCAGACACCAGATAACTAATACCAGACACCAGATAACTAATACTAGACACCAGATAGCTAATACCAGACACCAGATAACTAATACCAGACACCATATAAGTAATACCAGACACCATATAAGTAATACCAGACACCAGATAACTAATACCAGACACCAGATATCTAATACCAGACACCAGAAACTAATACCAGACACCAGATAACTAATACCAGACACCAGATAACTAATACCAGACACCAGATATCTAATATTAGACACCAGAAACTAATACCAGACACCAGATAACTAATACCAGACACCAGATAACTAATACCAGAAACTAATACCAGACACCAGATAACTAATACCAGACACCAGATATCTAATACCAGACACCAGATAACTAATACCAGACACCAGATAACTAAAACCAGACACCAGATATCTAATACCAGACACCAGATATCTAATACCAGACACCAGATATCTAATACCAGACAGCAGATAACTAATACCAGACACCAGATATCTAATAATAGACACCAGAAACTAATACCAGACACCAGATAACTAATACCAGACATCAGATATCTAATACCAGACACCAGAAACTAATACTAGACACCAGATAACTAATACCAGACACCAGATAACTAATACCAGACACCAGATTACTAATACCAGACACCAGATAACTAATACCAGACACCAGAAACTAATACCAGACACCAGATATCTAATACCAGACACCAGAAACTAATACCAGACACCAGATAACTAATACCAGACACCAGATAACTAATACCAGACACCAGATTCCTAATACCAGACACCAGATACCTAATACCAGACACCAGATAACTAATACCAGACACCAGATAATTAATACCAGACACCAGATAACTAATACCAGACACCAGATATCTAATACCAGACAGCAGATAACTAATACCAGACACCAGATATCTAATATTAGACACCAGAAACTAATACCAGACACCAGATAACTAATACCAGACACCAGAAACTAATACCAGACACCAGAAACTAATACCAGACACCAAATAACTAATACCAGACACCAGATATCTAATACCAGACACCAGATAACTAATACCAGACACCAGATAACTAATACCAGACACCAGATAACTAATACCAGACACCATATAACTAATACCAGACACCAGATAACTAATACCAGACACCGGATATCTAATACCAGACACCAGAAACTAATACCAGATACCAGATAACTAATACCAGACACCAGATAACTAATACCAGACACCAGATATCTAATATTAGACACCAGAAACTAATACCAGACACCAATTAACTAATACCAGACACCAGATAACTAATACCAGACACCAGAAACTAATACCAGACACCAGATAACTAATACCAGACACCAGATATCTAATACCAGACACCAGATAACTAATACCAGACACCAGATAACTAATACCAAACACTAGATATCTAATACCAGACACCAGATATCTAATACCAGACAGCAGATAACTAATACCAGACACCAGATATCTAATAATAGACACCAGAAGCTAATACCAGACACCAGATAACTAATACCAGACACCAGATATCTAGTACCAGACACCAGAAACTAATACTAGACACCAGATAACTAATACCAGACACCAGATAACTAATACCAGACACCAGATATCTAATACCAGACACCAGATTCCTAATAGCAGATACCAGATAACTAATACCAGACACCAGAAACTAATACCAGACACCAGATAACTAATACCAGACACCAGATAACTAATACCAGACACCAGATATCTAACACCAGATAACTAATACCAGACACCAGATATCTAATACCAGAGAGCAGATAACTAATACCAGACACCAGAAACTAATACCAGACACCAGATAACTAATACCAGACACCAGAAACTAATACCAGACACCAGATAACTCATACAAGACACCAGAAACTAACACCAGACACCAGATAACTAATACCAGACACCAGATAACTAATACCAGACACCAGATTCCTAATACCAGACACCAGATAACTAATACCAGACACCAGATACCTAATACCAGACACCAGAAACTAATACCAGACACCAAATACCTAATACCAGACACCAGATATCTAATACCAGAGAGCAGATAACTAATACCAGACACCAGAAACTAACACCAGACACCAGATAACTAATACCAGACACCAGATAACTAATACCAGACACCAGATTCCTAATACCAGACACCAGATAACTAATACCAGACACCAGATTCCTAATACCAGACACCAGAAACTACTACCAGACACCAGATAACTAATACCAGACACCAGAAACTAATACCAGACACCAGATAACGAATACCAGACACAAGATAATTAATACCAGACACCAGATAACTAATACCAGACACCAGATATCTAATACCAGACAGCAGATAACTAATACCAGACACCAGATAACTAATACCAGACACCAGATAACTAATACCAGACACCAGATAACTAATACCAGACACCAGATAACTAATACCAGACACCAGATTCCTAATACCAGACACCAGAAACTAATACCAGACACCAGAAACTAATACCAGACACCAGATAACTAATACCAGACACCAGAAACTAATACCAGACACCAGATAACTAATACCAGACACAAGATATCTAATACCAGACACCAGAAACTAATACTAGACACCAGATAACTAATACCAGACACCAGATAACTAATACCAGACATCAGATTCCTAATACCAGACACCAGATAACTAATACCAGACACCAGAAACTAATACCAGACACCAGATATCTAATACCAGACACCAGAAACTAATACCAGACACCAGATAACTAATACCAGACACCAGATTCCTAATACCAGACACCAGATACCTAATACCAGACACCAGATAACTAATACCAGACACCAGATAATTAATACCAGACACCAGATAACTAATACCAGACACCAGATATCTAATACCAGACAGCATATAACTAATACCAGACACCAGATATCTAATATTAGACACCAGAAACTAATACCAGACACCAGATAACTAATACCAGACACCAGAAACTAATACCAGACACCAGAAACTAATACCAGACACCAAATAACTAATACCAGACACCAGATATCTAATACCAGACACCAGATATCTAATACCAGACACCAGAAACTAATACCAGACACCATATAACTAATACCAGACACCAGATAACTAATACCAGACACCAGATATCTAATACCAGACACCAGAAACTAATACCAGATACCAGATAACTAATACCAGACACCAGATAACTAATACCAGACACCATATATCTAATATTAGACACCAGAAACTAATACCAGACACCAGATAACTAATACCAGACACCAGATAACTAATACCAGACACCAGAAACTAATACCAGACACCAGATATCTAATACCAGACACCAGATAACTAATACCAGACACCAGATAACTAATACCAGACACCAGATATCTAATACCAGACACCAGATATCTAATACCAGACAGCAGATAACTAATACCAGACACCAGATATCTAATAATAGACACCAGAAACTAATACCAGACACCAGATAACTAATACCAGACACCAGATATCTAGTACCAGACACCAGAAAATAATACTAGACACCAGATAACTAATACCAGACACCAGATAACTAATACCAGACACCAGATATCTAATACCAGACACCAGATTCCTAATAGCAGATACCAGATAACTAATACCAGACACCAGAAACTAATACCAGACACCAGATAACTAATACCAGACACCAGATAACTAATACCAGACACCAGATATCTAACACCAGATAACTAATACCAGACACCAGATATCTAATACCAGAGAGCAGATAACTAATACCAGACACCAGAAACTAATACCAGACACCAGATAACTAATACCAGACACCAGAAACTAATACCAGACACCAGATAACTCATACAAGACACCATAAACTAACACCAGACACCAGATAACTAATACCAGACACCAGATAACTAATACCAGACACCAGATTCCTAATACCAGACACCAGATAACTAATACCAGACACCAGATACCTAATACCAGACACCAGAAACTAATACCAGACACCAAATACCTAATACCAGACACCAGATAACTAATACCAGACACCAGATTCCTAATACCAGACACCAGAAACTACTACCAGACACCAGATAACTAATACCAGACACCAGAAACTAATACCAGACACCAGATAACGAATACCAGACACAAGATAATTAATACCAGACACCAGATAACTAATACCAGATACCAGATATCTAATACCAGACAGCAGATAACTAATACCAGACACCAGATAACTAATACCAGACACCAGATAACTAATACCAGACACCAGATAACTAATACCAGACACCAGATAACTAATACCAGACACCAGATTCCTAATACCAGACACCAGAAACTAATACCAGACACCAGAAACTAATACCAGACACCAGATAACTAATACCAGACACCAGAAACTAATACCAGACACCAGAAACTAATACCAGACACCAGGTAACTAATACTAGACACCAGATAACTAATACCAGACACCAGATAACTAATACCAGACACCAGATAACTAATACCAGACACCATATAACTAATACCAGACACCAGATAACTAATACCAGACACCAGATATCTAATACCAGACACCAGAAACTAATACCAGACACCAGATAACTAATACCAGACACCAGATAACTAATACCAGACACCAGATATCTAATACCAGACACCAGAAACTAATACCAGACACCAGATAACTAATACCAGACACCAGATAACTAATACCAGACACCAGAAACTAATACCAGACACCAGATAACTAATACCAGACACCAGATATCTAATACCAGACACCGGATAACTAATACCAGACACCAGATAACTAATACCAGACACCAGATAACTAATACCAGACACCAGATATCTAATACCAGACACCAGATATCTAATACCAGACAGCAGATAACTAATACCAGACACCAGATATCTAATACCAGACACCAGAAACTAATACCAGACACCAGATAACTAATACCAGACACCAGATAACTAATACCAGACACCAGAAACTAATACCAGACACCAGATAACTAATACCAGACACCAGATAACTAATACCAGACACCAGATTCCTAATACCAGACACCAGATAACTAATACCAGACACCAGAAACTAATACCAGACACCAGATATCTAATACCAGACACCAGAAACTAATACCAGACACCAGATATTAATACCAGACAGCAGATAACTAATACCAGACACCAGAAACTAATACCAGACACCAGATACCTAATATAAGACACCAGATAACTAATACCAGACACCAGATAACTAATACCAGACACCAGATTTCTAATACCAGACACCAGAAACTAATACCAGACACCAGATAACTAATACCAGACACCAGAAACTAATACCAGACACCAGATAACTAATAATAGACACAAGATAATTAATACCAGACACCAGATAACTAATACCAGACACCAGATAACTAATACCAGACACCAGATTCCTAATACCAGACACAAGATACCTAATACTAGACACCAGATAACTAATACCAGACACCAGATAATTAATACCAGACACCAGATAACTAATACCAGACACCAGATATCTAATACCAGACACCAGATAACTAATACGAGACACCAGAAACTAATACCAGACACCAGATAACTAATAATAGACACAAGATAATTAATACCAGACACCAGATAACTAATAATAGACACCAGATAACTAATACCAGACACCAGATTCCTAATACCAGACACAAGATACCTAATACTAGACACCAGATAACTAATACCAGACACCAGATAACTAATAATAGACACAAGATAATTAATACCAGACACCAGATAACTAATACCAGACACCAGATAACTAATACCAGACACCAGATTCCTAATACCAGAAACAAGATACCTAATACTAGACACCAGATAACTAATACCAGACACCAGAAACTAATACCAGACACCAGATATCTAATACCAGACAGCAGATAACTAATACCAGACACCAGAAACTAATACCAGACACCAGATACCTAATATTAGACACCAGATAACTAATACCAGACACCAGATAACTAATACCAGACACCAGATTCCTAATACCAGACACCAGAAACTAATACCAGACACCAGATAACTAATACCAGACACCAGAAACTAATACCAGACACCAGATAACTAATAATAGACACAAGATAATTAATACCAGACACCAGATAACTAATACCAGACACCAGATAACTAATACCAGACACCAGATTCCTAATACCTGACACAAGATACCTAATACTAGACACCAGATAACTAATACCAGACACCAGATAATTAATACCAGACACCAGATAACTAATACCAGACACCAGATATCTAATACCAGACAGCAGATAACTAATACCAGACACCAGAAACTAATACCAGACACCAGATACCTAATATTAGACACCAGATAACTAATACCAGACACCAGATAACTAATACCAGACACCAGATTCCTAATACCAGACACCAGAAACTAATACCAGACACCAGATAACTAATACCAGACACCAGAAACTAATACCAGACACCAGATAACTAATAATAGACACAAGATAATTAATACCAGACACCAGATAACTAATACCAGACACCAGGAACTAATAGCAGACACCAGATAACTAATACCAGACACCAGATAACTAATACTAGACACCAGATAAACTAATACCATACACCAGATAACTAATACCAGACACCAGACACCAGAAACTAATACCAGACACCAGATTCCCAATACCAGACACCAGATACCTAATACCAGACACCAGATAACTAATACCAGATACCAGATAACTAATACCAGACACCAGATATCTAATACCAGACACCAGATAACTAATACCAGACACCAGATAACTAATACCAGACACCAGATAACTAATACCAGACACCAGATAACTAATACCAGACACCAGAAACTAATACCAGACTACAGATTTCTAATACCAGACACCAGATAACTAATACCACACTCCAGATAACTAATACCAGACACCAGATAACTAATACCAGACACCAGATAACTAATACCAGACACCAGATAACTAATACCAGACACCAGAAACTAATACCAGACACCAGATAACTAACACCAGATAACTAATACCAGACACCAGAAACTAATACCAGACACCAGATTCCTAATACCAGACACCAGATAACTAATACCAGTCACCAGATAACTAATACCAGACACCAGATATCTAATACCAGACACCAGATATCTAATACCAGACACCAGAAACTAATACCAGACACCAAATAACTAATACCAGACACCAGATATCTAATACCAGACACCAGAAACTAATACCAGACACCAAATAACTAATACCAGACACCAGATTTCTAATACCAGACACCAGAAACTAATACCAGACACCAAATAACTAATACCAGACACCAGATTTCTAATACCAGACACCAGATAACTAATACCAGACACCAGATAACTAATACCAGACACCAGATAACTAATACTAGTCACCAGAAACTAATACCAGACACCAGATATCTAATACCAGACACCAGATAACTAATACCAGACACCAGAAACTAATACCAGACACCAGATTCCTAATACCAGACACCAGATAACTAATACCAGTCACCAGATAACTAATACCAGACACCAGATATCTAATACCAGACACCAGATATCTAATACCAGACACCAGAAACTAATACCAGACACCAAATAACTAATACCAGACACCAGATTTCTAATACCAGACACCAGATAACTAATACCAGACACCAGATAACTAATACCAGGCACCAGAAACTAATACCAGACACCAGATATCTAATACCAGACACCAGCAACTAATACAAGACACCAGATTCCTAATACCAGACACCAGATAACTAATACCAGACACCAGAAACTAGTACCAGACACCAGATTCCTAATACCAGACACCAGATATCTAATACTAGACACCAGAAACTAATACCAGACACCAGAAACTAATACAAGACACCAAATAACTAATACCAGACACCAGATTCCTAATACCAGACACCAGATTCCTAATTTCAGACACCAGATAGCTAATACCAGAAAACAGATAACTAACACCAGACACCAGAAACTAATACCAGACACCAGAAACTAATACAAGACACCAAATAACTAATACCAGACACCAGAAACTAATACCAGACACCAGATAACTAATACCAGACACCAGAAACTAATACCAGACACCAGAAACTAATACCAGTCACCAGAAACTAATACCAGACACCAGATAACTAATACCAGACACCAGAAACTAATACCAGACACCAGAAACTAGTACCAGACACCAGAAACTAATACCAGACACCAGATAACTAATACCAGACACCAGAAACTAATACCAGACACCAGATAACTAATACCAGACACCAGAAACTAGTACAAGACACCAGATTCCTAATACCAGACACCAGATAACTAATACCAGACACCAGATTCCTAATACCAGACAGCAGATACCTAATACCAGACACCAGATTTCTAATACCAGACACCAGATTTCTAATACCAGACACCAGATATCTAATACCAGACACCAGATATCTAATACCAGACACCAGAAACTAATACCAGACACCAGATATCTAATACCAGACACCAGATAACTAATACCAGACACCATTTAACTAATACCAGACACCAGATAACTAATACCAGACACCAGATAACTAATACTAGTCACCAGAAACTAATACCAGACACCAGATATCTAATACCAGACACCAGATAACTAATACCAGACACCAGATAACTAATACCAGACACCAGATAACTAATACCAGACACCAGATAACTAATACCAGACAGCAGATAACTAATACTATGTTACGATTTTTTCCCTTTATCTTTTTTTTAATTTTTTGTTCTTAACAAATATATTCGTTAAGCTGTTTTCAACGTAAACCTTAACAAAATTGTTGACTGGGTAAGCATGCAAATGATTTTACATACATATATATGACATATTACATACATATGTATACTGTAATGTATGTATGTAACATACCTATGTAAATTTTTCTACCATGCTACTAGCAAAATTTTCGTGAGAAGATGAGAGGCTTAAACATATTCATGTGCATATGCATTTATTAGCAAATATATTTAAGTATGTATGTACATATGTCTCAGCTTAGAATGTCATACTCCAAAACCATGACTTATAGTAATACATTTGTCTTTCTTCAGCTTGAGGTATAAATTAATAATTCCATTGTCATTTAAATCTCCTTGAGAATTGAACTGCGCAGTTGACAGTACAAAAGTATTACGATTGATATGCTGTGATCATTAGCTGGATGTTCTCGAAAGTGGTAATTGACATTGATTCGCGCTAGTAAATTAAAGTAAAAAAGTTCATAAGTACTGTCGCATAAAAGACTATAAAACTATTTTCATAAACGCCTGTGGTAAAAAAACTTAACAAAAGCAGCGAAAATTCAAGATTGTGCAGTTTTTCTGTAACAACAAATTATTGCCTGTGCAAGGGAAAGGACTTTTAAATAAAATAAAACGTGCCAGGAGGAGTGTGGTACTGCTAAGCGTCACCACAAGCAGCCTTATCCAGAGCCTGAAGGTCCTCAGGACCAGCACACGTCCATTTTTGTATATACATGTATACAGCTTATGAGGGGAAAAGTTCCGTAAGCCCCAATCGAGATTCTGTACATAGTGAATTTACAATTAAGTGTGATCAAACCGAGCCACCACAATATCACCAAGCAAACATCAATTCCACGGCGATGGGGAGTATTTAACAGAAACCTACTTTTCCGTCAAATCTTCAACCATACATTTTTATGTTATAACATAACCAACATTGCCTAAGTTTGTCTCCTATTAATTTAAATTAACATGCTGAAAATTATATACCTTAACCTCCATAAGATACAATCTAGCTAAACGTTCTGAAGTTCGTTTTTCTCTAAATCCTAGGAGGATTCTATGTAAAGAAAAACCTTTTCCTAATCCCTAATATTTTCTAATTTTATAATGCTTAATCTAATTAAATTTACACCCTGAATATTTTCTACTTATGTCTAAATTTAACGTTATACTTAAACTACATAATTTAATTATCATAAATGACTAATTTTTTTCTTAAAGTGTATTAATTTAACTAACATGCATTAGACAGAATCAGAGTACCAGTTAAATTATTTTATTAACAGCAAACTTAACATTTTTTTTTGTTAATTTAAATTTGGGTTTTTTTTTTATCATTTAGTTTATTTGAATTTCATGAATTTATCATTTAGTTTATCTGAATTTGCTAAACTATAATTACTAATCATTATTTACAAGTAACAAGGCACAAACAACAACGACACTTATTGATTGCTGGGCCCAACATATCAACGAGGCGAAATGGAACATCGATTGTTATTGTAAGTGATGATTCTCTGTTTATAATATTAAATATTATTACTATTAATTATCGTTATCTTTAAATTACTTATTCTTTTGGTCCGATTCATATTGTCCCTTTTGTCCGAATTGTAAGACTCAAACCGCACATTAACACTCCCAAAAATTTTTAATTTTTATTAATGTTAATTAGTATGATCACAAGAGTCGGGGAGTGACGATCAATTGGCAATTTTTTTTTATGGATTATACTCCAATTTCTTTAGAATATTTAATAAACATTTGTAATTTTTCTTTACTATAAAAATGAATAACTAATTTTTTCATTAAGGGAAGGATGACTGTGGAGGGAACTGTGAGTATGATTTAGAAGTTCGTGTCTATTTTAGGGACAGATTTCACTTACACGTCATAATATTTACGGGTTAAGAACCAACGACACGTATACTTGAGCTACCTGACCAACATTTTCACGCCCCTTAACCATGTTTTTTTTTGCGGTTATTTTCTTCCAATATATAAGAAATTTTAACAGTTTTGTTTTATTCGAAAAATTTAACCAGCGTGTAACACATATGGCGCCCAACGAGAAAGCCTTAGTAAGGCTAACGAATAGCTGTAAAGAGCTAAAATTAGAAGACAATATCTTTGAATTATATACATATTAGTTGGTTGAAACAAAGAGTAAATTTCATATTAATAGCACTACTCCAATCAATAACTTTGTTGTGTAAGTCATAGTTTATAGATAAGAAAGTCAGTAAAGCTATATGCGACATAATAAGGTTAGGGAAAATTTGTTTTGCAAACTTACATTTGTTTTAAGATGTCGAATTTCAAAATATTACTATTTTGACCTTCGTGCACTTATGACAGCAAAAACAATGTGATTTAAACCATGACCAAGTCCGTTTTAGTTACCTTTTAAAGGAACTAATGTTGCGGGTCACTATTTTTTTGAATATGAATCACATTGCTTTTATAAAAGGTAGATCCGTTATTCTGTTGTAAATGGAAAAACGTTGCACTTTTTATAAACAAGACAAGACACTTTAGAATCAATTCTTACGTACTCCTTTCCATAGTCATCTTTCCCATTTGTAAATCAAATCGTTAATTACTTTAAATTGAATCATTGTTTCCCACTTTGATATTGCTGAGAACAAAAAAAAAAAAATTCTATTAATTATATATATATATATATATTATATTAATTAAATTCTTTATTTATAATTATTTTGTTTAGAATTACCTACAATTTGCAAATATTATTTTTCCTATTTACATAGATTTTATTTATCAATATTAGCACATACATACATACTTCAACTTACATATATTTTATTTTTTTTGGTTTTGACATCAATAATTTATATCCTCGGTTTTGGCATTGTGTACCTTTTAATAATATTTGTCTGGGCAGGACAACTATTATTTACATATTTATTTATTTTTGACATCGTGGTAGAATATCCCGACCAAATATTAATTCCTGTATTCATTTATTTCACTTTTTTATAGCTGTAATGAACACGAGGAATAAGGGTCGCAGTAACAGTAGCAATAATAGTACACGAGGTCGAAATCTTCGAAGTGGTTCTGCTTCCCAAAATAATATTTCAATAGAG
Source organism: Tachina lurida (assembly GCA_944452675.1). Taxonomy (NCBI): domain Eukaryota; kingdom Metazoa; phylum Arthropoda; class Insecta; order Diptera; family Tachinidae; genus Tachina; species Tachina lurida. The sequence continues at coordinate 1,021,455 of CALYBX010000001.1, forward strand.
TTGCGTGACACTATTTCAGAACAAATGCCAAAAGTCATTCATTCTCCCTCAGCGAAAACAAATGACTGTACCTTAAAGGGTTCCGGTCTGAATAGTTCAATATCACCTTCCTCTGCAACGTCAGTTTTTAATGTCTTAGGAAAAGGTGGAAGTGTAGACAATTTAGTTTCTCCTGGTGCCTCTACATCGAGCCAAAACCAAGAGAAAAGAGCTCTAAGCACCAACACTTTACCTCCTACTATGCCTTTTGGGGACATAAATCTAATGGAGCAACAAGAGCTGTCTGCACAGGCACAAGCTTATGTTCCACTAAGTGAAAGAGAGTCCATCTCAGCACCACATCAAGTGGCAAATACGCAATGCGAACCGATCGTGGTCCAAAATAATAACGATAATACTCCTTTCGATTCATTAATTAGTTTTATGGAGCAATCACTTAGAAATACTAGAGAAGAATTTAGGAGGGAGCTCGGCTCCATAAGAGATAACATTTCCCAGATGACTACCACAAATCGAACAAACCCTTTGGTACCGCCCGGTATGCAATGTAGCAGCGCAAATGCAAATACACAGCCATTAAATACGAATAGGTCAACCAATCTAGTACTGTCACATAATGATGACAACGTAAAGTTAGAAAAATGGAAAATTTCTTACGATGGATTAGGATCCGTTTCCGACTTCCTTTTCAAGGTGGAGACACTTTGTTCTCGTTCTAATTGCTCAAATGAACACTTGCTCTCTAATTTTCACGTTCTTTTAGAAGGCAAAGCTGAAAATTGGTACTGGCTTTTTACAAAGCAAAATAGAAACGCCACATACCCAATGCTACGTCATTCACTCATAAAAGAGTTTGGTAATCTAGAGTCGGACCACGACATTTTATTGAAAATGTCCTTACGTAAGCAATTGTTCAAGGAGTCATATGATGATTTCCATTCTTCAATTGTATTAATGAATGCTAGACTTCAAAACCCTCTTCCAGATGCGAATCTTATTGAAATTTTAAAGAAAAACCTAAGTTCAAACTTACGCTTTTTATTATTTAATGCCGATTCCAGGGATATAAATCAATTTAGAGACACGGCCCGAAAGGCTGAAAGCGTTATAAAAGAGAGTAAATTTCAAAACCCTACGGGGCTACCTCGAAGTGTAAATGAACTTAATATTTCAATATCAGAACAAGAAGAAAGTGACATCTTAGACCCTCAGATCGAGGCGATAAATTTAATGCAAAGAAGATCCAAGTATAATTACTCTGGAATTCAATGTTGGAATTGTTCGTCGTATGGACATTCTTATATTTACTGCTCAGAAGAGGTAAAAACCCCCTTTTGTTTTAAATGTGGCAGAAGAGGCGTTTTGACACCACAATGTCCGAACAACCATAGTCAGGAAAACAAGAAAATGGGCGAAGTGGTTACCGGGGACACTCGCCCATCTCACAAGACTCCGAGCTTAAATTAAATTTCAATGACGTAAAATTTTTATTAAATGAGTTAACTAAAACTTCAGGGGTCTTACTTAAAACAAAATCTATTTCTGTACAAACTGATTTAAATAGTATTAATTCTACCTTGCCTATAACAAAAAAACCAAATACTAAAATCATAAAATGCAGACTACGATATAAAACACGTAGGAATTTTAAAAAAACTCTGGAAGCAACCGTTATTCATTGCCATGATGATAGGCCGTTTGCCAAAGTAAAGATATTTGATGAATATTTAATTGGTCTCTTAGACTCGGGGGCAAATGTGTCCGTTTTAGGAAAAGGTTGTCTGGAATTCTTGAAGAAAATAAACATATCCTACAAATCTATAAAATCTTCAGTTAAAACCGCCAACAACGCCATACAAGAAGTTATAGGCTTTTGTAGGTTGCCGATATTATTTAAATCTGTCACCAAATATATCGTCTTTTATTTAGTTCCCTCACTAGGTCAGGAGGCATATTTTGGAATAGATTTTTGGAGGGAATTTTCTTTAGCTCCAGAAATAATCTCCCATACCTTGCCATATATTTCGGAAATATTGTATGATCAAAATGAGAACGAAAATTTTCATAGCTTAACTCCAGAGGAAAAGCTAATTTTCGAAAGGACAGTTCAACAATTTCCATCGTATGAGAAACTTGGGTTAGGTTGCACTGACGTGCTACAACATCACATTGATACTGGTGATGCAGACCCAATTAAGTGCAGACATTACCCTCTCTCGCCGCCAAGACAAGAGGAAGCATACGAGGAAATAGAAAGATTACTTAAAATGGGAGTCATTGAAGAATCGAACTCACCTTGGTGCTCTCCAGCCATATTGGTAAGAAAACCAGGCAAAGTCAGACTGTGTATAGATTGTAGGAAGCTCAATGCAGTGACAAAAAAGGATTCTTATCCGCTCCCCCATATCAACGGCTTGCTAAGTAGGTTAAAGGATACGTTTTTTATTAGCGGGATTGACCTGAAAGATGCTTTCCTACAAATAAAATTAACAGAATCATCAAAGGAAAAGACAGCATTTGCGATTCCAGGAAAACCTCTATACCATTACAAGTATATGCCATTCGGGCTTTGTAATGGTCCTCAGACCATGAGTCGCCTCATGGACAAAGTCATTCCTTCGCGTCTTCGAGAAAATGTATTTATTTATCTCGATGATTTACTTGTGTGTAGCCAAGATTTCCAGACCCATATGAAGATTTTGTCGCAAGTTGCCAATTACTTAAAAGCAGCAAAACTGACTATAAATGTAAGCAAAAGTAAATTTTGCCAAAAGGAAATCAGATATCTAGGCTACATCGTGGGGAATGGCTGCCTAAAAGTAGATCCAGGCAAGGTGCAATCCATTGAAGCTTTTCCTGTGCCTAAAACACCCAAACAGTTGCGTAGGTTTATCGGTATGACAAACTGGTATAGAGCCTTCATAAAAAACTTCTCCGATCTCGCTGGTCCACTGACTGACTGCTTAAGAAAATCACAAAAACCCTTTTCCTTAACAGATTCAGCTTTAACATCTTTTGAAGATCTTAAATCAGCCCTTTCTTGTGCACCAGTTTTAGCTCAGCCAAATTTTCAAAAACTTTTCATTATACAGTGTGATGCTTCTAAAGTCGGGGTTGGTGGGGTATTATTTCAATACGATGACCTGGGAAAAGAACATCCAATCGCCTATGTCTCCCAGAAACTAAATAAATCACAGACCAACTATACTGTTACAGAATTAGAATGCCTTGCAGCAATAGTGTGTGTTAAAAAGTTTCGTCCGTATATCGATGGTCTTCCCTTCAAAATTATAACTGACCATTTCTCTCTCAAATGGCTCATGTCACAAAAGGACTTGAGTGGACGGTTAGCCCGATGGAGCCTTCAGCTCCAAAGTTTTGATTTCACCATTGAACATCGTAAAGGATCCCTGAATGTGGTACCGGATTGTCTTTCAAGAATGAATGCTGATGAGTTAGTGCTGAAAGATACGAATTTCGAAGTCGATTTACTGTCTCCAGAATTTGGTAGCGAAGAATATTGCAAACTTAGAGAAACTATTGTTAAAAATGGAGATTTACTACCAGATCTTAAAATAACTGGAAACCATGTGCTAAAGCGTATAAAATTTAGACAAGGCGATGAAGAAGACGACTTATGGCGTCTTTGGATACCAAAATCTCTTGCAAGTTATATTATAAAGATAGCTCATGACACAAGTGTTTCAGGCCATGGTGGTATCGCTAAGACCCTGGCTAGAATAAGGCAGAAATATTTCTGGCCCGAAATGGTAAAGGATGTTAAACATTTTATTGAAAACTGTGATATTTGTAAATGTGTAAAGTCCACAAATAAAATCACAAGGCCATTAATGGGAGATCAGTTTTATACAAACAGGCCATTCGAAAGGCTCTACTGTGATTTTCTTGGGCCATATCCATTTACAAAAGCCAAAAATTCAGTCATTTTCATTTGCCTTGACCATTTGACTAAATATATCTTTTTAAAACCCTTAAAATCGGCTACATCTGCGAATGTTATCTCGTATTTCCAAACGGAAATTTTTCCATCATTTGGTGTACCTAAATATATCCACAGTGATAACGGAAAACAGTTTGTTTCAAAAGAAATGTGTAATTTTTTTAAGGTATACGACATAAAGCATGTTACTACAGGTTTTTATGCACCACATCCAAACGCTTCTGAGCGAGCTAACCGTGAAATAGTTACTAAATTAAGATGCTTTCTAAAAGATCATAAGGAGCATTCAGATTGGGATAAATTTATTCCACAGATTTTATCAATATTAAGAAGCGACTATCATTCTGCGATTAAATGTTCTCCCTATTACGCCACATTTGGTCAAAACATGATCCAACATGGTTCAGCGTACCAAATTCTAGAAAAATTAGGATGCAATAGTGGCGAAGATTTTAATGTACAAAGTAATACTGATAAATTGTGCAGAATACGAGAGGAAATAAAGAGAAACTTGAACAAAGCACACGAAAAGGCAACCAAAACTTACAATTTGAGGAGTAGGCCAATAGAATTCAATATAGGTCAGACGGTTTACAGGAAAAATCACACTCTTAGCAGCACTTCAAAGCACATAAATCGAAAATTCATGCCCAAATTTATCAAATGCAAAATTATAGGAAAAATTGGTAAGAACCTTTATAAAATACAAGACTTTAAAGGAAAGCACATTGGTAAATACCATACATCTGATTTGAGGACTTAAAAATTACCCGGCTTGTGGGTCGTGCCCCACGTCTAGTACCAACGAAACCAAAAAAAAAAATACATTCGCTACCATTACAAAAAAAAAAGAGAAAATAAAATCAATTTACTGTTCCCCCAAAAATTTAAATATTTCCGGGCCGAAGCAGTTTTGTTACGATTTTTTCCCTTTATCTTTTTTTTAATTTTTTGTTCTTAACAAATATATTCGTTAAGCTGTTTTCAACGTAAACCTTAACAAAATTGTTGACTGGGTAAGCATGCAAATGATTTTACATACATATATATGACATATTACATACATATGTATACTGTAATGTATGTATGTAACATACCTATGTAAATTTTTCTACCATGCTACTAGCAAAATTTTCGTGAGAAGATGAGAGGCTTAAACATATTCATGTGCATATGCATTTATTAGCAAATATATTTAAGTATGTATGTACATATGTCTCAGCTTAGAATGTCATACTCCAAAACCATGACTTATAGTAATACATTTGTCTTTCTTCAGCTTGAGGTATAAATTAATAATTCCATTGTCATTTAAATCTCCTTGAGAATTGAACTGCGCAGTTGACAGTACAAAAGTATTACGATTGATATGCTGTGATCATTAGCTGGATGTTCTCGAAAGTGGTAATTGACATTGATTCGCGCTAGTAAATTAAAGTAAAAAAGTTCATAAGTACTGTCGCATAAAAGACTATAAAACTATTTTCATAAACGCCTGTGGTAAAAAAACTTAACAAAAGCAGCGAAAATTCAAGATTGTGCAGTTTTTCTGTAACAACGAATTATTGCCTGTGCAAGGGAAAGGACTTTTAAATAAAATAAAACGTGCCAGGAGGAGTGTGGTACTGCTAAGCGTCACCACAAGCAGCCTTATCCAGAGCCTGAAGGTCCTCAGGACCAGCACACGTCCATTTTTGTATATACATGTATACAGCTTATGAGGGGAAAAGTTCCGTAAGCCCCAATCGAGATTCTGTACATAGTGAATTTACAATTAAGTGTGATCAAACCGAGCCACCACAATATCACCAAGCAAACATCAATTCCACGGCGATGGGGAGTATTTAACAGAAACCTACTTTTCCGTCAAATCTTCAACCATACATTTTTATGTTATAACATAACCAACATTGCCTAAGTTTGTCTCCTATTAATTTAAATTAACATGCTGAAAATTATATACCTTAACCTCCATAAGATACAATCTAGCTAAACGTTCTGAAGTTCGTTTTTCTCTAAATCCTAGGAGGATTCTATGTAAAGAAAAACCTTTTCCTAATCCCTAATATTTTCTAATTTTATAATGCTTAATCTAATTAAATTTACACCCTGAATATTTTCTACTTATGTCTAAATTTAACGTTATACTTAAACTACATAATTTAATTATCATAAATGACTAATTTTTTTCTTAAAGTGTATTAATTTAACTAACATGCATTAGACAGAATCAGAGTACCAGTTAAATTATTTTATTAACAGCAAACTTAACATTTTTTTTTGTTAATTTAAATTTGGGTTTTTTTTTATCATTTAGTTTATTTGAATTTCATGAATTTATCATTTAGTTTATCTGAATTTGCTAAACTATAATTACTAATCATTATTTACAAGTAACAAGGCACAAACAACAACGACACTTATTGATTGCTGGGCCCAACATATCAACGAGGCGAAATGGAACATCGATTGTTATTGTAAGTGATGATTCTCTGTTTATAATATTAAATATTATTACTATTAATTATCGTTATCTTTAAATTACTTATTCTTTTGGTCCGATTCATATTGTCCCTTTTGTCCGAATTGTAAGACTCAAACCGCACATTAACACTCCCAAAAATTTTTAATTTTTATTAATGTTAATTAGTATGATCACAAGAGTCGGGGAGTGACGATCAATTGGCAATTTTTTTTTATGGATTATACTCCAATTTCTTTAGAATATTTAATAAACATTTGTAATTTTTCTTTACTATAAAAATGAATAACTAATTTTTTCATTAAGGGAAGGATGACTGTGGAGGGAACTGTGAGTATGATTTAGAAGTTCGTGTCTATTTTAGGGACAGATTTCAAATTCAGAGTATTAAGTCTGTCACAGGTGTCTTTTTCTAAGGTGTTTGGGAGGGAACAATGTACTCTACGTGGCATACTATCTGGCCACCATTTCATTTGTATATATATATTTGCTTCTTATTCTTGCATACTCTATGGGTGTGAGAGTATGCTATGTGCTTACACGTCATAATATTTACGGGTTAAGAACCAACGACACGTATACTTGAGCTACCTGACCAACATTTTCACGCCCCTTAACCATGTTTTTTTTTGCGGTTATTTTCTTCCAATATATAAGAAATTTTAACAGTTTTGTTTTATTCGAAAAATTTAACCAGCGTGTAACAACTAGACAGCAGATAACTAATATCAGACACCAGATAACTAATATTAGACACCAGATAACTAATACCAGACACCAGATAACTAATACCAGACACCAGAAACTAGTACCAGACACCAGATTCCTAATACCAGACACCAGATATCTAATACCAGACACCAGAAACTAATACCAGACACCAGAAACTAATACAAGACACCAAATAAATAATACCAGACACCAGATTCCTAATACCAGACACCAGATTCCTAATACCAGACACCAGATAACTAATACCAGACACCAGATAACTAATACCAGACACCAGATGACTAATACCAGACACCAGATAACTAATAGACACCAGAAACTAATACCAGACACCAGATAACTAATACCAGACACCAGATAACTAATACCAGACACCAGATAACTAATACCAGACACCAGAAACTAATACCAGACACCAGATATCTAATACCAGACACCAGAAACTAATACAAGACACCAGATTCCTAATACCAGACACCGGATAACTAATACCAGACACCAGAAACTAGTACCAGACACCAGATTCCTAATACCAGACACCAGATATCTAATACCAGACACCAGAAACTAATACCAGACACCAGAAACTAATACAAGACACCAAATAACTAATACCAGACACCAGATGACTAATACCAGGCACCAGATAACTAATACCAGACACCAGAAACTAATACCAGACACCAGATATCTAATACCAGACACCAGAAACTAATACAAGACACCAGATTCCTAATACCAGACACCAGATATCTAATACCAGACACCAGAAACTAATACCAGACACCAGAAACTAATACCAGACACCAGATATCTAATACCAGACACCAGAAACTAATACAAGACACCAGATTCCTAATACCAGACACCGGATAACTAATACCAGACACCAGAAACTAGTACCAGACACCAAATAACTAATACCAGACACCAGATTCCTAATACCAGACACCAGATAACTAATACCAGACACCAGAAACTAACACCAGACACCAGAAACTAACACCAGACACCAGATAACTAATACCAGACACCAGAAACTAATACCAGACACCAGATTCCTAATACCAGACACCAGATAACTAATACCAGTCACCAGATAACTAATACCAGACACCAGATATCTAATACCAGACACCAGATGACTAATACCAGACACCAGATAACTAATACCAGACACCAGAAACTAATATCAGATACCAGATAACTAATACCAGACACCAGATAACTAATACCAGACACCAGAAACTAATACCAGACACCAGATATCTAATACCAGACACCAGAAACTAATACAAGACACCAGACTCCTAATACCAGACACCAGATAACTAATACCAGACACCAGAAACTAGTACCAGACACCAGATTCCTAATACCAGACACCAGATATCTAATACCAGACACCAGAAACTAATACCAGACACCAGAAACTAATACAAGACACCAAATAACTAATACCAGACACCAGATTCCTAATACCAGACACCAGATTCCTAATACCAGACACCAGATAACTAATACCAGGCACCAGATAACTAACACCAGACACCAGAAACTGATACCAGACACCAAAAACTAATACAAGACACCAAATAACTAATACCAGACACCAGAAACTAATACCAGACACCAGATAACTAATACCAGACACCAGAAACTAATACCAGACACCAGAAACTAATACCAGTCACCAGAAACTAATACCAGACACCAGATAACTAATACCAAACACCAGAAACTAATACCAGACACCAGAAACTAGTACCAGACACCAGAAACTAATACCAGACACCAGATAACTAATACCAGACACCAGAAACTAATACCAGACACCAGATAACTATAACCAGACACCAGAAACTAGTACAAGACACCAGATTCCTAATATCAGACACCAGATAACTAATACCGGACACCAGATTCCTAATACCGGACAGCAGATAACTAATACCAGACACCAGATAACTAATACCAGACACCAGATTTCTAATACCAGACACCAGATATCTAATACCAGACACCAGATATCTAATACCAGACACCAGAAACTAATACCAGACACCAGATATCTAATACCAGACACCAGATAACTAATACCAGACACCACATAACTAATACCAGACACCAGATAACTAATACCAGACACCAGATAACTAATACTAGTCACCAGAAACTAATACCAGACACCAGATATCTAATACCAGACACCAGATAACTAATACCAGACACCAGATAACTAATACCAGACACCAGATAACTAATACCAGACACCAGAAACTAACACCAGACACCAGAAACTAATACCAGACACCAGATAACTAATACCAGACACCAGAAACTAATACCAGACACCAGAAACTAGTACCAGACACCAGATTCCTAATACCAGACACCAGATATCTAATACCAGACACCAGATAACTAATACCAGACACCAGATGACTAATACCAGACACCAGATAACTAATACCAGACACCAGAAACTAACACCAGATACCAGATAACTAATACCAGACACCAGATAACTAATACCAGACACCAGATAACTAATACCAGACACCAGAAACTAACACCAGATACCAGATAACTAATACCAGACACCAGATAACTAATACCAGACAGCAGATAACTAATACTAGACACCAGATAACTAATACCAGACACCAGATAACTAATACCAGACACCAGAAACTAGTACCAGACACCAGATTTCTAATACCAGACACCAGATAACTAATACCAGACACCAGAAACTAGTACTAGACACCAAATAACTAATACTAGTCACCAGAAACTAATACCAGACCCCAGATAACTAATACCAGACACCAGAAACTAATACCAGACACCAGATTCCTAATACCAGACACCACATAACTAATACCAGACACCAGAAACTAACACCAGACACCAGAAACTAATACCAGACACCAGATAACTAATACCAGACACCAGATTCCTAATACCAAACACCAGATAACTAATACCAGACACCAGAAACTAACACCAGATACCAGATAACTAATACCAGACACCAGATAACTAATACCAGACACCAGATAACTAATACCAGACAGCAGATAACTAATACCAGACACCAGATTTCTAATACCAGACACCAGATAACTAATACCAGACAGCAGATAACTAATACCAGACACCAGAAACTAATACCAGACACCAGATAACTAATACCAGACAACAGATTCCTAATACCAGACACCAGATAACTAATACCAGACATCAGAAACTAATACCAGACACCAGAAACTAATACCAGACACCAGATAACTAATACCAGACACCAGAAACTAATACCAGACACCAGATTCCTAATACCAGACACCAGATTTCTAATACCACACACCAGAAACTAAAACCAGACACCAGATAACTAATACCAGACACCAGATAACTCACACCAGACAACAGAAACTAATACCAGACACCAGAAACTAATACAAGACACCAAATAACTAATACCAGACACCAGAAACTAATACCAGACACCAGATAACTAATACCAGACACCAGAAACTAATACCAGACACCAGAAACTAATACCAGTCACCAGAAACTAATACCAGACACCAGATAACTAATACCAGACACCAGAAACTAATACCAGACACCAGAAACTAGTACCAGACACCAGAAACTAATACCAGACACCAGATTCCTAATACCAGATACCAGATAACTAGTACCAGACACCAGAAACTAATACCAGACACCAGATAACTAATACCAGACACCAAATTCCTAATACCAGACACCAGATAACAAATACTAGTCACCAGAAACTAATACCAGACACCAGACAACTAGTACCAGACACCAGAAACTAATACCAGACACCAGATATTTAATACCAGACACCAAATTCCTAATACCAGACACCAGATAACAAATACCAGACACCAGATTTCTAATACCAGACACCAGATAACTAATACCAGACTCCAGATAACTAATACCAGACACCAGATTCCTAATACCAGATACCAGATAACTAATACCAGACACCAGATAACTAATACCAGACACCAGAAACTAGTACCAGACACCAGATAACTAATACCAGACACCAGATATCTAATACCAGACACCAGAAACTAATACCAGACACCAGATATCTAATACCAGACACCAGATATCTAATACCAGACACCAGATAACTAATACCAGACACCAGATGACTAATACCAGACACCAGAAACTAATACCAGTCACCAGAAACTAATACCAGACACCAGATATCTAATACCAGACACCAGATAACTAATACCAAACACCAGATAACTAATACCAGACACCAGATAACTAATACCAGACACCAGAAACTAACACCAGACACCAGAAACTAATACCAGACACCAGATAACTAATACCAGACACCAGAAACTAATACCAGACACCAGAAACTAGTACCAGACACCAGATTCCTAATACCAGACACCAGATATCTAATACCAGACACCAGATAACTAATACCAGACACCAGATGACTAATACCAGACACCAGATAACTAATACCAGACACCAGAAACTAACACCAGATACCAGATAACTAATACCAGACACCAGATAACTAATACCAGACACCAGAAACTAATACCAGACACCAGATATCTAATACCAGACACCAGAAACTAATACAAGACACCAGACTCCTAATACCAGACACCAGATAACTAATACCAGACACCAGAAACTAGTACCAGACACCAGATTCCTAATACCAGACACCAGATATCTAATACCAGACACCAGAAACTAATACCAGACACCAGAAACTAATACAAGACACCAAATAACTAATACCAGACACCAGATTCCTAATACCAGACACCAGATTCCTAATACCAGATACCAGATAACTAATACTAGACACCAGATTCTTAATACCAGACACCAGAAACTAATACCAGACACCAGATAACTAATACCAGACACCAGATAACTAATACCAGACACCAGATAACTAATACCAGACAGCAGATAACTAATACCAGACACCAGATTTCTAATACCAGACACCAGATAACTAATACCAGACACCAGATTTCTAATCCCAGACACCAGATAACTAATACCAGACACCAGAAACTAATACCAGACACCAGAAACTAGTACCAGACACCAGATAACTAATACCAGACACCAGAAACTACTACCAGACACCAGATTCCTAATACCAGACACCAGATATCTAATACCAGACACCAGATATCTAGAACCAGACACCAGAAACTAATACCAGACACCAGATTCCTAATACCAGACACCAGATATCTAATACCAGACACCAGATAACTAATACCAGACACCAGATGACTAATACCAGACACCAGATAACTAATACCAGACACCAGAAACTAACACCAGATACCAGATAACTAATACCAGACACCAGATAACTAATACCAGACACCAGATAACTAATACCAGACACCAGAAACTAATACCAGACACCAGATAACTAATACCAGACACCAGATATCTAATACCAGAACCCAGATAACTAATACCAGACAGCAGATAACTAATACCAGACACCAGATAACTAATACCAGACACCAGAAACTAATACCAGACACCAGATAACTAATACCAGACAGCAGATAACTAATACCAGATACCAGATAACTAATACCAGACACCAGATAACTAATACCAGACACCAGATTCCTAATACCAGACACCAGATATCTAATACCAGACACCAGATTTCTAATACCAGACACCAGATTCCTAATACCAGACACCAGATAACTAATACCAGACACCAGAAACTAATACCAGACACCAGATATCTAATACCAGACACCAGATAACTAATACCAAACACCAGAAACTAATACCAGACACCAGATAACTAATACCAGACACCAGATTCCTAATACCAGACACCAGATAACTAATACCAGACACCAGAAACTAACACCAGACACCAGAAACTAATACCAGACACCAGATAACTAATACCAGACACCAGATATCTAATACCAGACACCAGATTCCTAATACCAGACACCAGAAACTAATACCAGACACCAGAAACTAATACCAGACACCAGATAACTAATACTAGACACCAGATATCTAATACCAGACACCAGATATCTAATACCAGACACCAGAAACTAATACCAGACACCAGATAACTAATACCAGACACCAGATAACTAATACCAGACACCAGATAACTAATACCAGACACCAGAAACTAATACCAGACACCAGATAACTAATACCAGACACCAGATATCTAGAACCAGACACCAGAAACTAATACCAGACACCAGATAACTAATACCAGACACCAGATATCTAATACCAGAACCCAGATAACTAATACCAGACACCAGATAACTAATACCAGACACCAGATAACTAATACCAGACACCAGAAACTAATACCAGATACCAGATAACTAATACCAGACACCAGAAACTAATACCAGACACCAGATTCCTAATACCAGATACCAGATAACTAATACCAGACACCAGAAACTAGTACCAGACACCAGATTCCTAATACCAGACACCAGATAACTAATACCAGACACCAGAAACTAACACCAGATACCAGATAACTAATACCAGACACCAGAAACTAGTACCAGACACCAGATAACTAATACCAGACACCAGATAACTAATACCAGACACCAGAAACTAATACCAGACACCAAATAACTAATACCAGACACCAGAAACTAATACCAGACACCAGATTCCTAATACCAGATACCAGATAACTAATACCAGACACCAGAAACTAGTACCAGACACCAGATTCCTAATACCAGACACCAGATAACTAATACCAGACACCAGAAACTAACACCAGATACCAGATAACTAATACCAGACACCAGAAACTAGTACCAGACACCAGATAACTAATACCAGACACCAGATAACTAATACCAGACAGCAGATAACTAATACCAGACACCAAATAACTAATACCAGACACCAGATTTCTAATCCCAGACACCAGATAACTAATACCAGACACCAGAAACTAATACCAGACACCAGAAACTAGTACCAGACACCAGATAACTAATACCAGACACCAGAAACTAGTACCAGACACCAGATTCCTAATACCAGACACCAGATATCTAATACCAGACACCAGATATCTAGAACCAGACACCAGAAACTAATACCAGACACCAGATAACTAATACCAGACACCAGATATCTAATACCAGACAACATATATCTAATACCAGACATCGAAAACTAATACCAGACACCAGATATCTAATACCAGACACCAGATAACTAATACCAGACACCAGATAACTAATACCAGACACCAGTTTCCTAATACCAGACACCAGATTCCTAATACCAGACACCAGATATCTAATACCAGACACCAGATAACTAATACCAGACACCAGATGACTAATACCAGACACCAGATTCCTAATACCAGACACCAGATTCCTAATACCAGACACCAGAAACTAATACCAGACACCAGATAACTAATACCAGACACCAGATTTCTTATACCAGACACCAGATAACTAATACCAGACACCAGAAACTAATACCAGACACCAGAAACTAATACCAGACACCAGAAACTAATACCAGACACCAGATAACTAATACCAGACACCAGATAACTAATACCAGACACCAGATAACTAATACTAGTCACCAGAAACTAATACCAGACACCAGATAACTAATACCAGACACCAGAAACTAATACCAGACACCAGATTCCTAATACCAGACACCAGATAACTAATACCAGACACCAGAAACTAATTCCAGACACCAGATAACTAATACCAGACTCCAGATAACTAATACCAGACACCAGATTCCTAATACCAGATACCAGATAACTAATACCAGACACCAGAAACTAATACGAGAAACCAGATAACTAATACCAGACACCAGATTCCTAATACCAGACACCAGATAACTAATACTAGTCACCAGAAACTAATACCAGACACCAGATAACTAATACCAGACACCAGAAACTAATACCAGACACCAGATAACTAATACAGACACCAGATATCTAATACCAGAACCCAGATAACTAATACCAGACAGCAGATAACTAATACCAGACACCAGATAACTAATACCAGACACCAGAAACTAATACCAGACACCAGATAACTAATACCAGACACCAGAAACTAATACCAGACACCAGATTCCTAATACCAGATACCAGATAACTAATACCAGACACCAGAAACTAGTACCAGACACCAGATTCCTAATACCAGACACCAGATAACTAATACCAGACACCAGAAACTAACACCAGATACCAGATAACTAATACCAGACACCAGATAACTAATACCAGATACCAGATAACTAATACCAGACAGCAGATAACTAATACCAGACACCAAATAACTAATACCAGACACCAGATTTCTAATACCAGACACCAGATAACTAATACCAGACACCAGAAACTAATACCAGACACCAGAAACTAGTACCAGACACCAGATAACTAATACCAGACACCAGAAACTAGTACCAGACACCAGATTCCTAATACCAGACACCAGATATCTAATACCAGACACCAGATATCTAGAACCAGACACCAGAAACTAATACCAGACACCAGATAACTAATACCAGACACCAGATATGTAATACCAGACACCAGATATCTAATACCAGACATCAGAAACTAATACTAGACACCAGATATCTAATACCAGACACCAGATAACTAATACCAGACACCAGAAACTAATACCAGACACCAGAAACTAATACCAGACATCAGATAACTAATACCAGACACCAGATATCTAGAACCAGACACCAGATAACTAATACCAGACACCAGATAACTAATACCAGACACCAGATAACTAATACCAGACACCAGATATCTAATACCAGTCACCAGATAACTAATACCAGACACCAGAAACTAGTACCAGACACCAGATAACTAATACCAGACACCAGATATCTAATACCAGATACCAGATAACTAATACCAGACACCAGATAACTAATACCAGACACCAGAAACTAATACCAGACACCAGATATCTAATACCAGACACCAGAAACTAATACCAGACACCAGATATCTAATACCAGACACCAGAAACTAACACCAGATACCAGATAACTAATACCAGACACCAGATAACTAATACCAGACACCAGAAACTAATACCAGACACCAGATATCTAATACCAGACACCAGAAACTAATACAAGACACCAGACTCCTAATACCAGACACCAGATAACTAATACCAGACACCAGAAACTAGTACCAGACACCAGATTCCTAATACCAGACACCAGATATCTAATACCAGACACCAGAAACTAATACCAGACACCAGAAACTAATACAAGACACCAAATAACTAATACCAGACACCAGATTCCTAATACCAGACACCAGATTCCTAATACCAGATACCAGATAACTAATACTAGACACCAGATTCTTAATACCAGACACCAGAAACTAATACCAGACACCAGATAACTAATACCAGACACCAGATAACTAATACCAGACACCAGATAACTAATACCAGACAGCAGATAACTAATACCAGACACCAGATTTCTAATACCAGACACCAGATAACTAATACCAGACACCAGATTTCTAATCCCAGACACCAGATAACTAATACCAGACACCAGAAACTAATACCAGACACCAGAAACTAGTACCAGACACCAGATAACTAATACCAGACACCAGAAACTACTACCAGACACCAGATTCCTAATACCAGACACCAGATATCTAATACCAGACACCAGATATCTAGAACCAGACACCAGAAACTAATACCAGACACCAGATTCCTAATACCAGACACCAGATATCTAATACCAGACACCAGATAACTAATACCAGACACCAGATGACTAATACCAGACACCAGATAACTAATACCAGACACCAGAAACTAACACCAGATACCAGATAACTAATACCAGACACCAGATAACTAATACCAGACACCAGATAACTAATACCAGACACCAGAAACTAATACCAGACACCAGATAACTAATACCAGACACCAGATATCTAATACCAGAACCCAGATAACTAATACCAGACAGCAGATAACTAATACCAGACACCAGATAACTAATACCAGACACCAGAAACTAATACCAGACACCAGATAACTAATACCAGACAGCAGATAACTAATACCAGATACCAGATAACTAATACCAGACACCAGATAACTAATACCAGACACCAGATTCCTAATACCAGACACCAGATATCTAATACCAGACACCAGATTTCTAATACCAGACACCAGATTCCTAATACCAGACACCAGATAACTAATACCAGACACCAGAAACTAATACCAGACACCAGATATCTAATACCAGACACCAGATAACTAATACCAAACACCAGAAACTAATACCAGACACCAGATAACTAATACCAGACACCAGATTCCTAATACCAGACACCAGATAACTAATACCAGACACCAGAAACTAACACCAGACACCAGAAACTAATACCAGACACCAGATAACTAATACCAGACACCAGATATCTAATACCAGACACCAGATTCCTAATACCAGACACCAGAAACTAATACCAGACACCAGAAACTAATACCAGACACCAGATAACTAATACTAGACACCAGATATCTAATACCAGACACCAGATATCTAATACCAGACACCAGAAACTAATACCAGACACCAGATAACTAATACCAGACACCAGATAACTAATACCAGACACCAGATAACTAATACCAGACACCAGAAACTAATACCAGACACCAGATAACTAATACCAGACACCAGATATCTAGAACCAGACACCAGAAACTAATACCAGACACCAGATAACTAATACGAGACACCAGATATCTAATACCAGAACCCAGATAACTAATACCAGACACCAGATAACTAATACCAGACACCAGATAACTAATACCAGACACCAGAAACTAATACCAGATACCAGATAACTAATACCAGACACCAGAAACTAATACCAGACACCAGATTCCTAATACCAGATACCAGATAACTAATACCAGACACCAGAAACTAGTACCAGACACCAGATTCCTAATACCAGACACCAGATAACTAATACCAGACACCAGAAACTAACACCAGATACCAGATAACTAATACCAGACACCAGAAACTAGTACCAGACACCAGATAACTAATACCAGACACCAGATAACTAATACCAGACACCAGAAACTAATACCAGACACCAAATAACTAATACCAGACACCAGAAACTAATACCAGACACCAGATTCCTAATACCAGATACCAGATAACTAATACCAGACACCAGAAACTAGTACCAGACACCAGATTCCTAATACCAGACACCAGATAACTAATACCAGACACCAGAAACTAACACCAGATACCAGATAACTAATACCAGACACCAGAAACTAGTACCAGACACCAGATAACTAATACCAGACACCAGATAACTAATACCAGACAGCAGATAACTAATACCAGACACCAAATAACTAATACCAGACACCAGATTTCTAATCCCAGACACCAGATAACTAATACCAGACACCAGAAACTAATACCAGACACCAGAAACTAGTACCAGACACCAGATAACTAATACCAGACACCAGAAACTAGTACCAGACACCAGATTCCTAATACCAGACACCAGATATCTAATACCAGACACCAGATATCTAGAACCAGACACCAGAAACTAATACCAGACACCAGATAACTAATACCAGACACCAGATATCTAATACCAGACAACATATATCTAATACCAGACATCGAAAACTAATACCAGACACCAGATATCTAATACCAGACACCAGATAACTAATACCAGACACCAGATAACTAATACCAGACACCAGTTTCCTAATACCAGACACCAGATTCCTAATACCAGACACCAGATATCTAATACCAGACACCAGATAACTAATACCAGACACCAGATGACTAATACCAGACACCAGATTCCTAATACCAGACACCAGATTCCTAATACCAGACACCAGAAACTAATACCAGACACCAGATAACTAATACCAGACACCAGATTTCTTATACCAGACACCAGATAACTAATACCAGACACCAGAAACTAATACCAGACACCAGAAACTAATACCAGACACCAGAAACTAATACCAGACACCAGATAACTAATACCAGACACCAGATAACTAATACCAGACACCAGATAACTAATACTAGTCACCAGAAACTAATACCAGACACCAGATAACTAATACCAGACACCAGAAACTAATACCAGACACCAGATTCCTAATACCAGACACCAGATAACTAATACCAGACACCAGAAACTAATTCCAGACACCAGATAACTAATACCAGACTCCAGATAACTAATACCAGACACCAGATTCCTAATACCAGATACCAGATAACTAATACCAGACACCAGAAACTAATACGAGAAACCAGATAACTAATACCAGACACCAGATTCCTAATACCAGACACCAGATAACTAATACTAGTCACCAGAAACTAATACCAGACACCAGATAACTAATACCAGACACCAGAAACTAATACCAGACACCAGATAACTAATACAGACACCAGATATCTAATACCAGAACCCAGATAACTAATACCAGACAGCAGATAACTAATACCAGACACCAGATAACTAATACCAGACACCAGAAACTAATACCAGACACCAGATAACTAATACCAGACACCAGAAACTAATACCAGACACCAGATTCCTAATACCAGATACCAGATAACTAATACCAGACACCAGAAACTAGTACCAGACACCAGATTCCTAATACCAGACACCAGATAACTAATACCAGACACCAGAAACTAACACCAGATACCAGATAACTAATACCAGACACCAGATAACTAATACCAGATACCAGATAACTAATACCAGACAGCAGATAACTAATACCAGACACCAAATAACTAATACCAGACACCAGATTTCTAATACCAGACACCAGATAACTAATACCAGACACCAGAAACTAATACCAGACACCAGAAACTAGTACCAGACACCAGATAACTAATACCAGACACCAGAAACTAGTACCAGACACCAGATTCCTAATACCAGACACCAGATATCTAATACCAGACACCAGATATCTAGAACCAGACACCAGAAACTAATACCAGACACCAGATAACTAATACCAGACACCAGATATGTAATACTAGACACCAGATATCTAATACCAGACATCAGAAACTAATACTAGACACCAGATATCTAATACCAGACACCAGATAACTAATACCAGACACCAGAAACTAATACCAGACACCAGAAACTAATACCAGACATCAGATAACTAATACCAGACACCAGATATCTAGAACCAGACACCAGATAACTAATACCAGACACCAGATAACTAATACCAGACACCAGATAACTAATACCAGACACCAGATATCTAATACCAGTCACCAGATAACTAATACCAGACACCAGAAACTAGTACCAGACACCAGATAACTAATACCAGACACCAGATATCTAATACCAGACACCAGAAACTAATACCAGACACCAGATATATAATACCAGACACCAGATATCTAATACCAGACACCAGATAACTAATACCAGACACCAGATGACTAATACCAGACACCAGATAACTAATGCCGGACACCAGAAACTAATACCAGACACCAGATAACTAATACCAGACACCAGATAACTAATACCAGACACCAGGTAACTAATACCAGACACCAGAAACTAATACCAGACACCAGATAACTAGTAGCAGACACCAGATATCTAGAACCAGACACCAGAAACTAATACCAGACACCAGATAACTAATACCAGACACCAGATAACTAATACCAGACACCAGAAACTAATACCAGACACCAGATAACTAATACCAGACACCAGATATCTAATACCAGAACCCAGATAACTAATACCAGACAGCAGATAACTAATACCAGACACCAGATAACTAATACCAGACACCAGAAACTAATACCAGACACCAGATAACTAATACCAGACAGCAGATAACTAATACCAGATACCAGATAACTAATACCAGCCACCAGATAACTAATACCAGACACCAGATTCCTAATACCAGACACCAGATATCTAATACCAGACACCAGATTTCTAATACCAGACACCAGATTCCTAATACCAGACACCAGATAACTAATACCAGACACCAGAAACTAATGCCAGACACCAGATATCTAATACCAGACACCAGATAACTAATACCAAACACCAGAAACTAATACCAGACACCAGATAACTAATACCAGACACCAGATTCCTAATACCAGACACCAGATAACTAATACCAGACACCAGAAACTAACACCAGACACCAGAAACTAATACCAGACACCAGATAACTAATACCAGACACCAGATATCTAATACCAGACACCAGATTCCTAATACCAGACACCAGAAACTAATACCAGACACCAGAAACTAATACCAGACACCAGATAACTAATACTAGACACCAGATATCTAATACCAGACACCAGATATCTAATACCAGACACCAGATAACTAATACCAGACACCAGATAACTAATACCAGACACCAGATAACTAATACCAGACACCAGAAACTAATACCAGACACCAGATAACTAATACCAGACACCAGATATCTAGAACCAGACACCAGAAACTAATACCAGACACCAGATAACTAATACCAGACACCAGATATCTAATACCAGAACCCAGATAACTAATACCAGACAGCAGATAACTAATACCAGACACCAGATAACTAATACCAGACACCAGAAACTAATACCAGACACTAGATAACTAATACCAGACACCAGAAACTAATACCAGACACCAGATTCCTAATACCAGATACCAGATAACTAATACCAGACAACAGAAACTAGTACCAGACACCAGATTCCTAATACCAGACACCAGATAACTAATACCAGACACCAGAAACTAACACCAGATACCAGATAACTAATACCAGACACCAGAAACTAGTACCAGACACCAGATAACTAATACCAGACACCAGATAACTAATACCAGACACCAGAAACTAATACCAGACACCAAATAACTAATACCAGACACCAGAAACTAATACCAGACACCAGATTCCTAATACCAGATACCAGATAACTAATACCAGACACCAGAAACTAGTACCAGACACCAGATTCCTAATACCAGACACCAGAGAACTAATACCAGACACCAGAAACTAACACCAGATACCAGATAACTAATACCAGACACCAGAAACTAGTACCAGACACCAGATAACTAATACCAGACACCAGATAACTAATACCAGACAGCAGATAACTAATACCAGACACCATATAACTAATACCAGACACCAGATTTCTAATCCCAGACACCAGATAACTAATACCAGACACCAGAAACTAATACCAGACACCAGAAACTAGTACCAGACACCAGATAACTAATACCAGACACCAGAAACTACTACCAGACACCAGATTCCTAATACCAGACACCAGATATCTAATACCAGACACCAGATATCTAGAACCAGACACCAGAAACTAATACCAGACACCAGATAACTAATACCAGACACCAGATATCTAATACCAGACACCAGATATCTAATACCAGACATCAGAAACTAATACCAGACACCAGATATCTAATACCAGACACCAGATAACTAATACCAGACACCAGATAACTATTACCAGACACCAGATTCCTAATACCAGACACCAGATTCCTAATACCAGACACCAGATATCTAATACCAGACACCAGATAACTAATACCAGACACCAGATGACTAATACCAGACACCAGATTCCTAATACCAGACACCAGATTCCTACTACCAGACACCAGAAACTAATACCAGACACCAGATAACTAATACCAGACACCAGATAACTAACACCAGACACCAGAAACTAATACCAGACACCAGATAACTAATACCAGACACCAGATTTCTAATACCAGACACCAGATAACTAATACCAGACAACAGAAACTAATACCAGACACCAGAAACTAATACCAGACACCAAAAACTAATACCAGACACCAGATAACTAATACCAGACACCAGATAACTAATACCAGACACCAGATAACTAATACTAGTCACCAGAAACTAATACCAGACACCAGATAACTAATACCAGACACCAGAAACTAATACCAGACACCAGATTCCTAATACCAGACACCAGATAACTAATACCAGACACCAGAAACTAATACCAGACACCAGATAACTAATAACAGACTCCAGATAACTAATACCAGACACCAGATTCCTAATACCAGATACCAGATAACTAATACCAGACACCAGAAACTAATACGAGAAACCAGATAACTAATACCAGACACCAGATTCCTAATACCAGACACCAGATAACTAATACTAGTCACCAGAAACTAATACCAGACACCAGATAACTAATACCAGACACCAGAAACTAATACCAGACACCAGATAACTAATACAGACACCAGATATCTAATACCAGAACCCAGATAACTAATACCAGACAGCAGATAACTAATACCAGACACCAGATAACTAATACCAGACACCAGAAACTAATACCAGACACCAGATAACTAATACCAGACACCAGAAACTAATACCAGACACCAGATTCCTAATACCAGATACCAGATAACTAATACCAGACACCAGAAACTAGTACCAGACACCAGATTCCTACTACCAGACACCAGATAACTAATACCAGACACCAGAAACTAACACCAGATACCAGATAACTAATACCAGACACCAGATAACTAATACCAGACACCAGATAACTAATACCAGACAGCAGATAACTAATACCAGACACCAAATAACTAATACCAGACACCAGATTTCTAATACCAGACACCAGATAACTAATACCAGACACCAGAAACTAATACCAGACTCCAGAAACTAGTACCAGACACCAGATAACTAATACCAGACACCAGAAACTAGTACCAGACACCAGATTCCTAATACCAGACACCAGATATCTAATACCAGACACCAGATATCTAGAACCAGACACCAGAAACTAATACCAGACACCAGATAACTAATACCAGACACCAGATATCTAATACCAGACACCAGATATCTAATACCAGACATCAGAAACTAATACTAGACACCAGATATCTAATACCAGACACCAGATAACTAATACCAGACACCAGAAACTAATACCAGACACCAGAAACTAATACCAGACATCAGATAACTAATACCAGACACCAGATATCTAATACCAGACACCAGATTCCTAATACCAGACACCAGAAACTAATACCAGACACCAGAAACTAATACCAGACACCAGATAACTAATACTAGACACCAGATATCTAATACCAGACACCAGATATCTAATACCAGACACCAGATAACTAATACCAGACACCAGATAACTAATACCAGACACCAGATAACTAATACCAGACACCAGAAACTAATACCAGACACCAGATAACTAATACCAGACACCAGATATCTAGAACCAGACACCAGAAACTAATACCAGATACCAGATAACTAATACCAGACACCAGATATCTAATACCAGAACCCAGATAACTAATACCAGACAGCAGATAACTAATACCAGACACCAGATAACTAATACCAGACACCAGAAACTAATACCAGACACTAGATAACTAATACCAGACACCAGAAACTAATACCAGACACCAGATTCCTAATACCAGATACCAGATAACTAATACCAGACAACAGAAACTAGTACCAGACACCAGATTCCTAATACCAGACACCAGATAACTAATACCAGACACCAGAAACTAACACCAGATACCAGATAACTAATACCAGACACCAGAAACTAGTACCAGACACCAGATAACTAATACCAGACACCAGATAACTAATACCAGACACCAGAAACTAATACCAGACACCAAATAACTAATACCAGACACCAGAAACTAATACCAGACACCAGATTCCTAATAACAGATACCAGATAACTAATACCAGACACCAGAAACTAGTACCAGACACCAGATTCCTAATACCAGACACCAGAGAACTAATACCAGACACCAGAAACTAACACCAGATACCAGATAACTAATACCAGACACCAGAAACTAGTACCAGACACCAGATAACTAATACCAGACACCAGATAACTAATACCAGACAGCAGATAACTAATACCAGACACCATATAACTAATACCAGACACCAGATTTCTAATCCCAGACACCAGATAACTAATACCAGACACCAGAAACTAATACCAGACACCAGAAACTAGTACCAGACACCAGATAACTAATACCAGACACCAGAAACTACTACCAGACACCAGATTCCTAATACCAGACACCAGATATCTAATACCAGACACCAGATATCTAGAACCAGACACCAGAAACTAATACCAGACACCAGATAACTAATACCAGACACCAGATATCTAATACCAGACACCAGATATCTAATACCAGACATCAGAAACTAATACCAGACACCAGATATCTAATACCAGACACCAGATAACTAATACCAGACACCAGATAACTATTACCAGACACCAGATTCCTAATACCAGACACCAGATTCCTAATACCAGACACCAGATATCTAATACCAGACACCAGATAACTAATATTAGACACCAGATGACTAATACCAGACACCAGATTCCTAATACCAGACACCAGATTCCTAATACCAGACACCAGAAACTAATACCAGACACCAGATAACTAATACCAGACACCAGATAACTAACACCAGACACCAGAAACTAATACCAGACACCAGATAACTAATACCAGACACCAGATTTCTAATACCAGACACCAGATAACTAATACCAGACAACAGAAACTAATACCAGACACCAGAAACTAATACCAGACACCAAAAACTAATACCAGACACCAGATAACTAATACCAGACACCAGATAACTAATACCAGACACCAGATAACTAATACTAGTCACCAGAAACTAATACCAGACACCAGATAACTAATACCAGACACCAGAAACTAATACCAGACACCAGATTCCTAATACCAGACACCAGATAACTAATACCAGACACCAGAAACTAATACCAGACACCAGATAACTAATAACAGACTCCAGATAACTAATACCAGACACCAGATTCCTAATACCAGATACCAGATAACTAATACCAGACACCAGAAACTAATACGAGAAACCAGATAACTAATACCAGACACCAGATTCCTAATACCAGACACCAGATAACTAATACTAGTCACCAGAAACTAATACCAGACACCAGATAACTAATACCAGACACCAGAAACTAATACCAGACACCAGATAACTAATACAGACACCAGATATCTAATACCAGAACCCAGATAACTAATACCAGACAGCAGATAACTAATACCAGACACCAGATAACTAATACCAGACACCAGAAACTAATACCAGACACCAGATAACTAATACCAGACACCAGAAACTAATACCAGACACCAGATTCCTAATACCAGATACCAGATAACTAATACCAGACACCAGAAACTAGTACCAGACACCAGATTCCTACTACCAGACACCAGATAACTAATACCAGACACCAGAAACTAACACCAGATACCAGATAACTAATACCAGACACCAGATAACTAATACCAGACACCAGATAACTAATACCAGACAGCAGATAACTAATACCAGACACCAAATAACTAATACCAGACACCAGATTTCTAATACCAGACACCAGATAACTAATACCAGACACCAGAAACTAATACCAGACTCCAGAAACTAGTACCAGACACCAGATAACTAATACCAGACACCAGAAACTAGTACCAGACACCAGATTCCTAATACCAGACACCAGATATCTAATACCAGACACCAGATATCTAGAACCAGACACCAGAAACTAATACCAGACACCAGATAACTAATACCAGACACCAGATATCTAATACCAGACACCAGATATCTAATACCAGACATCAGAAACTAATACTAGACACCAGATATCTAATACCAGATACCAGATAACTAATACCAGACACCAGAAACTAATACCAGACACCAGAAACTAATACCAGACATCAGATAACTAATACCAGACACCAGATATCTAGAACCAGACACCAGATAACTAATACCAGACACCAGATAACTAATACCAGACACCAGATAACTAATACCAGACACCAGATATCTAATACCAGTCACCAGATAACTAATACCAGACACCAGAAACTAGTACCAGACACCAGATAACTAATACCAGACACCAGATATCTAATACCAGACACCAGAAACTAATACCAGACACCAGATATATAATACCAGACACCAGATATCTAATACCAGACACCAGATAACTAATACCAGACACCAGATGACTAATACCAGACACCAGATAACTAATACCAGACACCAGAAACTAATACCAGACACCAGATAACTAATACCAGACACCAGATAACTAATACCAGACACCAGATAACTAATACCAGACACCAGAAACTAATACCAGACACCAGATAACTAGCACCAGACACCAGATATCTAGAACCAGACACCAGAAACTAATACCAGACACCAGATAACTAATACCAGACACCAGATAACTAATACCAGAACCCAGATAACTAATACCAGACAGCAGATAACTAAGACCAGACACCAGATAACTAATACCAGACACCAGAAACTAATACCAGACACCAGATAACTAATACCAGACACCAGAAACTAATACCAGACACCAGATTCCTAATACCAGACACCAGATAACTAATACCAGACACCAGAAACTAGTACCAGACACCAGATTCCTAATACCAGACACCAGATAACTAATACCAGACACCAGAAACTAACACCAGATACCAGATAACTAATACCAGACACCAGATAACTAATACCAGACACCAGATAACTAATACCAGACAGCAGATAACTAATACCAGACACCAGATAACTAATATTGGACACCAGATAACTAATACCAGACACCAGATTCCTAATACCAGACACCATATATCTAATACCAGACACCAGATAACTAATACCAGACACCAGATGACTAATACCAGACACCAGATAACTAATACCAGACACCAGAAACTAATACCAGACACCAGATATCTAATACCAGACACCAGATAACTAATACCAGACACCAGAAACTAATACCAGACACCAGAAACTAATACCCGACACCAGATAACTAATAGCAGACACCAGATAACTAGAACCAGACACCAGAAACTAGTACCAGACACCAGATTCCTAATACCAGACACCAGATATCTAATACCAGACACCCGAAACTAATACCAGACACCAGAAACTAATACAAGACACCAAATAACTAATACCAGACACCAGAAACTAATACCAGACACCAGATAACTAATACCAGACACCAGATATCTAATACCAGACACCAGATAACTAATACCAGACACCAGATATCTAATACCAGACACCAGATTCCTAATACCAGACACCAGAAACTAATACCAGACACCAAAAACTAATACCAGACACCAGATAACTAATACCAGACACCAGATAACTAATACCAGACACCAGAAACTAACACCAGACACCAGAAACTAATACCAGACACCAGATAACTAATACCAGACACCAGATATCTAATACCAGACACCAGATTCCTAATACCAGACACCAGAAACTAATACCAGACACCAAAAACTAATACCAGACACCAGATAACTAATACCAGACACCAGATATCTAATACCAGACACCAAAAACTAATACCAGACACCAAATAACTAATACCAGACACCAGATGACTAATACCAGACACCAGATATCTAATACCAGACACCAGAAACTAATACAAGACACCAAATAACTAATACCAGACACCAGAAACTAATACCAGACACCAGATAACTAATACCAGACACCAGATAACTAATACCAGACACCAGAAACTAACACCAGACACCAGAAACTAATACCAGACACCAGATAACTAATACCAGACACCAGATATCTAATACCAGACACCAGATTCCTAATACCAGACACCAGAAACTAATACCAGACACCAAAAACTAATACCAGACACCAGATAACTAATACCAGACACCAGATATCTAATACCAGACACCAAAAACTAATACCAGACACCAAATAACTAATACCAGACACCAGATGACTAATACCAGACACCAGATAACTAA
Organism: Tachina lurida; assembly: GCA_944452675.1. Classification (NCBI taxonomy): domain Eukaryota; kingdom Metazoa; phylum Arthropoda; class Insecta; order Diptera; family Tachinidae; genus Tachina; species Tachina lurida. The sequence goes on from CALYBX010000001.1 coordinate 1,050,978, forward strand.
TACCAGACACCAGAAACTAATACCAGACACCAGATATCTAATACCAGACACCAGATAACTAATACCAGACACCAGAAACTAATACCAGACACCAGATATCTAATACCAGACACCAAAAACTAATACCAGACACCAGATAACTAATACCAGACACCAGATGTCTAATACCAGACACCAGATTCCTAATACCAGACACCAGATATCTAATACCAGACAACAGAAACTAACACCAGACACCAGAAACTAATACCAGACACCAGATAACTAATACCAGTCACCAGAAACTAATACCAGACACCAGATAACTAATACCAGACACCAGAAACTAATACCAGACACCAGAAACTAGTACCAGACACCAGATTCCTAATACCAGACACCAGATAACTAATATTAGACACCAGATAACTAATACCAGACACCAGACAACTAATACCAGACACCAGATAACTAATATTAGACACCAGATAACTAATACCAGACACCAGGGCCCTATTCCACAAAAAACTTATCAATTTTTCACTTTGCACTTATCAATTTGCATTTTTTTGCAAAGTGATAAGTGTTTCTGTTCCACAATATACTTTGCAAATTTCACTTCGCACTAAGCATATTTTTGCAAAGACTTTGCTCTCTTTGTAAATTTATTGCACTCTTTTCAAAGTATTCGCGCTCTTTGTAAAGTCTTTGCGTTCTCCTGCAAAGTGAGTGTGCAAAGTGTTCCAGAAAACATTTAATCATCTTTGCATTTCTGTTTTATCACTTTTCACTTTGTATTGCTAATAGAAGTTGTTAAAATGACCCGCAAAATGAAAATGAAAAAAACTTGCAGTTTTAAATGTAATCCAAGAAAAAAAATTTTATTTGGTAGTTTTGAAAGCAATAAAGTAAGTATTTTTTCTTAAAATTTAAAATGAATTTTAAATTTATTTATTTGAAGTTATTCATAAAAAAATTTCTTAAAATAGATTTCAAATATATTTTATTTTTTAATGAATATAATCCTTAGATCATAATTAAGTTTATATTTCATTTTGAAGGTTAATAAATTATATAAACAGGCTTCCTGGGAGGAAGTTTTGAAAAAAGCCCAACCCTGCAACTGGCGTCGGCCCAAAAAACATAGATTTATGCGCGGGATGGTTTGTTTGGACTCTGGAAGAGTCGGACATTGGTAAATAATACACCCTAAATAATAAACCCTAAAAATGCCCCAAAAGAAACACCGCTTTTACAGTGGAAAAATGAAACAGCAAAAAGATCAATTTTATTCAAAAACTAGGCATTAGGAAAAGTATTGTAGCAAAGAAGTAAGCCTTTCCATTCCGCTCGCATTATTCATATTATTAATTTTCTCCTTCAACATTTTCCACATCCAATTCCTCGATTTCACTGTCATTTTCTTCAATCGGTTGCATGTTTTCACTACTGCTTCCGATGCTACAGGCAATATTGTGTAAGACGGTACAAGCAATAACTAACTTTCCTGCAAACTCAGGTCTCAGTCGCAAATAGTTTAGACATGGGAATCTCTCTTTAAGAATGCCAAAACTATTCTCAATTATGCGCCGTGTTTTTTTGTGGTAACGATTGAAAGCCTCTTCAGCAGGGTTATCGGGATTTCGGCGTAATGGTGGTATCAACCAGTTTTTCAGTACATAACCACCCAAAAAAACAGCATCCAAATGAAATGGTCTCCATCCATTGTCAAATCTTTGGCTTACAGCCGAATTTCGTAACACCCTTGAGTCATGAACGCTGCCCGGCCAAATTTACACTGTAAAATGTGTAGTCTGGCCCGCTTATCATCATCACATTTAATGAGTGGTTCCCATGCCGGTCAACATATCCTTCTACGTATAATGTAGGCGCATCAATTTTATTGATTGTACCATCCACGCAACCACATACACAAGGGAATCCACCCATCATAAAAAATTTTTCAGCAATACCACTACTGAGTTCTCGTTGTACCTTCATAGTGAACAGACGTAATAGCGGAATTTTTCTTATATACAAACTAAACAAAAAAATACAAAAATATTCGTAGTACATATTAACTTTGATAAATAAGCATTTTTTTGCTTTGATAATATTTTTACATATAGAAATAACAAAAACAAAAAAAAAAACCGTAAACAATTAAACATACAAAATACCCTTGAGGAATACTCTTTATGAGTACCCCAGAGGAAAAAAATAGTGAAGTGAGTTCTAACGGCAGAAATGCCTATTTTACTGTGAGTTTTGATGCTCATAATGATAACAATAAAAATAAAAAATCTGATAATAATCTTGCGTTGAGTTCTGAAGCTCTTAATAAAAATCAAAAATCTGATAGACTTTTTCTAACGACAAAACCACAGTTTCGTCAGCGATCTACTTCGCTTTGTCCAATGCCAACTAGTGAATCGTTGACATTATTGCCTAGTACTTCTACATTTAACTCAGCGATATCATCCGCTTCGGGCTCGAGGTCAACAATTAAACAAGTTGTTACTGAAGACAACAGTAGTACAAAACCAAAGGTACAAGTAGGAATGGACAGATATATAACCATTTTAAAGCGCGGGCGAAGCCCAAATTCTACTAAAATTGGATCCGCCCCAAAGATGTCTAGGGACAACAGCACATCTTCTATCAATCGTCAAAATCGTTTTTCATTATTGCAAGACAAAAACGACAAGCCCGCCGCATCATCGCAAAAGTCTTTTAAGCCACCACCTATTTATCTGAGAGAAAAAAATTCAAACGCGCTTCTAAAAAATCTACTGTCGACCATTGGTGAAAATACTTTTCACATCATTCCAATTAAACGAGGTAATATTGATGAAACTAAAATCCAAATATATGATGAAAAAGATTTCCGAAAAATTGTTAGTGAGTTTGAAAAAAATAAAACAAATTTTTATACATATCAACTTAAGAGTGCTAAAGGCCTACAAATAGTATTAAAGGGCATAGATTCATATGTTGAGCCTGAAGAAGTAAAATGTGCAGTTATCGAACAAGGATTTAAGGTAAAAAATGTTACCAATATAATCAATAGAGAGAAGATTCCCCAGCCTCTATTTCGTGTTGAACTGGAGCCGAATGATATACAGTTAAAGAAAAATGAGACGCACCCAATTTATAGTCTAAAATACCTTTTACACCGAAAAATCACAGTTGAAGAGCCACGTAAGCGTTCAGGTCCCGTACAGTGCCATAATTGCCAAGAATATGGCCACACAAAAACCTACTGCAAATTACCTACAGTTTGTGTTATCTGCGGTGAATTGCATGGTACTGCTAACTGTACCAAGCCAAAAGTACAAGCTGAAAAAAAATGCAGTAATTGTGGAGAAAATCACACCGCTAATTACAGAGGATGCCGTGTATATTCTTTCGTTAAACAGGATATGGGTCAAAAATCTAAATTAGCTCCAGTTCAATCAGCAAATGCTTACTCCGCCACTCTTCCTCAAACTAGCCAACTAGTAACTTCACGTGTATCGTATGCCGATGCTGCTAAGACTAGTTCTATTCCCACACAAAATGTTCCACCGCCAAGTAATTCAACGAATGCAAACTCTAGCTTTAACTTTAGTCGTCTTGAAGCTACTATTGAGAATCTGGTGCTAACTATAAACAACTTTACAACAAATATGACTTCCATGATGCAAGAAATGCTGAGAATGCAGAATACTCTGCTTCAAGCATTAGTCAACAAACAATGAACACGTTAAAACTATGTTTCTGGAACGCAAACGGCATTCGCCAACATAAAAATGAACTTGAGCACTTCCTCACGGAAAAAAATATTGATATAATGATGGTCTCTGAGACTCACTTGACTTCGAGAAGCTGCTTTAAGATAAATGGTTACACTCTATATGATTCAAAGGACCCGAGAGGGAGAGCATGCGGTGGATCAGCAATTCTAATTAAGTCAAGACTCAAGCACTATATCCTTGAGAACGTTAGTGAAGAATATATGCAAGCTACGAATATTTTCGTAGAAAATTTTTGTTCGAATTTCGTGATATCATCAATTTACTCACCTCCCAGATTTTCAGTTACCGAAGATCAGTATGAGAAGTTCTACAAATCGCTTGGATCTTGTTTCGTGGCAGCTGGTGACTACAATGCAAAACATACGTACTGGGGCTCGCGTCTTGTTACACCTAGAGGTAGAGCGTTGTTTAATACAATTTCAAAAATGGGCTTAGATGTTATTTCGAGTGGGGAGCCTACTTACTGGCCTACTGACGTAAGAAAAATTCCAGATGTTATAGATTTTGGCGTCACGAAAAATATCCATAGGGACTTAATTCACGTAGAGAGCTCTGTAGATCTGTCCTCCGATCACTCTCCCACAATAGTTACAATTTTCAACCCACTAAGGAGTGATTTAACTAACTTATATGCGAAAACGATTAATAGGGTCAACTGGCTAGGATTCAAAAAATATATTAGTAGTCACTGCGTAGAAAACAGTCAGCTAAGATCACCTGATGATATTGAATTTAATATTGCCAATATTACCGAATATATTAAACAGGCTGCTGAACATGCCACTACTTCCTATCCGCAGACTGGCTTTAATAGAATTTATTCTACGGAAATTGAACGTCTCGTATGTGAAAAAAGGAGAGCTAGAAGAGAATGGCAACAACACCGATCACCCCTAAATAAAATCAGACTTAAAGAATGTACTAAACGACTCAAAGAGCTGCTATCGTCGGAAAAGACTGCACTACTGGAAAAGTACCTAGAAGGTCTTGATGTAACGTCAACATCTAATTACTCTTTATGGCGCGCTACTAGAAATCTTAAAAGACCCGTTGATCTCAAATCACCATTGCGTACTTCGACTGGAGGCTGGGCAAGAAGCGATAGTGAGAAAGGTAACTTATTTTCTGAGCATTTAAAGTCTGTATTCACTCCCAATACATGTACGGGTGCTGAAGATTTACCGAGTGTAGTCTCTCTACCCCCTCGTCCCTTAAGGTTTAAGATGCATGAACTACAAAAAATAGTTGCTGAACTCGACCCTAAGAAAGCTCCAGGTATTGATGGCATTAGTAACAAGATGCTGATGAACTTGCCTCATATTGCAATAAGAATCTTGCTATTTATTTTTAATGCAATTTTACGAATGCAGTATTTTCCACATAACTGGAAACTTGCCAAGATTAAAATGATTCCAAAGCCAGGCAAAGATGTTACCAAGGCTGAGTCATATAGGCCTATAAGCTTACTTTCAACAATTTCAAAGCTTTTCGAAAAGCTGCTCATGACTAAATTGTCCACAATTTTAGCTGATAGTGGGTGCATTCCGGACCATCAATTTGGCTTTAGAAGTCAGCATAGCACTATTGAGCAAACGCATAGATTGGTTCAATTTGTAAGGAGGACATTTGAAGAAAAAAAGCATTGTTCTGCCCTTTTTATTGATGTTTCTCAGGCATTTGATAAAGTATGGCACGAAGGCTTAGTTTTAAAACTGAAGACATACCTACCAATAAACATACAAAAGCTTTTGGAAAGCTATATCCTTGATAGGAAATTTACTGTTGTGGAAGGAGACTTCATGAGTGTACCCGAGTCTATATCTTCTGGTGTGCCACAGGGCAGTATTCTGGGGCCAGTCTTGTATTTAATATATACTTGTGATATGCCTGTGAGCAATAACATCCACACTTCTACATTTGCCGATGATACAGCCTGTTTGAGTATTCACAAAAATCCTGATGAGGCATCCCGCAATCTCCAAGCACACATTACCCAGCTTGAAATATGGTTGAACTTATGGAGAATTAAAGTCAATGAACAAAAGTGTGTTCATATAACGTTTACCCTAAGAAAAGATACCTGTTCCCCCATTCGAATCAACAATCAAAATATTCCTCAACATTCTCAAGTCAAATACCTTGGCATACACCTTGATCGAAGGCTTACATGGAAATATCATATTGACTCTAAGTTAACCCAAATGAAACTTAAATTGACTCAAATATATTGGTTAATTGGCAGAAATTCAACACTCAGCCTAGACTGCAAACTCTTGATATACAAGTCGCTCTTGAAGCCAATATGGTGCTACGGAATTCAGCTATGGGGCACTGCTTCAGCTTCAAATGTGGATAGAATCCAACGAAGGCAAAACAGAATTTTACGTTTGATAACATCTGCTCCATGGTACGTTAAAAATTCAAATATTCATCGTGATTTAAATATGCCACTAGTGAGTGAAGAAATTGCAAAATACGCAGGCAAATATTTAACTAAACTCGAGTCACATCCTAATCCGCTTGCCCGTAATATTTTGAGCTTTACTGGACACATCCGCTTAAAAAAGAGGGACACAAGGGCTCTTATACCCAACACTCCAGATGGGACTGCTTAACAATACTTCTTTTTGATTATCACTACTTATGTATTATTTATAACTATCACTAAGCTTATGTCCGATATTGGTCGGGCCTAATAATTATATTTAGATTTAAGATTTGATTACTTATTGTTAGTTCATTTTCGAAGATACAATAAATAAATATGTTTATGAAAAAAAAAAAAAAAAAAAAAAAAAAAAAAAAGCAATACCACTGACGTCATCAGACCACCGAGTTGGTTTTCAACCGACAAGGCATGCTTGCGCTGTGTGTTGTGCTCTAATTTTTTTTTCCAATTTTATTTAAAATGAAATCAACTTGATTTTGATTTACACGAAAGCATTCTTTAAAGTTAAGGTTTTGTAATCCAGAAAAATTAATTTGGTCTTTATAATTTCTTGTTATAACCGAGTCTTCACTATCATCGAACAGAAATTCACGTCTTAACATTTTGAAATCTTCACTAATTATAACAATATGAATTTGTAAAGTGATCGTTTACCTTGCAAATTTTTGACAAACTTATCAAAATTTGCTTTGCAAAAATATAATTTACAGTTATTGTGGAACGAAACAGCATAATTATTTGCAAAGTCTTTACAAATTACACTTTTCAATATTAACTTCTCACTTTGCACAAGAGAACGTACGTGGAACAGAAATGGGAAAGAGAGCATAAAAATTGCAAAGACTTTGCCAATTACACTTATCAATTTCAACTTATCACTTATCAAATTTTACAGTTATGAGGAACAAAAAGTTTTGCGAATTGATTAAAAATTTGATAAGTGCAAAGTGAAAAGTTGATAAGTTGTTTTGTGGAATAGGGCCCAGATAACTAATACCAGACACCAGAAACTAATACCAGACACCAGATAACTAATACCAGACACCAGAAACTAATACCAGACACCAGAAACTAATACCAGACACCAGATAACTAATACCAGACACCAGATATCTAATACCAGACACCAGAAACTAATACCAGACACCAGATAACTAATACCAGACACCAGAAACTAATACCAGACACCAGAAACTAATACCAGACACCAGAAACTAATACCAGACACCAGATAACTAATACCAGACACCAGAAACTAGTACCAGACACCAGAAACTAATACCAGACACCAGATAACTATTACCAGACACCAGAAACTAATACCAGACACCAATTAACTAATACCAGATACCAGATTTCTACTACCAGACACCAGAAACTAATACCAGACACCAGATAACTAATACCAGACACCAGATAACTAACACCAGACACCAGAAACTAATACCAGACACCAGAAACTAATACAAGACACCAAAAAACTAATACCAGACACTAGAAACTAATACCAGACACCAGATAACTAATACCAGACACCAGATAACTAATACCAGACACCAGAAACTAATACCAGACACCAGATAACTAATACCAGACACCAGATAACTAATACCAGACACCAGATTCCTAATACCAGACACCAGATAACTAATACCAGACACCAGAAACTAATACTAGACACCAAATAACTAATACCAGACACCAGATTTTTAATACCAGACACCAGATTCCTAATACCAGACACCAGATTCCTAATACGAGACACCAGAAACTAATACCAGACACCAGATAACTAATACCAGACAGCAGATAACTAATACCAGACACCAGATAACTAATACCAGACACCAGAAACTAATACCAGACACCAGATAACTAATACCAGACACCAGATTCCTAATACCAGACACCAGATAACTAATACCAGACACCAGAAACTAACACCAGATACCAGATAACTAATACCAGACACCAGATAACTAATACCAGACACCAGATAACTAATACCAGACAGCAGATAACTAATACCAGACACCAGATAACTAATATTAGACACCAGATAACTAATACCAGACACCAGATAACTAATACCAGACACCAGAAACTAGTACCAGACACCAGATTCCTAATACCAGACACCAGATATCTAATACCAGACACCAGAAACTAATACCAGACACCAGAAACTAATACAAGACACCAAATAAAAAATTCCAGACACCAGATTCCTAATACCAGACACCAGATTCCTAATACCAGACACCAGAAACTAATACCAGTCACCAGAAACTAATACCAGACACCAGATAACTAATACCAGACACCAGAAACTAATACCAGACACCAGAAACTAGTACCAGACACCAGATAACTAATACCAGACACCAGATAACTAATACCAGACACCAGATATCTAATATTAGACACCAGATAACTAATACCAGACACCAGATATATAATACCAGACACCAGATATCTAATACCAGACACCAGAAACTAATACCAGACACCAAATAACTAATACCAGACACCAGATTTCTAATACCAGACACCAGATTCCTAATACCAGACACCAGAAAGTAATACCAGACACCATATAACTAATACCAGACACCAGATAACTAATACCAGACAGCAGATAACTAATACCAGACACCAGATAACTAATACCAGACACCAGAAACTAATACCAGACACCAGAAACTAGTACCAGACACCAGATTCCTAATACCAGACACCAGATATCTAATACCAGACACCAGAAACTAATACCAGACACCAGAAACTAATACAAGACACCAAATAACTAATACCAGACACCAGATTCCTAATACCAGACACCAGATATCTAATACCAGACACCAGAAACTAATACCAGACACCAGATATCTAATACCAGACACCAGATAACTAATACCAGACACCAGATAACTAATACCAGACACCAGAAACTAATACCAGACACCAGATAACTTATACCAGACACCAGAAACTAGTACCAGACACCAGATTCCTAATACCAGACACCAGATAACTAATACCAGACACCAGAAACTAATACTAGACACCAAATAACTAATACCAGACACCAGATTTCTAATACCAGACACCAGATTCCTAATACCAGACACCAGAAACTAATACCAGACACCAGATAACTAATACCAGACACCAGAAACTAACACCAGACACCAGAAACTAATACCAGACACCAGATAACTAATACCAGACACCAGAAACTAGTACCAGACACCAGATTCCTAATACCAGACACCAGATATCTAATACCAGACACCAGAAACTAATACCAGACACCAGAAACTAATACAAGACACCAAATAACTAATACCAGACACCAGATTCCTAATACCAGACACCAGATATCTAATACCAGACACTAGAAACTAATACCAGACACCAGATATCTAATACCAGACACCAGATAACTAATACCAGACACCAGATAACTAATACCAGACACCAGATAACTAATACCAGACACCAGATAACTAATACCAGACACCAGATTCCTAATACCAGACACCAGATATCTAATACCAGACACCAGATAACTAATACCAGACACCAGATAACTAATACCAGACACCAGAAACTAATACCAGACACCAGAAACTAATACCAGACACCAGATAACTAATACCAGACACCAGATAACTAATACCAGACAGCAGATAACTAATACCAGACACCAGATAACTAATATTAGACACCAGAAACTAGTACCAGACACCAGATAACTAATACCAGACACCAGATAACTAATACCAGACACCAGATATCTAATACCAGACACCAGATAACTAATACCAGACACCAGATATATAATACCAGACACCGAATATCTAATACCAGACACCAGAAACTAATACCAGACACCAAATAACTAATACCAGACACCAGATTTCTAATACCAGACACCAGATTCCTAATACCAGACACCAGAAACTAATACCAGACACCAGAAACTAATACCAGACACCAGATAACTAATACCAGACACCAGATAACTAATACCAGACAGCAGATAACTAATACCAGACACCAGATAACTAATATTAGACACCAGATATCTAATACCAGACACCAGATATCTAATACCAGACACCAGATATCTAGAACCAGACACCAGAAACTAATACCAGACACCAGATAACTAATACCAGACACCAGATAACTAATACCAGACACCAGATATCTAGAACCAGACATCAGAAACTAATACCAGACACCAGATAACTAATACCAGACACCAGATAACTAATACCAGACAGCAGATAACTAATACAAGACAGCAGTAAACTAATACCAGACACCAGATAACTAATACCAGACACCAGATAACTAATACCAGACACCAGAAACTAGCACCAGACACCAGAAACTAATACCAGACACCAGATAACTAATACCAGACACCAGAAACTAGTACCAGACACCAGATTCCTAATACCAGACACCAGATATCTAATACCAGACACCAGAAACTAATACCAGACACCAGAAACTAATACAAGACACCAAATAACTAATACCAGACACCAGATTCCTAATACCAGACACCAGATATCTAATACCAGACACCAGAAACTAATACCAGACACCAGATATCTAATACCAGACACCAGATAACTAATACCAGACACCAGATAACTAATACCAGACACCAGAAACTAATACCAGACACCAGATAACTAATACCAGACACCAGAAACTAGTACCAGACACCAGATTCCTAATACCAGACACCAGATTACTAATACCAGACACCAGAAACTAATACTAGACACCAAATAACTAATACCAGACACCAGATTCCTAATACCAGACACCAGAAACTAATACCAGACACCAGATAACTAATACCAGACACCTTAAACTAACACCAGACACCAGAAACTAATACCAGACACCAGATAACTAATACCAGACACCAGAAACTAGTACCAGACACCAGATTCCTAATACCAGACACCAGATATCTAATACTAGACACCAGAAACTAATACAAGACACCAGAAACTAATACAAGACACCAAATAACTAATACCAGACACCAGATATCTAATACCAGACACTAGAAACTAATACCAGACACCAGATATCTAATACCAGACACCAGATAACTAATACCAGACACCAGATAACTAATACCAGACACCAGATAACTAATACCAGACACCAGATTCCTAATACCAGACACCAGATATCTAATACCAGACACCAGATAACTAATACCAGACACCAGATAACTAATACCAGACACCAGAAACTAATACCAGACACCAGAAACTAATACCAGACACCAGATAACTAATACCAGACACCAGATAACTAATACCAGACAGCAGATAACTAATACCAGACACCAGATAACTAATATTAGACACCAGATATCTAATACCAGACACCAGATATCTAGAACCAGACACCAGAAACTAATACCAGACACCAGATAACTAATACCAGACACCAGATAATTAATACCAGACACCAGATAAATAGAACCAGACACCAGAAACTAATACCAGACACCAGATAACTAATACCAGACACCAAAGACTAATACCAGACACCAGAAACTAATATCAGACACCAGATAACTAATACCAGACACCAGAAACTAATACCAGACACCAGAAACTAATACCAGACACCAGATAACTAATACCAGACACCAGATAACTAATATTAGACACCAGATATCTAATACCAGACACCAGATAACTAATACCAGACACCAGATAACTATTACCAGACACCAGAAACTAATACCAGACACCAGATAACTAATACCAGACACCAGATATCTAGAACCAGACACCAGAAACTAATACCAGACACCAGATAACTAATACCAGACACCAGAAACTAATACCAGACACCAGAAACTAATACCAGACACCAGATAACTAATACCAGACACCAGAAACTAATACCAGACACCAGAAACTAATACCAGACACCAGATAACTAATACCAGACACCAGATATCTAATACCAGACACCAAAAACTAATACCAGACACCAGATAACTAATACCAGACACCAGATATCTAATACCAGACACCAGATTCCTAATACCAGACACCAGAAACTAATACCAGACACCAGAAACTAACACCAGATACCAGATAACTAATACCAGACACCAGATAAGTAATACCAGACACCAGATAACTAATACCAGACAGCAGATAACTAATACCAGACACCAGATAACTAATACCAGACACCAGATAACTAATACCAGACACCAGAAACTAATACCAGACACCAGATAACTAATACCAGACACCAGATATCTAGAACCAGACACCAGAAACTAATACCAGACACCAGATAACTAATACCAGACACCAGAAACTAATACCAGACACCAGAAACTAACACCAGACACCAGAAACTAATACCAGACACCAGAAACTAATACCAGACACCAGATAACTAATACCAGACACCAGATATCTAATACCAGACACCAAAAACTAATACCAGACACCAGATAACTAATACCAGACACCAGATATCTAATACCAGACACCAGATTCCTAATACCAGACACCAGAAACTAATACCAGACACCAGAAACTAACACCAGATACCAGATAACTAATACCAGACACCAGATAACTAATGCCAGACACCAGAAACTAATACCAGACACCAGATAACTAATACCAGACACCAGATAACTAATACCAGACACCAGATAACTAATACCAGACACCAGAAACTAATACCAGACACCAGATAACTAATACCAGACACCAGATATCTAGAACCAGACACCAGAAACTAATACCAGACACCAGATAACTAATACCAGACACCAGATATCTAATACCAGACACCAGAAACTAATACCAGACACCAGAAACTAACACCAGATACCAGATAACTAATACCAGACACCAGATAACTAATACCAGACACCAGATAACTAATACCAGACACCAGATATCTAATACCAGAACCCAGATAACTAATACCAGACAGCAGATAACTAATACCAGACACCAGATAACTAATACCAGACACCAGAAACTAATACCAGACACCAGATAACTAATACCAGACACCAGAAACTAATACCAGACACCAGAAACTAATACCAGACACCAGATAACTAATACCAGACACCAAAAACTAATACCAGACACCAGAAACTAATACCAGACACCAGATAACTAATACCAGACACCAGATATCTAATACCAGACACCAAAAACTAATACCAGACACCAGATAACTAATACCAGACACCAGATATCTAATACCAGACACCAGATTCCTAATACCAGACACCAGAAACTAATACCAGACAACAGATAACTAATACCAGACACCAGATAACTAATACCAGACACCAGATAACTAATATTAGACACCAGATAACTAATACCAGACACCAGATAACTAATACCAGACACCAGATATCTAATACCAGACACCAGATATCTAATACCAGACACCAGATAACTAATACCAGACACCAGATAACTAATACCAGACACCAGATAACTAATACCAGACACCAGATAACTAATACCAGACACCAGATAACTAATACCAGACACCAGATGACTAATACCAGACACCAGATAACTAATACCAGACACCAGAAACTAATACCAGACACCAGATAACTAATACCAGACACCAGATAACTAATACTAGTCACCAGAAACTAATACCAGACACCAGATATCTAATACCAGATACCAGATAACTAATACCAGACACCAGATAACTAATACCAGACACCAGATTCCTAATACCAGACAACAGATAACTAATACCAGACACCAGATAACTAATACCAGACACCAGATAACTAATACCAGACACCAGATAACTAATACCAGACACCAGATGACTAATACCAGACACCAGATAACTAATACCAGACACCAGAAACTAATACCAGACACCAGATAACTAATACCAGACAGCAGATAACTAATACCAGACACCAGATAACTAATACCAGACACCAGAAACTAATACCAGACACCAAATAACTAATACCAGACACCAGATTTCTAATACCAGACACCAGAAACTAATACCAGAACCCAGATAACTAATACCAGACAGCAGATAAATAATACCAGACACCAGATAACTAATACCAGACACCAGATTCCTAATACCAGACAACAGACAACTAATACCAGACACCAGATAACTAATACCAGACACCAGATAACTAATATTAGACACCAGATAACTAATACCAGACACCAGATAACTAATACCAGACACGAGATAACTAATACCAGACACCAGATGACTAATACCAGACACCAGATAACTAATACCAGACACCAGAAACTAATACCAGACACCAGATAACTAATACCAGACAGCAGATTCCTAATACCAGACACCAGATATCTAATAATAGACACCAGAAACTAATACAAGACACCAGAAACTAATACCAGACACCAGATAACTAATACCAGACACCAGATAACTAATACCAGACACCAGATAACTAATACCAGACACCAGATTCCTAATACCAGATACCAGATAACTAATACTAGTCACCAGAAACTAATACCAGACACCAGATATCTAGAACCAGACACCAGAAACTAATACCAGACACCAGATAACTAATACCAGACACCAGATATCTAATATTAGACACCAGATAACTAATACCAGACACCAGATAACTAATACCAGACACCAGAAACTAGTACCAGACACCAGATTCCTAATACCAGACACCAGATATCTAATACCAGACACCAGAAACTAACACCAGACACCAGAAACTAATACCAGACACCAGATAACTAATACCAGTCACCAGATTCCTAATACCAGACACCAGATAACTAATACCAGACACCAGATTCCTAATACCAGACACCAGATATCTAATACCAGACACCAGATAACTAATACCAGACACCAGATAACTAATACCAGACACCAGAAACTAATACCAGACACCAGAAACTAATACCAGACACCAGATAACTAATACCAGACACCAGATAACTAATACCAGACAGCAGATAACTAATACCAGACACCAGATAACTAATATTAGACACCAGATATCTAATACCAGACACCAGATATCTAATACCAGACACCAGATATCTAGAACCAGACACCAGAAACTAATACCAGACACCAGATAACTAATACCAGACACCAGATATCTAATACCAGACACCAGATAACTAACACCAGACACCAGATAACTAATACCAGACACCAGATAACTAATACCAGACACCAGAAACTAATACCAGACACCAGATAACTAATACCAGACACCAGATATCTAATACCAGACACCAAAAACTAATACCAGACACCAGATAACTAATACCAGACACCAGATATCTAATACCCGAGACCAGATTCCTAATACCAGACACCAGAAACTAATACCAGACACCAGAAACTAATACCAGACACCAGAAACTAATACCAGACACCAGATAACTAATACCAGACACCAGAAACTAGTACCAGACACCAGATTCCTAATACCAGACACCAGATATCTAATACTAGACACCAGAAACTAATACAAGACACCAGAAACTAATACAAGACACCAAATAACTAATACCAGACACCAGATATCTAATACCAGACACTAGAAACTAATACCAGACACCAGATATCTAATACCAGACACCAGATAACTAATACCAGACACCAGATAACTAATACCAGACACCAGATAACTAATACCAGACACCAGATTCCTAATACCAGACACCAGATATCTAATACCAGACACCAGATAACTAATACCAGACACCAGATAACTAATACCAGACACCAGAAACTAATACCAGACACCAGAAACTAATACCAGACACCAGATAACTAATACCAGACACCAGATAACTAATACCAGACAGCAGATAACTAATACCAGACACCAGATAACTAATATTAGACACCAGATATCTAATACCAGACACCAGATATCTAATACCAGACACCAGATATCTAGAACCAGACACCAGAAACTAATACCAGACACCAGATAACTAATACCAGACACCAGATAATTAATACCAGACACCAGATATATAGAACCAGACACCAGAAACTAATACCAGACACCAGATAACTAATACCAGACACCAAAGACTAATACCAGACACCAGAAACTAATATCAGACACCAGATAACTAATACCAGACACCAGAAACTAATACCAGACACCAGAAACTAATACCAGACACCAGATAACTAATACCAGACACCAGATAACTAATATTAGACACCAGATATCTAATACCAGACACCAGATAACTAATACCAGACACCAGATAACTATTACCAGACACCAGAAACTAATACCAGACACCAGATAACTAATACCAGACACCAGATATCTAGAACCAGACACCAGAAACTAATACCAGACACCAGATAACTAATACCAGACACCAGAAACTAATACCAGACACCAGAAACTAATACCAGACACCAGATAACTAATACCAGACACCAGAAACTAATACCAGACACCAGATAACTAATACCAGACACCAGATATCTAATACCAGACACCAAAAACTAATACCAGACACCAGATAACTAATACCAGACACCAGATATCTAATACCAGACACCAGATTCCTAATACCAGACACCAGAAACTAATACCAGACACCAGAAACTAACACCAGATACCAGATAACTAATACCAGACACCAGATAAGTAATACCAGACACCAGATAACTAATACCAGACAGCAGATAACTAATACCAGACACCAGATAACTAATACCAGACACCAGATAACTAATACCAGACACCAGAAACTAATACCAGACACCAGATAACTAATACCAGACACCAGATATCTAGAACCAGACACCAGAAACTAATACCAGACACCAGATAACTAATACCAGACACCAGAAACTAATACCAGACACCAGAAACTAACACCAGACACCAGAAACTAATACCAGACACCAGAAACTAATACCAGACACCAGATAACTAATACCAGACACCAGATATCTAATACCAGACACCAAAAACTAATACCAGACACCAGATAACTAATACCAGACACCAGATATCTAATACCAGACACCAGATTCCTAATACCAGACACCAGAAACTAATACCAGACACCAGAAACTAACACCAGATACCAGATAACTAATACCAGACACCAGATAACTAATGCCAGACACCAGAAACTAATACCAGACACCAGATAACTAATACCAGACACCAGATAACTAATACCAGACACCAGATAACTAATACCAGACACCAGAAACTAATACCAGACACCAGATAACTAATACCAGACACCAGATATCTAGAACCAGACACCAGAAACTAATACCAGACACCAGATAACTAATACCAGACACCAGATATCTAATACCAGACACCAGAAACTAATACCAGACACCAGAAACTAACACCAGATACCAGATAACTAATACCAGACACCAGATAACTAATACCAGACACCAGATAACTAATACCAGACACCAGATATCTAATACCAGAACCCAGATAACTAATACCAGACAGCAGATAACTAATACCAGACACCAGATAACTAATACCAGACACCAGAAACTAATACCAGACACCAGATAACTAATACCAGACACCAGAAACTAATACCAGACACCAGAAACTAATACCAGACACGAGATAACTAATACCAGACACCAAAAACTAATACCAGACACCAGAAACTAATACCAGACACCAGATAACTAATACCAGACACCAGATATCTAATACCAGACACCAAAAACTAATACCAGACACCAGATAACTAATACCAGACACCAGATATCTAATACCAGACACCAGATTCCTAATACCAGACACCAGAAACTAATACCAGACAACAGATAACTAATACCAGACACCAGATAACTAATACCAGACACCAGATAACTAATATTAGACACCAGATAACTAATACCAGACACCAGATAACTAATACCAGACACCAGATATCTAATACCAGACACCAGATATCTAATACCAGACACCAGATAACTAATACCAGACACCAGATAACTAATACCAGACACCAGATAACTAATACCAGACACCAGATAACTAATACTAGTCACCAGAAACTAATACCAGACACCAGATATCTAATACCAGATACCAGATAACTAATACCAGACACCAGATAACTAATACCAGACACCAGATTCCTAATACCAGACAACAGATAACTAATACCAGACACCAGATAACTAATACCAGACACCAGATAACTAATACCAGACACCAGAAACTAATACCAGACACCAGATAACTAATACCAGACAGCAGATAACTAATACCAGACACCAGATAACTAATACCAGACACCAGAAACTAATACCAGACACCAAATAACTAATACCAGACACCAGATTTCTAATACCAGACACCAGAAACTAATACTAGAACCCAGATAACTAATACCAGACAGCAGATAAATAATACCAGACACCAGATAACTAATACCAGACACCAGATTCCTAATACCAGACAACAGACAACTAATACCAGACACCAGATAACTAATACCAGACACCAGATAACTAATATTAGACACCAGATAACTAATACCAGACACCAGATAACTAATACCAGACACGAGATAACTAATACCAGACACCAGATGACTAATACCAGACACCAGATAACTAATACCAGACACCAGAAACTAATACCAGACACCAGATAACTAATACCAGACAGCAGATTCCTAATACCAGACACCAGATATCTAATAATAGACACCAGAAACTAATACAAGACACCAGAAACTAATACCAGACACCAGATAACTAATACCAGACACCAGATAACTAATACCAGACACCAGATAACTAATACCAGACACCAGATTCCTAATACCAGATACCAGATAACTAATACTAGTCACCAGAAACTAATACCAGACACCAGATATCTAGAACCAGACACCAGAAACTAATACCAGACACCAGATAACTAATACCAGACACCAGATATCTAATATTAGACACCAGATAACTAATACCAGACACCAGATAACTAATACCAGACACCAGAAACTAGTACCAGACACCAGATTCCTAATACCAGACACCAGATATCTAATACCAGACACCAGAAACTAACACCAGACACCAGAAACTAATACCAGACACCAGATAACTAATACCAGTCACCAGATTCCTAATACCAGACACCAGATAACTAATACCAGACACCAGATTCCTAATACCAGACACCAGATATCTAATACCAGACACCAGATAACTAATACCAGACACCAGATAACTAATACCAGACACCAGAAACTAATACCAGACACCAGAAACTAATACCAGACACCAGATAACTAATACCAGACACCAGATAACTAATACCAGACAGCAGATAACTAATACCAGACACCAGATAACTAATATTAGACACCAGATATCTAATACCAGACACCAGATATCTAATACCAGACACCAGATATCTAGAACCAGACACCAGAAACTAATACCAGACACCAGATAACTAATACCAGACACCAGATATCTAATACCAGACACCAGATAACTAACACCAGACACCAGATAACTAATACCAGACACCAGATAACTAATACCAGACACCAGAAACTAATACCAGACACCAGATAACTAATACCAGACACCAGATATCTAATACCAGACACCAAAAACTAATACCAGACACCAGATAACTAATACCAGACACCAGATATCTAATACCCGAGACCAGATTCCTAATACCAGACACCAGAAACTAATACCAGACACCAGAAACTAACACCAGATACCAGATAACTAATACCAGACACCAGATAACTATTACCAGACACCAGATAACTAATACCAGACAGCAGATAACTAATACCAGACACCAGATAACTAATACCAGACACCAGATAACTAATACCAGACACCAGATAACTAATACCAGACACCAGAAACTAATACCAGACACCAGAAAGTAGTACCAGACACCAGATTCCTAATACCAGACACCAGATAACTAATATTAGACACCAGATAACTAATACCAGACAGCAGATAACTAATACCAGACACCAGATAACTAATATTAGACACCAGATAACTAATACCAGACACCAGATAACTAATACCAGACACCAGAAACTAATACCAGACACCAGATAACTAATACCAGACACCAGAAACTAATACCAGACACCAAAAACTAATACCAGACACCAGATAACTAATACCAGACACCAAATATCTAACACCAGACACCAAAAACTAATACCAGACACCAGATAACTAATACCAGACACCAGATTCCTAATACCAGACACCAGATATCTAATACCAGACACCAGATATCTAATACCAGACACCAGATAACTAATACCAGACACCAGATTCCTAATACCAGATACCAGATAACTAATACCAGACACCAGATAACTAATACCAGACACCAGATAACTAATACCAGACACCAATAACTAATACCAGACACCAAATAACTAATACCAGACACCAGATTTCTAATACCAGACACCAGAAACTAATACCAGACACCAGATAACTAATACCAGACACCAGATAACTAACACCAGACACCAGAAACTAATACCAGACACCAGAAACTAATAGAAGACACCAAATAACTAATACCAGACACCAGAAACTAATACCAGACACCAGATAACTAATACCAGACACCAGAAACTAATACCAGACACCAGAAACTAATACCAGTCACCAGAAACTAAAACCAGACACCAGATAACTAATATCAGACACCAGAAACTAATACCAGACACCAAAAACTAGTACCAGACACCAGAAACTAATACCAGACACCAGATAACTAATACCAGACACCAGAAACTAATACCAGACACCAGATAACTAATACCAGACACCAGAAACTAGTACAAGACACCAGATTCCTAATACCAGACACCAGATAACTAATATCAGACACCAGATTCCTAATACCAGACAGCAGATAACTAATACCAGACACCAGATAACTAATACCAGACACCAGATAACTAATACCAGACACCAGATAACTAATACCAGACACAAGAAACTAATACCAGACACCAGATAACTAATACCAGACACCAGAAACTAGTACCAGACACCAGATTCCTAATACCAGACACCAGATAACTAATACCAGACACCAGAAACTAATACTAGACACCAAATAACTAATACCAGACACCAGATTTCTAATACCAGACACCAGATTCCTAATACCAGACACCAGAAACTAATACCAGACACCAGAGAACTAATACCAGACACCAGATAACTAATACCAGACACCAGATAACTAATACCAGACAGCAGATAACTAATACCAGATACCAGATAACTAATACCAGACACCAGAAACTAATACCAGACACCAGATAACTAATACCAGACACCAGATTCCTAATACCAGACACCAGATAACTAATACCAGACACCAGAAACTAACACCAGATACCAGATAACTAATACCAGACACCAGATAACTAATACCAGACACCAGATAACTAATACCAGACAGCAGATAACTAATACCAGACACCAGATAACTAATATTAGACACCAGATAACTAATACCAGACACCAGATAACTAATACCAGCCACCAGAAACTAGTACCAGACACCAGATTTCTAATACCAGACACCAGATATCTAATACCAGACACCAGATAACTAATACCAGACACCAGATAACTAATACCAGACACCAGATGACTAATACCAGACACCAGATAACTAATACCAGACACCAGAAACTAATACCAGACACCAGAAACTAATACCAGACACCAGATAACTAATACCAGACACCAGATAACTAATACCAGACACCAGATAACTAATACCAGACACCAGAAACTAATACCAGACACCAGAAACTATTACCAGACACCAGAAACTAATACCAGACACCAGATATCTAATACCAGACACCAGATAACTAATACCAGACACCAGATGACTAATACCAGACACCAGATAACTAATACCAGACACCAGAAACTAATACCAGACACCAGAAACTAATACCAGACACCAGATAACTAATACCAGACACCAGATTCCTAATACCAGACACCAGATAACTAATACCAGACACCAGAAACTAATACCAGACACCAGATAACTAATACCAGACACCAGATATCTAATACCAGAACCCAGATAACTAATACCAGACAGCAGATAACTAATACCAGACACCAGATAACTAATACCAGACACCAGAAACTAATACCAGACACCAGATATCTAGAACCAGACACCAGAAACTAATACCAGACACCAGATAACTAATACCAGACACCAGATATCTAATACCAGACACCAGATAACTAATATTAGACACCAGATAACTAATACCAGACACCAGATAACTAATACTAGACACCAGAAACTAGTACCAGACACCAGATTCCTAATACCAGACAACAGATATCTAATACCAGACACCAGATAACTAATACCAGACACCAGATAACTTATACCAGACACCAGATGACTAATACCAGACACCAGATAACTAATACCAGACACCAGAAACTAATACCAGACACCAGAAACTAATACCAGACACCAGATAACTAATACCAGACACCAGATAACTAATACCAGACACCAGATAACTAATACCAGACACCAGAAACTAATACCAGACACCAGATAACTAATACCAGACACCAGATATCTAGAACCAGACACCAGAAACTAATACCAGACACCAGATAACTAATACCAGACACCAGATATCTAATACCAGAACTCAGATAACTAATACCAGACAGCAGATAACTAATACCAGACACCAGATAACTAATACCAGACACCAGAAACTAATACCAGACACCAGATAACTAATACCAGACACCAGAAACTAATACCAGACACCAGAAACTAATACCAGACACCAGATAACTAATACCAGACACCAGATAACTAATACCAGACACCAGATAACTAATACCAGACACCAGAAACTAATACCAGACACCAAATAACTAATACCAGACACCAGATTGCTAATACCGAAACCAGAAACTAATACCAGACACCACATAACTAATACCAGACACCAGATAACTAATACCAGACACCAGATATCTAGAACCAGACACCAGAAACTAATACCAGACACCAGATAACTAATACCAGACACCAGATATCTAATACCAGAACCCAGATAACTAATACCAGACACCAGAAACTAATACCAGACACCAGAAACTAGTACCAGACACCAGAAACTAATACCAGACACCAGATAACTAATACCAGACACCAGAAACTAATACCAGACACCAGATAACTAATACCAGACACCAGAAACTAGTACAAGACACCAGATTCCTAATACCAGACACCAGATAACTAATACCAGACACCAGAAACTAATACCAGACACCAAATAACTAATACCAGACACCAGATTTCTAATACCAGACACCAGGTAACTAATACCAGTCACCAGAAACTAATACCAGACACCAGATAACTAATACCAGACACCAGAAACTAATACCAGACACCAGATAACTAATACCAGTCACCAGAAACTAATACCAGACACCAGATAACTAATACCAGACACCAGAAACTAATACCAGACACCAGAAACTAGTACCAGACACCAGATTCCTAATACCAGACACCAGATATCTAATACCAGACACCAGATAACTAATACCAGACACCAGATGACTAATACCAGACACCAGATAACTAATACCAGACACCAAAAACTAATACCAGACACCAGATATCTAATACCAGACACCAGATAACTAATACCAGACACCAGATAACTAATACCAGACACCAGATAACTAATACCAGACACCAGATAACTAATACTAGTCACCAGAAACTAATACCAGACACCAGATAACTAATACCAGACACCAGAAACTAATACCAGACACCAGAAACTAATACCAGACACCAGATAACTAATACCAGACACCAGAAACTAATACCAGACACCAGAAACTAGTACCAGACACCAGATATCTAATACCAGACACCAGAATCTAATACCGGACACCAGATATCTAATACCAGACACCAGATATCTAATACCAGACACCAGATAACTAATACCAGACACCAGGTGACTAATACCAGACACCAGATAACTAATACCAGACACCAGGTGACTAATACCAGACACCAGAAACTAATACTAGTCACCAGAAACTAATACCAGACACCAGATAACTAATACCAGACACCAGAAACTAATACCAGACACCAGATTCCTAATACCAGACACCTGAAACTAATACCAGACAACAGATAACTAATATTAGACACCAGATAACTAATACCAGACACCAGATTTCTAATACCAGACACCAGATTCCTAATACCAGATACCAGATAACTAATACCAGACACCAGAAACTAATACCAGACACCAGATAACTAATACCAGACACCAGATTCCTAATACCAGACACCAGATAACTAATACTAGTCACCAGAAACTAATACCAGACACCAGAAACTAATACCAGACACCAGAAACTAATACCAGACACCCGATAACTAATACCAGACACCAGATGACTAATACCAGACACCAGATAACTAATACCAGACACCAGAAACTAATACCAGACACCAGATATCTAATACCAGACACCAGATAACTAATACCAGACACCAGAAACTAATACCAGACACCAGATAACTAATACCAGTCACCAGAAACTAATACCAGACACCAGATAACTAATACCAGACACCAGAAACTAATACCAGACACCAGAAACTAGTACCAGACACCAGATTCCTAATACCAGACACCAGATATCTAATACCAGACACCAGATAACTAATACCAGACACCAGATGACTAATACCAGACACCAGATAACTAATACCAGACACCAGAAACTAATACCAGACACCAGATATCTAATACCAGACACCAGATAACTAATACCAGACACCAGATAACTAATACCAGACACCAGATAACTAATACCAGACACCAGATAACTAATACTAGTCACCAGAAACTAATACCAGACACCAGATAACTAATACCAGACACCAGAAACTAATACCAGACACCAGAAACTAGTACCAGACACCAGATTCCTAATACCAGACACCAGATATCTAATACCAGACACCAGATAACTAATACCAGACACCAGATAACTAATACCAGACACCAGAAACTAATACCAGACACCAGATATCTAATACCAGACACCAGATAACTAATACCAGACACCAGAAACTAATACCAGACAACAGATATCTAATACCAGACACCAGATAACTAATACCAGACACCAGATAACTAATACCAGACACCAGATAACTAATACCAGACACCAGATAACTAATACTAGTCACCAGAAACTAATACCAGACACCAGATAACTAATACCAGACACCAGAAACTAATACCAGACACCAGAAACTAATACCAGACACCAGATAACTAATACCAGACACCAGAAACTAATACCAGACACCAGAAACTAGTACCAGACACCAGATATCTAATACCAGACACCAGAATCTAATACCGGACACCAGATATCTAATACCAGACACCAGATATCTAATACCAGACACCAGATAACTAATACCAGACACCAGGTGACTAATACCAGACACCAGATATCTAATACCAGACACCAAAAACTAATACCAGACACCAGATATCTAATACCAGACACCAGATAACTAATACCAGACACCAGATAACTAATACCAGACACCAGATAACTAATACCAGAGACCAGATAACTAATACTAGTCACCAGAAACTAATACCAGACACCAGATAACTAATACCAGACACCAGAAACTAATACCAGACACCAGAAACTAATACCAGACACCAGATAACTAATACCAGACACCAGAAACTAATACCAGACACCAGAAACTAGTACCAGACACCAGATATCTAATACCAGACACCAGAATCTAATACCGGACACCAGATATCTAATACCAGACACCAGATATCTAATACCAGACACCAGATAACTAATACCAGACAACAGATAACTAATATTAGACACCAGATAACTAATACCAGACACCAGATTTCTAATACCAGACACCAGATAACTAATACCAGACACCAGATAACTAATACTAGTCACCAGAAACTAATACCAGACACCAGATATCTAATACCAGACACCAGATAACTAATACCAGACACCAGATAACTAATACCAGACACCAGATTCCTAATACCAGACACCAGAAACTAATACCAGACAACAGATAACTAATACCAGACACCAGATAACTAATACCAGACACCAGATAACTAATACCAGACACCAGATAACTAATACCAGACACCAGATAACTAATACTAGTCACCAGAAACTAATACCAGACACCAGATATCTAATACCAGACACCAGATAACTAATACCAGACACCAGATAACTAATACCAGACACCAGATTCCTAATACCAGACAACAGATAACTAATACCAGACACCAGATAACTAATACCAGACACCAGATAACTAATACCAGACACCAGATAACTAATACCAGACACCAGATGACTAATACCAGACACCAGATAACTAATACCAGACACCAGAAACTAATACCAGACACCAGATAACTAATACCAGACAGCAGATAACTAATACCAGACACCAGATAACTAATACCAGACACCAGAAACTAATACCAGACACCAAATAACTAATACCAGACACCAGATTTCTAATACCAGACACCAGAAACTAATACCAGAACCCAGATAACTAATACCAGACAGCAGATAACTAATACCAGACACCAGATAACTAATACCAGACACCAGATTCCTAATACCAGACAACAGATAACTAATACCAGACACCAGATAACTAATACCAGACACCAAATAACTAATATTAGACAACAGATAACTAATACCAGACACCAGATAACTAATACCAGACACCAGATAACTAATACCAGACACCAGATAACTAATACCAGACACCAGATGACTAATACCAGACACCAGATAACTAATACCAGACACCAGAAACTAATACCAGACACCAGATAACTAATACCAGACAGCAGATAACTAATACCAGACACCAGATAACTAATACCAGACACCAGAAACTAATACCAGACACCAAATAACTAATACCAGACACCAGATTTCTAATACCAGACACCAGAAACTAATACCAGAACCCAGATAACTAATACCAGACACCAGAAACTAATACCAGACACCAGATAACTAATACCAGACAGCAGATAACTAATACCAGACACCAGATAACTAATACCAGACACCAGAAACTAATACCAGACACCAAATAACTAATACCAGACACCAGATTTCTAATACCAGACACCAGAAACTAATACCAGAACCCAGATAACTAATACCAGACAGCAGATAACTAATACCAGACACCAGATAACTAATACCAGACACCAGATAACTAATACCAGACACCAGATTCCTAATACCAGACAACAGATAACTAATACCAGACAGCAGATAACTAATACCAGACACCAGATAACTAATACCAGACACCAGATTCCTAATACCAGACAACAGATTCCTAATACCAGACAACAGATAACTAATACCAGACACCAGATAACTAATACCAGACACCAGATAACTAATACCAGACACCAGATAACTAATACCAGACACCAGATGACTAATACCAGACACCAGATAACTAATACCAGACACCAGAAACTAATACCAGACACCAGATAACTAATACCAGACAGCAGATAACTAATACCAGACACCAGATAACTAATACCAGACACCAGAAACTAATACCAGACACCAGATAACTAATACCAGACACCAGATATCTAATACCAGAACCCAGATAACTAATACCAGACACCAGAAACTAATACCAGACACCAGAAACTAGTACCAGACACCAGAAACTAATACCAGACACCAGATAACTAATACCAGACACCAGAAACTAATACCAGACACCAGATAACTAATACCAGACACCAGAAACTAATACCAGACACCAGAAACTAATACCAGACACCAGATAACTAATACCAGACACCAGATAACTAATACCAGACACCAGATAACTAATACCAGACACCAGAAACTAATACCAGACACCAAATAACTAATACCAGACACCAGATTGCTAATACCGAAACCAGAAACTAATACCAGACACCACATAACTAATACCAGACACCAGATAACTAATACCAGACACCAGATATCTAGAACCAGACACCAGAAACTAATACCAGACACCAGATAACTAATACCAGACACCAGATATCTAATACCAGAACCCAGATAACTAATACCAGACA
Source organism: Tachina lurida (assembly GCA_944452675.1). Taxonomy (NCBI): domain Eukaryota; kingdom Metazoa; phylum Arthropoda; class Insecta; order Diptera; family Tachinidae; genus Tachina; species Tachina lurida. The sequence goes on from CALYBX010000001.1 coordinate 1,079,591, forward strand.
CCAGAAACTAATACCAGACACCAGAAACTAGTACCAGACACCAGAAACTAATACCAGACACCAGATAACTAATACCAGACACCAGAAACTAATACCAGACACCAGATAACTAATACCAGACACCAGAAACTAGTACAAGACACCAGATTCCTAATACCAGACACCAGATAACTAATACCAGACACCAGAAACTAATACCAGACACCAAATAACTAATACCAGACACCAGATTTCTAATACCAGACACCAGGTAACTAATACCAGTCACCAGAAACTAATACCAGACACCAGATAACTAATACCAGACACCAGAAACTAATACCAGACACCAGATAACTAATACCAGTCACCAGAAACTAATACCAGACACCAGATAACTAATACCAGACACCAGAAACTAATACCAGACACCAGAAACTAGTACCAGACACCAGATTCCTAATACCAGACACCAGATATCTAATACCAGACACCAGATAACTAATACCAGACACCAGATGACTAATACCAGACACCAGATAACTAATACCAGACACCAAAAACTAATACCAGACACCAGATATCTAATACCAGACACCAGATAACTAATACCAGACACCAGATAACTAATACCAGACACCAGATAACTAATACCAGACACCAGATAACTAATACTAGTCACCAGAAACTAATACCAGACACCAGATAACTAATACCAGACACCAGAAACTAATACCAGACACCAGAAACTAATACCAGACACCAGATAACTAATACCAGACACCAGAAACTAATACCAGACACCAGAAACTAGTACCAGACACCAGATATCTAATACCAGACACCAGAATCTAATACCGGACACCAGATATCTAATACCAGACACCAGATATCTAATACCAGACACCAGATAACTAATACCAGACACCAGGTGACTAATACCAGACACCAGATAACTAATACCAGACACCAGGTGACTAATACCAGACACCAGAAACTAATACTAGTCACCAGAAACTAATACCAGACACCAGATAACTAATACCAGACACCAGAAACTAATACCAGACACCAGATTCCTAATACCAGACACCTGAAACTAATACCAGACAACAGATAACTAATATTAGACACCAGATAACTAATACCAGACACCAGATTTCTAATACCAGACACCAGATTCCTAATACCAGATACCAGATAACTAATACCAGACACCAGAAACTAATACCAGACACCAGATAACTAATACCAGACACCAGATTCCTAATACCAGACACCAGATAACTAATACTAGTCACCAGAAACTAATACCAGACACCAGAAACTAATACCAGACACCAGAAACTAATACCAGACACCCGATAACTAATACCAGACACCAGATGACTAATACCAGACACCAGATAACTAATACCAGACACCAGAAACTAATACCAGACACCAGATATCTAATACCAGACACCAGATAACTAATACCAGACACCAGAAACTAATACCAGACACCAGATAACTAATACCAGTCACCAGAAACTAATACCAGACACCAGATAACTAATACCAGACACCAGAAACTAATACCAGACACCAGAAACTAGTACCAGACACCAGATTCCTAATACCAGACACCAGATATCTAATACCAGACACCAGATAACTAATACCAGACACCAGATGACTAATACCAGACACCAGATAACTAATACCAGACACCAGAAACTAATACCAGACACCAGATATCTAATACCAGACACCAGATAACTAATACCAGACACCAGATAACTAATACCAGACACCAGATAACTAATACCAGACACCAGATAACTAATACTAGTCACCAGAAACTAATACCAGACACCAGATAACTAATACCAGACACCAGAAACTAATACCAGACACCAGAAACTAGTACCAGACACCAGATTCCTAATACCAGACACCAGATATCTAATACCAGACACCAGATAACTAATACCAGACACCAGATAACTAATACCAGACACCAGAAACTAATACCAGACACCAGATATCTAATACCAGACACCAGATAACTAATACCAGACACCAGAAACTAATACCAGACAACAGATATCTAATACCAGACACCAGATAACTAATACCAGACACCAGATAACTAATACCAGACACCAGATAACTAATACCAGACACCAGATAACTAATACTAGTCACCAGAAACTAATACCAGACACCAGATAACTAATACCAGACACCAGAAACTAATACCAGACACCAGAAACTAATACCAGACACCAGATAACTAATACCAGACACCAGAAACTAATACCAGACACCAGAAACTAGTACCAGACACCAGATATCTAATACCAGACACCAGAATCTAATACCGGACACCAGATATCTAATACCAGACACCAGATATCTAATACCAGACACCAGATAACTAATACCAGACACCAGGTGACTAATACCAGACACCAGATATCTAATACCAGACACCAAAAACTAATACCAGACACCAGATATCTAATACCAGACACCAGATAACTAATACCAGACACCAGATAACTAATACCAGACACCAGATAACTAATACCAGAGACCAGATAACTAATACTAGTCACCAGAAACTAATACCAGACACCAGATAACTAATACCAGACACCAGAAACTAATACCAGACACCAGAAACTAATACCAGACACCAGATAACTAATACCAGACACCAGAAACTAATACCAGACACCAGAAACTAGTACCAGACACCAGATATCTAATACCAGACACCAGAATCTAATACCGGACACCAGATATCTAATACCAGACACCAGATATCTAATACCAGACACCAGATAACTAATACCAGACAACAGATAACTAATATTAGACACCAGATAACTAATACCAGACACCAGATTTCTAATACCAGACACCAGATAACTAATACCAGACACCAGATAACTAATACTAGTCACCAGAAACTAATACCAGACACCAGATATCTAATACCAGACACCAGATAACTAATACCAGACACCAGATAACTAATACCAGACACCAGATTCCTAATACCAGACACCAGAAACTAATACCAGACAACAGATAACTAATACCAGACACCAGATAACTAATACCAGACACCAGATAACTAATACCAGACACCAGATAACTAATACCAGACACCAGATAACTAATACTAGTCACCAGAAACTAATACCAGACACCAGATATCTAATACCAGACACCAGATAACTAATACCAGACACCAGATAACTAATACCAGACACCAGATTCCTAATACCAGACAACAGATAACTAATACCAGACACCAGATAACTAATACCAGACACCAGATAACTAATACCAGACACCAGATAACTAATACCAGACACCAGATGACTAATACCAGACACCAGATAACTAATACCAGACACCAGAAACTAATACCAGACACCAGATAACTAATACCAGACAGCAGATAACTAATACCAGACACCAGATAACTAATACCAGACACCAGAAACTAATACCAGACACCAAATAACTAATACCAGACACCAGATTTCTAATACCAGACACCAGAAACTAATACCAGAACCCAGATAACTAATACCAGACAGCAGATAACTAATACCAGACACCAGATAACTAATACCAGACACCAGATTCCTAATACCAGACAACAGATAACTAATACCAGACACCAGATAACTAATACCAGACACCAAATAACTAATATTAGACACCAGATAACTAATACCAGACTCGAGATAACTAATACCAGACACCAGATGACTAATACCAGACACCAGATAACTAATACCAGACACCAGAAACTAATACCAGACACCAGATAACTAATACCAGACAGCAGACAACTAATACCAGACACCAGATAACTAATACCAGACACCAGATAACTAATACCAGACACCAGATAACTAATACCAGACACCAGAAACTAATACCAGACACCAGATAACTAATACTAGACACCAGATAACTAATACCAGACAGCAGATAACTAATACCAGACACCAGATAACTAATATTAGACACCACCAGATATCTAATACCAGAACCCAGATAACTAATACCAGACACCAGATAACTAATACCAGACACCAGAAACTAATACCAGACACCAGATAACTAATACCAGACACCAGATAACTAATACCAGACAGCAGATTACTAATACCAGACACCAGATAACTAATATTAGACACCAGATAACTAATACCAGACACCAGATAACTAATACCAGACACCAGATAACTAATACCAGACACCAGATAACTAATACCAGACACCAGATAACTAATACCAGACACCAGATATCTAGAACCAGACACCAGAAACTAATACAAGACACTAGATAACTAATACCAGACACCAGATATCTAATACCAGAACCCAGATAACTAATACCAGACAGCAGATAACTAATACCAGACACCAGATAACTAATACCAGATACCAGAAACTAATACCAGACACCAGATAACTAATACCAGAAACTAATACCAGACACCAGAAACTAATACCAGACACCAGATAACTAATACCAGACACCAGAAACTAATACCAGACACCAGAAACTAATACCAGACACCAGATAACTAATACCAGACACCAGATATCTAATACCAGACACCAAAAACTAATACCAGACACCAGATAACTAATACCAGACACCAGATATCTAATACCCGACACCAGATTCCTAATACCAGACACCAGAAACTAATACCAGACACCAGAAACTAACACCAGATACCAGATAACTAATACCAGACACCAGATAACTATTACCAGACACCAGATAACTAATACCAGACAGCAGATAACTAATACCAGACACCAGATAACTAATACCAGACACCAGATAACTAATACCAGACACCAGAAACTAATACCAGACACCAGATAACTAATACCAGACACCAGATAATTAATACCAGACACCAGATAACTAATACCAGACACCAGATATCTAATACCATACAGCAGATAACTAATACCAGACACCAGATAACTAATACCAGACACCAGATAACTAATATTAGACACCAGATAACTAATACCAGACACCAGATAACTAATACCAGACACCAGATAACTAATACCAGACACCAGAAACTAATACCAGACACCAGATAACTAATACCAGACACCAGATATCTAGAACCAGACACCAGAAACTAATACAAGACACTAGATAACTAATACCAGACACCAGATATCTAATACCAGAACCCAGATAACTAATACCAGACAGCAGATAACTAATACCAGACACCAGATAACTAATACCAGATACCAGAAACTAATACCAGACACCAGATAACTAATACCAGACACCAGAAACTAATACCAGACACCAGAAACTAACACCAGACACCAGAAACTAATACAAGACACTAGATAACTAATACCAGACACCAGATATCTAATACCAGAACCCAGATAACTAATACCAGACAGCAGATAACTATTACCAGACACCAGATAACTAATACCAGACACCAGATAACTAATACCAGACACCAGAAACTAATACCAGACACCAGATAACTAATACCAGACACCAGATATCTAGAACCAGACACCAGAAACTAATACAAGACACTAGATAACTAATACCAGACACCAGATATCTAATACCAGAACCCAGATAACTAATACCAGACAGCAGATAACTAATACCAGACACCAGATAACTAATACCAGATACCAGAAACTAATACCAGACACCAGATAACTAATACCAGACACCAGAAACTAATACCAGACACCAGAAACTAATACCAGACACCAGATAACTAATACCAGACACCAGAAACTAATACCAGACACCAGAAACTAATACCAGACACCAGATAACTAATACCAGACACCAGATATCTAATACCAGACACCAGAAACTAATACCAGACACCAGAAACTAATACTAGTCACCAGAAACTAATACCAGACACCAGATAACTAATACCAGACACCAGAAACTAATACCAGACACCAGATTCCTAATACCAGACACCTGAAACTAATACCAGACAACAGATAACTAATATTAGACGCCAGATAACTAATACCAGACACCAGATTTCTAATACCAGACACCAGATTCCCAATACCAGATACCAGATAACTAATACCAGACACCAGAAACTAATACCAGACACCAGATAACTAATACCAGACACCAGATTCCTAATACCAGACACCAGATAACTAATACTAGTCACCAGAAACTAATACCAGACACCAGAAACTAATACCAGACACCAGAAACTAATACCAGACACCCGATAACTAATACCAGACACCAGATGACTAATACCAGACACCAGATAACTAATACCAGACACCAGAAACTAATACCAGACACCAGATATCTAATACCAGACACCAGATAACTAATACCAGACACCAGAAACTAATACCAGACACCAGATAACTAATACCAGTCACCAGAAACTAATACCAGACACCAGATAACTAATACCAGACACCAGAAACTAATACCAGACACCAGAAACTAGTACCAGACACCAGATTCCTAATACCAGACACCAGATATCTAATACCAGACACCAGATAACTAATACCAGACACCAGATAACTAATACCAGACACCAGATAACTAATACCAGACACCAGATAACTAATACTAGTCACCAGAAACTAATACCAGACACCAGATAACTAATACCAGACACCAGAAACTAATACCAGACACCAGAAACTAGTACCAGACACCAGATTCCTAATACCAGACACCAGATATCTAATACCAGACACCAGATAACTAATACCAGACACCAGATGACTAATACTAGTCACCAGAAACTAATACCAGACACCAGATAACTAATACCAGACACCAGAAACTAATACCAGACACCAGATGACTAATACCAGACACCAGATAACTAATACCAGACACCAGAAACTAATACCAGACACCAGATATCTAATACCAGACACCAGATAACTAATACCAGACACCAGATAACTAATACCAGACACCAGATAACTAATACCAGACACCAGATAACTAATACTAGTCACCAGAAACTAATACCAGACACCAGATAACTAATACCAGACACCAGAAACTAATACCAGACACCAGAAACTAGTACCAGACACCAGATTCCTAATACCAGACACCAGATATCTAATACCAGACACCAGATAACTAATACCAGACACCAGATGACTAATACCAGACACCAGATAACTAATACCAGACACCAGAAACTAATACCAGACACCAGATATCTAATACCAGACACCAGATAACTAATACCAGACACCAGAAACTAATACCAGACAACAGATATCTAATACCAGACACCAGATAACTAATACCAGACACCAGATAACTAATACCAGACACCAGATAACTAATACCAGACACCAGATAACTAATACTAGTCACCAGAAACTAATACCAGACACCAGATAACTAATACCAGACACCAGAAACTAATACCAGACACCAGAAACTAATACCAGACACCAGATAACTAATACCAGACACCAGAAACTAATACCAGACACCAGAAACTAGTACCAGACACCAGATATCTAATACCAGACACCAGAATCTAATACCGGACACCAGATATCTAATACCAGACACCAGATATCTAATACCAGACACCAGATAACTAATACCAGACACCAGGTGACTAATACCAGACACCAGATATCTAATACCAGACACCAGAAACTAATACCAGACACCAGAAACTAATACTAGTCACCAGAAACTAATACCAGACACCAGATTCCTAATATTAGACACCAGATAACTAATACCAGACACCAGATAACTAATACCAGACACCAGATAACTAATACCAGACACCAGATAACTAATACTAGTCACCAGAAACTAATACCAGACACCAGATTCCTAACACCAGACACCTGAAACTAATACCAGACAACAGATAACTAATATTAGACACCAGATAACTAATACCAGACACCAGATTTCTAATACCAGACACCAGATTCCTAATACCAGATACCAGATAACTAATACCAGACACCAGAAACTAATACCAGACACCAGATAACTAATACCAGACACCAGATTCCTAATACCAGACACCAGATAACTAATACTAGTCACCAGAAACTAATACCAGACACCAGAAACTAATACCAGACACCAGAAACTAATACCAGACACCCGATAACTAATACCAGACACCAGATGACTAATACCAGACACCAGATTCCTAATACCAGACACCAGATAACTAATACTAGTCACCAGAAACTAATACCAGACACCAGATAACTAATACCAGACACCAGAAACTAATACCAGACACCAGAAACTAATACCAGACACCAGATAACTAATACCAGACACCAGAAACTAATACCAGACACCAGAAACTAGTACCAGACACCAGATATCTAATACCAGACACCAGATAACTAATACCAGACACCAGATAACTAATACTAGTCACCAGAAACTAATACCAGACACCAGATAACTAATACCAGACACCAGAAACTAATACCAGACACCAGATTCCTAATACCAGACACCTGAAACTAATACCAGACAACAGATAACTAATATTAGACACCAGATAACTAATACCAGACACCAGATTTCTAATACCAGACACCAGATTCCTAATACCAGATACCAGATAACTAATACCAGACACCAGAAACTAATACCAGACACCAGATAACTAATACCAGACACCAGATTCCTAATACCAGACACCAGATAACTAATACTAGTCACCAGAAACTAATACCAGACACCAGAAACTAATACCAGACACCAGAAACTAATACCAGACACCCGATAACTAATACCAGACACCAGATGACTAATACCAGACACCAGATAACTAATACCAGACACCAGAAACTAATACCAGACACCAGATAACTAATACCAGACACCAGATAACTAATACCAGACACCAGATAACTAATACCAGACACCAGATATCTAGAACCAGACACCAGAAACTAATACCAGACACCAGATATCTAATACCAGACACCAGATATCTAATACCAGACACCAGATAACTAATACCAGACACCAGATGACTAATACCAGTCACCAGATAACTAATACCAGACACCAGAAACTAATACCAGACACCAGATAACTAATACCAGACACCAGATAACTAATACCAGACACCAGAAACTAATACCAGACACCAAATAACTAATACCAGACACCAGATTTCTAATACCAGACACCAGATAACTAATACCAGACAGCAGAAACTAATACCAGACACCAGATAACTAATACCACACACCAGATAACTAACACCAGACACCAGAAACTAATACCAGACACCAGATAACTAATACCAGAGACCAGATTTCTAATACCAGACACCAGATTCCTAATACCAGACACCAGAAACTAGTACCAGACAACAGATAACTAATATTAGACACCAGATAACTAATACCAGACACCAGATTCCTAATACCAGACACCAGATTCCTAATACCAGATACCAGATAACTAATACCAGACACCAGATTTCTAATACCAGACACCAGATTCCTAATACCAGACACCAGAAACTAATACCAGACAACAGATAACTAATATTAGACACCAGATAACTAATACCAGACACCAGATTCCTAATACCAGACACCAGATATCTAATACCAGACACCGGATAACTAATACCAGACACCAGATGACTAATACCAGACACCAGATAACTAATACCAGACACCAGAAACTAATACCAGACACCAGATATCTAATACCAGACACCAGATAACTAATACCAGACACCAGATAACTAATACCAGACACCAGATTCCTAATACCAGACACCAGATAACTAATACCAGACACCAGAAACTAACACCAGACACCAAAAACTAATACCAGACACCAGATAACTAATACCAGACACCAGAAACTAATACCAGACACCAGAAACTAGTACCACACACCAGATAACTAATAACAGACACCAGATAACTAATACCAGACACCAGATAACTAATACCAGACACCAGAAACTAATACCAGACACCAGATTCCTAATACCAGACACCAGATAACTAATACCAGACACCAGAAACTAGTACCAGACACCAGATTCCTAATACCAGACACCAGATAACTAATACCAGACACCAGAAACTAACACCAGATACCAGATAACTAATACCAGACACCAGATAACTAATACCAGACACCAGATAACTAATACCAGACAGCAGATAACTAATACCAGACACCAGATAACTAATACCAGACACCAGAAACTAATACCAGTCACAAGAAACTAATACCAGACACCAGATAACTAATACCAGACACCAGAAACTAATACCAGACACCAGATATCTAATACCAGACACCAGAAACTAATACCAGACACCAGATATCTAATACCAGACACCAGATAACTAATACCAGACACCAGATAACTAATACCAGACACCAGATAACTAATACCAGACACCAGATAACTAATACTAGTCACCAGAAACTAATACCAGACACCAGATAACTAATACCAGATACCAGAAACTAATACCAGACACCAGATAACTAATACCAGACACCAGAAACTAATACCAGACACCAGAAACTAATACCAGACACCAGATAACTAATACCAGACACCAGAAACTAATACCAGACACCAGAAACTAATACCAGACACCAGATAACTAATACCAGACACCAGATATCTAATACCAGACACCAGAAACTAATACCAGACACCAGAAACTAATACTAGTCACCAGAAACTAATACCAGACACCAGATAACTAATACCAAACACCAGAAACTAATACCAGACACCAGATTCCTAATACCAGACACCTGAAACTAATACCAGACAACAGATAACTAATATTAGACGCCAGATAACTAATACCAGACACCAGATTTCTAATACCAGACACCAGATTCCCAATACCAGATACCAGATAACTAATACCAGACACCAGAAACTAATACCAGACACCAGATAACTAATACCAGACACCAGATTCCTAATACCAGACACCAGATAACTAATACTAGTCACCAGAAACTAATACCAGACACCAGAAACTAATACCAGACACCAGAAACTAATACCAGACACCCGATAACTAATACCAGACACCAGATGACTAATACCAGACACCAGATAACTAATACCAGACACCAGAAACTAATACCAGACACCAGATATCTAATACCAGACACCAGATAACTAATACCAGACACCAGAAACTAATACCAGACACCAGATAACTAATACCAGTCACCAGAAACTAATACCAGACACCAGATAACTAATACCAGACACCAGAAACTAATACCAGACACCAGAAACTAGTACCAGACACCAGATTCCTAATACCAGACACCAGATATCTAATACCAGACACCAGATAACTAATACCAGACACCAGATGACTAATACCAGACACCAGATAACTAATACCAGACACCAGAAACTAATACCAGACACCAGATATCTAATACCAGACACCAGATAACTAATACCAGACACCAGATAACTAATACCAGACACCAGATAACTAATACCAGACACCAGATAACTAATACTAGTCACCAGAAACTAATACCAGACACCAGATAACTAATACCAGACACCAGAAACTAATACCAGACACCAGAAACTAGTACCAGACACCAGATTCCTAATACCAGACACCAGATATCTAATACCAGACACCAGATAACTAATACCAGACACCAGATGACTAATACCAGACACCAGATAACTAATACCAGACACCAGAAACTAATACCAGACACCAGATATCTAATACCAGACACCAGATAACTAATACCAGACACCAGAAACTAATACCAGACAACAGATATCTAATACCAGACACCAGATAACTAATACCAGACACCAGATAACTAATACCAGACACCAGATAACTAATACCAGACACCAGATAACTAATACTAGTCACCAGAAACTAATACCAGACACCAGATAACTAATACCAGACACCAGAAACTAATACCAGACACCAGAAACTAATACCAGACACCAGATAACTAATACCAGACACCAGAAACTAATACCAGACACCAGAAACTAGTACCAGACACCAGATATCTAATACCAGACACCAGAATCTAATACCGGACACCAGATATCTAATACCAGACACCAGATATCTAATACCAGACACCAGATAACTAATACCAGACACCAGGTGACTAATACCAGACACCAGATATCTAATACCAGACACCAGAAACTAATACCAGACACCAGAAACTAATACTAGTCACCAGAAACTAATACCAGACACCAGATTCCTAATATTAGACACCAGATAACTAATACCAGACACCAGATAACTAATACCAGACACCAGATAACTAATACCAGACACCAGATAACTAATACTAGTCACCAGAAACTAATACCAGACACCAGATTCCTAACACCAGACACCTGAAACTAATACCAGACAACAGATAACTAATATTAGACACCAGATAACTAATACCAGACACCAGATTTCTAATACCAGACACCAGATTCCTAATACCAGATACCAGATAACTAATACCAGACACCAGAAACTAATACCAGACACCAGATAACTAATACCAGACACCAGATTCCTAATACCAGACACCAGATAACTAATACTAGTCACCAGAAACTAATACCAGACACCAGAAACTAATACCAGACACCAGAAACTAATACCAGACACCCGATAACTAATACCAGACACCAGATGACTAATACCAGACACCAGATTCCTAATACCAGACACCAGATAACTAATACTAGTCACCAGAAACTAATACCAGACACCAGATAACTAATACCAGACACCAGAAACTAATACCAGACACCAGAAACTAATACCAGACACCAGATAACTAATACCAGACACCAGAAACTAATACCAGACACCAGAAACTAGTACCAGACACCAGATATCTAATACCAGACACCAGATAACTAATACCAGACACCAGATAACTAATACTAGTCACCAGAAACTAATACCAGACACCAGATAACTAATACCAGACACCAGAAACTAATACCAGACACCAGATTCCTAATACCAGACACCTGAAACTAATACCAGACAACAGATAACTAATATTAGACACCAGATAACTAATACCAGACACCAGATTTCTAATACCAGACACCAGATTCCTAATACCAGATACCAGATAACTAATACCAGACACCAGAAACTAATACCAGACACCAGATAACTAATACCAGACACCAGATTCCTAATACCAGACACCAGATAACTAATACTAGTCACCAGAAACTAATACCAGACACCAGAAACTAATACCAGACACCAGAAACTAATACCAGACACCCGATAACTAATACCAGACACCAGATGACTAATACCAGACACCAGATAACTAATACCAGACACCAGAAACTAATACCAGACACCAGATAACTAATACCAGACACCAGATAACTAATACCAGACACCAGATAACTAATACCAGACACCAGATATCTAGAACCAGACACCAGAAACTAATACCAGACACCAGATATCTAATACCAGACACCAGATATCTAATACCAGACACCAGATAACTAATACCAGACACCAGATGACTAATACCAGTCACCAGATAACTAATACCAGACACCAGAAACTAATACCAGACACCAGATAACTAATACCAGACACCAGATAACTAATACCAGACACCAGAAACTAATACCAGACACCAAATAACTAATACCAGACACCAGATTTCTAATACCAGACACCAGATAACTAATACCAGACAGCAGAAACTAATACCAGACACCAGATAACTAATACCACACACCAGATAACTAACACCAGACACCAGAAACTAATACCAGACACCAGATAACTAATACCAGAGACCAGATTTCTAATACCAGACACCAGATTCCTAATACCAGACACCAGAAACTAGTACCAGACAACAGATAACTAATATTAGACACCAGATAACTAATACCAGACACCAGATTCCTAATACCAGACACCAGATTCCTAATACCAGATACCAGATAACTAATACCAGACACCAGATTTCTAATACCAGACACCAGATTCCTAATACCAGACACCAGAAACTAATACCAGACAACAGATAACTAATATTAGACACCAGATAACTAATACCAGACACCAGATTCCTAATACCAGACACCAGATATCTAATACCAGACACCGGATAACTAATACCAGACACCAGATGACTAATACCAGACACCAGATAACTAATACCAGACACCAGAAACTAATACCAGACACCAGATATCTAATACCAGACACCAGATAACTAATACCAGACACCAGATAACTAATACCAGACACCAGATTCCTAATACCAGACACCAGATAACTAATACCAGACACCAGAAACTAACACCAGACACCAAAAACTAATACCAGACACCAGATAACTAATACCAGACACCAGAAACTAATACCAGACACCAGAAACTAGTACCACACACCAGATAACTAATAACAGACACCAGATAACTAATACCAGACACCAGATAACTAATACCAGACACCAGAAACTAATACCAGACACCAGATTCCTAATACCAGACACCAGATAACTAATACCAGACACCAGAAACTAGTACCAGACACCAGATTCCTAATACTAGACACCAGATAACTAATACCAGACACCAGAAACTAACACCAGATACCAGATAACTAATACCAGACACCAGATAACTAATACCAGACACCAGATAACTAATACCAGACAGCAGATAACTAATACCAGACACCAGATAACTAATACCAGACACCAGAAACTAATACCAGTCACAAGAAACTAATACCAGACACCAGATAACTAATACCAGACACCAGAAACTAATACCAGACACCAGAAACTAGTACCAGACACCAGATAACTAATATCAGACACCAGATAACTAATACCAGACACCAGATATCTAATACCAGACACCAGATAACTAACACCAGACACCAGATATCTAATACCAGACACAAGATATATAATACCAGACACCAGAAACTAATACCAGACACCAAATAACTAATACCAGACACCAGATTTCTAATACCAGACACCAGATTCCTAATACCAGACACCAGAAACTAATACCAGACACCAGATAACTAATACCAGACACCAGATAACTAATACCAGACACCAGATAACTAATACCAGACACCCGATAACTAATACCAGACACCAGATTCCTAATACCAGACACCAGATATCTAATACCAGACACCAGATAACTAATACCAGACACCAGATAACTAATACCAGACACCAGAAACTAATACCAGACACCAGAAACTAATACCAGACACCAGATAACTAATACCAGACACCAGATAACTAATACCAGACAGCAGATAACTAATACCAGACACCAGATAACTAATATTAGACACCAGATATCTAATACCAGACACCAGATATCTAGAACCAGACACCAGATTCCTAATACCAGACACCAGATATCTAATACCAGACACCAGAAACTAATACCAGACACCAGAAACTAATACAAGACACCAAATAACTAATACCAGACACCAGATTCCTAATACCAGACACCAGATATCTAATACCAGACACCAGAAACTAATACCAGACTCCAGATATCTAATACCAGACACCAGATAACTAATACCAGACACCAGATAACTAATACCAGACACCAGATAACTAATACCAGACACCAGATAACTAATACCAGACACCAGATTCCTAATACCAGACACCAGATAACTAATACCAGACACCAGAAACTAATACCAGACACCAGAAACTAATACCAAACACCAGATAACTAATACCAGACACCAGATAACTAATACCAGACAGCAGATAACTAATACCAGACACCAGATAACTAATATTAGACACCAGATATCTAATACCAGACACCAGATATCTAATACCAGACACCAGATATCTAGAACCAGACACAAGAAACTAATACCAGACACCAGATAACTAACACCAGACACCAGATAACTAATACCAGACACCAGATAACTAATACCAGACACCAGATTCCTAATACCAGACACCAGATAACTAATACTAGTCACCAGAAACTAATACCAGACACCAGATATCTAATACCAGACACCAGATAACTAATACCAGACACCAGATAACTAATACCAGACACCAGATAACTAATACCAGACACCAGAAACTAACACCAGACACCAGAAACTAATACCAGACACCAGATAACTAATACCAGACACCAGAAACTAATACCAGACACCAGAAACTAATACCAGTCTGGTACTAGTACCAGTCTGGTACTAGTTTCTGGTGTCTGGTATTAGTTTCTGGTGTCTGGTATTAGTTATCTGGTGTCTGGTATTAGTTTCTGGTGTCTGGTGTTAGTTTCTGGTGTCTGGTATTTGTTATCTGGTGTCTGGTATTAGTTATCTGGTGTCTGGTATTAGTTATCTGGTGTCTGGTATTAGATATCTGGTGTCTGTTAATAGTTATCTGGTGTCTGGTATTAGTTATCTGGTATCTGGTGTTAGTTTCTGGTGTCTGGTATTAGTTTCTGGTGTCTGGTATTAGGAATCTGGTGTCGGGTATTAGATATCTGGTGTCTGGTATTAGTTATCTGGTGTCTGGTATTAGTTTTTGGTGTCTGGTATTAGATATCTGGTGTCTGGTATTAGTTATCTGGTGTCTGGTATTAGTTTCTGGTGTCTGGTATTAGTTTCTGGTGTCTGGTATTAGTTATCTGGTGTCTGGTATTAGTTTCTGGTGTCTGGTATTAGTTTCTGGTGTCTGGTATTAGTTATCTGGTGTCTGGTATTAGTTTCTGGTATCTGGTATTAGTTATCTGGTGTCTGGTATTAGTTATCTGCTGTCTGGTATTAGTTATCTGGGTTCTGGTATTAGATATCTGGTGTCTGGTATTAGTTATCTAGTGTCTTGTATTAGTTTCTGGTGTCTGGTATTAGTTATCTGGTGTCTGGTATTAGTTTCTGGTGTCTGGTATTAGTTATCTGGTGTCTGGTATTAGTTATCTGGTGTCTGGTATTAGTTATCTGGTGTCTAATATTAGTTATCTGGTGTCTGGTATTAGTAATCTGCTGTCTGGTATTAGTTATCTGGTGTCTGGTATTAGTTATCTGGTGTCTGGTATTAGTTTCTGGTGTCTCGTATTAGTTATCTGGTGTCTGGTATTAGTTATCTGGGTTCTGGTATTAGATATCTGGTGTCTGGTATTAGTTATCTGGTGTCTGGTATTAGTTTCTGGTGTCTGGTTCTAGATATCTGGTGTCTGGTATTAGTTATCTGGTGTCTGGTATTAGTTATCTGGTGTCTAATATTAGTTATCTGGTGTCTGGTATTAGTTATCTGCTGTCTGGTATTAGTTATCTGGTGTCTAGTATTAGTTATCTGGTGTCTGGTATTAGTTTCTGGTGTCTGGTATTAGTTATCTGGTGTCTGGTATTAGTTATCTGGTGTCTGGTATTAGTTATCTGGTGTCTGGTATTAGTTGTCTGCTGTCTGGTATTAGTTATCTGGTGTCTGGTATTAGTTTCTGGTGTCTGGTATTAGTTATCTGGTGTCTGGTATTAGTCATCTGGTGTCTGGTATTAGTTATCTCGTGTCTGGTATTAGTTATCTGGTGTCTAATATTAGTTATTTGGTGTCTGGTATTAGTTATCTGGTGTCTGGTATTAGTTATCTGTTGTCTGGTATTAGGAATCTGGTGTCTGGTATTAGTTATCTGGTGTCTGGTATTAGTTATCTGCTGTCTGGTATTAGTTATCTGGGTTCTGGTATTAGTTTCTGGTGTCTGGTATTAGAAATCTGGTGTCTGGTATTAGTTATTTGGTGTCTGGTATTAGTTTCTGGTGTCTGGTATTAGTTATCTGGTGTCTGGTATTAGTTATCTGCTGTCTGGTATTAGTTATCTGGTGTCTGGTATTAGTTTCTGGTGTCTGGTATTAGTTATCTGGTGTCTGGTATTAGTCATCTGGTGTCTGGTATTAGTTATCTGGTGTCTGGTATTAGTTATCTGGTGTCTGGTATTAGTTATCTGGTGTCTGGTATTAGTTATCTGTTGTCTGGTATTAGGAATCTGGTGTCTGGTATTAGTTATCTGGTGTCTGGTATTAGTTATCTGGTGTCTGGTATTAGATATCTGGTGTCTGGTATTACTTTCTGGTGACTAGTATTAGTTATCTGGTGTCTGGTATTAGTTATCTGGTGTCTGGTATTAGTTATCTGGTGTCTGGTATTAGTTATCTGGTGTCTGGTATTAGTTATCTGTTGTCTGGTATTAGTTTCTGGTGTCTGGTATTAGGAATCTGGTGTCTGGTATTAGTTATCTGGTGTCTGGTATTAGTTATCTGGTGTCTGGTATTAGATATCTGGTGTCTGGTATTAGTTTCTGGTGACTAGTATTAGTTATCTGGTGTCTGGTATTAGTTATCTGGTGTCTGGTATTAGTTATCTGGTGTCTGGTATTAGTTATCTGGTGTCTGGTATTAGTTATCTGTTGTCTGGTATTAGTTTCTGGTGTCTGGTATTAGGAATCTGGTGTCTGGTATTAGTTATCTGGTGTCTGGTATTAGATATCTGGTGTCTGGTATTAGATATCTGGTGTCTGGTATTAGTTATCTGGTGTCTGGTATTAGTTATCTGGTGTCTAATATTAGTTATCTGGTGTCTGGTATTAGTTTCTGGTGTCTGGTATTAGTTATCTGGTGTCTGGTATTAGTTTCTGGTGTCTGGTATTAGTTATCTGGTGTCTGGTATTAGTTATCTGCTGTCTGGTATTAGTTATCTGGGTTCTGGTATTAGATATCTGGTGTCTGGTATTAGTTATCTGGTGTCTGGTATTAGTTATCTGGTGTCTGGTATTAGTTATCTGGTATCTGGTGTTAGTTTCTGGTGTCTGGTATTAGTTTCTGGTGTCTGGTATTAGATATCTGGTGTCTGGTATTAGTTATCTGGTGTCTGGTATTAGTTTCTGGTGTCTGGTTCTAGATATCTGGTGTCTGGTATTAGTTATCTGGTGTCTGGTATTAGTTTCTGGTGTCTGGTATTAGTTATCTGGTGTCTGGTATTAGTTATCTGGTGTCTGGTATTAGTTATCTGGTGTCTGGTATTAGTTTCTGGTGTCTGGCATTAGTTATCTGGTGTCTGGTATTAGTTATCTGGTATCTGGTGTTAGTTTCTGGTGTCTGGTATTAGTTTCTGGTGTCTGGTATTAGGAATCTGGTGTCTGGTATTAGATATCTGGTGTCTGGTATTAGTTATCTGGTGTCTGGTATTAGTTTTTGGTGTCTGGTATTAGATATCTGGTGTCTGGTATTAGTTATCTGGTGTCTGGTATTAGTTTCTGGTGTCTGGTATTAGTTTCTGGTATCTGGTGTTAGTTTCTGGTGTCTGGTATTAGTTTCTGGTGTCTGGTATTAGGAATCTGGTGTCTGGTATTAGATATCTGGTGTCTGGTATTAGTTATCTGGTGTCTGGTATTAGTTTTTGGTGTCTGGTATTAGATATCTGGTGTCTGGTATTAGTTATCTGGTGTCTGGTATTAGTTTCTGGTGTCTGGTATTAGTTATCTGGTGTCTGGTATTAGTTTCTGGTGTCTGGTATTAGTTATCTGGTGTCTGGTATTAGTTATCTGGTGTCTGGTATTAGTTATCTGGTGTCTGGTATTAGTTTCTGGTGTCTGGCATTAGTTATCTGGTGTCTGGTATTAGTTATCTGGTATCTGGTGTTAGTTTCTGGTGTCTGGTATTAGTTTCTGGTGTCTGGTATTAGGAATCTGGTGTCTGGTATTAGATATCTGGTGTCTGGTATTAGTTATCTGGTGTCTGGTATTAGTTTTTGGTGTCTGGTATTAGATATCTGGTGTCTGGTATTAGTTATCTGGTGTCTGGTATTAGTTTCTGGTGTCTGGTATTAGTTTCTGGTGTCTGGTATTAGTTATCTGGTGTCTGGTATTAGTTTCTGGTGTCTGGTATTAGTTTCTGGTGTCTGGTATTAGTTATCTGGTGTCTGGTATTAGTTATCTGGTGTCTGGTATTAGTTTCTGGTGTCTGGTATTAGTTATCTGGTGTCTGGTATTAGTTATCTGGTGTCTGGTATTAGTTATCTGCTGTCTGGTATTAGTTATCTGGTGTCTGGTATTACTTATCTGGTGTCTGGTATTAGTTATCTGGTATCTGGTGTTAGTTTCTGGTGTCTGGTATTAGTTTCTGGTGTCTGGTATTAGGAATCTGGTGTCTGGTATTAGTTATCTGGTGTCTGGTATTAGTTTCTGGTGTCTGGTATTAGTTTCTGGTGTCTGGTATTAGTTATCTGGTGTCTGGTATTAGTTTCTGGTGTCTGGTATTAGTTTCTGGTGTCTGGTATTAGTTATCTGGTGTCTGGTATTAGTTTCTGCTGTCTGGTTCTAGATATCTGGTGTCTGGTATTAGTTATCTGGTGTCTGGTATTAGTTTCTGGTGTCTGGTATTAGTTTCTGGTATCTGGTATTAGTTATCTGGTGTCTGGTATTAGTTATCTGCTGTCTGGTATTAGTTATCTGGGTTCTGGTATTAGATATCTGGTGTCTGGTATTAGTTATCTAGTGTCTTGTATTAGTTTCTGGTGTCTGGTTCTAGATATCTGGTGTCTGGTATTAGTTATCTGGTGTCTGGTATTAGTTTCTGGTGTCTGGTATTAGTTATCTGGTGTCTGGTATTAGTTATCTGGTGTCTGGTATTAGTTATCTGGTGTCTAATATTAGTTATCTGGTGTCTGGTATTAGTTTTTGGTGTCTGGTATTAGATATCTGGTGTCTGGTATTAGTTACCTGGTGTCTGGTATTAGTTTCTGGTGTCTGGTATTAGTTTCTGGTGTCTGGTATTAGTTATCTGGTGTCTGGTATTAGTTTCTGGTGTCTGGTATTAGTTTCTGGTGTCTGGTATTAGTTATCTGGTGTCTGGTATTAGTTTCTGGTATCTGGCATTAGTTATCTGGTGTCTGGTATTAGTTATCTGCTGTCTGGTATTAGTTATCTGGGTTCTGGTATTAGATATCTGGTGTCTGGTATTAGTTATCTAGTGTCTTGTATTAGTTTCTGGTGTCTGGTTCTAGATATCTGGTGTCTGGTATTAGTTATCTGGTGTCTGGTATTAGTTTCTGGTGTCTGGTATTTGTTATCTGGTGTCTGGTATTAGTTATCTGGTGTCTGGTATTAGTTATCTGGTGTCCAATATTAGTTATCTGGTGTCTGGTATTAGTAATCTGCTGTCTGGTATTAGTTATCTGGTGTCTGGTATTAGTTATCTGGTGTCTGGTATTAGTTTCTGGTGTCTGGTATTAGTTATCTGGTGTCTGGTATTAGTTATCTGGGTTCTGGTATTAGATATCTGGTGTCTGGTATTAGTTATCTGGTGTCTGGTATTAGTTTCTGGTGTCTGGTTCTAGATATCTGGTGTCTGGTATTAGTTATCTGGTGTCTGGTATTAGTTATCTGGTGTCTAATATTAGTTATCTGGTGTCTGGTATTAGTTATCTGCTGTCTGGTATTAGTTATCTGGTGTCTAGTATTAGTTATCTGGTGTCTGGTATTAGTTTCTGGTGTCTGGTATTAGTTATCTGGTGTCTGGTATTAGTTATCTGGTGTCTGGTATTAGTTTCTGAAGTCTGGTATTAGTTATCTGGTGTCTGGTATTAGATATCTGGTGTCTGGTATTAGTTGTCTGCTGTCTGGTATTAGTTATCTGGTGTCTGGTATTAGTTTCTGGTTTCTGGTATTAGTTATCTGGTGTCTGGTATTAGTCATCTGGTGTCTGGTATTAGTTATCTCGTGTCTGGTATTAGTTATCTGGTGTCTGGTATTAGTTATCTGGTGTCTAATATTAGTTATTTGGTGTCTGGTATTAGTTATCTGGTGTCTGGTATTAGTTATCTGTTGTCTGGTATTAGGAATCTGGTGTCTGGTATTAGTTATCTGGTGTCTGGTATTAGTTATCTGCTGTCTGGTATTAGTTATCTGGTGTCTGGTATTAGTTATCTGTTGTCTGGTATTAGGAATCTGGTGTCTGGTATTAGTTATCTGGTGTCTGGTATTAGTTATCTGGTGTCTGGTATTAGATATCTGGTGTCTGGTATTAGTTTCTGGTGACTAGTATTAGTTATCTGGTGTCTGGTATTAGTTATCTGTTGTCTGGTATTAGTTTCTGGTGTCTGGTATTAGAAATCTGGTGTCTGGTATTAGTTATTTGGTGTCTGGTATTAGTTTCTGGTGTCTGGTATTAGTTATCTGGTGTCTGGTATTAGTTATCTGCTGTCTGGTATTAGTTATCTGGTGTCTGGTATTAGTTTCTGGTGTCTGGTATTAGTTATCTGGTGTCTGGTATTAGTCATCTGGTGTCTGGTATTAGTTATCTGGTGTCTGGTATTAGTTATCTGGTGTCTGGTATTAGTTATCTGGTGTCTGGTATTAGTTATCTGGTGTCTGGTATTAGTTTCTGGTGTCTGGTATTAGTTATCTGGTGTCTGGATTTAGTTATCTGCTGTCTGGTATTAGTTATCTGCTGTCTGGTATTAGTTATCTGGTGTCTAGTATTAGTTATCTGGTGTCTGGTATTAGTTTCTGGTGTCTGGTATTAGTTATCTGGTGTCTGGTATTAGTTATCTGGTGTCTGGTATTAGTTTCTGAAGTCTGGTATTAGTTATCTGGTGTCTGGTATTAGATATCTGGTGTCTGGTATTAGTTGTCTGCTGTCTGGTATTAGTTATCTGGTGTCTGGTATTAGTTTCTGGTGTCTGGTATTAGTTATCTGGTGTCTGGTATTAGTTATCTGGTGTCTGGTATTAGTTTCTGAAGTCTGGTATTAGTTATCTGGTGTCTGGTATTAGATATCTGGTGTCTGGTATTAGTTGTCTGCTGTCTGGTATTAGTTATCTGGTGTCTGGTATTAGTTTCTGGTTTCTGGTATTAGTTATCTGGTGTCTGGTATTAGTCATCTGGTGTCTGGTATTAGTTATCTCGTGTCTGGTATTAGTTATCTGGTGTCTGGTATTAGTTATCTGGTGTCTAATATTAGTTATTTGGTGTCTGGTATTAGGAATCTGGTGTCTGGTATTAGTTATCTGGTGTCTGGTATTAGTTATCTGGTGTCTGGTATTAGATATCTGGTGTCTGGTATTAGTTTCTGGTGACTAGTATTAGTTATCTGGTGTCTGGTATTAGTTATCTGGTGTCTGGTATTAGTTATCTGGTGTCTGGTATTAGTTATCTGGTGTCTGGTATTAGATATCTGGTGTCTGGTATTAGATATCTGGTGTCTGGTATTAGTTATCTGGTGTCTGGTATTAGTTATCTGGTGTCTAATATTAGTTATCTGGTGTCTGGTATTAGTTATCTGGTGTCTGGTATTAGTTATCTGTTGTCTGGTATTAGTTTCTGGTGTCTGGTATTAGGAATCTGGTGTCTGGTATTAGATATCTGGTGTCTGGTATTAGTTATCTGGTGTCTGGTATTAGTTTTTGGTGTCTGGTATTAGATATCTGGTGTCTGGTATTAGTTATCTGGTGTCTGGTATTAGTTTCTGGTGTCTGGTATTAGTTTCTGGTGTCTGGTATTAGTTATCTGGTGTCTGGTATTAGTTTCTGGTGTCTGGTATTAGTTATCTGGTGTCTGGTATTAGTTTCTGGTGTCTGGTATTAGTTATCTGGTGTCTGGATTTAGTTATCTGCTGTCTGGTATTAGTTATCTGGGTTCTGGTATTAGATATCTGGTGTCTGGTATTAGTTATCTGGTGTCTGGTATTAGTTATCTGGTGTCTGGTATTAGTTATCTGGTATCTGGTGTTAGTTTCTGGTGTCTGGTATTAGTTTCTGGTGTCTGGTATTAGATATCTGGTGTCTGGTATTAGTTATCTGGTGTCTGGTATTAGTTTCTGGTGTCTGGTTCTAGATATCTGGTGTCTGGTATTAGTTATCTGGTGTCTGGTATTAGTTTCTGGTGTCTGGTATTAGTTATCTGGTGTCTGGTATTAGTTATCTGGTGTCTGGTATTAGTTATCTGGTGTCTGGTATTAGTTTCTGGTGTCTGGCATTAGTTATCTGGTGTCTGGTATTAGTTATCTGGTATCTAGTGTTAGTTTCTGGTGTCTGGTATTAGTTTCTGGTGTCTGGTATTAGGAATCTGGTGTCTGGTATTAGATATCTGGTGTCTGGTATTAGTTATCTGGTGTCTGGTATTAGTTTTTGGTGTCTGGTATTAGATATCTGGTGTCTGGTATTAGTTATCTGGTGTCTGGTATTAGTTTCTGGTGTCTGGTATTAGTTTCTGGTATCTGGTGTTAGTTTCTGGTGTCTGGTATTAGTTTCTGGTGTCTGGTATTAGGAATCTGGTGTCTGGTATTAGATATCTGGTGTCTGGTATTAGTTATCTGGTGTCTGGTATTAGTTTTTGGTGTCTGGTATTAGATATCTGGTGTCTGGTATTAGTTATCTGGTGTCTGGTATTAGTTTCTGGTGTCTGGTATTAGTTATCTGGTGTCTGGTATTAGTTTCTGGTGTCTGGTATTAGTTATCTGGTGTCTGGTATTAGTTATCTGGTGTCTGGTATTAGTTATCTGGTGTCTGGTATTAGTTTCTGGTGTCTGGCATTAGTTATCTGGTGTCTGGTATTAGTTATCTGGTATCTGGTGTTAGTTTCTGGTGTCTGGTATTAGTTTTTGGTGTCTGGTATTAGGAATCTGGTGTCTGGTATTAGATATCTGGTGTCTGGTATTAGTTATCTGGTGTCTGGTATTAGTTTTTGGTGTCTGGTATTAGTTTCTGGTGTCTGGTATTAGTTTCTGGTGTCTGGTATTAGTTATCTGGTGTCTGGTATTAGTTTCTGGTGTCTGGTATTAGTTTCTGGTGTCTGGTATTAGTTATCTGGTATTAGTTATCTGGTGTCTGGTATTAGTTATCTGGTGTCTGGTATTAGTTATCTGGTATCTGGTGTTAGTTTCTGGTGTCTGGTATTAGTTTCTGGTGTCTGGTATTAGATATCTGGTGTCTGGTATTAGTTATCTGGTGTCTGGTATTAGTTTCTGGTGTCTGGTTCTAGATATCTGGTGTCTGGTATTAGTTATCTGGTGTCTGGTATTAGTTTCTGGTGTCTGGTATTAGTTATCTGGTGTCTGGTATTAGTTATCTGGTGTCTGGTATTAGTTATCTGGTGTCTGGTATTAGTTTCTGGTGTCTGGCATTAGTTATCTGGTGTCTGGTATTAGTTATCTGGTATCTGGTGTTAGTTTCTGGTGTCTGGTATTAGTTTCTGGTGTCTGGTATTAGGAATCTGGTGTCTGGTATTAGATATCTGGTGTCTGGTATTAGTTATCTGGTGTCTGGTATTAGTTTTTGGTGTCTGGTATTAGATATCTGGTGTCTGGTATTAGTTATCTGGTGTCTGGTATTAGTTTCTTGTGTCTGGTATTAGTTTCTGGTATCTGGTGTTAGTTTCTGGTGTCTGGTATTAGTTTCTGGTGTCTGGTATTAGGAATCTGGTGTCTGGTATTAGATATCTGGTGTCTGGTATTAGTTATCTGGTGTCTGGTATTAGTTTTTGGTGTCTGGTATTAGATATCTGGTGTCTGGTATTAGTTATCTGGTGTCTGGTATTAGTTTCTGGTGTCTGGTATTAGTTATCTGGTGTCTGGTATTAGTTTCTGGTGTCTGATATTAGTTATCTGGTGTCTGGTATTAGTTATCTGGTGTCTGGTATTAGTTATCTGGTGTCTGGTATTAGTTTCTGGTGTCTGGCATTAGTTATCTGGTGTCTGGTATTAGTTATCTGGTATCTGGTGTTAGTTTCTGGTGTCTGGTATTAGTTTTTGGTGTCTGGTATTAGGAATCTGGTGTCTGGTATTAGATATCTGGTGTCTGGTATTAGTTATCTGGTGTCTGGTATTAGTTTTTGGTGTCTGGTATTAGTTTCTGGTGTCTGGTATTAGTTTCTGGTGTCTGGTATTAGTTATCTGGTGTCTGGTATTAGTTTCTGGTGTCTGGTATTAGTTTCTGGTGTCTGGTATTAGTTATCTGGTGTCTGGTATTAGTTATCTGGTGTCTGGTATTAGTTTCTGGTGTCTGGTATTAGTTATCTGGTGTCTGGTATTAGTTTCTGGTGTCTGGTATTAGTTTCTGGTGTCTGGTATTAGTTATCTGGTGTCTGGTATTAGTTATCTGGTGTCTGGTATTAGTTTCTGGTGTCTGGTATTAGTTATCTGGTGTCTGGTATTAGTTATCTGGTGTCTGGTATTAGTTATCTGCTGTCTGGTATTAGTTATCTGGTGTCTGGTATTACTTATCTGGTGTCTGGTATTAGTTATCTGGTATCTGGTGTTAGTTTCTGGTGTCTGGTATTAGTTTCTGGTGTCTGGTATTAGGAATCTGGTGTCTGGTATTAGTTATCTGGTGTCTGGTATTAGTTTCTGGTGTCTGGTATTAGTTTCTGGTGTCTGGTATTAGTTATCTGGTGTCTGGTATTAGTTTCTGGTGTCTGGTATTAGTTTCTGGTGTCTGGTATTAGTTATCTGGTGTCTGGTATTAGTTTCTGGTGTCTGGTTCTAGATATCTGGTGTCTGGTATTAGTTATCTGGTGTCTGGTATTAGTTTCTGGTGTCTGGTATTAGTTATCTGGTGTCTGGTATTAGTTATCTGGTGTCTGGTATTAGTTATCTGCTGTCTAGTATTAGTTATCTGGTGTCTGGTATTAGTTTCTGGTGTCTGGTATTAGTTATCTTGTGTCTGGTATTAGTTTCTGGTGTCTGGTTCTAGATATCTGGTGTCTGGTATTAGTATCTGGTGTCTGGTATTAGTTTCTGGTGTCTGGTATTAGTTTTTGGTGTCTGGTATTAGATATCTGGTGTCTGGTATTAGTTATCTGGTGTCTGGTATTAGTTTCTGGTGTCTGGTATTAGTTTCTGGTGTCTGGTATTAGTTATCTGGTGTCTGATATTAGTTTCTGGTGTCTGGTATTAGTTTCTGGTGTCTGGTATTAGTTATCTGGTGTCTGGTATTAGTTTCTGGTGTCTGGTTCTAGATATCTGATGTCTGGTATTAGTTATCTGGTGTCTGGTATTAGTTTTTGGTGTCTGGTATTAGTTATCTGGTGTTTAGTATTAGTTATCTGGTATCTGGTGTTAGTTTCTGGTGTCTGGTATTAGTTTCTGGTGTCTGGTATTAGGAATCTGGTGTCTGGTATTAGATATCTGGTGTCTGGTATTAGTTATCTGGTGTCTGGTATTAGTTTTTGGTGTCTGGTATTAGATATCTGGTGTCTGGTATTAGTTTCTGGTGTCTGGTATTAGTTATCTGGTGTCTGGTTTTAGTTTCTGGTGTCTGGTATTAGTTTCTGGTGTCTGGTATTAGTTATGTGGTGTCTGGTATTAGTTTCTGGTGTCTGGTGTTAGTTATATGGTGTCTGGTATTAGTTATCTGCTGTCTGGTATTAGTTATCTGGGTTCTGGTATTAGATATCTGGTGTCTGGTATTAGTTATCTGGTGTCTGGTATTAGTTTCTGGTGTCTGGTTCTAGATATCTGGTGTCTGGTATTAGTTATCTGGTGTCTGGTATTAGTTTCTGGTGTCTGGTATTAGTTATCTGGTGTCTGGTATTAGTTATCTGGTGTCTGGTATTAGTTATCTGCTGTCTGGTATTAGTTATCTGGTGTCTGGTATTAGTTATCTGGTGTCTGGTATTAGTCATCTGGTGTCTGGTATTAGTCATCTGGTGTCTGGTATTAGTTATCTGGTGTCTAATATTAGTTATCTGGTGTCTGGTATTAGTTATCTGGTGTCTAGTATTAGTTATCTGTTGTCTGGTATTAGGAATCTGGTGTCTGGTATTAGTTATCTGGTGTCTGGTATTAGTTATCTGCTGTCTGGTTTTAGTTATCTGGGTTCTGGTATTAGTTTCTGGTGTCTGGTATTAGAAATCTGGTGTCTGGTATTAGTTATTTGGTGTCTGGTATTAGTTTCTGGTGTCTGGTATTAGTTATCTGGTGTCTGGTATTAGTTATCTGCTGTCTGGTATTAGTTATCTGGTGTCTGGTATTAGTTTCTGGTGTCTGGTATTAGTTATCTGGTGTCTGGTATTAGTCATCTGGTGTCTGGTATTAGTTATCTGGTGTCTGGTATTAGTTTCTGGTGTCTAGTATTAGTTATCTGGTGTCTAATATTAGTTATCTGGTGTCTGGTATTAGTTATCTGGTGTCTGGTATTAGTTATCTGTTGTCTGGTATTAGGAATCTGGTGTCTGGTATTACTTTCTGGTGACTAGTATTAGTTATCTGTTGTCTGGTATTAGTTATCTGGTGTCTGGTATTAGTAATCTGGTGTCTGATATTAGTTATCTGGTGTCTGGTATTAGATATCTGGTGTCTGGTATTAGATATCTGGTGTCTGGTATTAGATATCTGGTGTCTGGTATTAGTTATCTGGTGTCTGGTATTAGTTATCTGGTGTCTAATATTAGTTATCTGGTGTCTGGTATTAGTTATCTGGTGTCTGGTATTAGTTATCTGTTGTCTGGTATTAGTTTCTGGTGTCTGGTATTAGGAATCTGGTGTCTGGTATTAGATATCTGGTGTCTGGTATTAGTTATCTGGTGTCTAATATTAGTTATCTGGTGTCTGGTATTAGTTATCTGGTGTCTGGTATTAGTTATCTGGTGTCTGGTATTAGATATCTGGTGTCTGGTATTAGTTTCTGGTGACTAGTATTAGTTATCTGGTGTCTGGTATTAGTTATCTGGTGTCTGGTATTAGTTATCTGGTGTCTGGTATTAGTTATCTGGTGTCTGGTATTAGATATCTGGTGTCTGGTATTAGATATCTGGTGTCTGGTATTAGTTAATTGGTGTCTGGTATTAGTTATCTGGTGTCTAATATTAGTTATCTGGTGTCTGGTATTAGTTATCTTGTGTCTGGTATTAGTTATCTGTTGTCTGGTATTAGTTTCTGGTGTCTGGTATTAGGAATCTGGTGTCTGGTATTAGATATCTGGTGTCTGGTATTAGTTATCTGGTGTCTGGTATTAGTTTTTGGTGTCTGGTATTAGATATCTGGTGTCTGGTATTAGTTATCTGGTGTCTGGTATTAGTTTCTGGTGTCTGGTATTAGTTTCTGGTGTCTGGTATTAGTTATCTGGTGTCTGGTATTAGTTTCTGGTGTCTGGTATTAGTTATCTGGTGTCTGGTATTAGTTTCTGGTGTCTGGTATTAGTTATCTGGTGTCTGGTATTAGTTATCTGCTGTCTGGTATTAGTTATCTGGGTTCTGGTATTAGATATCTGGTGTCTGGTATTAGTTATCTGGTGTCTGGTATTAGTTTCTGGTGTCTGGTTCTAGATATCTGGTGTCTGGTATTAGTTATCTGGTGTCTGGTATTAGTTTCTGGTGTCTGGTATTAGTTATCTGGTGTCTGGTATTAGTTATCTGGTGTCTGGTATTAGTTATCTGCTGTCTGGTATTAGTTATCTGGTGTCTGGTATTAGTTATCTGGTGTCTGGTATTAGTCATCTGGTGTCTGGTATTAGTCATCTGGTGTCTGGTATTAGTTATCTGGTGTCTAATATTAGTTATCTGGTGTCTGGTATTAGTTATCTGGTGTCTAGTATTAGTTATCTGTTGTCTGGTATTAGGAATCTGGTGTCTGGTATTAGTTATCTGGTGTCTGGTATTAGTTATCTGCTGTCTGGTTTTAGTTATCTGGGTTCTGGTATTAGTTTCTGGTGTCTGGTATTAGAAATCTGGTGTCTGGTATTAGTTATTTGGTGTCTGGTATTAGTTTCTGGTGTCTGGTATTAGTTATCTGGTGTCTGGTATTAGTTATCTGCTGTCTGGTATTAGTTATCTGGTGTCTGGTATTAGTTTCTGGTGTCTGGTATTAGTTATCTGGTGTCTGGTATTAGTCATCTGGTGTCTGGTATTAGTTATCTGGTGTCTGGTATTAGTTTCTGGTGTCTAGTATTAGTTATCTGGTGTCTAATATTAGTTATCTGGTGTCTGGTATTAGTTATCTGGTGTCTGGTATTAGTTATCTGTTGTCTGGTATTAGGAATCTGGTGTCTGGTATTACTTTCTGGTGACTAGTATTAGTTATCTGTTGTCTGGTATTAGTTATCTGGTGTCTGGTATTAGTAATCTGGTGTCTGATATTAGTTATCTGGTGTCTGGTATTAGATATCTGGTGTCTGGTATTAGATATCTGGTGTCTGGTATTAGATATCTGGTGTCTGGTATTAGTTATCTGGTGTCTGGTATTAGTTATCTGGTGTCTAATATTAGTTATCTGGTGTCTGGTATTAGTTATCTGGTGTCTGGTATTAGTTATCTGTTGTCTGGTATTAGTTTCTGGTGTCTGGTATTAGGAATCTGGTGTCTGGTATTAGATATCTGGTGTCTGGTATTAGTTATCTGGTGTCTAATATTAGTTATCTGGTGTCTGGTATTAGTTATCTGGTGTCTGGTATTAGTTATCTGGTGTCTGGTATTAGATATCTGGTGTCTGGTATTAGTTTCTGGTGACTAGTATTAGTTATCTGGTGTCTGGTATTAGTTATCTGGTGTCTGGTATTAGTTATCTGGTGTCTGGTATTAGTTATCTGGTGTCTGGTATTAGATATCTGGTGTCTGGTATTAGATATCTGGTGTCTGGTATTAGTTAATTGGTGTCTGGTATTAGTTATCTGGTGTCTAATATTAGTTATCTGGTGTCTGGTATTAGTTATCTTGTGTCTGGTATTAGTTATCTGTTGTCTGGTATTAGTTTCTGGTGTCTGGTATTAGGAATCTGGTGTCTGGTATTAGATATCTGGTGTCTGGTATTAGTTATCTGGTGTCTGGTATTAGTTTTTGGTGTCTGGTATTAGATATCTGGTGTCTGGTATTAGTTATCTGGTGTCTGGTATTAGTTTCTGGTGTCTGGTATTAGTTTCTGGTGTCTGGTATTAGTTATCTGGTGTCTGGTATTAGTTTCTGGTGTCTGGTATTAGTTATCTGGTGTCTGGTATTAGTTTCTGGTGTCTGGTATTAGTTATCTGGTGTCTGGTATTAGTTATCTGCTGTCTGGTATTAGTTATCTGGGTTCTGGTATTAGATATCTGGTGTCTGGTATTAGTTATCTGGTGTCTGGTATTAGTTTCTGGTGTCTGGTTCTAGATATCTGGTGTCTGGTATTAGTTATCTGGTGTCTGGTATTAGTTTCTGGTGTCTGGTATTAGTTATCTGGTGTCTGGTATTAGTTATCTGGTGTCTGGTATTAGTTACCTGGTGTCTGGTATTAGTTTCTGTTGTCTGGTATTAGTTATCTGGTGTCTGGTATTAGTCATCTAGTATCTGGTGTTAGTTTCTGGTGTCTGGTATTAGTTTCTGGTGTCTGGTATTAGGAATCTGGTGTCTGGTATTAGGAATCTGGTGTCTGGTATTAGATATCTGGTGTCTCGTATTAGTTATCTGGTGTCTGGTATTAGTTTTTGGTGTCTGGTATTAGATATCTGGTGTCTGGTATTAGTTATCTGGTGTCTGGTATTAGTTTCTGGTGTCTGGTATTAGTTTCTGGTGTCTGGTATTAGTTATCTGGTGTCTGGTATTAGTTTCTGGTGTCTGGTATTAGTTTCTGGTGTCTGGTATTAGTTATCTGGTGTCTGGTATTAGTTTCTGGTGTCTGGTTCTAGATATCTGGTGTCTGATTCTAGATATCTGGTGTCTGGTATTAGTTATCTGGTGTCTGGTATTAGTTATCTGGTGTCTGGTATTAGTTATCTGCTGTCTGGTATTAGTTATCTGGTGTCTGGTATTAGTTATCTGGTGTCTGGTATTAGTTATCTGGTGTCTGGTATTAGGAATCTGGTGTCTGGTATTAGTTATCTGGTGTCTGGTATTAGTTATCTGGTGTCTGGTATTAGTTATCTGGTGTGTGGTATTAGTTATCTGGTGTCTGGTATTAGTTATCTGCTGTCTGGTATTAGTTTCTGGTGTCTGGTATTAGTTATCTGGTGTCTGGTATTAGTTTCTGGTGTCTGGTTCTAGATATCTGGTGTCTGGTATTAGTTATCTGGTGTCTAATATTAGTTATCTGGTGTCTGGTATTAGTTATCTGGTGTCTAGTATTAGTTATCTGGTGTCTGGTATTAGTCATCTGGTGTCTGGTATTAGTTATCTGGTGTCTAATATTAGTTATCTGGTGTCTGGTATTAGTTATCTGGTGTCTAGTATTAGTTATCTGTTGTCTGGTATTAGGAATCTGGTGTCTGGTATTAGTTATCTGGTGTCTGGTATTAGTTATCTGCTGTCTGGTTTTAGTTATCTGGGTTCTGGTATTAGTTTCTGGTGTCTGGTATTAGAAATCTGGTGTCTGGTATTAGTTATTTGGTGTCTGGTATAAGTTTCTGGTGTCTGGTATTAGTTATCTGGTGTCTGGTATTAGTTTCTGGTGTCTGGTTCTAGATATCTGGTGTCTGGTATTAGTATCTGGTGTCTGGTATTAGTTTCTGGTGTCTGGTATTAGTTTTTGGTGTCTGGTATTAGATATCTGGTGTCTGGTATTAGTTATCTGGTGTCTGGTATTAGTTTCTGGTGTCTGGTATTAGTTTCTGGTGTCTGGTATTAGTTATCTGGTGTCTGATATTAGTTTCTGGTGTCTGGTATTAGTTTCTGGTGTCTGGTATTAGTTATCTGGTGTCTGGTATTAGTTTCTGGTGTCTGGTTCTAGATATCTGGTGTCTGGTATTAGTTATCTGGTGTCTGGTATTAGTTTTTGGTGTCTGGTATTAGTTATCTGGTGTTTAGTATTAGTTATCTGGTATCTGGTGTTAGTTTCTGGTGTCTGGTATTAGTTTCTGGTGTCTGGTATTAGGAATCTGGTGTCTGGTATTAGATATCTGGTGTCTGGTATTAGTTATCTGGTGTCTGGTATTAGTTTTTGGTGTCTGGTATTAGATATCTGGTGTCTGGTATTAGTTTCTGGTGTCTGGTATTAGTTATCTGGTGTCTGGTTTTAGTTTCTGGTGTCTGGTATTAGTTTCTGGTGTCTGGTATTAGTTATGTGGTGTCTGGTATTAGTTTCTGGTGTCTGGTGTTAGTTATATGGTGTCTGGTATTAGTTATCTGCTGTCTGGTATTAGTTATCTGGGTTCTGGTATTAGATATCTGGTGTCTGGTATTAGTTATCTGGTGTCTGGTATTAGTTTCTGGTGTCTGGTTCTAGATATCTGGTGTCTGGTATTAGTTATCTGGTGTCTGGTATTAGTTTCTGGTGTCTGGTATTAGTTATCTGGTGTCTGGTATTAGTTATCTGGTGTCTGGTATTAGTTATCTGCTGTCTGGTATTAGTTATCTGGTGTCTGGTATTAGTTATCTGGTGTCTGGTATTAGTCATCTGGTGTCTGGTATTAGTCATCTGGTGTCTGGTATTAGTTATCTGGTGTCTAATATTAGTTATCTGGTGTCTGGTATTAGTTATCTGGTGTCTAGTATTAGTTATCTGTTGTCTGGTATTAGGAATCTGGTGTCTGGTATTAGTTATCTGGTGTCTGGTATTAGTTATCTGCTGTCTGGTTTTAGTTATCTGGGTTCTGGTATTAGTTTCTGGTGTCTGGTATTAGAAATCTGGTGTCTGGTATTAGTTATTTGGTGTCTGGTATTAGTTTCTGGTGTCTGGTATTAGTTATCTGGTGTCTGGTATTAGTTATCTGCTGTCTGGTATTAGTTATCTGGTGTCTGGTATTAGTTTCTGGTGTCTGGTATTAGTTATCTGGTGTCTGGTATTAGTCATCTGGTGTCTGGTATTAGTTATCTGGTGTCTGGTATTAGTTTCTGGTGTCTAGTATTAGTTATCTGGTGTCTAATATTAGTTATCTGGTGTCTGGTATTAGTTATCTGGTGTCTGGTATTAGTTATCTGTTGTCTGGTATTAGGAATCTGGTGTCTGGTATTACTTTCTGGTGACTAGTATTAGTTATCTGGTGTCTGGTATTAGTTATCTGGTGTCTGGTATTAGTAATCTGGTGTCTGATATTAGTTATCTGGTGTCTGGTATTAGATATCTGGTGTCTGGTATTAGATATCTGGTGTCTGGTATTAGATATCTGGTGTCTGGTATTAGTTATCTGGTGTCTGGTATTAGTTATCTGGTGTCTAATATTAGTTATCTGGTGTCTGGTATTAGTTATCTGGTGTCTGGTATTAGTTATCTGTTGTCTGGTATTAGTTTCTGGTGTCTGGTATTAGGAATCTGGTGTCTGGTATTAGATATCTGGTGTCTGGTATTAGTTATCTGGTGTCTAATATTAGTTATCTGGTGTCTGGTATTAGTTATCTGGTGTCTGGTATTAGTTATCTGGTGTCTGGTATTAGATATCTGGTGTCTGGTATTAGTTTCTGGTGACTAGTATTAGTTATCTGGTGTCTGGTATTAGTTATCTGGTGTCTGGTATTAGTTATCTGGTGTCTGGTATTAGTTATCTGGTGTCTGGTATTAGATATCTGGTGTCTGGTATTAGATATCTGGTGTCTGGTATTAGTTATTTGGTGTCTGGTATTAGTTATCTGGTGTCTAATATTAGTTATCTGGTGTCTGGTATTAGTTATCTTGTGTCTGGTATTAGTTATCTGTTGTCTGGTATTAGTTTCTGGTGTCTGGTATTAGGAATCTGGTGTCTGGTATTAGATATCTGGTGTCTGGTATTAGTTATCTGGTGTCTGGTATTAGTTTTTGGTGTCTGGTATTAGATATCTGGTGTCTGGTATTAGTTATCTGGTGTCTGGTATTAGTTTCTGGTGTCTGGTATTAGTTTCTGGTGTCTGGTATTAGTTATCTGGTGTCTGGTATTAGTTTCTGGTGTCTGGTATTAGTTATCTGGTGTCTGGTATTAGTTTCTGGTGTCTGGTATTAGTTATCTGGTGTCTGGTATTAGTTATCTGCTGTCTGGTATTAGTTATCTGGGTTCTGGTATTAGATATCTGGTGTCTGGTATTAGTTATCTGGTGTCTGGTATTAGTTTCTGGTGTCTGGTTCTAGATATCTGGTGTCTGGTATTAGTTATCTGGTGTCTGGTATTAGTTTCTGGTGTCTGGTATTAGTTATCTGGTGTCTGGTATTAGTTATCTGGTGTCTGGTATTAGTTACCTGGTGTCTGGTATTAGTTTCTGTTGTCTGGTATTAGTTATCTGGTGTCTGGTATTAGTCATCTAGTATCTGGTGTTAGTTTCTGGTGTCTGGTATTAGTTTCTGGTGTCTGGTATTAGGAATCTGGTGTCTGGTATTAGGAATCTGGTGTCTGGTATTAGATATCTGGTGTCTCGTATTAGTTATCTGGTGTCTGGTATTAGTTTTTGGTGTCTGGTATTAGATATCTGGTATCTGGTATTAGTTATCTGGTGTCTGGTATTAGTTTCTGGTGTCTGGTATTAGTTTCTGGTGTCTGGTATTAGTTATCTGGTGTCTGGTATTAGTTTCTGGTGTCTGGTATTAGTTTCTGGTGTCTGGTATTAGTTATCTGGTGTCTGGTATTAGTTTCTGGTGTCTGGTTCTAGATATCTGGTGTCTGATTCTAGATATCTGGTGTCTGGTAATAATTTCTGGTGTCTGGTATTAGTTATCTGGTGTCTGGTATTAGTTATCTGGTGTCTGGTATTAGTTATCTGCTGTCTGGTATTAGTTATCTGGTGTCTGGTATTAGTTATCTGGTGTCTGGTATTAGTTATCTGGTATCTGGTGTTAGTTTCTGGTGTCTGGTATTAGTTTCTGGTGTCTGGTATTAGGAATCTGGTGTCTGGCATTAGATATCTGGTGTCTGGCATTAGTTATCTGGTGTCTGGTATTAGTTTTTGGTGTCTGGTATTAGATATCTGGTGTCTGGTATTAGTTATCTGGTGTCTGGTATTAGTTTCTGGTGTC
Organism: Tachina lurida; assembly: GCA_944452675.1. Taxonomy (NCBI): domain Eukaryota; kingdom Metazoa; phylum Arthropoda; class Insecta; order Diptera; family Tachinidae; genus Tachina; species Tachina lurida. The sequence continues at coordinate 1,115,528 of CALYBX010000001.1, forward strand.
TGGTATTAGTTTCTGGTGTCTGGTATTAGTTATCTGGTGTCTGGTATTAGTTTCTGGTGTCTGGTACTAGTTTCTGGTGTCTGGTATTAGTTATCTGGTGTCTGGTATTAGTTTCTGGTGTCTGGTATTAGTTATCTGCTGTCTGGTATTAGTTATCTGGGTTCTGGTATTAGATATCTGGTGTCTGGTATTAGTTATCTGGTGTCTGGTATTAGTTTCTGGTGTCTGGTTCTAGATATCTGCTGTCTGGTATTAGTTATCTGGTGTCTGGTATTAGTTATCTGGTGTCTGGTATTAGTTATCTGGTATCTGGTGTTAGTTTCTGGTGTCTGGTATTAGTTTCTGGTGTCTGGTATTAGTTTTTGGTGTCTGGTATTAGATATCTGGTGTCTGGTATTAGTTATCTGGTGTCTGGTATTAGTTTCCTGTGTCTGGTATTAGTTATCTGGGTTCTGGTATTAGATATCTGGTGTCGGGTATTAGTTATCTGGTGTCTGGTATTAGTTTCTGGTGTCTGGTTCTAGATATCTGGTGTCTGGTATTAGTTATCTGGTATCTGGTATTAGTTTCTGGTGCCTGGTATTAGTTATCTGGTGTCTGGTATTATTTATCTGGTGTCTGGTACTAGTTTTCTGGTGTCTGGTATTAGTTTCTGGTGTCTGGTATTAGTTATCTGGTGTCTGGTATTAGTCATCTGGTGTCTGGTATTAGTTATCTGGTGTCTGGTATTAGTTATCTGGTGTCTGGTATTAGTTATCTGGTGTCTGGTATTAGTTTCTGGTGTCTGGTATTAGTTTCTGGTGTCTGGTATTAGTTATCTGGTGTCTGGTATTAGGAATCTGGTGTCTGGTATTAGTTATCTGGTGTCTGGTATTAGTTATCTGGTGTCTGGTATTAGTTTCTGGTGTCTGGTATTAGATATCTGGTGTCTGGTATTAGTTATCTGGTGTCTGGTATTAGTTATCTGGTGTCTGGTACTAGTTTCTGGTGTCTGGTATTAGTTATCTGGTGACTGGTATTAGAAATCTGGTGTCTGGTATTAGTTATCTGGTGTCTGGTATTAGTTATCTGGTGTCTGGTATTAGTTATCTGGTGTCTGGTATTAGTTATCTGGTGTCTGGTATTAGTTATCTGGTGTCTGGTATTAGATATCTGGTGTCTGGTATTAGTTATCTGGTGTCTGGTATTAGATATCTGGTGTCTGGTATTAGTTTTTGGTGTCTGGTATTAGTTATCTGCTGTCTGGTATTAGTTATCTGGTGTCTGGTATTAGTTATCTGGTGTCTGGTATTAGTTATCTGGTATCTGGTGTTAGTTTCTGGTGTCTGGTATTAGTTATCTGGTGTCTGGTATTAGGAATCTGGTGTCTGGTATTAGATATCTGGTGTCTGGTATTAGTTATCTGGTGTCTGGTATTAGGAATCTGGTGTCTGGTATTAGTTTCTGGTATTAGTTATCTGGTGTCTGGTATTAGGAATCTAGTGTCTGGTACTAGTTTCTGGTGTCTGGTATTAGTTATCTGGTGTCTGGTATTAGTTTCTGGTGTCTGGTATTAGTTATCTGGTGTCTGGTATTAGTTTCTGGTGTCTGGTATTAGTTATCTGGTGTCTGATATTAGAAATCTGGTGTCTGGTATTAGTTATTTGGTGTCTGGTATTAGTTTCTGGTGTCTGGTATTAGTTATCTGGTGTCTGGTATTAGGAATCTGGTGTCGAGTATTAGTTTCTGGTGTCTGGTATTAGATATCTGGTGTCTGGTTCTAGATATCTGGTGTCTGGTATTAGTTATCTGGTGTCTGGTATTAGTTTCTGGTGTCTGGTATTAGTTATCTGGTGTCTGGTATTAGTTTCTGGTGTCTGGTGTTAGTTTCTGGTGTCTGGTATTAGTTATCTGGTGTCTGGTATTAGTTTCTGGTGTCTGGTATTAGTTATCTGGTGTCTGGTATTAGTTATCTGGTGTCTGGTATTAGTTATCTGTTGTCTGGTATTAGTTTCTGGTGTCTGGTATTAGGAATCTGGTGTCTGGTATTAGATATCTGGTGTCTGGTATTAGTTATCTGGTGTCTGGTATTAGTTTTTGGTGTCTGGTATTAGTTATCTGCTGTCTGGTATTAGTAATCTGGTGTCTGGTATTAGTTATCTGGTGTCTGGTATTAGTTATCTGGTATCTGGTGTTAGTTTCTGGTGTCTGGTACTAGTTATCTGGTGTCTGGTATTAGTTTCTGGTGTCTGGTTCTAGATATCTGGTGTCTTGTATTAGTTTCTGGTGTCTGGTATTAGTTTCTGGTGTCTGGTATTAGATATCTGGTGTCTGGTATTAGGAATCTGGTGTCTGGTATTAGTTATTTGGTGTCTTGTATTAGTTTCTGGTGTCTAGTATTAGTTTCTGGTGTCTGGTATTAGATATCTGGTGTCTGGTATTAGGAATCTGGTGTCTGGTATTAGTTATCTGGTGTCTGGTATTAGGAATCTGGTGTCTGGTATTAGTTTCTGGTGTCTGGTATTAGTTATCTGGTGTCTGGTGTTAGTTCCTGGTGTCTGGTGTTAGTTTCTGGTGTCTGGTATTAGTTATCTGGTGTCTGGTATTAGTTATCTGGTGTCTGGTATTAGTTATCTGGTGTCTGGTATTAGTTATTTGGTGTCTGGTATTAGAAATCTGGTGACTGGTATTAGTTATCTGGTGTCTGGTATTAGTTTCTGGTGTCTAGTATTAGTTATCTGGTGTCTGGTATTAGGAATCTGGTGTCTTGTATTAGTTTCTGGTGTCTGGTATTAGATATCTGGTGTCTGGTATTAGTTATCTGGTGACTGGTATTAGTTATCTGGTGTCTGGTATTAGGAATCTGGTGTCTGGTATTAGTTATCTGGTGTCTGGTATTAGTTTCTGGTGTCTGGTGTTAGTTTCTGGTGTCTGGTATTAGTTATCTGTTGTCTGGTATTAGTTATCTGGTGTCTAATATTAGTTATCTGGTGTCTGGTATTAGTTATCTGGTGTCTGGTATTAGTTATCTGTTGTCTGGTATTAGTTATCTGGTGTCTGGTATTAGTTATCTGGTGTCTGGTATTAGTTTCTGGTGTCTGGTATTAGAAATCTGGTGTCTGGTATTAGGAATCTGGTGTCTGGTATTAGTTTTTGGTGTCTGGTATTAGTTATCTGGTGTCTGGTATTAGTTTTTGGTGTCTGGTATTAGTTTCTGGTGTCTAGTATTAGTTATCTGGTGTCTGGTATTAGGAATCTGGTGTCTGGTATTAGTTATCTGGTGTCTGGTATTAGTTTCTGGTGTCTGGTATTAGTTTCTGGTGTTTGGTATTAGTTATCTGCTGTCTGGTATTAGTTATCTGGTGTCTGGTAATAGAAATCTGGTGTCTGGTATTAGTTATCTGGTGTCTAGTATTAGTTATCTGGTGTCTGGTATTAGTTATCTGGTGTCTGGTATTAGTTATATGGTGTCTGGTATTAGTTATCTGGTGTCTGGTATTAGTTATCTGCTGTCTGGTATTAGGAATCTGGTGTCAAGTATTAGTTATCTGGTGTCTGGTATTAGGAATCTGGTGTCTTTTCCTAGTTTTTGGTGTCTGGTATTAGTTATCTGGTGTCTGGTGTTAGTTTCTGGTGTCTGGTATTAGTTATCTGGTGTCTGGTATTAGGAATCTGGTGTGTGGTATTAGTTATCTGGTGTCTGGTATTAGTTATCTGCTGTCTGGTATTAGTTATCTGGTGTCTGGTATTAGTTTCTGGTGTCTGGTATTAGTTATCTGGTGTCTGGTATTAGTCATCTGGTGTCTGGTATTAGTTATCTGGTGTCTGGTATTAGGAATCTGGTGTCTGGTATTAGTTTCTGGTGTCTGGTATTAGAAATCTGGTGTCTGGTATTAGTTATCTGGTATCTGGTGTTAGTTTCTGGTGTCTGGTATTAGTTATCTGTTGTCTGGTATTAGTTATCTGGTGTCTGGTATTAGGAATCTGGTGTCTGGTATTAGTTATCTGGTGTCTGGTATTAGTTTCTGGTGTCTGGTATTAGTTATCTGCTGTCTGGTATTAGTTATCTGGTGTCTGGTATTAGTTTCTGGTGTCTGGTCTTAGTTATCTGGTGTCTGGTACTAGTTTCTGGTGTCTGGTGTTAGTTTCTGGTGTCTGGTATTAGTTATCTGGTGTCTGGTATTAGGAATCTGGTGTCTGGTATAAGGAATCTGGTGTCTGGTATTAGTTATTTGGTGTCTTGTATTAGTTTCTGGTGTCTGGTATTAGTTTCTGGTGTCTGGTATTAGATATCTGGTGTCTGGTATTAGTTATCTGGTGTCTGGTATTAGTTATCTGGTGTCTGGTATTAGTTATCTGGTGTCTGGTATTAGGTATCTGGTGTCTGGTATTAGTTATCTGGTGTCTGGTATTAGATATCTGCTGTCTGGTATTAGTTATCTGGTGTCTGGTATTAGTTATCTGGTGTCTGGTATTAGTTTCTGGTGTCTGGTATTAGTTTCTGGTGACTGGTATTAGTTATTTGGTGTCTGGTATTAGTTTTTGGTGTCTGGTATTAGATATCTGGTGTCTGGTATTAGTTATCTGGTGTCTGGTATTAGTTTCTGGTGTCTGGTATTAGTTTCTGGTGACTGGTATTAGTTATCTGGTGTCTGGTATTAGTTATCTGGTGTCTGGTATTAGATATCTGGTGTCTGGTATTAGTCATCTGGTGTCTGGTATTAGTTATCTGGTGTCTGGTATTAGATATCTGGTGTCTGGTATTAGGAATCTGGTGTCTGGTACTAGTTTCTGGTGTCTGGTACTAGTTTCTGGTGTCTGGTATTAGTTATCTGGTGTCTGGTATTAGTTTCTGGTGACTGGTATTAGTTATCTGGTGTCTGGTATTAGTTATCTGGTGTCTGGTATTAGTTATCTGGTGTCTGGTATTAGTTATCTGGTGTCTGGTATTAGTTATCTGGTGTCTGGTATTAGGTATCTGGTGTCTGGTATTAGTTATCTGGTGTCTGGTATTAGATATCTGCTGTCTGGTATTAGTTATCTGGTGTCTGGTATTAGTTATCTGGTGTCTGGTATTAGTTTCTGGTGTCTGGTATTAGTTATCTGGTGTCTGGTATAAGTCATCTGGTGTCTGGTATTAGTTATCTGGTGTCTGGTATTAGATATCTGGTGTCTGGTATTAGGAATCTGGTGTCTGGTACTAGTTTCTGGTGCCTGGTATTAGTTTCTGGTGTCTGGTATTAGTTATCTGGTGTCTGGTATTAGTTTCTGGTGACTGGTATTAGTTATCTGGTGTCTGGTATTAGTTATCTGGTGTCTGGTATTAGTTATCTGCTGTCTGGTATTAGTTATCTGGTGTCTGGTATTAGAAATCTGGTGTCTGGTATTAGTTATTTGGTGTCTGGTATTAGTTTCTGGTGTCTGGTATTAGTTATCTGGTGTCTGGTAGTAGTTATCTGGTGTCTGGTACTAGTTTCTGGTGTCTGGTATTAGTTATCTGGTGTCTGGTATTAGTTATCTGGAGTCTGGTATTAGTTATCTGGTGTCTGGTATTAGTTTCTGGTGTCTGGTATTAGTTATCTGGTGTCTGGTATTAGGAATCTGGTGTCTGGTATTAGTTTCTGGTGTCTGGTATTAGTTATCTGGTGTCTGGTATTAGTTTCTGGTGACTAGTATTAGTTATCTGGTGTCTGGTATTAGGAATCTGGTGTCTGGTATTGGTTATCTGGTGTCTGGTACTAGTTTCTGGTGTCTGGTATTAGTTTCTGGTGTCTGGTATTAGTTATTTGGTGTCTGGTATTAGTTTTTGGTGTCTGGTATTAGATATCTGGTGTCTGGTATTAGTTATCTGGTGTCTGGTATTAGTTTCTGGTGTCTGGTATTAGTTTCTGGTGTCTGGTATTAGGAATCTGGTGTCTGGTATTAGATATCTGGTGTCTGGTATTAGTTATCTGGTGTCTGGTATTAGTTTCTGGTGTCTGGTGTTAGTTTTTGGTGTCTGGTATTAGTTATCTGGTGTCTGGTATTAGGAATCTGGTGTCTGGTATTAGGAATCTGGTGTCTGGTACTAGTTTCTGGTGTCTGGTATTAGTTATCTGGTGTCTGGTATTAGAAATCTGGTGTCTGGTATTAGTTACTTGGTGTCTGGTATTAGATATCTGGTGTCTGGTATTAGGAATCTGGTGTCGGGTTCTAGTTATCTGGTATCTGGTGTTAGTTTCTGGTGTCTGGTATTAGTTATCTGGTGTCTGGTATTAGGAATCTGGTGTCTGGTACTAGTTTCTGGTGTCTGGTTCTAGATATCTGGTGTCTGGTATTAGTTATCTGGTGTCTGGTATTAGTTTCTGGTGTCTGGTATTAGTTATCTGGTGTCTAGTATTAGTTATCTGGTGTCTGGTATTAGTTATCTGGTGTCTGGTATTAGTTTCTGGTGTCTGGTATTAGTTATCTGGTCTCTGGTATTAGTCATCTGGTGTCTGGTATTAGTTATCTGGTGTCTGGTATTAGATATCTGGTGTCTGGTATTAGATATCTGGTGTCTGGTATTAGTTTCTGGTGTCTGGTATTAGATATCTGGTGTCTGGTGTTAGTTTCTGGTGTCTGGTATTAGTTATCTGGTGTCTGGTATTAGGAATCTGGTGTCTGGTACTAGTTTCTGGTGTCTAATATTAGTTATCTGGTGTCTGGTATTAGTTATCTGCTGTCTGGTTTTAGTTATCTGGTGTCTGGTATTAGTTATCTGGTGTCTGGTATTAGATATCTGGTGTCTGGTATTAGTTATCTGGTATCTGGTGTTAGTTTCTGGTGTCTGGTATTAGTTATCTGGTGTCTGGTATTAGGAATCTGGTGTCTGGTATTAGTTATCTGGTGTCTAATATTAGTTATCTGGTGACTGGTATTAGATATCTGGTGTCTGGTATTAGTTATCTGGTGTCTGGTATTAGATATCTGGTGTCTGGTATTAGTTATCTGGTATCTGGTGTTAGTTTCTGGTGTCTGGTATTAGTTATCTGGTGTCTGGTATTAGGAATCTGGTGTCTGGTACTAGTTTCTGGTGTCTAATATTAGTTATCTGGTGTCTCGTATTAGTTATCTGCTGTCTGGTTTTAGTTATCTGGTGTCTGGTATTAGTTATCTGGTGTCTGGTATTAGATATCTGGTGTCTGGTATTAGTTATCTGGTATCTGGTGTTAGTTTCTGGTGTCTGGTATTAGTTATCTGGTGTCTGGTATTAGGAATCTGGTGTCTGGTATTAGTTATCTGGTGTCTAATATTAGTTATCTGGTGACTGGTATTAGATATCTGGTGTCTGGTACTAGTTTCTGGTGTCTGGTTCTAGATATCTGGTGTCTGGTATTAGTTATCTGGTGTCTGGTATTAGTTTCTGGTGTCTGGTATTAGTTATCTGGTGTCTAGTATTAGTTATCTGGTGTCTGGTATTAGTTTCTGGTGTCTGGTATTAGTTATCTGGTCTCTGGTATTAGTCATCTGGTGTCTGGTATTAGTTATCTGGTGTCTGGTATTAGATATCTGGTGTCTGGTATTAGTTATCTGGTATCTGGTGTTAGTTTCTGGTGTCTGGTATTAGTTATCTGGTGTCTGGTATTAGGAATCTGGTGTCTGGTATTAGTTATCTGGTGTCTGGTACTAGTTTCTGGTGTCTGGTATTAGTTATCTGGTGACTGGTATTAGATATCTGGTGTCTGGTATTAGTTATCTGGTGTCTGGTATTAGATATCTGGTGTCTGGTATTAGTTATCTGGTATCTGGTGTTAGTTTCTGGTGTCTGGTATTAGTTATCTGGTGTCTGGTATTAGGAATCTGGTGTCTGGTACTAGTTTCTGGTGTCTAATATTAGTTATCTGGTGTCTGGTATTAGTTATCTGCTGTCTGGTTTTAGTTATCTGGTGTCTGGTATTAGTTATCTGGTGTCTGGTATTAGATATCTGGTGTCTGGTATTAGTTATCTGGTATCTGGTGTTAGTTTCTGGTGTCTGGTATTAGTTATCTGGTGTCTGGTATTAGGAATCTGGTGTCTGGTATTAGTTATCTGGTGTCTAATATTAGTTATCTGGTGTCTGGTATTAGTTATCTGCTGTCTGGTTTTAGTTATCTGGTGTCTGGTATTAGTTATCTGGTGTCTGGTATTAGTTATCTGGTATCTGGTGTTAGTTTCTGGTGTCTGGTATTAGTTATCTGGTGTCTGGTATTAGAAATCTGGTGTCTGGTACTAGTTTCTGGTGTCTGGTATTAGTTATCTGGTGTCTGGTATTAGGAATCTGGTGTCTGGTATTAGTTTCTGGTGTCTGGTATTAGTTTCTGGTGTCTGGTATTAGTTATCTGGTGTCTGGTATTAGTCATCTGGTGTCTGGTATTAGTTATCTGGTGTCTGGTATTAGATATCTGGTGTCTGATATTAGATATCTGGTGTCTGGTATTAGTTTCTGGTGTCTGGTATTAGATATCTGGTGTCTGGTATTAGTTATCTAAGTTCTGGTATTAGATATCTGGTGTCTGGTATTAGTTTCTGGTGTCTGGTATTAGTTATCTGGTGTCTGGTATTAGTTATCTGGTGTCTGGCATTAGTTATCTGGTGTCTGGTATTAGTTTCTGGTGTCTGGTATTAGTTATCTGGTGTCTGGTATTAGTCATCTGGTGTCTGGTATTAGTTATCTGCTTTCTGGTATTAGTTATCTGGGTTCTGGTATTAGATATCTGGTGTCTGGTATTAGTTATCTGGTGTCTGGTATTAGATATCTGGTGTCTGGTATTAGTTATCTGGTATCTGGTGTTAGTTTCTGGTGTCTGGTATTAGTTATCTGGTGTCTGGTATTAGGAATCTGGTGTCTGGTACTAGTTTCTGGTGTCTAATATTAGTTATCTGGTGTCTGGTATTAGTTATCTGCTGTCTGGTTTTAGTTATCTGGTGTCTGGTATTAGTTATCTGGTGTCTGGTATTAGATATCTGGTGTCTGGTATTAGTTATCTGGTATCTGGTGTTAGTTTCTGGTGTCTGGTATTAGTTATCTGGTGTCTGGTATTAGGAATCTGGTGTCTGGTATTAGTTATCTGGTGTCTAATATTAGTTATCTGGTGTCTGGTATTAGTTATCTGCTGTCTGGTTTTAGTTATCTGGTGTCTGGTATTAGTTATCTGGTGTCTGGTATTAGTTATCTGGTATCTGGTGTTAGTTTCTGGTGTCTGGTATTAGTTATCTGGTGTCTGGTATTAGAATCTGGTGTCTGGTACTAGTTTCTGGTGTCTGGTATTAGTTATCTGGTGTCTGGTATTAGGAATCTGGTGTCTGGTATTAGTTTCTGGTGTCTGGTATTAGTTTCTGGTGTCTGGTATTAGTTATCTGGTGTCTGGTATTAGTCATCTGGTGTCTGGTATTAGTTATCTGGTGTCTGGTATTAGATATCTGGTGTCTGATATTAGATATCTGGTGTCTGGTATTAGTTTCTGGTGTCTGGTATTAGATATCTGGTGTCTGGTATTAGTTATCTAAGTTCTGGTATTAGATATCTGGTGTCTGGTATTAGTTTCTGGTGTCTGGTATTAGTTATCTGGTGTCTGGTATTAGTTATCTGGTGTCTGGTATTAGTTATCTGGTGTCTGGTATTAGTTTTTGGTGTCTGGTATTAGTTATCTGGTGTCTGGTATTAGTCATCTGGTGTCTGGTATTAGTTATCTGCTTTCTGGTATTAGTTATCTGGGTTCTGGTATTAGATATCTGGTGTCTGGTATTAGTTATCTGGTGTCTGGTATTAGTTATCTGGTGTCTGGTATTAGTTATCTGGTGTCTGGTATTAGTTTCTGGTGTCTGGTGTTAGTTATCTGGTGTCTGGTATTAGTTATCTGCTTTCTGGTATTAGTTATCTGGGTTCTGGTATTAGATATCTGGTGTCTGGTATTAGTTTCTGGTGTCTGGTATTAGTTATCTGGTGTCTGGTATTAGTTATCTGGTGTCTGGTATTAGTTATCTGGTGTCTGGTATTAGTTTCTGGTGTCTGGTATTAGTTATCTGGTGTCTGGTATTAGTCATCTGGTGTCTGGTATTAGTTATCTGGTGTCTGGTATTAGATATCTGGTGTCTGGTATTAGATATCTGGTGTCTGGTATTAGTTTCTGGTGTCTGGTATTAGATATCTGGTGTCTGGTATTAGTTATCTGGTGTCTGGTACTAGTTTCTGGTGTCTGGTATTAGTTATCTGGTGACTGGTATTAGATATCTGGTGTCTAGTATTAGTTATCTGGTGTCTGGTATTAGATATCTGGTATCTGGTATAAGTTCTGGTGTCTGGTAATAGTTATCTGGTGTCTGGTATTAGTTATCTGGTGTCTGTAATTAGTTATCTGTTGTCTGGTATTAGTTTCTGGTGTCTGGTATTAGGAATCTGGTGTCTGGTATTAGATATCTGGTGTCTGGTATTAGTTATCTGGTGTCTGGTATTAGTTTTTGGTGTCTGGTATTAGATATCTGGTGTCTGGTATTAGTTATCTGGTGTCTGGTATTAGTTTCTGGTGTCTGGTATTAGTTTCTGGTGTCTGGTATTAGTTATCTGGTGTCTGGTATTAGTTTCTGGTGTCTGGTATTAGTTTCTGGTGTCTGGTATTAGTTATCTGGTGTCTGGTATTAGTTTTTGGTGTCTGGTATTAGTTATCTGGTGTCTGGTATTAGTTATCTGCTGTCTGGTATTAGTTATCTGGGTTCTGGTATTAGATATCTGGTGTCTGGTATTAGTTATCTGGTGTCTGGTATTAGTTATCTGGAGTCTGGTATTAGTTATCTGGTGTCTGGTATTAGTTTCTGGTGTGTGGTATTAGTTATCTGGTGTCTGGTATTAGGAATCTGGTGTCTGGTATTAGTTTCTGGTGTCTGGTATTAGTTATCTGGTGTCTGGTATTAGTTTCTGGTGACTAGTATTAGTTATCTGGTGTCTGGTATTAGGAATCTGGTGTCTAATATTAGTTATCTGGTGTCTGGTACTAGTTTCTGGTGTCTGGTATTAGTTTCTGGTGTCTGGTATTAGTTATTTGGTGTCTGGTATTAGTTTTTGGTGTCTGGTATTAGATATCTGGTGTCTGGTATTAGTTATCTGGTGTCTGGTATTAGTTTCTGGTGTCTGGTATTAGTTTCTGGTGTCTGGTATTAGGAATCTGGTGTCTGGTATTAGTTATCTGGTGTCTGGTATTAGTTTCTGGTGTCTGGTGTTAGTTTCTGCTGTCTGGTATTAGTTATCTGGTGTCTGGTATTAGGAATCTGGTGTCTGGTATTAGTTATCTGGTGTCTGGTATTAGTTTCTGGTGTCTGGTATTAGTTATCTGGTGTCTGGTATTAGATATCTGGTGTCTGGTATTAGTTTCTGGTGTCTAGTATTAGTTATCTGGTGTCTGGTATTAGTCATCTGGTGTCTGGTATTAGTTATCTGGTGTCTGGTATTAGATAACTGGTGTCTGGTATTAGGAATCTGGTGTCTGGTATTAGTTATCTGGTGTCTAATATTAGTTATCTGGTGTCTGGTATTAGTTATCTGCTGTCTGGTTTTAGTTATCTGGTGTCTGGTATTAGTTATCTGGTGTCTGGTATTAGTTATCTGGTATCTGGTGTTAGTTTCTGGTGTCTGGTATTAGTTATCTGGTGTCTGGTATTAGGAATCTGGTGTCTGGTACTAGTTTCTGGTGTCTGGTATTAGTTATCTGAAGTCTGGTATTAGGAATCTGGTGTCTGGTATTAGTTTCTTGTGTCTGGTATTAGTTATCTGGTATCTGGTATTAGTTTCTGGTGTCTTGTGTTAGTTATTTGGTGTCTGGTATTAGTTTCTGGTGTCTGGTATTAGATATCTGGTGTCTGGTATTAGTTATCTGGTGTCTGGTACTAGTTTCTGGTGTCTGGTATTAGTTATCTGGTGACTGGTATTAGATATCTGGTGTCTGGTATTAGTTATCTGGTGTCTGGTATTAGTTATCTGGTGTCTGGTATTAGGAATCTGGTGTCTGGTATTAGGAATCTGGTGTCTGGTATTAGTTATTTGGTGTCTTGTATTAGTTTCTGGTGTCTGGTATTAGTTTCTGGTGTCTGGTATTAGATATCTGGTGTCTGGTATTAGGAATCTGGTGTCTGGTACTAGTTTCTGGTGTCTGGTATTAGTTATCTGGTGTCTGGTATTAGTTATCTGGTGTCTAATATTAGTTATCTGGTGTCTGGTATTAGTTATCTGCTGTCTGGTATTAGTTATCTGGTGTCTGGTATTAGTTATGTGGTGTCTGGTATTAGTTATCTGGTATCTGGTGTTAGTTTCTGGTGTCTGGTATTAGTTATCTGGTGTCTGGTATTAGGAATCTGGTGTCTGGTACTAGTTTCTGGTGTCTGGTATTAGTTATCTGGTGTCTGGTATTAGAAATCTGGTGTCTGGAATTAGTTTCTGGTGTCTGGTATTAGTTATCTGGTGTCTGGTGTTAGTTTCTGGTGTCTGGTATTAGTTATCTGGTGTCTGGTATTAGTTATCTGGTGTCTAATATTAGTTATCTGGTGTCTGGTAGTAGTTATCTGGTGTCTGGTATTAGTTATCTGTTGTCTGGTATTAGTTTCTGGTGTCTGGTATTAGGAATCTGGTGTCTGGTATTAGATATCTGGTGTCTGGTATTAGTTATCTGGTGTCTGGTACTAGTTTTTGGTGTCTGGTATTAGATATCTGGTGTCTGGTATTAGTTATCTGGTGTCTGGTATTAGTCTCTGGTGTCTGGTATTAGTTTCTGGTGTCTGGTATTAGTTATCTGGTGTCTGGTATTAGTTTCTGGTGTCTGGTACTAGTTTCTGGTGTCTGGTATTAGTTATCTGGTGTCTGGTATTAGTTTCTGGTGTCTGGTATTAGATATCTGGTGTCTGGTATTAGTTTCTGGTGTCTGGTATTAGTTATCTGGTGTCTGGTATTAGTCATCTGGTGTCTGGTATTAGTTATTTGGTGTCTGGTATTAGTTTTTGGTGTCTGGTATTAGATATCTGGTGTCTGGTATTAGTTATCTGGTGTCTGGTATTAGTTTCTGGTGTCTGGTATTAGTTTCTGGTGTCTGGTATAAGGAATCTGGTGTCTGGTATTAGATATCTGGTGTCTGGTATTAGTTATCTGGTGTCTGGTATTAGTTTCTGGTGTCTGGTGTTAGTTTCTGGTGTCTGGTATTAGTTATCTGGTGTCTGGTATTAGGAATCTGGTGTCTGGTATTAGTTATCTGGTGTCTGGTACTAGTTTCTGGTGTCTGGTATTAGTTATCTGGTGTCTGGTATTAGATATCTGGTGTCTGGTATTAGTTTCTGGTGTCTGGTATTAGTTATCTGGTGTCTGGTATTAGTCATCTGGTGTCTGGTATTAGTTATCTGGTGTCTGGTATTAGATATCTGGTGTCTGGTATTAGGAATCTGGTGTCTGGTATTAGTTATCTGGTGTCTAATATTAGTTATCTGGTGTCTGGTATTAGTTATCTGCTGTCTGGTATTAGTTATCTGGTGTCTGGTATTAGTTATCTGGTGTCTGGTATTAGTTATCTGGTATCTGGTGTTAGTTTCTGGTGTCTGGTATTAGTTATCTGGTGTCTGGTATTAGGAATCTGGTGTCTGGTACTAGTTTCTGGTGTCTGGTATTAGTTATCTGGTGTCTGGTATTAGGAATCTGGTGTCTGGTATTAGTTTCTGGTGTCTGGTATTAGTTATCTGGTGTCTGGTATTAGTTTCTGGTGTCTGGTATTAGTTATCTGGTGTCTGGTATTAGTTATCTGCTGTCTAGTATTAGTTATCTGGGTTCTGGTATTAGATATCTGGTGTCTGGTATTAGTTATCTGGTGTCTGGTATTAGTTTCTGGTGTCTGGTTCTAGATATCTGGTGTCTGATATTAGTTATCTGGTGTCTGGTATTAGTTTCTGGTGTCTGGTATTAGTTATCTGGTGTCTGGTATTAGTTATCTGGTGTCTGGTATTAGTTATCTGGTGTCTGGTATTAGTTTCTGGTGTCTGGTATTAGTTATCTGGTGTCTGGTATTAGTCATCTGGTGTCTGGTATTAGTTATCTGGTGTCTGGTATTAGATATCTGGTGTCTGGTATTAGATATCTGGTGTCTATTATTAGTTTCTGGTGTCTGGTATTAGATATCTGGTGTCTGGTATTAGTTATCTGGTGTCTGGTACTAGTTTCTGGTATCTGGTATTAGTTATCTGGTGTCTGGTATTAGTTTCTGGTGTCTGGTGTTAGATATCTGGTGTCTGGTATTAGTTATCTGGTATCTGGTATTAGTTTCTGGTGTCTTGTGTTAGTTATCTGGTGTCTGGTATTAGTTATCTGCTTTCTGGTATTAGTTATCTGGGTTCTGGTATTAGATATCTGGTGTCTGGTATTAGTTATCTGGTGTCTGGTATTAGTTATCTGGTGTCTGGTATTAGTTATCTGGTGTCTGGTATTAGTTTCTGGTGTCTGGTTCTAGATATATGGTGTCTGGTATTAGTTATCTGGTGTCTGGTATTAGTTTCTGGTGTCTGGTATTAGTTATCTGGTGTCTGGTATTAGTTATCTGGTGTCTGATATTAGTTATCTGGTGTCTGGTATTAGTTTCTGGTGTCTGGTATTAGTTATCTGGTGTCTGGTATTAGTCATCTGGTGTCTGGTATTAGTTATCTGGTGTCTGGTATTAGATATCTGGTGTCTGGTATTAGATATCTGGTGTCTGGTATTAGTTTCTGGTGTCTGGTATTAGATATCTGGTGTCTGGTATTAGTTATCTGGTGTCTGGTACTAGTTTCTGGTGTCTGGTATTAGTTATCTGGTGACTGGTATTAGATATCTGGTGTCTGATATTAGTTATCTGGTGTCTGGTATTAGATATCTGGTGTCTGGTATTAGTTTCTGGTGTCTGGTATTAGTTATCTGGTATCTGGTATTAGTTATCTGGTGTCTGGTATTAGTTATCTGTTGTCTGGTATTAGTTTCTGGTGTCTGGTATTAGGAATCTGGTGTCTGGTATTAGATATCTGGTGTCTGGTATTATTTATCTGGTGTCTGGTATTAGTTTTTGGTGTCTGGTATTAGATATCTGGTGTCTGGTATTAGTTATCTGGTGTCTGGTATTAGTTTCTGGTGTCTGATATTAGTTTCTGGTGTCTGGTATTAGTTATCTGGTGTCTGGTATTAGTTTTTGGTGTCTGGTATTAGTTTCTGGTGTCTGGTATTAGTTATCTGGTGTCTGGTATTCGTTATCTGGTGTCTGGTATTAGATATCTGGTGTCTGGTATTAGTTATCTGGTGTCTGGTATTAGTTTTTGGTGTCTGGTATTAGTTATCTGGTGTCTGGTATTAGTTATCTGCTGTCTGGTATTAGTTATCTGGGTTCTGGTATTAGATATCTGGTGTCTGGTATTAGTTATCTGGTGTCTGTTATTAGTTTCTGGTGTCTGGTTCTAGATATCTGGTGTCTGGTATTAGTTATCTGGTGTCTGGTATTAGTTTCTGATGTCTGGTATTAGTTATCTGGTGTCTGGTATTAGTTATCTGGTGTCTGGTATTAGTTATCTGGTGTCTGGTATTAGTTTCTGGTGTCTGGTATTAGTTATCTGGTGTCTGGTATTAGTCATCTGGTGTCTGGTATTAGTTATCTGGTGTCTGGTATTAGGAATCTGGTGTCTGGTATTAGGAATCTGGTGTCTGGTATTAGTTATTTGGTGTCTTGTACTAGTTTCTGGTGTCTGGTATTAGTTTCTGGTGTCTGGTATTAGATATCTGGTGTCTGGTATTAGGAATCTGGTGTCTGGTACTAGTTTCTGGTGTCTGGTATTAGTTATCTGGTGTCTGGTATTAGTTATCTGGTGTCTAATATTAGTTATCTGGTGTCTAGTATTAGTTATCTGCTGTCTGGTATTCGTTATCTTGTGTCTGGTATTAGATATCTGGTGTCTGGTATTAGTTATCTGGTGTCTGGTATTAGTTTTTGGTGTCTGGTATTAGATATCTGGTGTCTGGTATTAGTTATCTGGTGTCTGGTATTAGTCTCTGGTGTCTGGTATTAGTTTCTGGTGTCTGGTATTAGTTATCTGGTGTCTGGTATTAGTTTCTGGTGTCTGGTATTAGTTTCTGGTGTCTGGTATTAGTTATCTGGTGTCTGGTATTAGAAATCTGGTGTCTGGTATTAGTTTCTGGTGTCTGGTATTAGTTATCTGGTGTCTGGTGTTAGTTTCTGGTGTCTGGTATTAGTTATCTGGTGTCTGGTATTAGTTATCTGGTGTCTAATATTAGTTATCTGGTGTCTGGTATTAGTTATCTGGTGTCTGGTATTAGTTATCTGTTGTCTGGTATTAGTTTCTGGTGTCTGGTATTAGGAATCTGGTGTCTGGTATTAGATATCTGGTGTCTGGTATTAGTTATCTGGTGTCTGGTATTAGTTTTTGGTGTCTGGTATTAGATATCTGGTGTCTGGTATTAGTTATCTGGTGTCTGGTATTAGTCTCTGGTGTCTGGTATTAGTTTCTGGTGTCTGGTATTAGTTATCTGGTGTCTGGTATTAGTTTCTGGTGTCTGGTATTAGTTTCTGGTGTCTGGTATTAGTTATCTGGTGTCTGGTATTAGTTTCTGGTGTCTGGTATTAGATATCTGGTGTCTGGTATTAGTTTCTGGTATCTGGTATTAGTTATCTGGTGTCTGGTATTAGTCATCTGGTGTCTGGTATTAGTTATTTGGTGTCTGGTATTAGTTTTTGGTGTCTGGTATTAGATATCTGGTGTCTGGTATTAGTTATCTGGTGTCTGATATTAGTTTCTGGTGTCTGGTATTAGTTTCTGGTGTCTGGTATTAGGAATCTGGTGTCTGGTATTAGATATCTGGTGTCTGGTATTAGTTATCTGGTGTCTGGTATTAGTTTCTGGTGTCTGGTGTTAGTTTCTGGTGTCTGGTATTAGTTATCTGGTGTCTGGTATTAGGAATCTGGTGTCTGGTATTAGTTATCTGGTGTCTGGTACTAGTTTCTGGTGTCTGGTATTAGTTATCTGGTGTCTGGTATTAGATATCTGGTGTCTGGTATTAGTTTCTGGTGTCTGGTATTAGTTATCTGGTGTCTGGTATTAGTCATCTGGTGTCTGGTATTAGTTATCTGGTGTCTGGTATTAGATATCTGGTGTCTGGTATTAGGAATCTGGTGTCTGGTATTAGTTATCTGGTGTCTAATATTAGTTATCTGGTGTCTGGTATTAGTTATCTGCTGTCTGGTATTAGTTATCTGGTGTCTGGTATTAGTTATCTGGTGTCTGGTATTAGTTATCTGGTATCTGGTGTTAGTTTCTGGTGTCTGGTATTAGTTATCTGGTGTCTGGTATTAGGAATCTGGTGTCTGGTACTAGTTTCTGGTGTCTGGTATTAGTTATCTGGTGTCTGGTATTAGGAATCTGGTGTCTGGTATTAGTTTCTGGTGTCTGGTATTAGTTATCTGGTGTCTGGTATTAGTTTCTGGTGTCTGGTATTAGTTATCTGGTGTCTGGTATTAGTTATCTGCTGTCTAGTATTAGTTATCTGGGTTCTGGTATTAGATATCTGGTGTCTGGTATTAGTTATCTGGTGTCTGGTATTAGTTTCTGGTGTCTGGTTCTAGATATCTGGTGTCTGATATTAGTTATCTGGTGTCTGGTATTAGTTTCTGGTGTCTGGTATTAGTTATCTGGTGTCTGGTATTAGTTATCTGGTGTCTGGTATTAGTTATCTGGTGTCTGGTATTAGTTTCTGGTGTCTGGTATTAGTTATCTGGTGTCTGGTATTAGTCATCTGGTGTCTGGTATTAGTTATCTGGTGTCTGGTATTAGATATCTGGTGTCTGGTATTAGATATCTGGTGTCTGGTATTAGTTTCTGGTGTCTGGTATTAGATATCTGGTGTCTGGTATTAGTTATCTGGTGTCTGGTACTAGTTTCTGGTGTCTGGTATTAGTTATCTGGTGACTGGTATTAGATATCTGGTGTCTGGTATTAGTTATCTGGTGTCTGGTATTAGTTATCTGGTGTCTGGTATTAGAATTTGGTGTCTGGTTCTAGATATCTGGTGTCTGGTATTAGTTATCTGGTGTCTGGTATTAGTTTCTGGTGTCTGGTATTAGTTTCTGGTGTCTGGTATTAGATATCTGGTGTCTGGTATTAGGAATCTGGTGTCTGGTATTAGTTATCTGGTATCTGGTATTAGGAATCTGGTGTCTGGTATTAGGAATCTGGTGTCTGGTATTAGAAATCTGGTGTCTGGTATTAGTTATTTGGTGTCTAGTATTAGTTTCTGGTGTCTGGTATTAGTTATCTGGTGTCTGGTATTAGTTATCTGGTATCTGGTATTAGGAATCTGGTGTCTGGTATTAGTTATCTGGAGTCTGGTATTAGTTATCTGGTGTCTGCTATTAGTTTCTGGTGTCTGGTATTAGTTATCTGGTGTCTGGTATTAGGAATCTGGTGTCTGGTATTAGTTTCTGGTGTCTGGTATTAGTTATCTGGTGTCTGGTATTAGTTTCTGGTGACTAGTATTAGTTATCTGGTGTCTGGTATTAGGAATCTGGTGTCTGGTATTAGTTATCTGGTGTCTGGTATTAGTTTCTGGTGTCTGGTATTAGTTATCTGGTATCTGGTATTAGGAATCTGGTGTCTGGTATTAGTTATCTGGAGTCTGGTATTATTTATCTGGTGTCTGGTATTAGTTTCTGGTGTCTGGTATTAGTTATCTGGTGTCTGGTATTAGGAATCTGGTGTCTGGTATTAGTTTCTGGTGTCTGGTATTAGTTATCTGGTGTCTGGTATTAGTTTCTGGTGACTAGTATTAGTTATCTGGTGTCTGGTATTAGTTATCTGGTGTCTGGTATTAGTTATCTGGTGTCTGGTATTAGTTTCTGTTGTCTGGTATTAGTTTCTGGTGTCTGGTATTAGTATCTGGTGTCTGGTATTAGTTATCTGGTGTCTGGTATTAGTTATCTGTTGTCTGGTATTAGTTTCTGGTGTCTGGTATTAGGAATCTGGTGTCTGGTATTAGATATCTGGTGTCTGGTATTAGTTATCTGGTGTCTGGTATCAGTTTCTGGTGTCTGGTGTTAGTTATCTGGTGTCTGGTATTAGGAATCTGGTGTCTGGTACTAGTTTCTGGTGTCTAATATTAGTTATCTGGTGTCTGGTATTAGTTATCTGCTGTCTGGTTTTAGTTATCTGGTGTCTGGTATTAGTTATCTGGTGTCTGGTATTAGATATCTGGTGTCTGGTATTAGTTATCTGGTATCTGGTGTTAGTTTCTGGTGTCTGGTATTAGTTATCTGGTGTCTGGTATTAGGAATCTGGTGTCTGGTATTAGTTATCTGGTGTCTAATATTAGTTATCTGGTGACTGGTATTAGATATCTGGTGTCTGGTACTAGTTTCTGGTGTCTGGTTCTAGATATCTGGTGTCTGGTATTAGTTATCTGGTGTCTGGTATTAGTTTCTGGTGTCTGGTATTAGTTATCTGGTGTCTAGTATTAGTTATCTGGTGTCTGGTATTAGTTTCTGGTGTCTGGTATTAGTTATCTGGTCTCTGGTATTAGTCATCTGGTGTCTGGTATTAGTTATCTGGTGTCTGGTATTAGATATCTGGTGTCTGGTATTAGTTATCTGGTATCTGGTGTTAGTTTCTGGTGTCTGGTATTAGTTATCTGGTGTCTGGTATTAGGAATCTGGTGTCTGGTATTAGTTATCTGGTGTCTGGTACTAGTTTCTGGTGTCTGGTATTAGTTATCTGGTGACTGGTATTAGATATCTGGTGTCTGGTATTAGTTATCTGGTGTCTGGTATTAGATATCTGGTGTCTGGTATTAGTTATCTGGTATCTGGTGTTAGTTTCTGGTGTCTGGTATTAGTTATCTGGTGTCTGGTATTAGGAATCTGGTGTCTGGTACTAGTTTCTGGTGTCTAATATTAGTTATCTGGTGTCTGGTATTAGTTATCTGCTGTCTGGTTTTAGTTATCTGGTGTCTGGTATTAGTTATCTGGTGTCTGGTATTAGATATCTGGTGTCTGGTATTAGTTATCTGGTATCTGGTGTTAGTTTCTGGTGTCTGGTATTAGTTATCTGGTGTCTGGTATTAGGAATCTGGTGTCTGGTATTAGTTATCTGGTGTCTAATATTAGTTATCTGGTGTCTGGTATTAGTTATCTGCTGTCTGGTTTTAGTTATCTGGTGTCTGGTATTAGTTATCTGGTGTCTGGTATTAGTTATCTGGTATCTGGTGTTAGTTTCTGGTGTCTGGTATTAGTTATCTGGTGTCTGGTATTAGAAATCTGGTGTCTGGTACTAGTTTCTGGTGTCTGGTATTAGTTATCTGGTGTCTGGTATTAGGAATCTGGTGTCTGGTATTAGTTTCTGGTGTCTGGTATTAGTTTCTGGTGTCTGGTATTAGTTATCTGGTGTCTGGTATTAGTCATCTGGTGTCTGGTATTAGTTATCTGGTGTCTGGTATTAGATATCTGGTGTCTGATATTAGATATCTGGTGTCTGGTATTAGTTTCTGGTGTCTGGTATTAGATATCTGGTGTCTGGTATTAGTTATCTAAGTTCTGGTATTAGATATCTGGTGTCTGGTATTAGTTTCTGGTGTCTGGTATTAGTTATCTGGTGTCTGGTATTAGTTATCTGGTGTCTGGTATTAGTTATCTGGTGTCTGGTATTAGTTTCTGGTGTCTGGTATTAGTTATCTGGTGTCTGGTATTAGTCATCTGGTGTCTGGTATTAGTTATCTGCTTTCTGGTATTAGTTATCTGGGTTCTGGTATTAGATATCTGGTGTCTGGTATTAGTTATCTGGTGTCTGGTATTAGTTATCTGGTGTCTGGTATTAGTTATCTGGTGTATGGTATTAGTTTCTGGTGTCTGGTGTTAGTTATCTGGTGTCTGGTATTAGTTATCTGCTTTCTGGTATTAGTTATCTGGGTTCTGGTATTAGATATCTGGTGTCTGGTATTAGTTTCTGGTGTCTGGTATTAGTTATCTGGTGTCTGGTATTAGTTATCTGGTGTCTGGTATTAGTTATCTGGTGTCTGGTATTAGTTTCTGGTGTCTGGTATTAGTTATCTGGTGTCTGGTATTAGTCATCTGGTGTCTGGTATTAGTTATCTGGTGTCTGGTATTAGATATCTGGTGTCTGGTATTAGATATCTGGTGTCTGGTATTAGTTTCTGGTGTCTGGTATTAGATATCTGGTGTCTGGTATTAGTTATCTGGTGTCTGGTACTAGTTTCTGGTGTCTGGTATTAGTTATCTGGTGACTGGTATTAGATATCTGGTGTCTGGTATTAGTTATCTGGTGTCTGGTATTAGATATCTGGTATCTGGTATAAGTTCTGGTGTCTGGTAATAGTTATCTGGTGTCTGGTATTAGTTATCTGGTGTCTGTAATTAGTTATCTGTTGTCTGGTATTAGTTTCTGGTGTCTGGTATTAGGAATCTGGTGTCTGGTATTAGATATCTGGTGTCTGGTATTAGTTATCTGGTGTCTGGTATTAGTTTTTGGTGTCTGGTATTAGATATCTGGTGTCTGGTATTAGTTATCTGGTGTCTGGTATTAGTTTCTGGTGTCTGGTATTAGTTTCTGGTGTCTGGTATTAGTTATCTGGTGTCTGGTATTAGTTTCTGGTGTCTGGTATTAGTTTCTGGTGTCTGGTATTAGTTATCTGGTGTCTGGTATTAGTTTTTGGTGTCTGGTATTAGTTATCTGGTGTCTGGTATTAGTTATCTGCTGTCTGGTATTAGTTATCTGGGTTCTGGTATTAGATATCTGGTGTCTGGTATTAGTTATCTGGTGTCTGGTATTAGTTATCTGGAGTCTGGTATTAGTTATCTGGTGTCTGGTATTAGTTTCTGGTGTGTGGTATTAGTTATCTGGTGTCTGGTATTAGGAATCTGGTGTCTGGTATTAGTTTCTGGTGTCTGGTATTAGTTATCTGGTGTCTGGTATTAGTTTCTGGTGACTAGTATTAGTTATCTGGTGTCTGGTATTAGGAATCTGGTGTCTAATATTAGTTATCTGGTGTCTGGTACTAGTTTCTGGTGTCTGGTATTAGTTTCTGGTGTCTGGTATTAGTTATTTGGTGTCTGGTATTAGTTTTTGGTGTCTGGTATTAGATATCTGGTGTCTGGTATTAGTTATCTGGTGTCTGGTATTAGTTTCTGGTGTCTGGTATTAGTTTCTGGTGTCTGGTATTAGGAATCTGGTGTCTGGTATTAGATATCTGGTATTAGTTATCTGGTGTCTGGTATTAGTTTCTGGTGTCTGGTGTTAGTTTCTGCTGTCTGGTATTAGTTATCTGGTGTCTGGTATTAGGAATCTGGTGTCTGGTATTAGTTATCTGGTGTCTGGTATTAGTTTCTGGTGTCTGGTATTAGTTATCTGGTGTCTGGTATTAGATATCTGGTGTCTGGTATTAGTTTCTGGTGTCTAGTATTAGTTATCTGGTGTCTGGTATTAGTCATCTGGTGTCTGGTATTAGTTATCTGGTGTCTGGTATTAGATAACTGGTGTCTGGTATTAGGAATCTGGTGTCTGGTATTAGTTATCTGGTGTCTAATATTAGTTATCTGGTGTCTGGTATTAGTTATCTGCTGTCTGGTTTTAGTTATCTGGTGTCTGGTATTAGTTATCTGGTGTCTGGTATTAGTTATCTGGTATCTGGTGTTAGTTTCTGGTGTCTGGTATTAGTTATCTGGTGTCTGGTATTAGGAATCTGGTGTCTGGTACTAGTTTCTGGTGTCTGGTATTAGTTATCTGAAGTCTGGTATTAGGAATCTGGTGTCTGGTATTAGTTTCTGGTGTCTGGTATTAGTTATCTGGTATCTGGTATTAGTTTCTGGTGTCTTGTGTTAGTTATTTGGTGTCTGGTATTAGTTTCTGGTGTCTGGTATTAGATATCTGGTGTCTGGTATTAGTTATCTGGTGTCTGGTACTAGTTTCTGGTGTCTGGTATTAGTTATCTGGTGACTGGTATTAGATATCTGGTGTCTGGTATTAGTTATCTGGTGTCTGGTATTAGTTATCTGGTGTCTGGTATTAGGAATCTGGTGTCTGGTATTAGGAATCTGGTGTCTGGTATTAGTTATTTGGTGTCTTGTATTAGTTTCTGGTGTCTGGTATTAGTTTCTGGTGTCTGGTATTAGATATCTGGTGTCTGGTATTAGGAATCTGGTGTCTGGTACTAGTTTCTGGTGTCTGGTATTAGTTATCTGGTGTCTGGTATTAGTTATCTGGTGTCTAATATTAGTTATCTGGTGTCTGGTATTAGTTATCTGCTGTCTGGTATTAGTTATCTGGTGTCTGGTATTAGTTATGTGGTGTCTGGTATTAGTTATCTGGTATCTGGTGTTAGTTTCTGGTGTCTGGTATTAGTTATCTGGTGTCTGGTATTAGGAATCTGGTGTCTGGTACTAGTTTCTGGTGTCTGGTATTAGTTATCTGGTGTCTGGTATTAGAAATCTGGTGTCTGGAATTAGTTTCTGGTGTCTGGTATTAGTTATCTGGTGTCTGGTGTTAGTTTCTGGTGTCTGGTATTAGTTATCTGGTGTCTGGTATTAGTTATCTGGTGTCTAATATTAGTTATCTGGTGTCTGGTAGTAGTTATCTGGTGTCTGGTATTAGTTATCTGTTGTCTGGTATTAGTTTCTGGTGTCTGGTATTAGGA
Organism: Tachina lurida; assembly: GCA_944452675.1. Lineage (NCBI taxonomy): Eukaryota > Metazoa > Arthropoda > Insecta > Diptera > Tachinidae > Tachina > Tachina lurida. The sequence goes on from CALYBX010000001.1 coordinate 1,139,197, forward strand.
ATCTGGTGTCTGGTATTAGATATCTGGTGTCTGGTATTAGTTATCTGGTGTCTGGTATTAGTTTTTGGTGTCTGGTATTAGATATCTGGTGTCTAGTATTAGTTATCTGGTGTCTGGTATTAGTCTCTGGTGTCTGGTATTAGTTTCTGGTGTCTGGTATTAGTTATCTGGTGTCTGGTATTAGTTTCTGGTGTCTGGTACTAGTTTCTGGTGTCTGGTATTAGTTATCTGGTGTCTGGTATTAGTTTCTGGTGTCTGGTATTAGATATCTGGTGTCTGGTATTAGTTTCTGGTGTCTGGTATTAGTTATCTGGTGTCTGGTATTAGTCATCTGGTGTCTGGTATTAGTTATTTGGTGTCTGGTATTAGTTTTTGGTGTCTGGTATTAGATATCTGGTGTCTGGTATTAGTTATCTGGTGTCTGGTATTAGTTTCTGGTGTCTGGTATTAGTTTCTGGTGTCTGGTATAAGGAATCTGGTGTCTGGTATTAGATATCTGGTGTCTGGTATTAGTTATCTGGTGTCTGGTATTAGTTTCTGGTGTCTGGTGTTAGTTTCTGGTGTCTGGTATTAGTTATCTGGTGTCTGGTATTAGGAATCTGGTGTCTGGTATTAGTTATCTGGTGTCTGGTACTAGTTTCTGGTGTCTGGTATTAGTTATCTGGTGTCTGGTATTAGATATCTGGTGTCTGGTATTAGTTTCTGGTGTCTGGTATTAGTTATCTGGTGTCTGGTATTAGTCATCTGGTGTCTGGTATTAGTTATCTGGTGTCTGGTATTAGATATCTGGTGTCTGGTATTAGGAATCTGGTGTCTGGTATTAGTTATCTGGTGTCTAATATTAGTTATCTGGTGTCTGGTATTAGTTATCTGCTGTCTGGTATTAGTTATCTGGTGTCTGGTATTAGTTATCTGGTGTCTGGTATTAGTTATCTGGTATCTGGTGTTAGTTTCTGGTGTCTGGTATTAGTTATCTGGTGTCTGGTATTAGGAATCTGGTGTCTGGTACTAGTTTCTGGTGTCTGGTATTAGTTATCTGGTGTCTGGTATTAGGAATCTGGTGTCTGGTATTAGTTTCTGGTGTCTGGTATTAGTTATCTGGTGTCTGGTATTAGTTTCTGGTGTCTGGTATTAGTTATCTGGTGTCTGGTATTAGTTATCTGCTGTCTAGTATTAGTTATCTGGGTTCTGGTATTAGATATCTGGTGTCTGGTATTAGTTATCTGGTGTCTGGTATTAGTTTCTGGTGTCTGGTTCTAGATATCTGGTGTCTGATATTAGTTATCTGGTGTCTGGTATTAGTTTCTGGTGTCTGGTATTAGTTATCTGGTGTCTGGTATTAGTTATCTGGTGTCTGGTATTAGTTATCTGGTGTCTGGTATTAGTTTCTGGTGTCTGGTATTAGTTATCTGGTGTCTGGTATTAGTCATCTGGTGTCTGGTATTAGTTATCTGGTGTCTGGTATTAGATATCTGGTGTCTGGTATTAGATATCTGGTGTCTATTATTAGTTTCTGGTGTCTGGTATTAGATATCTGGTGTCTGGTATTAGTTATCTGGTGTCTGGTACTAGTTTCTGGTATCTGGTATTAGTTATCTGGTGTCTGGTATTAGTTTCTGGTGTCTGGTATTAGATATCTGGTGTCTGGTATTAGTTATCTGGTATCTGGTATTAGTTTCTGGTGTCTTGTGTTAGTTATCTGGTGTCTGGTATTAGTTATCTGCTTTCTGGTATTAGTTATCTGGGTTCTGGTATTAGATATCTGGTGTCTGGTATTAGTTATCTGGTGTCTGGTATTAGTTATCTGGTGTCTGGTATTAGTTATCTGGTGTCTGGTATTAGTTTCTGGTGTCTGGTTCTAGATATATGGTGTCTGGTATTAGTTATCTGGTGTCTGGTATTAGTTTCTGGTGTCTGGTATTAGTTATCTGGTGTCTGGTATTAGTTATCTGGTGTCTGATATTAGTTATCTGGTGTCTGGTATTAGTTTCTGGTGTCTGGTATTAGTTATCTGGTGTCTGGTATTAGTCATCTGGTGTCTGGTATTAGTTATCTGGTGTCTGGTATTAGATATCTGGTGTCTGGTATTAGATATCTGGTGTCTGGTATTAGTTTCTGGTGTCTGGTATTAGATATCTGGTGTCTGGTATTAGTTATCTGGTGTCTGGTACTAGTTTCTGGTGTCTGGTATTAGTTATCTGGTGACTGGTATTAGATATCTGGTGTCTGATATTAGTTATCTGGTGTCTGGTATTAGATATCTGGTGTCTGGTATTAGTTTCTGGTGTCTGGTATTAGTTATCTGGTATCTGGTATTAGTTATCTGGTGTCTGGTATTAGTTATCTGTTGTCTGGTATTAGTTTCTGGTGTCTGGTATTAGGAATCTGGTGTCTGGTATTAGATATCTGGTGTCTGGTATTATTTATCTGGTGTCTGGTATTAGTTTTTGGTGTCTGGTATTAGATATCTGGTGTCTGGTATTAGTTATCTGGTGTCTGGTATTAGTTTCTGGTGTCTGGTATTAGTTTCTGGTGTCTGGTATTAGTTATCTGGTGTCTGGTATTAGTTTTTGGTGTCTGGTATTAGTTTCTGGTGTCTGGTATTAGTTATCTGGTGTCTGGTATTCGTTATCTGGTGTCTGGTATTAGATATCTGGTGTCTGGTATTAGTTATCTGGTGTCTGGTATTAGTTTTTGGTGTCTGGTATTAGTTATCTGGTGTCTGGTATTAGTTATCTGCTGTCTGGTATTAGTTATCTGGGTTCTGGTATTAGATATCTGGTGTCTGGTATTAGTTATCTGGTGTCTGTTATTAGTTTCTGGTGTCTGGTTCTAGATATCTGGTGTCTGGTATTAGTTATCTGGTGTCTGGTATTAGTTTCTGATGTCTGGTATTAGTTATCTGGTGTCTGGTATTAGTTATCTGGTGTCTGGTATTAGTTATCTGGTGTCTGGTATTAGTTTCTGGTGTCTGGTATTAGTTATCTGGTGTCTGGTATTAGTCATCTGGTGTCTGGTATTAGTTATCTGGTGTCTGGTATTAGGAATCTGGTGTCTGGTATTAGGAATCTGGTGTCTGGTATTAGTTATTTGGTGTCTTGTACTAGTTTCTGGTGTCTGGTATTAGTTTCTGGTGTCTGGTATTAGATATCTGGTGTCTGGTATTAGGAATCTGGTGTCTGGTACTAGTTTCTGGTGTCTGGTATTAGTTATCTGGTGTCTGGTATTAGTTATCTGGTGTCTAATATTAGTTATCTGGTGTCTAGTATTAGTTATCTGCTGCCTGGTATTCGTTATCTGGTGTCTGGTATTAGATATCTGGTGTCTGGTATTAGTTATCTGGTGTCTGGTATTAGTTTTTGGTGTCTGGTATTAGATATCTGGTGTCTGGTATTAGTTATCTGGTGTCTGGTATTAGTCTCTGGTGTCTGGTATTAGTTTCTGGTGTCTGGTATTAGTTATCTGGTGTCTGGTATTAGTTTCTGGTGTCTGGTATTAGTTTCTGGTGTCTGGTATTAGTTATCTGGTGTCTGGTATTAGAAATCTGGTGTCTGGTATTAGTTTCTGGTGTCTGGTATTAGTTATCTGGTGTCTGGTGTTAGTTTCTGGTGTCTGGTATTAGTTATCTGGTGTCTGGTATTAGTTATCTGGTGTCTAATATTAGTTATCTGGTGTCTGGTATTAGTTATCTGGTGTCTGGTATTAGTTATCTGTTGTCTGGTATTAGTTTCTGGTGTCTGGTATTAGGAATCTGGTGTCTGGTATTAGATATCTGGTGTCTGGTATTAGTTATCTGGTGTCTGGTATTAGTTTTTGGTGTCTGGTATTAGATATCTGGTGTCTGGTATTAGTTATCTGGTGTCTGGTATTAGTCTCTGGTGTCTGGTATTAGTTTCTGGTGTCTGGTATTAGTTATCTGGTGTCTGGTATTAGTTTCTGGTGTCTGGTATTAGTTTCTGGTGTCTGGTATTAGTTATCTGGTGTCTGGTATTAGTTTCTGGTGTCTGGTATTAGATATCTGGTGTCTGGTATTAGTTTCTGGTGTCTGGTATTAGTTATCTGGTGTCTGGTATTAGTCATCTGGTGTCTGGTATTAGTTATTTGGTGTCTGGTATTAGTTTTTGGTGTCTGGTATTAGATATCTGGTGTCTGGTATTAGTTATCTGGTGTCTGGTATTAGTTTCTGGTGTCTGGTATTAGTTTCTGGTGTCTGGTATTAGGAATCTGGTGTCTGGTATTAGATATCTGGTGTCTGGTATTAGTTATCTGGTGTCTGGTATTAGTTTCTGGTGTCTGGTGTTAGTTTCTGGTGTCTGGTATTAGTTATCTGGTGTCTGGTATTAGGAATCTGGTGTCTGGTATTAGTTATCTGGTGTCTGGTACTAGTTTCTGGTGTCTGGTATTAGTTATCTGGTGTCTGGTATTAGATATCTGGTGTCTGGTATTAGTTTCTGGTGTCTGGTATTAGTTATCTGGTGTCTGGTATTAGTCATCTGGTGTCTGGTATTAGTTATCTGGTGTCTGGTATTAGATATCTGGTGTCTGGTATTAGGAATCTGGTGTCTGGTATTAGTTATCTGGTGTCTAATATTAGTTATCTGGTGTCTGGTATTAGTTATCTGCTGTCTGGTATTAGTTATCTGGTGTCTGGTATTAGTTATCTGGTGTCTGGTATTAGTTATCTGGTATCTGGTGTTAGTTTCTGGTGTCTGGTATTAGTTATCTGGTGTCTGGTATTAGGAATCTGGTGTCTGGTACTAGTTTCTGGTGTCTGGTATTAGTTATCTGGTGTCTGGTATTAGGAATCTGGTGTCTGGTATTAGTTTCTGGTGTCTGGTATTAGTTATCTGGTGTCTGGTATTAGTTTCTGGTGTCTGGTATTAGTTATCTGGTGTCTGGTATTAGTTATCTGCTGTCTAGTATTAGTTATCTGGGTTCTGGTATTAGATATCTGGTGTCTGGTATTAGTTATCTGGTGTCTGGTATTAGTTTCTGGTGTCTGGTTCTAGATATCTGGTGTCTGATATTAGTTATCTGGTGTCTGGTATTAGTTTCTGGTGTCTGGTATTAGTTATCTGGTGTCTGGTATTAGTTATCTGGTGTCTGGTATTAGTTATCTGGTGTCTGGTATTAGTTTCTGGTGTCTGGTATTAGTTATCTGGTGTCTGGTATTAGTCATCTGGTGTCTGGTATTAGTTATCTGGTGTCTGGTATTAGATATCTGGTGTCTGGTATTAGATATCTGGTGTCTGGTATTAGTTTCTGGTGTCTGGTATTAGATATCTGGTGTCTGGTATTAGTTATCTGGTGTCTGGTACTAGTTTCTGGTGTCTGGTATTAGTTATCTGGTGACTGGTATTAGATATCTGGTGTCTGGTATTAGTTATCTGGTGTCTGGTATTAGTTATCTGGTGTCTGGTATTAGAATTTGGTGTCTGGTTCTAGATATCTGGTGTCTGGTATTAGTTATCTGGTGTCTGGTATTAGTTTCTGGTGTCTGGTATTAGTTTCTGGTGTCTGGTATTAGATATCTGGTGTCTGGTATTAGGAATCTGGTGTCTGGTATTAGTTATCTGGTATCTGGTATTAGGAATCTGGTGTCTGGTATTAGGAATCTGGTGTCTGGTATTAGAAATCTGGTGTCTGGTATTAGTTATTTGGTGTCTAGTATTAGTTTCTGGTGTCTGGTATTAGTTATCTGGTGTCTGGTATTAGTTATCTGGTATCTGGTATTAGGAATCTGGTGTCTGGTATTAGTTATCTGGAGTCTGGTATTAGTTATCTGGTGTCTGGTATTAGTTTCTGGTGTCTGGTATTAGTTATCTGGTGTCTGGTATTAGGAATCTGGTGTCTGGTATTAGTTTCTGGTGTCTGGTATTAGTTATCTGGTGTCTGGTATTAGTTTCTGGTGACTAGTATTAGTTATCTGGTGTCTGGTATTAGGAATCTGGTGTCTGGTATTAGTTATCTGGTGTCTGGTATTAGTTTCTGGTGTCTGGTATTAGTTATCTGGTATCTGGTATTAGGAATCTGGTGTCTGGTATTAGTTATCTGGAGTCTGGTATTATTTATCTGGTGTCTGGTATTAGTTTCTGGTGTCTGGTATTAGTTATCTGGTGTCTGGTATTAGGAATCTGGTGTCTGGTATTAGTTTCTGGTGTCTGGTATTAGTTATCTGGTGTCTGGTATTAGTTTCTGGTGACTAGTATTAGTTATCTGGTGTCTGGTATTAGTTATCTGGTGTCTGGTATTAGTTATCTGGTGTCTGGTATTAGTTTCTGTTGTCTGGTATTAGTTTCTGGTGTCTGGTATTAGTATCTGGTGTCTGGTATTAGTTATCTGGTGTCTGGTATTAGTTATCTGTTGTCTGGTATTAGTTTCTGGTGTCTGGTATTAGGAATCTGGTGTCTGGTATTAGATATCTGGTGTCTGGTATTAGTTATCTGGTGTCTGGTATCAGTTTCTGGTGTCTGGTGTTAGTTATCTGGTGTCTGGTTTTAGTTATCTGGTGTCTGGTATTAGTTTCTGGTGTCTGGTATTAGGAATCTGGTGTCTGGTATTAGGAATCTGGTGTCTGGTATTAGTCATCTGGTGTCTGGTATTAGTTATCTGGTGTCTGGTATTAGATATCTGGTGTCTGGTATTAGGAATCTGGTGTCTGGTATTAGTTATCTGGTGTCTGGTATTAGTTATCTGGTGTCTGGTATTAGTTATCTGGTGTCTGGTATTAGTTATCTGGTGTCTGGTATTAGATATCTGGTGTCTGGTATTAGTTTCTGGTGTCTGGTATTAGATATCTGGTGTCTGGTATTAGTTATCTGGTGTCTGGTATTAGTTTCTGGTGTCTGGTTCTAGATATCTGGTGTCTGGTATTAGATATCTGGTGTCTGGTATTAGGAATCTGGTGTCTGGTACTAGTTTCTGGTGTCTGGTATTAGTTATCTGGTGTCTGGTACTAGTTTCTGGTGTCTGGTATTAGTTTCTGATGTCTGGTATTAGTTATCTGGTGTCTGGTTTTAGTTATCTGCTGTCTGGTATTAGTTATCTGGTGTCTGGTATTAGTTATCTGGTGTCTGGTATTAGTTATCTGGTATCTGGTGTTAGTTTCTGGTGTCTGGTATTAGTTATCTGGTGTCTGGTATTAGGAATCTGGTGTCTGGTACAAGTTTCTGGTGTCTGGTATTAGTTATCTGGTGTCTGGTATTAGGAATCTGGTGTCTGGTATTAGTTTCTGGGTTCTGGTATTAGTTATCTGGTGTCTGGTATTAGTTTCTGGTGTCTGGTATTAGTTATCTGGTGTCTGGTATTAGTTATCTGCTGTCTGGTATTAGTTATCTGGGTTCTGGTATTAGTTATCTGGTGTCTGGTATTAGTTTCTGGTGTCTGGTTCTAGATATCTGGTGTCTGGTATTAGTTATCTGGTGTCTGGTATTAGTTTCTGGTGTCTGGTATTAGTTATCTGATGTCTACTATTAGTTATTTGGTGCCTGGTATTAGTTTCTGGTGTCTGGTATTAGTTATCTGGTGTCTGGTTTTAGTCATCTGGTGTCTGGTATTAGTTATCTGGTGTCTGGTATTAGATATCTGGTGTCTGGTATTAGATATCTGGTGTCTGGTATTAGTTTCTGGTGTCTGGTATTAGATATCTGGTGTCTGGTATTAGTTATCTGGTGTCTGGTACTAGTTTCTGGTGTCTGGTATTAGTTATCTGGTGACTGGTATTAGATATCTGGTGTCTGGTATTAGTTATCTGGTGTCTGGTATTAGTTATCTGGTGTCTGGTATTAGTTATCTGGTGTCTGGTATTAGTTATCTGGTGTCAAGTTCTAGATATCTGGTGTCTGGTATTAGTTTCTGGTGTCTGGTATTAGGAATCTGGTGTCTGGTATTAGGAATCTGGTGTCTGGTATTAGATATCTGGTGTCTGGTATTAGGAATCTGTTGTCTGGTATTAGTTATCTGGTATCTGGTATTAGGAATCTGGTGTCTGGTATTAGGAATCTGGTGTCTGGTATTAGAAATCTGGTGTCTGGTATTAGTTATTTGGTGTCTAGTATTAGTTTCTGGTGTCTGGTATTAGTTATCTGGTGTCTGGTATTAGTTATATGGTGTCTGGTATTAGTTTCTGGTGTCTGGTATTAGGAATCTGGTGTCTGGTATTAGGAACCTGGTGTCTGGTATTAGTTATCTGGTGTCTGGTATTAGGAATCTGGTGTCTGGTACAAGTTTCTGGTGTCTGGTATTAGTTATCTGGTGTCTGGTATTAGTTTCTGGTGTCTGGTGTTAGTTATCTGGTGTCTGGTATTAGTTATATGGTGTCTGGTATTAGTTATCTGGTGTCTGGTATTAGTTATCTGCTGTCTAGTATTAGTTATCTGGTGTCTGGTATTAGATATCTGGTGTCTATTACTAGTTATCTGGTGTCTGGTATTAGTTATCTGGTGTCTGGTATTAGTTTCTGGTGTCTAATATTAGATATCTGGTGTCTGGTATTAGTTATCTGGTGTCTGGTATTAGTTTGCGGTGTCTGGTATTAGTTTCTGGTGTCTGGTCTTAGTTTCTGGTGTCTGGTATTAGTTATTTGGTGTCTGGTATTAGTTATCTGTTGTCTGGTATTAGTTTCTGGTGTCTGGTATTATGAATCTGGTGTCTGGTATTAGTTATCTGGTGTCTGGTATTAGTTATCTGGTGTCTGGTATTAGTTATCTGGTGTCTGGTATTAGTTATCTGGTGTCTGGTTCTAGATATTTGGTGTCTGGTATTAGTTTCTGGTGTCTGGTATTAGGAATCTGGTGTCTGGTATTAGGAATCTGGTGTCTGGTATTAGATATCTGGTGTCTGGTATTAGGAATCTGGTGTCTGGTACTAGTTTCTGGTGTCTGGTATTAGTTATCTGGTGTCTGGTACTAGTTTCTGGTGTCTGGTATTAGTTTCTGGTGTCTGGTATTAGTTATCTGGTGTCTGGTTTTAGAAATCTGGTGTCTGGTATTAGTTATTTGGTGTCTGGTATTAGTTATCTGCTGTCTGGTATTAGTTATCTGGTGTCTGGTATTAGTTATCTGGTGTCTGGTAATAGTTATCTGGTATCTGGTGTTAGTTTCTGGTGTCTGGTATTAGTTATCTGGTGTCTGGTATTAGGAATCTGGTGTCTGGTACTAGTTTCTGGTGTCTGGTATTAGTTATCTGGTGTCTGGTATTAGGAATCTGGTGTCTGGTATTAGTTTCTGGTGTCTGGTATTAGTTATCTGGTGTCTGGTATTAGTTTCTGGTGTCTGGTATTAGTTATCTGGTGTCTGGTATTAGTTATATGGTGTCTGGTATTAGTTATCTGGTGTCTGGTATTAGTTATCTGCTGTCTAGTATTAGTTATCTGGTGTCTGGTATTAGATATCTGGTGTCTATTACTAGTTATCTGGTGTCTGGTATTATTTATCTGGTGTCTGGTATTAGTTTCTGGTGTCTAATATTAGATATCTGGTGTCTGGTATTAGTTATCTGGTGTCTGGTATTAGTTTGTGGTGTCTGGTATTAGTTTCTGGTGTCTGGTATTAGTTATCTGGTGTCTGGTATTAGTTATCTGTTGTCTGGTATTAGTTTCTGGAGTCTGGTATTATGAATCTGGTGTCTGGTATTAGTTATCTGGTGTCTGGTATTAGTTATCTGGTGTCTGGTATTAGTTATCTGGTGTCTGGTATTAGTTATCTGGTGTCTGGTTCTAGACATCTGGTGTCTGGTATTAGTTTCTGGTGTCTGGTATTAGGAATCTGGTGTCTGGTATTAGGAATCTGGTGTCTGGTATTAGATATCTGGTGTCTGGTATTAGGAATCTGTTGTCTGGTATTAGTTATCTGGTATCTGGTATTAGGAATCTGGTGTCTGGTATTAGGAATCTGGTGTCTGGTATTAGAAATCTGGTGTCTGGTATTAGTTATTTGGTGTCTAGTATTAGTTTCTGGTGTCTGGTATTAGTTATCTGGTGTCTGGTATTAGTTATCTGGTGTCTGGTATTAGTTTCTGGTGTCTGGTATTAGGAATCTGGTGTCTGGTATTAGGAATCTGGTGTCTGGTATTAGTTATCTGGTGTCTGGTATTAGAAATCTGGTGTCTGGTACTAGTTTCTGGTGTCTGGTATTAGTTATCTGGTGTCTGGTATTAGTTTCTGGTGTCTGGTATTAGTTATCTGGTGTCTGGTATTAGTTATATGGTGTCTGGTATTAGTTATCTGGTGTCTGGTATTAGTTATCTGCTGTCTAGTATTAGTTATCTGGTGTCTGGTATTAGATATCTGGTGTCTATTACTAGTTATCTGGTGTCTGGTATTAGTTATCTGGTGTCTGGTATTAGTTATCTGGGTTCTGGTATTAGATATCTGGTGTCTAGTATTAGTTATCTGGTGTCTGGTATTAGTTTCTGGTGTCTGGTTCTAGATATCTGGTGTCTGGTATTAGTTATCTGGTGTCTGGTATTAGTTTCTGGTGTCTGGTATTAGTTATCTGGTGTCTGGTATTAGTTATCTGGTGTCTGGTATTAGTTTCTGGTGTCTGGTATTAGTTATCTGGTGTCTGGTTTTAGTCATCTGGTGTCTGGTATTAGTTATCTGGTGTCTGGTATTAGATATCTGGTGTCTGGTATTAGATATCTGGTGTCTGGTATTAGTTTCTGGTGTCTGGTATTAGATATCTGGTGTCTGGTATTAGTTATCTGGTGTCTGGTACTAGTTTTTGGTGTCTGGTATTAGTTATCTGGTGACTGGTATTAGATATCTGGTGTCTGGTATTAGTTATCTGGTGTCTGGTATTAGTTATCTGGTGTCTGGTATTAGTTATCTGGTGTCTGGTATTAGTTATCTGGTGTCTGGTTCTAGATATCTGGTATTAGTTTCTGGTGTCTGGTATTAGGAATCTGGTGTCTGGTATTAGGAATCTGGTATCTGGTATTAGGAATCTGGTGTCTGGTATTAGGAATCTGGTGTCTGGTATTAGAAATCTGGTGTCTGGTATTAGTTATTTGGTGTCTAGTATTAGTTTCTGGTGTCTGGTATTAGTTATCTGGTGTCTGGTATTAGTTATCTGGTGTCTGGTATTAGTTTCTGGTGTCTGGTATTAGGAATCTGGTGTCTGGTATTAGGAATCTGGTTTCTGGTATTAGTTATCTGGTGTCTGGTATTAGGAATCTGGTGTCTGGTACTAGTTTCTGGTGTCTGGTATTAGTTATCTGGTGTCTGGTATTAGTTATATGGTGTCTGGTATTAGTTATCTGGTGTCTGGTATTAGTTATCTGCTGTCTAGTATTAGTTATCTGGTGTCTGGTATTAGATATCTGGTGTCTATTACTAGTTATCTGGTGTCTGGTATTAGTTATCTGGTGTCTGGTATTAGTTTCTGGTGTCTAATATTAGATATCTGGTGTCTGGTATTAGTTATCTGGTGTCTGGTATTAGTTTGTGGTGTCTGGTATTAGTTTCTGGTGTCTGGTATTAGTTATCTGGTGTCTGGTATTAGATATCTGGTGTCTATTACTAGTTATCTGGTGTCTGGTATTAGTTTGTGGTGTCTGGTATTAGTTATCTGGTGTCTGGTATTAGTTATATGGTGTCTGGTATTAGTTATCTGGTGTCTGGTATTAGTTATCTGCTGTCTAGTATTAGTTATCTGGTGTCTGGTATTAGATATCTGGTGTCTATTACTAGTTATCTGGTGTCTGGTATTAGTTATCTGGTGTCTGGTATTAGTTTCTGGTGTCTAATATTAGTTATCTGGTGTCTGGTATTAGTTATCTGGTGTCTGGTATTAGTTATCTGGTGTCTGGTTCTAGATATCTGGTGTCTGGTATTAGTTTCTGGTGTCTGGTATTAGGAATCTGGTGTCTGGTATTAGGAATCTGGTATCTGGTATTAGGAATCTGGTGTCTGGTATTAGGAATCTGGTGTCTGGTATTAGAAATCTGGTGTCTGTTATTAGTTATTTGGTGTCTAGTATTAGTTTCTGGTGTCTGGTATTAGTTATCTGGTGTCTGGTATTAGTTATCTGGTGTCTGGTATTAGTTTCTGGTGTCTGGTATTAGGAATCTGGTGTCTGGTATTAGGAATCTGGTTTCTGGTATTAGTTATCTGGTGTCTGGTATTAGGAATCTGGTGTCTGGTACTAGTTTCTGGTGTCTGGTATTAGTTTCTGGTGTCTGGTATTAGGAATCTGGTGTCTGGTATTAGATATCTGGTGTCTGGTATTAGTTATCTGGTGTCTGGTATCAGTTTCTGGTGTCTGGTGTTAGTTATCTGGTGTCTGGTATTAGTTATCTGGTGTCTGGTATTAGTTTCTGGTGTCTGGTATTAGGAATCTGGTGTCTGGTATTAGGAATCTGGTGTCTGGTATTAGTCATCTGGTGTCTGGTATTAGTTATCTGGTGTCTGGTATTAGATATCTGGTGTCTGGTATTAGGAATCTGGTGTCTGGTATTAGTTATCTGGTGTCTGGTATTAGTTATCTGGTGTCTGGTATTAGTTATCTGGTGTCTGGTATTAGTTATCTGGTGTCTGGTATTAGATATCTGGTGTCTGGTATTAGTTTCTGGTGTCTGGTATTAGATATCTGGTGTCTGGTATTAGTTATCTGGTGTCTGGTATTAGTTTCTGGTGTCTGGTTCTAGATATCTGGTGTCTGGTATTAGATATCTGGTGTCTGGTATTAGGAATCTGGTGTCTGGTACTAGTTTCTGGTGTCTGGTATTAGTTATCTGGTGTCTGGTACTAGTTTCTGGTGTCTGGTATTAGTTTCTGATGTCTGGTATTAGTTATCTGGTGTCTGGTTTTAGTTATCTGCTGTCTGGTATTAGTTATCTGGTGTCTGGTATTAGTTATCTGGTGTCTGGTATTAGTTATCTGGTATCTGGTGTTAGTTTCTGGTGTCTGGTATTAGTTATCTGGTGTCTGGTATTAGGAATCTGGTGTCTGGTACTAGTTTCTGGTGTCTGGTATTAGTTATCTGGTGTCTGGTATTAGGAATCTGGTGTCTGGTATTAGTTTCTGGGTTCTGGTATTAGTTATCTGGTGTCTGGTATTAGTTTCTGGTGTCTGGTATTAGTTATCTGGTGTCTGGTATTAGTTATCTGCTGTCTGGTATTAGTTATCTGGGTTCTGGTATTAGTTATCTGGTGTCTGGTATTAGTTTCTGGTGTCTGGTTCTAGATATCTGGTGTCTGGTATTAGTTATCTGGTGTCTGGTATTAGTTTCTGGTGTCTGGTATTAGTTATCTGATGTCTACTATTAGTTATTTGGTGCCTGGTATTAGTTTCTGGTGTCTGGTATTAGTTATCTGGTGTCTGGTTTTAGTCATCTGGTGTCTGGTATTAGTTATCTGGTGTCTGGTATTAGATATCTGGTGTCTGGTATTAGATATCTGGTGTCTGGTATTAGTTTCTGGTGTCTGGTATTAGATATCTGGTGTCTGGTATTAGTTATCTGGTGTCTGGTACTAGTTTCTGGTGTCTGGTATTAGTTATCTGGTGACTGGTATTAGATATCTGGTGTCTGGTATTAGTTATCTGGTGTCTGGTATTAGTTATCTGGTGTCTGGTATTAGTTATCTGGTGTCTGGTATTAGTTATCTGGTGTCAAGTTCTAGATATCTGGTGTCTGGTATTAGTTTCTGGTGTCTGGTATTAGGAATCTGGTGTCTGGTATTAGGAATCTGGTGTCTGGTATTAGATATCTGGTGTCTGGTATTAGGAATCTGTTGTCTGGTATTAGTTATCTGGTATCTGGTATTAGGAATCTGGTGTCTGGTATTAGGAATCTGGTGTCTGGTATTAGAAATCTGGTGTCTGGTATTAGTTATTTGGTGTCTAGTATTAGTTTCTGGTGTCTGGTATTAGTTATCTGGTGTCTGGTATTAGTTATATGGTGTCTGGTATTAGTTTCTGGTGTCTGGTATTAGGAATCTGGTGTCTGGTATTAGGAACCTGGTGTCTGGTATTAGTTATCTGGTGTCTGGTATTAGGAATCTGGTGTCTGGTACAAGTTTCTGGTGTCTGGTATTAGTTATCTGGTGTCTGGTATTAGTTTCTGGTGTCTGGTGTTAGTTATCTGGTGTCTGGTATTAGTTATATGGTGTCTGGTATTAGTTATCTGGTGTCTGGTATTAGTTATCTGCTGTCTAGTATTAGTTATCTGGTGTCTGGTATTAGATATCTGGTGTCTATTACTAGTTATCTGGTGTCTGGTATTAGTTATCTGGTGTCTGGTATTAGTTTCTGGTGTCTAATATTAGATATCTGGTGTCTGGTATTAGTTATCTGGTGTCTGGTATTAGTTTGCGGTGTCTGGTATTAGTTTCTGGTGTCTGGTCTTAGTTTCTGGTGTCTGGTATTAGTTATTTGGTGTCTGGTATTAGTTATCTGTTGTCTGGTATTAGTTTCTGGTGTCTGGTATTATGAATCTGGTGTCTGGTATTAGTTATCTGGTGTCTGGTATTAGTTATCTGGTGTCTGGTATTAGTTATCTGGTGTCTGGTTCTAGATATTTGGTGTCTGGTATTAGTTTCTGGTGTCTGGTATTAGGAATCTGGTGTCTGGTATTAGGAATCTGGTGTCTGGTATTAGATATCTGGTGTCTGGTATTAGGAATCTGGTGTCTGGTACTAGTTTCTGGTGTCTGGTATTAGTTATCTGGTGTCTGGTACTAGTTTCTGGTGTCTGGTATTAGTTTCTGGTGTCTGGTATTAGTTATCTGGTGTCTGGTTTTAGAAATCTGGTGTCTGGTATTAGTTATTTGGTGTCTGGTATTAGTTATCTGCTGTCTGGTATTAGTTATCTGGTGTCTGGTATTAGTTATCTGGTGTCTGGTATTAGTTATCTGGTATCTGGTGTTAGTTTCTGGTGTCTGGTATTAGTTATCTGGTGTCTGGTATTAGGAATCTGGTGTCTGGTACTAGTTTCTGGTGTCTGGTATTAGTTATCTGGTGTCTGGTATTAGGAATCTGGTGTCTGGTATTAGTTTCTGGTGTCTGGTATTAGTTATCTGGTGTCTGGTATTAGTTTCTGGTGTCTGGTATTAGTTATCTGGTGTCTGGTATTAGTTATATGGTGTCTGGTATTAGTTATCTGGTGTCTGGTATTAGTTATCTGCTGTCTAGTATTAGTTATCTGGTGTCTGGTATTAGATATCTGGTGTCTATTACTAGTTATCTGGTGTCTGGTATTATTTATCTGGTGTCTGGTATTAGTTTCTGGTGTCTAATATTAGATATCTGGTGTCTGGTATTAGTTATCTGGTGTCTGGTATTAGTTTGTGGTGTCTGGTATTAGTTTCTGGTGTCTGGTATTAGTTATCTGGTGTCTGGTATTAGTTATCTGTTGTCTGGTATTAGTTTCTGGAGTCTGGTATTATGAATCTGGTGTCTGGTATTAGTTATCTGGTGTCTGGTATTAGTTATCTGGTGTCTGGTATTAGTTATCTGGTGTCTGGTATTAGTTATCTGGTGTCTGGTTCTAGACATCTGGTGTCTGGTATTAGTTTCTGGTGTCTGGTATTAGGAATCTGGTGTCTGGTATTAGGAATCTGGTGTCTGGTATTAGATATCTGGTGTCTGGTATTAGGAATCTGTTGTCTGGTATTAGTTATCTGGTATCTGGTATTAGGAATCTGGTGTCTGGTATTAGGAATCTGGTGTCTGGTATTAGAAATCTGGTGTCTGGTATTAGTTATTTGGTGTCTAGTATTAGTTTCTGGTGTCTGGTATTAGTTATCTGGTGTCTGGTATTAGTTATCTGGTGTCTGGTATTAGTTTCTGGTGTCTGGTATTAGGAATCTGGTGTCTGGTATTAGGAATCTGGTGTCTGGTATTAGTTATCTGGTGTCTGGTATTAGAAATCTGGTGTCTGGTACTAGTTTCTGGTGTCTGGTATTAGTTATCTGGTGTCTGGTATTAGTTTCTGGTGTCTGGTATTAGTTATCTGGTGTCTGGTATTAGTTATATGGTGTCTGGTATTAGTTATCTGGTGTCTGGTATTAGTTATCTGCTGTCTAGTATTAGTTATCTGGTGTCTGGTATTAGATATCTGGTGTCTATTACTAGTTATCTGGTGTCTGGTATTAGTTATCTGGTGTCTGGTATTAGTTATCTGGGTTCTGGTATTAGATATCTGGTGTCTAGTATTAGTTATCTGGTGTCTGGTATTAGTTTCTGGTGTCTGGTTCTAGATATCTGGTGTCTGGTATTAGTTATCTGGTGTCTGGTATTAGTTTCTGGTGTCTGGTATTAGTTATCTGGTGTCTGGTATTAGTTATCTGGTGTCTGGTATTAGTTTCTGGTGTCTGGTATTAGTTATCTGGTGTCTGGTTTTAGTCATCTGGTGTCTGGTATTAGTTATCTGGTGTCTGGTATTAGATATCTGGTGTCTGGTATTAGATATCTGGTGTCTGGTATTAGTTTCTGGTGTCTGGTATTAGATATCTGGTGTCTGGTATTAGTTATCTGGTGTCTGGTACTAGTTTTTGGTGTCTGGTATTAGTTATCTGGTGACTGGTATTAGATATCTGGTGTCTGGTATTAGTTATCTGGTGTCTGGTATTAGTTATCTGGTGTCTGGTATTAGTTATCTGGTGTCTGGTATTAGTTATCTGGTGTCTGGTTCTAGATATCTGGTATTAGTTTCTGGTGTCTGGTATTAGGAATCTGGTGTCTGGTATTAGGAATCTGGTATCTGGTATTAGGAATCTGGTGTCTGGTATTAGGAATCTGGTGTCTGGTATTAGAAATCTGGTGTCTGGTATTAGTTATTTGGTGTCTAGTATTAGTTTCTGGTGTCTGGTATTAGTTATCTGGTGTATGGTATTAGTTATCTGGTGTCTGGTATTAGTTTCTGGTGTCTGGTATTAGGAATCTGGTGTCTGGTATTAGGAATCTGGTTTCTGGTATTAGTTATCTGGTGTCTGGTATTAGGAATCTGGTGTCTGGTACTAGTTTCTGGTGTCTGGTATTAGTTATCTGGTGTCTGGTATTAGTTATATGGTGTCTGGTATTAGTTATCTGGTGTCTGGTATTAGTTATCTGCTGTCTAGTATTAGTTATCTGGTGTCTGGTATTAGATATCTGGTGTCTATTACTAGTTATCTGGTGTCTGGTATTAGTTATCTGGTGTCTGGTATTAGTTTCTGGTGTCTAATATTAGATATCTGGTGTCTGGTATTAGTTATCTGGTGTCTGGTATTAGTTTGTGGTGTCTGGTATTAGTTTCTGGTGTCTGGTATTAGTTATCTGGTGTCTGGTATTAGATATCTGGTGTCTATTACTAGTTATCTGGTGTCTGGTATTAGTTTGTGGTGTCTGGTATTAGTTATCTGGTGTCTGGTATTAGTTATATGGTGTCTGGTATTAGTTATCTGGTGTCTGGTATTAGTTATCTGCTGTCTAGTATTAGTTATCTGGTGTCTGGTATTAGATATCTGGTGTCTATTACTAGTTATCTGGTGTCTGGTATTAGTTATCTGGTGTCTGGTATTAGTTTCTGGTGTCTAATATTAGTTATCTGGTGTCTGGTATTAGTTATCTGGTGTCTGGTATTAGTTATCTGGTGTCTGGTTCTAGATATCTGGTGTCTGGTATTAGTTTCTGGTGTCTGGTATTAGGAATCTGGTGTCTGGTATTAGGAATCTGGTATCTGGTATTAGGAATCTGGTGTCTGGTATTAGGAATCTGGTGTCTGGTATTAGAAATCTGGTGTCTGTTATTAGTTATTTGGTGTCTAGTATTAGTTTCTGGTGTCTGGTATTAGTTATCTGGTGTCTGGTATTAGTTATCTGGTGTCTGGTATTAGTTTCTGGTGTCTGGTATTAGGAATCTGGTGTCTGGTATTAGGAATCTGGTTTCTGGTATTAGTTATCTGGTGTCTGGTATTAGGAATCTGGTGTCTGGTACTAGTTTCTGGTGTCTGGTATTAGTTATCTGGTGTCTGGTATTAGTTATATGGTGTCTGGTATTAGTTATCTGGTGTCTGGTATTAGTTATCTGCTGTCTAGTATTAGTTATCTGGTGTCTGGTATTAGATATCTGGTGTCTATTACTAGTTATCTGGTGTCTGGTATTAGTTATCTGGTGTCTGGTATTAGTTTCTGGTGTCTAATATTAGATATCTGGTGTCTGGTATTAGATATCTGGTGTCTGGTATTAGGAATCTGTTGTCTGGTATTAGTTATCTGGTATCTGGTATTAGGAATCTGGTGTCTGGTATTAGGAATCTGGTGTCTGGTATTAGAAATCTGGTGTCTGGTATTAGTTATTTGGTGTCTAGTATTAGTTTCTGGTGTCTGGTATTAGTTATCTGGTGTCTGGTATTAGTTATCTGGTGTCTGGTATTAGTTTCTGGTGTCTGGTATTAGGAATCTGGTGTCTGGTATTAGGAATCTGGTTTCTGGTATTAGTTATCTGGTGTCTGGTATTAGGAATCTGGTGTCTGGTATTAGGAATCTGGTGTCTGGTACTAGTTTCTGGTGTGTGGTATTAGTTATCTGGTGTCTGGTATTAGTTTCTGGTGTCTGGTATTAGTTATCTGGTGTCTGGTATTAGTTATATGGTGTCTGGTATTAGTTATCTGGTGTCTGGTATTAGTTATCTGCTGTCTAGTATTAGTTATCTGGTGTCTGGTATTAGATATCTGGTGTCTATTACTAGTTATCTGGTGTCTGGTATTAGTTATCTGGTGTCTGGTATTAGTTTCTGGTGTCTAATATTAGATATCTGGTGTCTGGTATTAGTTATCTGGTGTCTAGTATTAGTTTGTGGTGTCTGGTATTAGTTTCTGGTGTCTGGTATTAGTTATCTGGTGTCTGGTATTAGTTATCTGTTGTCTGGTATTAGTTTCTGGAGTCTGCTATTATGAATCTGGTGTCTGGTATTAGTTATCTGGTGTCTGGTATTAGTTATCTGGTGTCTGGTATTAGTTATCTGGTGTCTGGTATTAGTTATCTGGTGTCTGGTTCTAGACATCTGGTGTCTGGTATTAGTTTCTGGTGTCTGGTATTAGGAATCTGGTGTCTGGTATTAGGAATCTGGTTTCTGGTATTAGATATCTGGTGTCTGGTATTAGGAATCTGTTGTCTGGTATTAGTTATCTGCTGTCTAGTATTAGTTATCTGGTGTCTGGTATTAGATATCTGGTGTCTATTACTAGTTATCTGGTGTCTGGTATTAGTTATCTGGTGTCTGGTATTAGTTATCTGGGTTCTGGTATTAGATATCTGGTGTCTAGTATTAGTTATCTGGTGTCTGGTATTAGTTTCTGGTGTCTGGTTCTAGATATCTGGTGTCTGGTATTAGTTATCTGGTGTCTGGTATTAGTTTCTGGTGTCTGGTATTAGTTATCTGGTGTCTGGTATTAGTTATCTGGTGTCTGGTATTAGTTTCTGGTGTCTGGTATTAGTTATCTGGTGTCTGGTTTTAGTCATCTGGTGTCTGGTATTAGTTATCTGGTGTCTGGTATTAGATATCTGGTGTCTGGTATTAGATATCTGGTGTCTGGTATTAGTTTCTGGTGTCTGGTATTAGATATCTGGTGTCTGGTATTAGTTATCTGGTGTCTGGTACTAGTTTTTGGTGTCTGGTATTAGTTATCTGGTGACTGGTATTAGATATCTGGTGTCTGGTATTAGTTATCTGGTGTCTGGTATTAGTTATCTGGTGTCTGGTATTAGTTATCTGGTGTCTGGTATTAGTTATCTGGTGTCTGGTTCTAGATATCTGGTATTAGTTTCTGGTGTCTGGTATTAGGAATCTGGTGTCTGGTATTAGGAATCTGGTATCTGGTATTAGGAATCTGGTGTCTGGTATTAGGAATCTGGTGTCTGGTATTAGAAATCTGGTGTCTGGTATTAGTTATTTGGTGTCTAGTATTAGTTTCTGGTGTCTGGTATTAGTTATCTGGTGTCTGGTATTAGTTATCTGGTGTCTGGTATTAGTTTCTGGTGTCTGGTATTAGGAATCTGGTGTCTGGTATTAGGAATCTGGTTTCTGGTATTAGTTATCTGGTGTCTGGTATTAGGAATCTGGTGTCTGGTACTAGTTTCTGGTGTCTGGTATTAGTTATCTGGTGTCTGGTATTAGTTATATGGTGTCTGGTATTAGTTATCTGGTGTCTGGTATTAGTTATCTGCTGTCTAGTATTAGTTATCTGGTGTCTGGTATTAGATATCTGGTGTCTATTACTAGTTATCTGGTGTCTGGTATTAGTTATCTGGTGTCTGGTATTAGTTTCTGGTGTCTAATATTAGATATCTGGTGTCTGGTATTAGTTATCTGGTGTCTGGTATTAGTTTGTGGTGTCTGGTATTAGTTTCTGGTGTCTGGTATTAGTTATCTGGTGTCTGGTATTAGATATCTGGTGTCTATTACTAGTTATCTGGTGTCTGGTATTAGTTTGTGGTGTCTGGTATTAGTTATCTGGTGTCTGGTATTAGTTATATGGTGTCTGGTATTAGTTATCTGGTGTCTGGTATTAGTTATCTGCTGTCTAGTATTAGTTATCTGGTGTCTGGTATTAGATATCTGGTGTCTATTACTAGTTATCTGGTGTCTGGTATTAGTTATCTGGTGTCTGGTATTAGTTTCTGGTGTCTAATATTAGTTATCTGGTGTCTGGTATTAGTTATCTGGTGTCTGGTATTAGTTATCTGGTGTCTGGTTCTAGATATCTGGTGTCTGGTATTAGTTTCTGGTGTCTGGTATTAGGAATCTGGTGTCTGGTATTAGGAATCTGGTATCTGGTATTAGGAATCTGGTGTCTGGTATTAGGAATCTGGTGTCTGGTATTAGAAATCTGGTGTCTGTTATTAGTTATTTGGTGTCTAGTATTAGTTTCTGGTGTCTGGTATTAGTTATCTGGTGTCTGGTATTAGTTATCTGGTGTCTGGTATTAGTTTCTGGTGTCTGGTATTAGGAATCTGGTGTCTGGTATTAGGAATCTGGTTTCTGGTATTAGTTATCTGGTGTCTGGTATTAGGAATCTGGTGTCTGGTACTAGTTTCTGGTGTCTGGTATTAGTTATCTGGTGTCTGGTATTAGTTATATGGTGTCTGGTATTAGTTATCTGGTGTCTGGTATTAGTTATCTGCTGTCTAGTATTAGTTATCTGGTGTCTGGTATTAGATATCTGGTGTCTATTACTAGTTATCTGGTGTCTGGTATTAGTTATCTGGTGTCTGGTATTAGTTTCTGGTGTCTAATATTAGATATCTGGTGTCTGGTATTAGATATCTGGTGTCTGGTATTAGGAATCTGTTGTCTGGTATTAGTTATCTGGTATCTGGTATTAGGAATCTGGTGTCTGGTATTAGGAATCTGGTGTCTGGTATTAGAAATCTGGTGTCTGGTATTAGTTATTTGGTGTCTAGTATTAGTTTCTGGTGTCTGGTATTAGTTATCTGGTGTCTGGTATTAGTTATCTGGTGTCTGGTATTAGTTTCTGGTGTCTGGTATTAGGAATCTGGTGTCTGGTATTAGGAATCTGGTTTCTGGTATTAGTTATCTGGTGTCTGGTATTAGGAATCTGGTGTCTGGTATTAGGAATCTGGTGTCTGGTACTAGTTTCTGGTGTGTGGTATTAGTTATCTGGTGTCTGGTATTAGTTTCTGGTGTCTGGTATTAGTTATCTGGTGTCTGGTATTAGTTATATGGTGTCTGGTATTAGTTATCTGGTGTCTGGTATTAGTTATCTGCTGTCTAGTATTAGTTATCTGGTGTCTGGTATTAGATATCTGGTGTCTATTACTAGTTATCTGGTGTCTGGTATTAGTTATCTGGTGTCTGGTATTAGTTTCTGGTGTCTAATATTAGATATCTGGTGTCTGGTATTAGTTATCTGGTGTCTAGTATTAGTTTGTGGTGTCTGGTATTAGTTTCTGGTGTCTGGTATTAGTTATCTGGTGTCTGGTATTAGTTATCTGTTGTCTGGTATTAGTTTCTGGAGTCTGCTATTATGAATCTGGTGTCTGGTATTAGTTATCTGGTGTCTGGTATTAGTTATCTGGTGTCTGGTATTAGTTATCTGGTGTCTGGTATTAGTTATCTGGTGTCTGGTATTAGTTTCTGGTGTCTGGTATTAGGAATCTGGTGTCTGGTATTAGGAATCTGGTGTCTGGTATTAGTTATCTGGTGTCTGGTATTAGGAATCTGGTGTCTGGTACTAGTTTCTGGTGTCTGGTATTAGTTATCTGGTGTCTGGTATTAGTTTCTGGTGTCTGGTATTAGTTATCTGGTGTCTGGTATTAGTTATATGGTGTCTGGTATTAGTTATCTGGTGTCTGGTATTAGTTATCTGCTGTCTCGTATTAGTTATCTGGTGTCTGGTATTAGATATCTGGTGTCTATTACTAGTTATCTGGTCTGGTATTAGTTATCTGAAGTCTGGTATTAGTTATCTGGTGTCTGGTATTAGTTATCTGTTGTCTGGTATTAGTTTCTGGTGTCTGGTATTATGAATCTGGTGTCTGGTATTAGAAATCTGGTGTCTGGTATTAGTTATCTGGTGTCTGGTATTAGTTTCTGGTGTCTGGTGTTAGTTATCTGGTGTCTGGTATTAGTTATCTGGTGTCTGGTATTAGTTTCTGGTGTCTGGTATTAGTTTCTGGTGTCTGGTATTAGTTTCTGGTGTCTGGTATTAGTTATCTGGTGTCTGGTATTAGTTATCTGTTGTCTGGTATTAGTTTCTGGTGTCTGGTATTATGAATCTGGTGTCTGGTATTAGGAATCTGGTGTCTGGTATTAGTTATCTGGTGTCTGGTATTAGTTATCTGGTGTCTGGTATTAGTTATCTGGTGTCTGGTATTAGTTATCTGGTGTCTGGTATTAGTTATCTGGTGTCTGGTATTAGTTATCTGGTGTCTGGTATTAGTTATCTGGTGTCTGGTATTAGATATCTGGTGTCTGGTATTAGTTATCTGGTGTCTGGTATTAGTTTTTGGTGTCTGGTTCTAGATATCTGGTGTCTGGTATTAGATATCTGGTGTCTGGTATTAGATATCTGGTGTCTAATATTAGTTATCTGGTGTCTGGTATTAGTCATCTGGTGTCTGGTATTAGTTATTTGGTGTCTGGTATTAGTTTTTAGTGTCTGGTATTAGATATCTGGTGTCTGGTATTAGTTATCTGGTGTCTGGTATTAGTTTTTGTTGTCTGGTATTAGTTTCTGGTGTCTGGTATTAGGAATCTGGTGTCTGGTATTAGATATCTGGTGTCTGGTATTAGTTATCTGGTGTCTGGTATTATTTTCTGGTGTCTGGAGTTAGTTTCTGGTGTCTGGTATTAGTTATCTGGTGTCTGGTATTAGGAATCTGGTGTCTGGTTTTAGTTATCTGGTGTCTGGTATTAGTTTTTGGTGTCTGGTATTAGTTATCTGGTGTCTGGTATTAGATATCTGGTGTCTAGTATTAGTTCCTGGTGTCTGGTATTAGTTATCTGGTGTCTGGTATTAGTCATCTGGTGTCTAGTATTAGTTATCTGGTGTCTGGTATTAGATATCTGGTGTCTGGTATTAGGAATCTGGTGTCTGGTATTAGTTATCTGGTGTCTAATATTAGTTATCTGGTGTCTGGTATTAGTTATCTGCTGTCTGGTATTAGTTATCTGGTGTCTGGTATTAGTTATCTGGTGTCTGGTATTAGTTATCTGGTATCTGGTGTTAGTTTCTGGTGTCTGGTATTAGGAATCTGGTGTCTGGTACTAGTTTCTGGTGTCTGGTATTAGTTATCTGGTGTCTGGTATTAGTAATCTGGTGTCTGGTATTAGTTTCTGGTGTCTGGTATTAGTTATCTGGTGTCTGGTATTAGTTTCTGGTGTCTGATATTAGTTATCTGGTGTCTGGTATTAGTTATCTGCTGTCTGGTATTAGTTATCTGGTGTCTGGTATTAGTTATCTGGTGTCTGGTATTAGTTTCTGGTGTCTGGTATTAGTTATCTGGTGTCTGGTATTAGTTATCTGGTGTCTGGTATTAGTTATCTGGTGTCTGGTATTAGTTTCTGGTAACTGGTATTAGTTATCTGGTGTCTGGTATTAGTCATCTGGTGTCTGGTATTAGTTATCTGGTGTCTGGTATTAGATATCTGGTGTCTGGTATTAGATATCTGGTGTCTGGTATTAGTTTCTGGTGTCTGGTATTAGATATCTGGTGTCTGGTATTAGTTATCTGGTGTCTGGTACTAGTTTCTGGTGTCTGGTATTAGTTATCTGGTGACTGGTATTAGATATTTGGTATCTGGTATTAGTTATCTGGTGTCTGGTATTAGTTATCTGGTGTCTGGTATTAGTTATCTGGTGTCTGGTTCTAGATATCTGGTGTCTGGTATTAGTTATCTGGTGTCTGGTATTAGTTTCTGGTGTCTGGTATTAGTTTCTGGTGTCTGGTATTAGATATCTGGTGTCTGGTATTAGGAATCTGGTGTCTGGTATTAGTTATCTGGTATCTGGTATTAGGAATCTGGTGTCTGGTATTAGGAATCTGGTGTCTGGTATTAGAAATCTGGTGTCTGGTATTAGTTTCTGGTGTCTGGTATTAGATATCTGGTGTCTGGTATTAGTTATCTGGTGTCCGGTATTAGTTATCTGGTGTCTGGTATTAGATATCTGGTGTCTGGTATTAGTTTCTGCTGTCTGGTATTAGTTATCTGGTGTCTGGTATTCGTTATCTGCTGTCTGGTATTAGTTATCTGGTGTCTGGTATTAGATATCTGGTGTCTGGTACTAGCTATCTGGTGTCTGGTATTAGTTATCTGGTGTCTGGTATTAGTTATCTGGAGTCTGGTATTAGTTATCTGGTGTCTGGTATTAGTTTCTGGTGTCTGGTATTAGTTATCTGGTGTCTGGTATTAGGAATCTGGTGTCTGGTATTAGTTTCTGGTGTCTGGTATTAGTTATCTGGTGTCTGGTATTAGGAATCTGGTGTCTGGTACTAGTTTCTGGTGTCTGGTATTAGTTATCTGGTGTCTGGTATTAAATTCTGGTGTCTGGTATTAGTTATCTGGTGTCTGGTATTAGTTTCTGGTGTCTGGTATTAGTTATCTGGTGTCTATTATTAGTCATCTGGTGTCTGGTATTAGTTATCTGGTGTCTGGTATTAGATATCTGGTGTCTGGTATTAGGAATCTGGTGTCTGGTACTAGTTTCTGGTGTCTGGTATTAGTTTCTGGTGTCTAATACTAGTTTCTGGTGTCTGGTATTAGTTTCTGGTGTCTGGTATTAGTTATCTGCTGTCTGGTATTAGTTATCTGTTGTCTGGTATTAGTTTCTGGTGACTAGTATTAGTTATCTGGTGTCTGGTATTAGTTATCTGGTGTCTGGTATTAGTTATCTGGTGACTGGTATTAGATATCTGGTGTCTGGTATTAGTTATCTGGTGTCTGGTATTAGTTATCTGGTGTCTGGTATTAGATATCTGGTGTCTGGTATTAGTTTCTGGTGTCTGGTATTAGTTATCTGGTGTCTGGTATTAGTCATCTGGTGTCTGGTATTAGTTATCTGGTGTCTGGTATTAGATATCTGGTGTCTGGTATTAGGAATCTGGTGTCTGGTACTAGTTTCTGGTGTCTGGTATTAGTTTCTGGTGTCTGGTATTAGTTATCTGGTGTCTGGTATTAGTTTTTGGTGTCTGGTATTAGATATCTGGTGTCTGGTATTAGTTATCTGGTGTCTGGTATTAGTTATTGGTGTCTGGTATTAGTTTCTGGTGTCTGGTATTAGAAATCTGGTGTCTGGTATTAGTTTCTGGTGTCTGGTATTAGTTATCTGGTGTCTGGTATTAGTTTCTGGTGTCTGGTGTTAGTTTCTGGTGTCTGGTATTAGTTATTTGGTGTCTGGTATTAGGAATCTGGTGTCTGGTATTAGTTATCTGGTGTCTGGTATTAGTTTCTGGTGTCTGGTATTAGTTATCTGGTGTCTGGTATTAGTTATCTGGTGTCTGGTATTAGAAATCTGGTGTCTGGTATTAGTTATTTGGTGTCTGGTATTAGTTTCTGGTATCTGGTATTAGTTATCTGGTGTCTGGTATTAGGAATCTGGTGTCTTGTACTAGTTATCTGGTGTCTGGTATTAGTTATCTGCTGTCTGGTATTAGTTATCTGGGTTCTGGTATTAGATATCTGGTGTCTGGTATTAGTTATCTGGGTTCTGGTATTAGATATCTGGTGTCTGGTATTAGTTATCTGGTGTCTGGTATTAGTTTCTGGTGTCTGGTTCTAGATATCTGGTGTCTGGTATTAGTTATCTGGTGTCTGGTATTAGTTTCTGGTGTCTGGTATTAGTTTCTGGTGTCTGGTATTAGTTATCTGGTGTCTGGTATTAGTTATCTGCTGTCTGGTATTAGTTATCTGGTGTCTGGTATTAGATATCTGGTGTCTGGTATTAGTTATCTGGTGTCTGGTATTAGTTATCTGGTGTCTGGTATTAGTTATCTGGTGTCTGGTATTAGTTTCTGGTGTCTGGTATTAGGAATCTGGTGTCTGGTATTAGTTATCTGGTGTCTGGTATTAGTTATCTGCTGTCTGGTATTAGATATCTGGTGTCTGGTATTAGTTATCTGGTGTCTGGTATTAGTTATCTGGTGTCTGGTATTAGTTATCTGGTGTCTGGTATTAGGAATCTGGTGTCTGGTACTAGTTTCTGGTGTCTGGTATTAGTTATCTGGTGTCTGGTATTAGTTTCTGGTGTCTGGTATTAGTAATCTGGTGTCTGGTATTAGTTATCTGGTGTCTGGTATTAGTTATTTGGTGTCTAGTATTAGTTTCTGGTGTCTGGTATTAGTTATCTGTTGTCTGGTATTAGGAATCTGGTGTCTGGTACTAGTTTCTGGTGTCTGGTATTAGTTATCTGGTGTCTGGTATTAGTTTCTGGTGTCTGGTATTAGTTATCTGGTGTCTGGTATTAGTTATCTGGTGTCTGGTATTAGATATCTGGTGTCTGGTATTAGATATCTGGTGTCTGGTATTTGGAATCTGGTGTCTGGTATTAGTTATCTGGTGTCTGGTATTAGTTATCTGCTGTCTGGTATTAGTTATCTGGGTTCTGGTATTATATATCTGGTGTCTGGTATTAGTTATCTGGTGTCTGGTATTAGTTTCTGGTGTCTGGTTCTAGATATCTGGTGTCTGATATTAGTTATATGGTGTCTGGTATTAGTTTCTGGTGTCTGGTATTAGTTATCTGGTGTCTGGTATTAGTTATCTGGTGTCTGGTATTAGTTATCTGGTGTCTGGTATTAGTTTCTGGTGTCTGGTATTAGTTATCTGGTGTCTGGTATTAGTCATCTGGTGTCTGGTATTAGTTATCTGGTGTCTGGTATTAGTTATCTGGTGTCTGGTATTAGTTTCTGGTGTCTGGTATTAGGAATCTGGTGTCTGGTATTAGTTATCTGGTGTCTGGTATTAGTTATCTGCTGTCTGGTGTTAGTTATCTGGTGTCTGGTATTAGAAATCTGGTGTCTGGTATTAGTTATTTGGTGTCTTGTATTAGTTTCTGGTGTCTGGTATTAGTTATCTGGTGTCTGGTATTAGGAATCTGGTGTCTGGTACTAGTTTCTGGTGTCTGGTATTAGTTATCTGGTGTCTGGTATTAGTTTCTGGTGTCTGGTATTAGTTATCTGGTGTCTGGTATTAGTTATCTGGTGTCTGGTATTAGTTATCTGGTGTCTGGTATTAGTTTCTGGTGTCTGGTATTAGTTATCTGGTGTCTGGTATTAGTCATCTGGTGTCTGGTATTAGTTATCTGGTGTCTGGTATTAGGAATCTGGTGTCTGGTACTAGTTTCTGGTGTCTGGTATTAGTTATCTGGTGTCTGGTATTAGTTTCTGGTGTCTGGTATTAGTTATCTGGTGTCTGGTATTAGTTTCTGGTGTCTGGTAGTAGTTATCTGGTGTCTAATATTAGTTATCTGGTGTCTGGTATTAGTTATCTGGTGTCTGGTATTAGTTATCTGGTGTCTGGTATTAGTTTCTGGTGTCTGGTATTAGTTATCTGGTATCTGGTATTAGGAATCTGGTGTCTGGTATTAGTTATCTGGAATCTGGTATTAGTTATCTGGTGTCTGGTA
Source organism: Tachina lurida (assembly GCA_944452675.1). Lineage (NCBI taxonomy): Eukaryota > Metazoa > Arthropoda > Insecta > Diptera > Tachinidae > Tachina > Tachina lurida. The sequence goes on from CALYBX010000001.1 coordinate 1,167,260, forward strand.
TTAGTTATCTGGGTTCTGGTATTAGGAATCTGGTGTCTGGTATTAGTTATCTGGTGTCTGGTATTAGTTTCTGGTGACTAGTATTAGTTATCTGGTGTCTGGTATTAGTTTTTGGTGTCTGGTATTAGATATCTGGTGTCTGGTATTAGATATCTGGTGTCTGGTATTAGTTATCTGGTGTCTGGTATTAGTTATCTGGTGTCTAATATTAGTTATCTGGTGTCTGATATTAGTTATCTGCTGTCTGGTGTTAGTTATCTGGTGTCTGGTATTAGTTATCTGCTGTCTGGTATTAGTTATCTGGTGTCTGGTATTAGATATCTGGTGTCTGGTATTAGTTATCTGGTATCTGGTATTAGTTTCTGGTGTCTGGTGTTAGATATCTGGTGTCTGGTATTAGTTATCTGGTGTCTGGTATTAGTTTCTGGTGTCTGGTGTTAGTTATCTGGTGTCTGGTATTAGTTATCTGGTGTCTGGTATTAGTTATCTGGTGTCTGGTATTAGTTTCTGGTGTCTGGTATTAGTTATCTGGTGTCTGGTATTAGTTTCTGGTGTCTGGTGTTAGATATCTGGTGTCTGGTATTAGTTATCTGGTGTCTGGTATTAGTTATCTGGTATCTGGTATTAGGAATCTGGTGTCTGGTATTAGTTATCTGGAGTCTGATATTAGTTATCTGGTGTCTGGTATTAGTTATCTGGGTTCTAGTATTAGGAATCTGGTGTCTGGTATTAGTTATCTGGTGTCTGGTATTAGTTTCTGGTGACTAGTATTAGTTATCTGGTGTCTGGTATTAGATATCTGGTGTCTGGTATTAGATATCTGGTGTCTGGTATTAGTTATCTGGTGTCTGGTATTAGTTATCTGGTGTCTAATATTAGTTATCTGGTGTCTGGTATTAGTTATCTGCTGTCTGGTGTTAGTTATCTGGTGTCTGGTATTAGTTATCTGCTGTCTGGTATTAGTTATCTGGTGTCTGGTATTAGATATCTGGTGTCTGGTATTAGTTATCTGGTGTCTGGTATTAGTTTCTGGTGTCTGGTGTTAGATATCTGGTGTCTGGTATTAGTTATCTGGTGTCTGGTATTAGTTTCTGGTGTCTGGTGTTAGTTATCTGGTGTCTGGTATTAGGAAACTGGTGTCTGGTATTAGTTATCTGGTGTCTGGTATTAGTTTCTGGTGTCTGGTATTAGTTATCTGGTGTCTGGTATTAGTTATCTGGTGTCTGGTATTAGAAATCTGGTGTCTGGTATTAGTTATTTGGTGTCTGGTATTAGTTTCTGGTGTCTGGTATTAGTTATCTGGTGTCTGGTATTAGGAATTTGGTGTCTTGTACTAGTTATCTGGTGTCTGGTATTAGTTATCTGCTGTCTGGTATTAGTTATCTGGGTTCTGGTATTAGATATCTGGTGTCTGGTATTAGTTATCTGCTGTCTGGTATTAGTTATCTGGTGTCTAGTATTAGTTTCTGGTGTCTGTTATTAGTTTCTGGTGTCTGGTATTGATTTCTGGTGTCTGGTATTAGTTATCTGTTGTCTGGTATTAGTTTCTGGTGTCTGGTATTAGTTATCTGGTGTCTGGTATTAGTTATCTGCTGTCTGGTGTTAGTTATCTGGTGTCTGGTATTAGTTATCTGCTGTCTGGTATTAGTTATCTGGTTACTGGTATTAGATATCTGGTGTCTGGTATTAGTTATCTGGTGTCTGGTATTAGTTTCTGGTGTCTGGTGTTAGATATCTGGTGTCTGGTATTAGTTATCTGGTGTCTGGTATTAGTTTCTGGTGACTAGTATTAGTTATCTGGTGTCTGGTATTAGTTTCTGGTGTCTGGTATTAGTTATCTGGTGTCTGGTATTAGTTTCTGGTGACTAGTATTAGTTATCTGGTGTCTAGTATTAGTTTCTGGTGTCTAGTATTAGTTATCTGGTGTCTGGTATTAGAAATCTGGTGTCTGGTATTAGTTATTTGGTGTCTAGTATTAGTTTCTGATGTCTGGTATTAGTTTCTGGTGTCTGGTATTGATTTCTGGTGTCTGGTATTAGTTATCTGTTGTCTGGTATTAGTTTCTGGTGTCTTGTATTAGGAATCTGGTATCTGGTATTAGAAATCTGGTGTCTGGTATTAGTTATCTGGTGTCTGGTATCAGTTTCTGGTGTCTGGTGTTAGTTATCTGGTGTCTAATATTAGTTACTGGTGTCTGGTATTAGTTTCTGGTGTCTGGTATTAGGAATCTGGTGTCTGGTATTAGGAATCTGGTGTCTCGTACTAGTTGCTGGTGTCTGGTATTAGTTATCTGCTGTCTGGTATTAGTTATCTGGTGTCTGGTATTAGGAATCTGGTGTCTTGTATTAGTTTCTGGTGTCTGGTATTAGTTATCTGCTGTCTGGTATTAGTTATCTGGTGTCTGGTATTAGGAATCTGGTGTCTGGTATTAGTTTCTGGTGTCTAGTATTAGTTATCTGGTGTCTGGTATTAGGAATCTGGTGTCTGGTACTAGTTTCTGGTGTCTTGTATTAGTTTCTGGTGTCTGGTATTAGTTATCTGCTGTCTGGTATTAGTTATCTGGTGTCTGGTATTAGGAATCTGGTGTCTGGTATTAGTTTCTGGTGTCTGGTATTAGTTATCTGGTGTCTGGTATTAGGAATCTGGTGTCTGGTACTAGTTTCTGGTGTCTGGTATTAGTTATCTGGTGTCTGGTATGAGTTTCTGGTGTCTGGTATTAGTTGTCTGGTGTCTGGTATTATTTATCTGGTGTCTGGTATTAGTTATCTGGTGTCTGGTATAAGTTATCTGCTGTCTGGTATTAGTTATCTGGTGTCTGGTATTAGATATCTGGTGTCTGGTATTAGTTATCTGGTGTCTGGTATTAGTTATCTGGTGTCTGGTATTAGTTTCTGGTGTCTGGTATTAGCTATCTGGTGTCTGGTATTAGTCATCTGGTGTCTGGTATTAGTTATCTGGTGTCTGGTATTAGATATCTGGTGTCTGGTATTAGGAATCTGGTGTCTGGTACTAGTTTCTGGTGTCTGGTATTAGTTTCTGGTGTCTGGTATTAGTTATCTGGTGTCTGGTATTAGTTTCTGGTGACTGGTATTAGTTATCTGGTGTCTGGTATTAGTTATCTGGTGACTGGTATTAGATATCTGGTGACTGGTATTAGATATCTGGTGTCTGGTATTAGTTATCTGTTGTCTGGTATTAGTTATCTGGTGTCTGGTATTAGTTTCTGGTGACTGGTATTAGTTATCTGGTGTCTGGTATTAGATATCTGGTGTCTGGTATTAGATATCTGGTGTCTGGTATTAGTTATCTGGTGTCTGGTATTAGTTTCTGGTGTCTGGTATTAGTTATCTGGTGTCTGGTATTAGTTATCTGGTGTCTGGTATTAGGAATCTGGTGTCTGGTATTAAAAATCTGGTGTCTGGTATTAGTTATTTGGTGTCTAGTATTAGTTTCTGGTGTCTGGTATTAGTTATCTGGTGTCTGGTATTAGGAATCTGGTGTCTGGTACTAGTTTCTGGTGTCTGGTATTAGTTATCTGGTGTCTGGTATTAGTTTTTGGTGTCTGGTATTAGTTTCTGGTGTCTGGTATTAGTTATCTGGTGTCTGGTATTAGGAATCTGGTGTCTGGTATTAGTTTCTGGTGTCTGGTATTAGTTATCTGGTGTCTGGTATTAGTTTCTGGTGACTAGTATTAGTTATCTGGTGTCTGGTATTAGATATCTGGTGTCTGGTATTAGTTATCTGGTGTCTGGTATTAGTTATCTGGTGTCTGGTATTAGTTTCTGGTGTCTGGTATTAGATATCTGGTGTCTGGTATTAGTTATCTGGTGTCTGGTATTAGTTATCTGGTGTCTGGTACTAGTTTCTGGTGTCTGGTATTAGTTATCTGGTGACTGGTATTAGATATCTGGTGTCTGGTATTAGTTATCTGGTGTCTGGTATTAGTTATCTGGTGACTGGTATTAGATATCTGGTGTCTGGTATTAGTTATCTGTTGTCTGGTATTAGTTATCTGGTGTCTGGTATTAGTTTCTGCTGACTGGTATTAGTTATCTGGTGTCTGGTATTAGTTATCTGGTGTCTAATATTAGTTATCTGGTGACTGGTATTAGAAATCTGGTGTCTGGTATTAGTTATTTGGTGTCTGGTATTAGTTATCTGGTGTCTGGTATTAGTTATCTGGTATCTGGTATTAGGAATCTGGTGTCTGGTATTAGTTATCTGGTGTCTGGTATTAGAAATCTGGTGTCTGGTATTAGTTATTTGGTGTCTAGTATTAGTTTCTGGTGTCTGGTATTAGTTATCTGTTGTCTGGTATTAGTTATCTGGTGTCTAGTATTAGTTTCTGGTGTCTGGTATTAGTTATCTGGTGTCTGGTATTAGTTATCTGGTATCTGGTATTAGGAATCTGGTGTCTGGTATTAGTTATCTGGAGTCTGGTATTAGTTATCTGATGTCTGGTATTAGTTTCTGGTGTCTGGTATTAGTTATCTGGTGTCTGGTATTAGGAATATGGTGTCTGGTATTAGTTTCTGGTGTCTGGTATTAGAAATCTGGTGTCTGGTATTAGTTATTTGGTGTCTAGTATTAGTTTCTGGTGTCTGGTATTAGTTATCTGGTGTCTGGTATTAGTTATCTGGTATCTGGTATTAGGAAGCTGGTGTCTGGTATTAGTTATCTGGAGTCTGGTATTAGTTATCTGGTGTCTGGTATTAGTTTCTGGTGTCTGGTATTAGTTATCTGGTGTCTGGTATTAGGAATCTGGTGTCTGGTATTAGTTTCTGGTGTCTGGTATTAGTTATCTGGTGTCTGGTATTAGTTTCTGGTGACTAGTATTAGTTATCTGGTGTCTGGTATTAGTTTCTGGTGTCTGATATTAGTTATCTGGTGTCTGGTATTAGAAATCTGGTGTCTGGTATTAGTTATTTGGTGTCTAGTATTAGTTTCTGGTGTCTGGTATTAGTTATCTGGTGTCTGGTATTAGTTATCTGGTATCTGGTATTAGGAATCTGGTGTCTGGTATTAGTTATCTGGAGTCTGGTATTAGTTATCTGGTGTCTGGTATTAGTTTCTGGTGTCTGGTATTAGTTATCTGGTGTCTGGTATTAGGAATCTGGTGTCTGGTATTAGTTTCTGGTGTCTGGTATTAGTTATCTGGTGTCTGGTATTAGGAAGCTGGTGTCTGGTATTAGTTATCTGGAGTCTGGTATTAGTTATCTGGTGTCTGGTATTAGTTTCTGGTGTCTGGTATTAGTTATCTGGTGTCTGGTATTAGGAATCTGGTGTCTGGTATTAGTTTCTGGTGTCTGGTATTAGTTATCTGGTGTCTGGTATTAGTTTCTGGTGACTAGTATTAGTAATCTGGTGTCTAGTATTAGTTTCTGGTGTCTGGTATTAGTTATCTGGTGTCTGGTATTAGAAATCTGGTGTCTGGTATTAGTTATTTGGTGTCTAGTATTAGTTTCTGGTGTCTGGTATTAGTTATCTGGTGTCTGGTATTAGTTATCTGGTATCTGGTATTAGGAATCTGGTGTCTGGTATTAGTTATCTGGAGTCTGGTATTAGTTATCTGGTGTCTGGTATTAGTTTCTGGTGTCTGGTATTAGTTATCTGGTGTCTGGTATTAGGAATCTGGTGTCTGGTATTAGTTTCTGGTGTCTGGTATTAGTTATCTGGTGTCTGGTATTAGTTTCTGGTGACTAGTATTAGTTATCTGGTGTCTGGTATTAGGAATCTGGTGTCTGGTATTAGTTATCTGGTGTGCGGTATTAGTTATCTGGTATCTGGTATTAGGAATCTGGTGTCTGGTATTAGGAATCTGGTGTGTGGTATTAGTTATCTGGAGTCTGGTATTAGTTATCTGGTGTCTGGTATTAGTTTCTGGTGTCTAATATTAGTTATCTGGTGTCTGGTATTAGGAATCTGGTGTCTGGTATTAGTTTCTGGTGTCTGGTATTAGTTATCTGGTGTCTGGTATTAGTTTCTGGTGACTAGTATTAGTTATCTGGTGTCTGGTATTAGTTATTTGGTGTCTGGTATTAGTTATCTGGTGTCTGGTATTAGTTTCTGGTGTCTGGTATTAGTTTCTGGTGTCTGGTATTAGTTATCTGGTGTCTGGTATTAGTTATCTGTTGTCTGGTATTAGTTTCTGGTGTCTGGTATTAGGAATCTGGTGTCTGGTATTAGTTATCTGGTGTCTGGTATTAGTTTCTGGTGTCTGGTGTTAGTTATCTGGTGTCTGGTATTAGTTATCTGGTGTCTGGTATTAGTTTCTGGTGTCTGGTATTAGGAATCTGGTGTCTGGTATTAGGAATCTGGTGTCTGGTATTAGTTATTTGTTGTCTTCTATTAGTTTCTGGTGTCTGGTATTAGTTATCTGGTGTCTGGTATTAGTTATCTGGTGTCTGGTATTAGGAATCTGGTGTCTGGTATTAGTTTCTGGTGTCTGGTATTAGTTATCTGGTGTCTGGTATTAGGAATCTGGTGTCTGGTACTAGTTTCTGGTGTCTGGTATTAGTTATCTGGTGTCTGGTATTAGTTTCTGGTGTCTGGTATTAGTTATCTGGTGTCTGGTATTAGTTATCTGGTGTCTGGTATTAGTTATCTGGTGTCTGGTATTAGTTATCTGCTGTCTGGTATTAGTTTCTGGTGACTAGTATTAGTTATCTGGTGTCTAGTATTAGTTTCTGGTGTCTGGTATTAGTTATCTGGTGTCTAGTATTAGTTTCTGGTGTCTGGTTTTAGTTATCTGGTGTCTGGTATTAGTTATCTGGTGTCTGGTATTAGTTATCTGGTGTCTGGTATTAGTTTCTGGTGTCTGGTATTAGTTATCTGGTGTCTGGTATTAGTTTCTGGTGACTAGTATTAGTTATCTGGTGTCTGGTATTAGTTATTTGGTGTCTAGTATTAGTTTCTGGTGTCTGGTATTAGTTATCTGGTGTCTGGTATTAGGAATCTGGTGTCTGGTACTAGTTTCTGGTGTCTGGTATTAGTTATCTGGTGTCTGGTATTAGGAATCTGGTGTCTGGTATTAGTTTCTGGTGTCTGGTATTAGTTATCTGGTGTCTGGTATTAGTTTCTGGTGTCTTGTGTTAGTTATCTGGTGTCTGGTATTAGTTATCTGCTTTCTGGTATTAGTTATCTGGGTTCTGGTATTAGATATCTGGTGTCTGGTATTAGTTATCTGGTGTCTGGTATTAGTTATCTGGTGTCTGGTATTAGTTTCTGGTGTCTGGTTCTAGATATCTGGTGTCTGGTATTAGTTATCTGGTGTCTGGTATTAGTTTCTGGTGTCTGGTATTAGTTATCTGGTGTCTGGTATTAGTTATCTGGTGTCTGATATTAGTTATCTGGTGTCTGGTATTAGTTTCTGGTGTCTGGTATTAGTTATCTGGTGTCTGGTATTAGTCATCTGGTGTCTGGTATTAGTTATCTGGTGTCTGGTATTAGATATCTGCTGTCTGGTATTAGTTATCTGGGTTCTGGTATTAGATATCTGGTGTCTGGTATTAGTTATCTGGTGTCTGGTATTATTTTCTGGTGTCTGGTTCTAGATATCTGGTGTCTGGTATTAGTTATCTGGTGTCTGGTATTAGTTTCTGATGTCTGGTATTAGTTATCTGGTGTCTGGTATTAGTTATCTGGTGTCTGGTATTAGTTATCTGGTGTCTGGTATTAGTTTCTGGTGTCTGGTATTAGTTATCTGGTGTCTGGTATTAGTCATCTGGTGTCTGGTATTAGTTATCTGGTGTCTGGTTTTAGTTATCTGGTGTCTGGTATTAGGAATCTGGTGTCTTATATTAGGAATCTGGTGTCTGATATTAGTTATTTGGTGTCTTGTATTAGTTTCTGGTGTCTGGTATTAGTTTCTGGTGTCTGGTATTAGATATCTGGTGTCTGGTATTAGGAATCTGGTGTCTGGTACTAGTTTCTGGTGTCTGGTATTAGTTATCTGGTGTCTGGTATTAGTTATCTGGTGTCTAATATTAGTTATCTGGTGTCTGGTATTAGTTATCTGCTGTCTGGTATTAGTTATCTGGTGTCTGGTATTAGTTATGTGGTGTCTGGTATTAGTTATCTGGTATCTGGTGTTAGTTTCTGGTGTCTGGTATTAGTTATCTGGTGTCTGGTATTAGGAATCTGGTGTCTGGTACTAGTTTCTGGTGTCTGGTATTAGTTATCTGGTGTCTGGTATTAGAAATCTGGTGTCTGGTATTAGTTTCTGGTGTCTGGTATTAGTTATCTGGTGTCTGGTGTTAGTTTCTGGTGTCTGGTATTAGTTATCTGGTGTCTGGTATTAGTTATCTGGTGTCTAATATTAGTTATCTGGTGTCTGGTATTAGTTATCTGGTGTCTGGTATTAGTTATCTGTTGTCTGGTATTAGTTTCTGGTGTCTGGTATTAGGAATCTGGTGTCTGGTATTAGATATCTGGTGTCTGGTATTAGTTATCTGGTGTCTGGTATTAGTTTTTGGTGTCTGGTATTAGATATCTGGTGTCTGGTATTAGTTATCTGGTGTCTGGTATTAGTTTCTGGTGTCTGGTATTAGTTTCTGGTGTCTGGTATTAGTTATCTGGTGTCTGGTATTAGTTTCTGGTGTCTGGTATTAGTTTCTGGTGTCTGGTATTAGTTATCTGGTGTCTGGTATTAGTTTCTGGTGTCTGGTATTAGATATCTGGTGTCTGGTATTAGTTTCTGGTGTCTGGTATTAGTTTCTGGTGTCTGGTATTAGTTATCTGGTGTCTGGTATTAGTCATCTGGTGTCTGGTATTAGTTATTTGGTGTCTGGTATTAGTTTTTGGTGTCTGGTATTAGATATCTGGTGTCTGGTATTAGTTATCTGGTGTCTGGTATTAGTTTCCTGGTGTCTGGTATTAGTTTCTGGTGTCTGGTATTAGGAATCTGGTGTCTGGTATTAGATATCTGGTGTCTGGTATTAGTTATCTGGTGTCTGGTATTAGTTTCTGGTGTCTGGTGTTAGTTTCTGGTGTCTGGTATTAGTTATCTGGTGTCTGGTATTAGGAATCTGGTGTCTGGTATTAGTTATCTGGTGTCTGGTATTAGTTTCTGGTGTCTGGTATTAGTTATCTGGTGTCTGGTATTAGATATCTGGTGTCTGGTATTAGTTTCTGGTGTCTGGTATTAGTTATCTGGTGTCTGGTATTAGTCATCTGGTGTCTGGTATTAGTTATCTGGTGTCTGGTATTAGATATCTGGTGTCTGGTATTAGGAATCTGGTGTCTGGTATTAGTTATCTGGTGTCTAATATTAGTTATCTGGTGTCTGGTATTAGTTATCTGCTGTCTGGTATTAGTTATCTGGTGTCTGGTATTAGTTATCTGGTGTCTGGTATTAGTTATCTGGTATCTGGTGTTAGTTTCTGGTGTCTGGTATTAGTAATCTGGTGTCTGGTATTAGGAATCTGGTGTCTGGTATTAGGAATCTGGTGTCTGGTATTAGTTATCTGGTGTCTGGTATTAGGAATCTGGTGTCTGGTATTAGTTTCTGGTGTCTGGTATTAGTTATCTGGTGTCTGGTATTAGTTTCTGGTGTCTGGTATTAGTTATCTGGTGTCTGGTATTAGTTATCTGCTGTCTAGTATTAGTTATCTGGGTTCTGGTATTAGATATCTGGTGTCTGGTATTAGTTATCTGGTGTCTGGTATTAGTTTCTGGTGTCTGGTTCTAGATATCTGGTGTCTGATATTAGTTATCTGGTGTCTGGTATTAGTTTCTGGTGTCTGGTATTAGTTATCTGGTGTCTGGTATTAGTTATCTGGTGTCTGGTATTAGTTATCTGGTGTCTGGTATTAGTTTCTGGTGTCTGGTATTAGTTATCTGGTGTCTGGTATTAGTCATCTGATGTCTGGTATTAGTTATCTGGTGTCTGGTATTAGATATCTGGTGTCTGGTATTAGATATCTGGTGTCTGGTATTAGTTTCTGGTGTCTGGTATTAGATATCTGGTGTCTGGTATTAGTTATCTGGTGTCTGGTACTAGTTTCTGGTGTCTGGTATTAGTTATCTGGTGACTGGTATTAGATATCTGGTGTCTGGTATTAGTTATCTGGTGTCTGGTATTAGTTATCTGGTGTCTGGTATTAGTTATCTGGTGTCTGGTTCTAGATATCTGGTGTCTGGTATTAGTTATCTGGTGTCTGGTATTAGTTTCTGGTGTCTGGTTCTAGTTTCTGGTGTCTGGTATTAGATATCTGGTGTCTGGTATTAGGAATCTGGTGTCTGGTATTAGTTATCTGGTATCTGGTATTAGGAATCTGGTGTCTGGTGTTAGTTATCTGGTGTCTGGTATTAGTTATCTGCTGTCTGGTATTAGTTATCTGGTGTCTGGTATTAGTTATCTGGTGTCTGGTATTAGTTATCTGGTATCTGGTGTTAGTTTCTGGTGTCTGGTATTAGTAATCTGGTGTCTGGTATTAGGAATCTGGTGTCTGGTACTAGTTTCTGGTGTCTGGTATTAGTTATCTGGTGTCTGGTATTAGGAATCTGGTGTCTGGTATTAGTTTCTGGTGTCTGGTATTAGTTATCTGGTGTCTGGTATTAGTTTCTGGTGTCTGGTATTAGTTATCTGGTGTCTGGTATTAGTTATCTGCTGTCTAGTATTAGTTATCTGGGTTCTGGTATTAGATATCTGGTGTCTGGTATTAGTTATCTGGTGTCTGGTATTAGTTTCTGGTGTCTGGTTCTAGATATCTGGTGTCTGATATTAGTTATCTGGTGTCTGGTATTAGTTTCTGGTGTCTGGTATTAGTTATCTGGTGTCTGGTATTAGTTATCTGGTGTCTGGTATTAGTTATCTGGTGTCTGGTATTAGTTTCTGGTGTCTGGTATTAGTTATCTGGTGTCTGGTATTAGTCATCTGATGTCTGGTATTAGTTATCTGGTGTCTGGTATTAGATATCTGGTGTCTGGTATTAGATATCTGGTGTCTGGTATTAGTTTCTGGTGTCTGGTATTAGTTATCTGGTGTCTGGTATTAGTCATCTGGTGTCTGGTATTAGTTATCTGGTGTCTGGTATTAGATATCTGGTGTCTGGTATTAGGAATCTGGTGTCTGGTATTAGTTATCTGGTGTCTAATATTAGTTATCTGGTGTCTGGTATTAGTTATCTGCTGTCTGGTATTAGTTATCTGGTGTCTGGTATTAGTTATCTGGTGTCTGGTATTAGTTATCTGGTATCTGGTGTTAGTTTCTGGTGTCTGGTATTAGTAATCTGGTGTCTGGTATTAGGAATCTGGTGTCTGGTATTAGGAATCTGGTGTCTGGTATTAGTTATCTGGTGTCTGGTATTAGGAATCTGGTGTCTGGTATTAGTTTCTGGTGTCTGGTATTAGTTATCTGGTGTCTGGTATTAGTTTCTGGTGTCTGGTATTAGTTATCTGGTGTCTGGTATTAGTTATCTGCTGTCTAGTATTAGTTATCTGGGTTCTGGTATTAGATATCTGGTGTCTGGTATTAGTTATCTGGTGTCTGGTATTAGTTTCTGGTGTCTGGTTCTAGATATCTGGTGTCTGATATTAGTTATCTGGTGTCTGGTATTAGTTTCTGGTGTCTGGTATTAGTTATCTGGTGTCTGGTATTAGTTATCTGGTGTCTGGTATTAGTTATCTGGTGTCTGGTATTAGTTTCTGGTGTCTGGTATTAGTTATCTGGTGTCTGGTATTAGTCATCTGATGTCTGGTATTAGTTATCTGGTGTCTGGTATTAGATATCTGGTGTCTGGTATTAGATATCTGGTGTCTGGTATTAGTTTCTGGTGTCTGGTATTAGATATCTGGTGTCTGGTATTAGTTATCTGGTGTCTGGTACTAGTTTCTGGTGTCTGGTATTAGTTATCTGGTGACTGGTATTAGATATCTGGTGTCTGGTATTAGTTATCTGGTGTCTGGTATTAGTTATCTGGTGTCTGGTATTAGTTATCTGGTGTCTGGTTCTAGATATCTGGTGTCTGGTATTAGTTATCTGGTGTCTGGTATTAGTTTCTGGTGTCTGGTTCTAGTTTCTGGTGTCTGGTATTAGATATCTGGTGTCTGGTATTAGGAATCTGGTGTCTGGTATTAGTTATCTGGTATCTGGTATTAGGAATCTGGTGTCTGGTGTTAGTTATCTGGTGTCTGGTATTAGTTATCTGCTGTCTGGTATTAGTTATCTGGTGTCTGGTATTAGTTATCTGGTGTCTGGTATTAGTTATCTGGTATCTGGTGTTAGTTTCTGGTGTCTGGTATTAGTAATCTGGTGTCTGGTATTAGGAATCTGGTGTCTGGTACTAGTTTCTGGTGTCTGGTATTAGTTATCTGGTGTCTGGTATTAGGAATCTGGTGTCTGGTATTAGTTTCTGGTGTCTGGTATTAGTTATCTGGTGTCTGGTATTAGTTTCTGGTGTCTGGTATTAGTTATCTGGTGTCTGGTATTAGTTATCTGCTGTCTAGTATTAGTTATCTGGGTTCTGGTATTAGATATCTGGTGTCTGGTATTAGTTATCTGGTGTCTGGTATTAGTTTCTGGTGTCTGGTTCTAGATATCTGGTGTCTGATATTAGTTATCTGGTGTCTGGTATTAGTTTCTGGTGTCTGGTATTAGTTATCTGGTGTCTGGTATTAGTTATCTGGTGTCTGGTATTAGTTATCTGGTGTCTGGTATTAGTTTCTGGTGTCTGGTATTAGTTATCTGGTGTCTGGTATTAGTCATCTGATGTCTGGTATTAGTTATCTGGTGTCTGGTATTAGATATCTGGTGTCTGGTATTAGATATCTGGTGTCTGGTATTAGTTTCTGGTGTCTGGTATTAGATATCTGGTGTCTGGTATTAGTTATCTGGTGTCTGGTACTAGTTTCTGGTGTCTGGTATTAGTTATCTGGTGACTGGTATTAGATATCTGGTGTCTGGTATTAGTTATCTGGTGTCTGGTATTAGTTATCTGGTGTCTGGTATTAGTTATCTGGTGTCTGGTTCTAGATATCTGGTGTCTGGTATTAGTTATCTGGTGTCTGGTATTAGTTTCTGGTGTCTGGTTCTAGTTTCTGGTGTCTGGTATTAGATATCTGGTGTCTGGTATTAGGAATCTGGTGTCTGGTATTAGTTATCTGGTATCTGGTATTAGGAATCTGGTGTCTGGTATTAGGAATCTGGTGTCTGGTATTAGAAATCTGGTGTCTGGTATTAGTTATTTGGTGTCTAGTATTAGTTTCTGGTGTCTGGTATTAGTTATCTGGTGTCTGGTATTAGTTATCTGGTATCTGGTATTAGGAATCTGGTGTCTGGTATTAGTTATCTGGAGTCTGGTATTAGTTATCTGGTGTCTGGTATTAGTTTCTGATGTCTGGTATTAGTTATCTGGTGTCTGGTATTAGGAATCTGGTGTCTGGTATTAGTTTCTGGTGTCTGGTATTAGTTATCTGGTGTCTGGTATTAGTTTCTGGTGACTATTATAAGTTATCTGGTGTCTGGTATTAGTAATCTGGTGTCTGGTATTAGGAATCTGGTGTCTGGTACTAGTTTCTGGTGTCTGGTATTAGTTATCTGGTGTCTGGTATTAGGAATCTGGTGTCTGGTATTAGTTTCTGGTGTCTGGTATTAGTTATCTGGTGTCTGGTATTAGTTTCTGGTGTCTGGTATTAGTTATCTGGTGTCTGGTATTAGTTATCTGCTGTCTAGTATTAGTTATCTGGGTTCTGGTATTAGATATCTGGTGTCTGGTATTAGTTATCTGGTGTCTGGTATTAGTTTCTGGTGTCTGGTTCTAGATATCTGGTGTCTGATATTAGTTATCTGGTGTCTGGTATTAGTTTCTGGTGTCTGGTATTAGTTATCTGGTGTCTGGTATTAGTTATCTGGTGTCTGGTATTAGTTATCTGGTGTCTGGTATTAGTTTCTGGTGTCTGGTATTAGTTATCTGGTGTCTGGTATTAGTCATCTGATGTCTGGTATTAGTTATCTGGTGTCTGGTATTAGATATCTGTTGTCTGGTATTAGATATCTGGTGTCTGGTATTAGTTTCTGGTGTCTGGTATTAGATATCTGGTGTCTGGTATTAGTTATCTGGTGTCTGGTACTAGTTTCTGGTGTCTGGTATTAGTTATCTGGTGACTGGTATTAGATATCTGGTGTCTGGTATTAGTTATCTGGTGTCTGGTATTAGTTATCTGGTGTCTGGTATTAGTTATCTGGTGTCTGGTTCTAGATATCTGGTGTCTGGTATTAGTTATCTGGTGTCTGGTATTAGTGTCTGGTGTCTGGTTCTAGTTTCTGGTGTCTGGTATTAGATATCTGGTGTCTGGTATTAGGAATCTGGTGTCTGGTATTAGTTATCTGGTATCTGGTATTAGGAATCTGGTGTCTGGTATTAGGAATCTGGTGTCTGGTATTAGAAATCTGGTGTCTGGTATTAGTTATTTGGTGTCTAGTATTAGTTTCTGGTGTCTGGTATTAGTTATCTGGTGTCTGGTATTAGTTATCTGGTATCTGGTATTAGGAATCTGGTGTCTGGTATTAGTTATCTGGAGTCTGGTATTAGTTATCTGGTGTCTGGTATTAGTTTCTGATGTCTGGTATTAGTTATCTGGTGTCTGGTATTAGGAATCTGGTGTCTGGTATTAGTTTCTGGTGTCTGGTATTAGTTATCTGGTGTCTGGTATTAGTTTCTGGTGACTATTATAAGTTATCTGGTGTCTGGTATTAGAAATCTGGTGTCTGGTATTAGTTATCTGGTGTCTGGTATTAGTTTCTGGTGTCTGGTATTAGTTATCTGGTATCTGGTATTAGGAATCTGGTGTCTGGTATTAGTTATCTGGAGTCTGGTATTATTTATCTGGTGTCTGGTATTAGTTTCTGGTGTCTGGTATTAGTTATCTGGTGTCTGGTATTAGGAATCTGGTGTCTGGTATTAGTTTCTGGAGTCTGGTATTAGTTATCTGGTGTCTGGTATTAGTTTCTGGTGACTAGTATTAGTTATCTGGTGTCTGGTATTAGTTATCTGGTGTCTGGTATTAGCTATCTGGTGTCTGGTATTAGTTTCTGGTGTCTGGTATTAGTTTCTGGGGTCTGGTATTAGTTTCTGGTGTCTGGTATTAGTTATCTGGTGTCTGGTATTAGTTATCTGTTGTCTGGTATTAGTTTCTGGTGTCTGGTATTAGGAATCTGGTGTCTGGTATTAGTTATCTGGTGTCTGGTATTAGTTTCTGGTGTCTGGTATTAGGAATCTGGTGTCTGGTATTAGGAATCTGGTGTCTGGTATTAGTCATCTGGTGTCTGGTATTAGTTATCTGGTGTCTGGTATTAGATATCTGGTGTCTGGTATTAGGAATCTGGTGTCTGGTATTATTTATTTATTTATTTATTTATTTGTATGTTCAAGTCCTATACAACAAGAATTAATCTTATATTTATAGTACAGGAAAGTAGTATCCATAACTTAATTACGGCAGCAAACATATAAACAGACATTAAGATACAAATTTACAAAATTTATTAATTTCATATATTATAGGAACAATATTTATGAATTTCTAATTTGAGAAGTAATTAAATAAAAATTGCTTAAAGCTAGTTGCGTTGCTATTAAGTTGTTGTGTATGTGGAAGAGTATTCCAGAGACGCGCAGCATGTATATAAAACTGCCATTCAGAAACAAGTAGACGATGTAAAGGTACTATGATCTTTTTCCCCCTAACTGATCTTGCAAACCTTATTTTATCAGTAAGATATCGTGGCATTTCAGAATAAATAATTTTATGAAGAAATAAAAGCACACGTATATTAAGAAGATTGTTGAACGAAATGCCATATAGTTTCGAGGAAAATTGAGAAACATGATCATATCTTTTCAATCCGTATACATACCTAATAATATTGTTGTATAAAGCGTTAAGCTTTCTTTTGCTAATTGAGTCACAGCTAGCATAAAGTTCACAACCGTAGATTAGGCCAGGAACTATATAAGACTTAGCAAGAAGTTGCCTTATATTGAAAGGAGTATAGTGCTGTGATGACCAAAGACATCTCAGCTTTGAGTAACTCTGGCCGACAACTGCGTTAACATGGTTTGACCAGGTAAGGTTGTTATTAAAAATTATTCCAAGATTTTTGGCAGCATTTACAATAGTAATTTTTTCTCTGTTTATTAAGATCTCAACATCGGCAATATTATTAATTGTTTTCTTACGTACGATGATACATTTTGATTTGTGCGGGTTCAAACAGAGTCCATTTGCAGTTGCCCAAAGATAAATTCTATTTAGATCATCATTAAGTCTTGAAATATTATCAGCAACAGAATTGACTGGACTACTCAAATACAACTGAACATCATCAGCATACATATGAATTTTGCAGTGCAAAAGTTGTTTAGGCAAATCATTTGCATATATAGAAAAAAGTAGTGGTCCAAGGATTGACCCTTGAGGCACTCCCCTTGACAAATTTAATGCTGAGGATCGGTGGTTGCTCGCGTAAACAAATTGCCTTCGGCTAGAGAGATATGATGATAGCAGTCTAATTGACGTAAAAGAAAAATTAAAGAAATACTGAAGTTTCATGCAAAGCGTACTATGGTCGACCGTGTCAAAGGCCTTAGAATGATCTAGAAGAATCAAAAAATTAATTTTTCCTTCGTCAAGTTCACGTCGTATGTTTTCAGTTACATCCATTAAAGCGGAGACACAGCTATGATTTTGACGAAAACCTGATTGCATATTAGACAACAAATTATTATTTTTTATATAAAGCGACATCTGATTATAAAGAATTTTTTCAAAAGCCTTAGATATAAAGCACAGTATGGTATTAGTTATCTGGTGTCTGGTATTAGTTATCTGGTGTCTGGTATTAGTTATCTGGTGTCTGGTATTAGTTATCTGGTGTCTGGTATTAGATATCTGGTGTCTGGTATTAGTTTCTGGTGTCTGGTATTAGATATCTGGTGTCTGGTATTAGATATCTGGTGTCTGGTATTAGTTATCTGGTGTCTGGTATTAGTTTCTGGTGTCTGGTTCTAGATATCTGGTGTCTGGTATTAGATATATGGTGTCTGGTATTAGGAATCTGGTGTCTGGTACTAGTTTCTGGTGTCTGGTATTAGTTATCTGGTGTCTGGTACTAGTTTCTGGTGTCTGGTATTAGTTTCTGGTGTCTGGTATTAGTTATCTGGTGTCTGGTTTTAGAAATCTGGTGTCTGGTATTAGTTATTTGGTGTCTGGTATTAGTTATCTGCTGTCTGGTATTAGTTATCTGGTGTCTGGTATTAGTTATCTGGTGTCTGGTATTAGTTATCTGGTATCTGGTGTTAGTTTCTGGTGTCTGGTATTAGTTATCTGGTGTCTGGTATTAGGAATCTGGTGTCTGGTACTAGTTTCTGGTGTCTGGTATTAGTTATCTGGTGTCTTGTATTAGGAATCTGGTGTCTGGTATTAGTTTCTGGTGTCTGGTATTAGTTATCTGGTGTCTGGTATTAGTTTCTGGTGTCTGGTATTAGTTATCTGGTGTCTGGTATTAGTTATCTGCTGTCTGGTATTAGTTATCTGGGTTCTGGTATTAGTTATCTGGTGTCTGGTATTAGTTTCTGGTGTCTGGTTCTAGATATCTGGTGTCTGGTATTAGTTATCTGGTGTCTGGTATTAGTTTCTGGTGTCTGGTATTAGTTATCTGGTGTCTGGTATTAGTTATTTGGTGTCTGGTATTAGTTTCTGGTGTCTGGTTCTAGATATCTGGTGTCTGATATTAGTTATCTGGTGTCTGGTATTAGTTTCTGGTGTCTGGTATTAGTTATCTGGTGTCTGGTATTAGTTATCTGGTGTCTGGTATTAGTTTCTGGTGTCTGGTATTAGTTATCTGGTGTCTGGTATTAGTCATCTGATGTCTGGTATTAGTTATCTGGTGTCTGGTATTAGATATCTGGTGTCTGGTATTAGATATCTGGTGTCTGGTATTAGTTTCTGGTGTCTGGTATTAGATATCTGGTGTCTGGTATTAGTTATCTGGTGTCTGGTACTAGTTTCTGGTGTCTGGTATTAGTTATCTGGTGACTGGTATTAGATATCTGGTGTCTGGTATTAGTTATCTGGTGTCTGGTATTAGTTATCTGGTGTCTGGTATTAGTTATCTGGTGTCTGGTTCTAGATATCTGGTGTCTGGTATTAGTTATCTGGTGTCTGGTATTAGTTTCTGGTGTCTGGTTCTAGTTTCTGGTGTCTGGTATTAGATATCTGGTGTCTGGTATTAGGAATCTGGTGTCTGGTATTAGTTATCTGGTATCTGGTATTAGGAATCTGGTGTCTGGTATTAGGAATCTGGTGTCTGGTATTAGAAATCTGGTGTCTGGTATTAGTTATTTGGTGTCTAGTATTAGTTTCTGGTGTCTGGTATTAGTTATCTGGTGTCTGGTATTAGTTATCTGGTATCTGGTATTAGGAATCTGGTGTCTGGTATTAGTTATCTGGAGTCTGGTATTAGTTATCTGGTGTCTGGTATTAGTTTCTGGTGTCTGGTATTAGTTATCTGGTGTCTGGTATTAGGAATCTGGTGTCTGGTATTAGTATCTGGTGTCTGGTATTAGTTATCTGGTGTCTGGTATTAGTTTCTGGTGACTATTATAAGTTATCTGGTGTCTGGTATTAGAAATCTGGTGTCTGGTATTAGTTATCTGGTGTCTGGTATTAGTTTCTGGTGTCTGGTATTAGTTATCTGGTATCTGGTATTAGGAATCTGGTGTCTGGTATTAGTTATCTGGAGTCTGGTATTATTTATCTGGTGTCTGGTATTAGTTTCTGGTGTCTGGTATTAGTTATCTGGTGTCTGGTATTAGGAATCTGGTGTCTGGTATTAGTTTCTGGAGTCTGGTATTAGTTATCTGGTGTCTGGTATTAGTTTCTGGTGACTAGTATTAGTTATCTGGTGTCTGGTATTAGTTATCTGGTGTCTGGTATTAGTTATCTGGTGTCTGGTATTAGTTTCTGGTGTCTGGTATTAGTTTCTGGGGTCTGGTATTAGTTTCTGGTGTCTGGTATTAGTTATCTGGTGTCTGGTATTAGTTATCTGTTGTCTGGTATTAGTTTCTGGTGTCTGGTATTAGGAATCTGGTGTCTGGTATTAGTTATCTGGTGTCTGGTATTAGTTTCTGGTGTCTGGTATTAGGAATCTGGTGTCTGGTATTAGGAATCTGGTGTCTGGTATTAGTCATCTGGTGTCTGGTATTAGTTATCTGGTGTCTGGTATTAGATATCTGGTGTCTGGTATTAGGAATCTGGTGTCTGGTATTAGTTATCTGGTGTCTGGTATTAGTTATCTGGTGTCTGGTATTAGTTATCTGGTGTCTGGTATTAGTTATCTGGTGTCTGGTATTAGATATCTGGTGTCTCGTATTAGTTATCTGGTGTCTGGTTCTAGATATCTGGTGTCTGGTATTAGTTATCTGGTGTCTGGTATTAGTTTCTGGTGTCTGGTTCTAGTTTCTGGTGTCTGGTATTAGATATCTGGTGTCTGGTATTAGGAATCTGGTGTCTGGTATTAGTTATCTGGTATCTGGTATTAGGAATCTGGTGTCTGGTATTAGGAATCTGGTGTCTGGTATTAGAAATCTGGTGTCTGGTATTAGTTTTTTGGTGTCTAGTATTAGTTTCTGGTGTCTGGTATTAGTTATCTGGTGTCTGATATTAGTTATCTGGTATCTGGTATTAGGAATCTGGTGTCTGGTATTAGTTATCTGGAGTCTGGTATTAGTTATCTGGTGTCTGGTATTAGTTTCTGATGTCTGGTATTAGTTATCTGGTGTCTGGTATTAGGAATCTGGTGTCTGGTATTAATTTCTGGTGTCTGGTATTAGTTATCTGGTGTCTGGTATTAGTTTCTGGTGACTATTATAAGTTATCTGGTGTCTGGTATTAGAAATCTGGTGTCTGGTATTAGTTATCTGGTGTCTGGTATTAGTTTCTGGTGTCTGGTATTAGTTATCTGGTATCTGGTATTAGGAATCTGGTGTCTGGTATTAGTTATCTGGTGTCTGGTATTATTTATCTGGTGTCTGGTATTAGTTTCTGGTGTCTGGTATTAGTTATCTGGTGTCTGGTATTAGGAATCTGGTGTCTGGTATTAGTTTCTGGAGTCTGGTATTAGTTATCTGGTGTCTGGTATTAGTTTCTGGTGACTAGTATTAGTTATCTGGTGTCTGGTATTAGTTATCTGGTGTCTGGTATTAGTTATCTGGTGTCTGGTATTAGTTTCTGGTGTCTGGTATTAGTTTCTGGGGTCTGGTATTAGTTTCTGGTGTCTGGTATTAGTTATCTGGTGTCTGGTATTAGTTATCTGTTGTCTGGTATTAGTTTCTGGTGTCTGGTATTAGTTATTTGGTGTCTGGTATTAGTTATCTGGTGTCTGGTATTAGTTTCTGGTGTCTGGTATTAGGAATCTGGTGTCTGGTATTAGGAATCTGGTGTCTGGTATTAGTCATCTGGTGTCTGGTATTAGTTATCTGGTGTCTGGTATTAGATATCTGGTGTCTGGTATTAGGAATCTGGTGTCTGGTATTATTTATTTATTTATTTATTTATTTGTATGTTCAAGTCCTATACAACAAGAATTAATCTTATATTTATAGTACAGGAAAGTAGTATCCATAACTTAATTACGGCAGCAAACATATAAACAGACATTAAGATACAAATTTACAAAATTTATTAATTTCATATATTATAGGAACAATATTTATGAATTTCTAATTTGAGAAGTAATTAAATAAAAATTGCTTAAAGCTAGTTGCGTTGCTATTAAGTTGTTGTGTATGTGGAAGAGTATTCCAGAGACGCGCAGCATGTATATAAAACTGCCATTCAGAAACAAGTAGACGATGTAAAGGTACTATGATCTTTTTCCCCCTAACTGATCTTG
This sequence comes from Tachina lurida, assembly GCA_944452675.1. Taxonomy (NCBI): domain Eukaryota; kingdom Metazoa; phylum Arthropoda; class Insecta; order Diptera; family Tachinidae; genus Tachina; species Tachina lurida. Next base: position 1,188,153 of record CALYBX010000001.1, read on the forward strand.
CAAACCTTATTTTATCAGTAAGATATCGTGGCATTTCAGAATAAATAATTTTATGAAGAAATAAAAGCACACGTATATTAAGAAGATTGTTGAACGAAATGCCATATAGTTTCGAGGAAAATTGAGAAACATGATCATATCTTTTCAATCCGTATACATACCTAATAATATTGTTGTATAAAGCGTTAAGCTTTCTTTTGCTAATTGAGTCACAGCTAGCATAAAGTTCACAACCGTAGATTAGGCCAGGAACTATATAAGACTTAGCAAGAAGTTGCCTTATATTGAAAGGAGTATAGTGCTGTGATGACCAAAGACATCTCAGCTTTGAGTAACTCTGGCCGACAACTGCGTTAACATGGTTTGACCAGGTAAGGTTGTTATTAAAAATTATTCCAAGATTTTTGGCAGCATTTACAATAGTAATTTTTTCTCTGTTTATTAAGATCTCAACATCGGCAATATTATTAATTGTTTTCTTACGTACGATGATACATTTTGATTTGTGCGGGTTCAAACAGAGTCCATTTGCAGTTGCCCAAAGATAAATTCTATTTAGATCATCATTAAGTCTTGAAATATTATCAGCAACAGAATTGACTGGACTACTCAAATACAACTGAACATCATCAGCATACATATGAATTTTGCAGTGCAAAAGTTGTTTAGGCAAATCATTTGCATATATAGAAAAAAGTAGTGGTCCAAGGATTGACCCTTGAGGCACTCCCCTTGACAAATTTAATGCTGAGGATCGGTGGTTGCTCGCGTAAACAAATTGCCTTCGGCTAGAGAGATATGATGATAGCAGTCTAATTGACGTAAAAGAAAAATTAAAGAAATACTGAAGTTTCATGCAAAGCGTACTATGGTCGACCGTGTCAAAGGCCTTAGAATGATCTAGAAGAATCAAAAAATTAATTTTTCCTTCGTCAAGTTCACGTCGTATGTTTTCAGTTACATCCATTAAAGCGGAGACACAGCTATGATTTTGACGAAAACCTGATTGCATATTAGACAACAAATTATTATTTTTTATATAAAGCGACATCTGATTATAAAGAATTTTTTCAAAAGCCTTAGATATAAAGCACAGTATGGTATTAGTTATCTGGTGTCTGGTATTAGTTATCTGGTGTCTGGTATTAGTTATCTGGTGTCTGGTATTAGTTATCTGGTGTCTGGTATTAGTTATCTGGTGTCTGGTATTAGATATCTGGTGTCTGGTATTAGTTTCTGGTGTCTGGTATTAGATATCTGGTGTCTGGTATTAGATATCTGGTGTCTGGTATTAGTTATCTGGTGTCTGGTATTAGTTTCTGGTGTCTGGTTCTAGATATCTGGTGTCTGGTATTAGATATATGGTGTCTGGTATTAGGAATCTGGTGTCTGGTACTAGTTTCTGGTGTCTGGTATTAGTTATCTGGTGTCTGGTACTAGTTTCTGGTGTCTGGTATTAGTTTCTGGTGTCTGGTATTAGTTATCTGGTGTCTGGTTTTAGAAATCTGGTGTCTGGTATTAGTTATTTGGTGTCTGGTATTAGTTATCTGCTGTCTGGTATTAGTTATCTGGTGTCTGGTATTAGTTATCTGGTGTCTGGTATTAGTTATCTGGTATCTGGTGTTAGTTTCTGGTGTCTGGTATTAGTTATCTGGTGTCTGGTATTAGGAATCTGGTGTCTGGTACTAGTTTCTGGTGTCTGGTATTAGTTATCTGGTGTCTTGTATTAGGAATCTGGTGTCTGGTATTAGTTTCTGGTGTCTGGTATTAGTTATCTGGTGTCTGGTATTAGTTTCTGGTGTCTGGTATTAGTTATCTGGTGTCTGGTATTAGTTATCTGCTGTCTGGTATTAGTTATCTGGGTTCTGGTATTAGTTATCTGGTGTCTGGTATTAGTTTCTGGTGTCTGGTTCTAGATATCTGGTGTCTGGTATTAGTTATCTGGTGTCTGGTATTAGTTTCTGGTGTCTGGTATTAGTTATCTGGTGTCTGGTATTAGTTATTTGGTGTCTGGTATTAGTTTCTGGTGTCTGGTTCTAGATATCTGGTGTCTGATATTAGTTATCTGGTGTCTGGTATTAGTTTCTGGTGTCTGGTATTAGTTATCTGGTGTCTGGTATTAGTTATCTGGTGTCTGGTATTAGTTATCTGGTGTCTGGTATTAGTTTCTGGTGTCTGGTATTAGTTATCTGGTGTCTGGTATTAGTCATCTGATGTCTGGTATTAGTTATCTGGTGTCTGGTATTAGATATCTGGTGTCTGGTATTAGATATCTGGTGTCTGGTATTAGTTTCTGGTGTCTGGTATTAGATATCTGGTGTCTGGTATTAGTTATCTGGTGTCTGGTACTAGTTTCTGGTGTCTGGTATTAGTTATCTGGTGACTGGTATTAGATATCTGGTGTCTGGTATTAGTTATCTGGTGTCTGGTATTAGTTATCTGGTGTCTGGTATTAGTTATCTGGTGTCTGGTTCTAGATATCTGGTGTCTGGTATTAGTTATCTGGTGTCTGGTATTAGTTTCTGGTGTCTGGTTCTAGTTTCTGGTGTCTGGTATTAGATATCTGGTGTCTGGTATTAGGAATCTGGTGTCTGGTATTAGTTATCTGGTATCTGGTATTAGGAATCTGGTGTCTGGTATTAGGAATCTGGTGTCTGGTATTAGAAATCTGGTGTCTGGTATTAGTTATTTGGTGTCTAGTATTAGTTTCTGGTGTCTGGTATTAGTTATCTGGTGTCTGGTATTAGTTATCTGGTATCTGGTATTAGGAATCTGGTGTCTGGTATTAGTTATCTGGAGTATGGTATTAGTTATCTGGTGTCTGGTATTAGTTTCTGGTGTCTGGTATTAGTTATCTGGTGTCTGGTATTAGGAATCTGGTGTCTGGTATTAGTTTCTGGTGTCTGGTATTAGTTATCTGGTGTCTGGTATTAGTTTCTGGTGACTATTATAAGTTATCTGGTGTCTGGTATTAGAAATCTGGTGTCTGGTATTAGTTATCTGGTGTCTGGTATTAGTTTCTGGTGTCTGGTATTAGTTATCTGGTATCTGGTATTAGGAATCTGGTGTCTGGTATTAGTTATCTGGAGTCTGGTATTATTTATCTGGTGTCTGGTATTAGTTTCTGGTGTCTGGTATTAGTTATCTGGTGTCTGGTATTAGGAATCTGGTGTCTGGTATTAGTTTCTGGAGTCTGGTATTAGTTATCTGGTGTCTGGTATTAGTTTCTGGTGACTAGTATTAGTTATCTGATGTCTGGTATTAGTTATCTGGTGTCTGGTATTAGTTATCTGGTGTCTGGTATTAGTTTCTGGTGTCTGGTATTAGTTTCTGGGGTCTGGTATTAGTTTCTGGTGTCTGGTATTAGTTATCTGGTGTCTGGTATTAGTTATCTGTTGTCTGGTATTAGTTTCTGGTGTCTGGTATTAGGAATCTGGTGTCTGGTATTAGTTATCTGGTGTCTGGTATTAGTTTCTGGTGTCTGGTATTAGGAATCTGGTGTCTGGTATTAGGAATCTGGTGTCTGGTATTAGTCATCTGGTGTCTGGTATTAGTTATCTGGTGTCTGGTATTAGATATCTGGTGTCTGGTATTAGGAATCTGGTGTCTGGTATTAGTTATCTGGTGTCTGGTATTAGTTATCTGGTGTCTGGTATTAGTTATCTGGTGTCTGGTATTAGTTATCTGGTGTCTGGTATTAGATATCTGGTGTCTGGTATTAGTTATTTGGTGTCTGGTATTAGTTATCTGCTGTCTGGTATTAGTTATCTGGTGTCTGGTATTAGTTATCTGGTGTCTGGTATTAGTTATCTGGTATCTGGTGTTAGTTTCTGGTGTCTGGTATTAGTTATCTGGTGTCTGGTATTAGGAATCTGGTGTCTGGTACTAGTTTCTGGTGTCTGGTATTAGATATCTGGTGTCTGGTATTAGTTTCTGGTGTCTGGTATTAGATATCTGGTGTCTGGTATTAGATATCTGGTGTCTGGTATTAGTTATCTGGTGTCTGGTATTAGTTTCTGGTGTCTGGTTCTAGATATCTGGTGTCTGGTATTAGATATATGGTGTCTGGTATTAGGAATCTGGTGTCTGGTACTAGTTTCTGGTGTCTGGTATTAGTTATCTGGTGTCTGGTACTAGTTTCTGGTGTCTGGTATTAGTTTCTGGTGTCTGGTATTAGTTTCTGGTGTCTGGTATTAGTTATCTGGTGTCTGGTTTTAGAAATCTGGTGTCTGGTATTAGTTATTTGGTGTCTGGTATTAGTTATCTGCTGTCTGGTATTAGTTATCTGGTGTCTGGTATTAGTTATCTGGTGTCTGGTATTAGTTATCTGGTATCTGGTGTTAGTTTCTGGTGTCTGGTATTAGTTATCTGGTGTCTGGTATTACGAATCTGGTGTCTGGTACTAGTTTCTGGTGTCTGGTATTAGTTATCTGGTGTCTTGTATTAGGAATCTGGTGTCTGGTATTAGTTTCTGGTGTCTGGTATTAGTTATCTGGTGTCTGGTATTAGTTTCTGGTGTCTGGTATTAGTTATCTGGTGTCTGGTATTAGTTATCTGCTGTCTGGTATTAGTTATCTGGGTTCTGGTATTAGTTATCTGGTGTCTGGTATTAGTTTCTGGTGTCTGGTTCTAGATATCTGGTGTCTGGTATTAGTTATCTGGTGTCTGGTATTAGTTTCTGGTGTCTGGTATTAGTTATCTGGTGTCTGGTATTAGTTATTTGGTGTCTGGTATTAGTTTCTGGTGTCTGGTATTAGTTATCTGGTGTCTGGTTTTAGTCATCTGGTGTCTGGTATTAGTTATCTGGTGTCTGGTATTAGTTATCTGGTGTCTGGTATTAGTTATCTGGTGTCTGGTATTAGTTATCTGGTGTCTGGTTCTAGATATCTGGTGTCTGGTATTAGTTTCTGGTGTCTGGTATTAGGAATCTGGTGTCTGGTATTAGGAATCTGGTGTCTGGTATTAGATATCTGGTGTCTGGTATTAGGAATCTGTTGTCTGGTATTAGTTATCTGGTATCTGGTATTAGGAATCTGGTGTCTGGTATTAGGAATCTGGTATCTGGTATTAGGAATCTGGTGTCTGGTATTAGGAATCTGGTGTCTGGTATTAGAAATCTGGTGTCTGGTATTAGTTATTTGGTGTCTAGTATTAGTTTCTGGTGTCTGGTATTAGTTATCTGGTGTCTGGTATTAGTTATCTGGTGTCTGGTATTAGTTTCTGGTGTCTGGTATTAGGAATCTGGTGTCTGGTATTAGGAATCTGGTGTCTGGTATTAGTTATCTGGTGTCTGGTATTAGGAATCTGGTGTCTGGTACTAGTTTCTGGTGTCTGGTATTAGTTATCTGGTGTCTGGTATTAGTTTCTGGTGTCTGGTATTAGTTATTTGGTGTCTGGTATTAGTTATATGGTGTCTGGTATTAGTTATCTGGTGTCTGGTATTAGTTATCTGCTGTCTAGTATTAGTTATCTGGTGTCTGGTATTAGATATCTGGTGTCTATTACTAGTTATCTGGTGTCTGATATTAGTTATCTGGTGTCTGGTATTAGTTTCTGGTGTCTAATATTAGATATCTGGTGTCTGGTATTAGTTATCTGGTGTCTGGTATTAGTTTGTGGTGTCTGGTATTAGTTTCTGGTGTCTGGTATTAGGTTCTGGTGTCTGGTATTAGTTATCTGGTGTCTGGTATTAGTTATCTGTTGTCTGGTATTAGTTTCTGGTGTCTGGTATTATGAATCTGGTGTCTGGTATTAGTTATCTGGTGTCTGGTATTAGTTATCTGGTGTCTGGTTCTAGATATCTGGTGTCTGGTATTAGTTTCTGGTGTCTGGTATTAGTTATCTGGTGTCTGGTACTAGTTTCTGGTGTCTGGTATTAGTTTCTGGTGTCTGGTATTAGTTTCTGGTGTCTGGTATTAGATATCTGGTGTCTGGTATTAGATATCTGGTGTCTGGTATTAGTTATCTGGTGTCTGGTATTAGTTTCTGGTGTCTGGTTCTAGATATCTGGTGTCTGGTATTAGATATATGGTGTCTGGTATTAGGAATCTGGTGTCTGGTACTAGTTTCTGGTGTCTGGTATTAGTTATCTGGTGTCTGGTACTAGTTTCTGGTGTCTGGTATTAGTTTCTGGTGTCTGGTATTAGTTATCTGGTGTCTGGTTTTAGAAATCTGGTGTCTGGTATTAGTTATTTGGTGTCTGGTATTAGTTATCTGCTGTCTGGTATTAGTTATCTGGTGTCTGGTATTAGTTATCTGGTGTCTGGTATTAGTTATCTGGTATCTGGTGTTAGTTTCTGGTGTCTGGTATTAGTTATCTGGTGTCTGGTATTAGGAATCTGGTGTCTGGTACTAGTTTCTGGTGTCTGGTATTAGTTATCTGGTGTCTTGTATTAGGAATCTGGTGTCTGGTATTAGTTTCTGGTGTCTGGTATTAGTTATCTGGTGTCTGGTATTAGTTTCTGGTGTCTGGTATTAGTTATCTGGTGTCTGGTATTAGTTATCTGCTGTCTGGTATTAGTTATCTGGGTTCTGGTATTAGTTATCTGGTGTCTGGTATTAGTTTCTGGTGTCTGGTTCTAGATATCTGGTGTCTGGTATTAGTTATCTGGTGTCTGGTATTAGTTTCTGGTGTCTGGTATTAGTTATCTGGTGTCTGGTATTAGTTATTTGGTGTCTGGTATTAGTTTCTGGTGTCTGGTTCTAGATATCTTGTGTCTGATATTAGTTATCTGGTGTCTGGTATTAGTTTCTGGTGTCTGGTATTAGTTATCTGGTGTCTGGTATTAGTTATCTGGTGTCTGGTATTAGTTATCTGGTGTCTGGTATTAGTTTCTGGTGTCTGGTATTAGTTATCTGGTGTCTGGTATTAGTCATCTGATGTCTGGTATTAGTTATCTGGTGTCTGGTATTAGATATCTGGTGTCTGGTATTAGATATCTGGTGTCTGGTATTAGTTTCTGGTGTCTGGTATTAGATATCTGGTGTCTGGTATTAGTTATCTGGTGTCTGGTACTAGTTTCTGGTGTCTGGTATTAGTTATCTGGTGACTGGTATTAGATATCTGGTGTCTGGTATTAGTTATCTGGTGTCTGGTATTAGTTATCTGGTGTCTGGTATTAGTTATCTGGTGTCTGGTTCTAGATATCTGGTGTCTGGTATTAGTTATCTGGTGTCTGGTATTAGTTTCTGGTGTCTGGTTCTAGTTTCTGGTGTCTGGTATTAGATATCTGGTGTCTGGTATTAGGAATCTGGTGTCTGGTATTAGTTATCTGGTATCTGGTATTAGGAATCTGGTGTCTGGTATTAGGAATCTGGTGTCTGGTATTAGAAATCTGGTGTCTGGTATTAGTTATTTGGTGTCTAGTATTAGTTTCTGGTGTCTGGTATTAGTTATCTGGTGTCTGGTATTAGTTATCTGGTATCTGGTATTAGGAATCTGGTGTCTGGTATTAGTTATCTGGAGTCTGGTATTAGTTATCTGGTGTCTGGTATTAGTTTCTGGTGTCTGGTATTAGTTATCTGGTGTCTGGTATTAGGAATCTGGTGTCTGGTATTAGTTTCTGGTGTCTGGTATTAGTTATCTGGTGTCTGGTATTAGTTTCTGGTGACTATTATAAGTTATCTGGTGTCTGGTATTAGAAATCTGGTGTCTGGTATTAGTTATCTGGTGTCTGGTATTAGTTTCTGGTGTCTGGTATTAGTTATCTGGTATCTGGTATTAGGAATCTGGTGTCTGGTATTAGTTATCTGGAGTCTGGTATTATTTATCTGGTGTCTGGTATTAGTTTCTGGTGTCTGGTATTAGTTATCTGGTGTCTGGTATTAGGAATCTGGTGTCTGGTATTAGTTTCTGGAGTCTGGTATTAGTTATCTGGTGTCTGGTATTAGTTTCTGGTGACTAGTATTAGTTATCTGGTGTCTGGTATTAGTTATCTGGTGTCTGGTATTAGTTATCTGGTGTCTGGTATTAGTTTCTGGTGTCTGGTATTAGTTTCTGGGGTCTGGTATTAGTTTCTGGTGTCTGGTATTAGTTATCTGGTGTCTGGTATTAGTTATCTGTTGTCTGGTATTAGTTTCTGGTGTCTGGTATTAGGAATCTGGTGTCTGGTATTAGTTATCTGGTGTCTGGTATTAGTTTCTGGTGTCTGGTATTAGGAATCTGGTGTCTGGTATTAGGAATCTGGTGTCTGGTATTAGTCATCTGGTGTCTGGTATTAGTTATCTGGTGTCTGGTATTAGATATCTGGTGTCTGGTATTAGGAATCTGGTGTCTGGTATTAGTTATCTGGTGTCTGGTATTAGTTATCTGGTGTCTGGTATTAGTTATCTGGTGTCTGGTATTAGTTATCTGGTGTCTGGTATTAGATATCTGGTGTCTGGTATTAGTTTCTGGTGTCTGGTATTAGATATCTGGTGTCTGGTATTAGATATCTGGTGTCTGGTATTAGTTATCTGGTGTCTGGTATTAGTTTCTGGTGTCTGGTTCTAGATATCTGGTGTCTGGTATTAGATATATGGTGTCTGGTATTAGGAATCTGGTGTCTGGTATTAGGAATCTGGTGTCTGGTATTAGTTTCTGGTGTCTGGTATTAGTTATCTGGTGTCTGGTATTAGTTTCTGGTGTCTGGTATTAGTTATCTGGTGTCTGGTATTAGTTATCTGCTGTCTGGTATTAGTTATCTGGGTTCTGGTATTAGATATCTGGTGTCTAGTATTAGTTATCTGGTGTCTGGTATTAGTTTCTGGTGTCTGGTATTAGTTATTTGGTGTCTAGTATTAGTTTCTGGTGTCAGGTATTAGTTATCTGGTGTCTGGTATTAGTTATCTGGTGTCTGGTATTAGTTTCTGGTGTCTGGTATTAGGAATCTGGTGTCTGGTATTAGGAATCTGGTGTCTGGTATTAGTTATCTGGTGTCTGGTATTAGTTTCTGGTGTCTGGTATTAGTTATCTGGTGTCTGGTATTAGTTATATGGTGTCTGGTATTAGTTATCTGGTGTCTGGTATTAGTTATCTGCTGTCTAGTATTAGTTATCTGGTGTCTGGTATTAGATATCTGGTGTCTATTACTAGTTATCTGGTGTCTGGTATTAGTTATCTGGTGTCTGGTATTAGTTTCTGGTGTCTAATATTAGATATCTGGTGTCTGGTATTAGTTATCTGGTGTCTGGTATTAGTTTCTGGTGTCTGGTATTAGTTTCTGGTGTCTGGTATTAGTTTCTGGTGTCTGGTATTAGTTATCTGGTGTCTGGTATTAGTTATCTGTTGTCTGGTATTAGTTCCTGGTGTCTGGTATTATGAACCTGGTGTCTGGTATTAGAAATCTGGTGTCTGGTATTAGTTATCTGGTGTCTGGTATTAGTTTCTGGTGTCTGGTGTTAGTTATCTGGTGTCTGGTATTAGTTATCTGGTGTCTGGTATTAGTTTCTGGTGTCTGGTATTAGGAATCTGGTGTCTGGTTTTTAGGAATCTGGTGTCTGGTATTAGTTATCTGGTGTCTGGTATTAGTTATCTGGTGTCTGGTATTAGTTATCTGTTGTCTGGTATTAGTTTCTGGTGTCTGGTATTATGAATCTGGTGTCTGGTATTAGTTGTCTGGTGTCTGGTATTAGATATCTGGTGTCTGGTATTAGGAATCTGGTGTCTGGTATTAGTTATCTGGTGTCTGGTATTAGTTATCTGGTGTCTGGTATTAGTTATCTGGTGTCTGGTATTAGTTATCTGGTGTCTGGTATTAGTTATCTGGTGTCTGGTATTAGTTATCTGGTGTCTGGTATTAGATATCTGGTGTCTGGTATTAGTTATCTGGTGTCTGGTATTAGTTTCTGTTGTCTGGTATTAGTTTCTGGTGTCTGGTATTAGGAATCTGGAGTCTGGTATTAGATATCTGGTGTCTGGTATTAGTTATCTGGTGTCTGGTATTATTTTCTGGTGTCTGGAGTTAGTTTCTGGTGTCTGGTATTAAATATCTGGTGTCTGGTATTAGGAATCTGGTGTCTGGTATTAGTTATCTGGTGTCTGGTATTAGTTTTTGGTGTCTGGTGTTAGTTATCTGGTGTCTGGTATTAGATATCTGGTGTCTGGTATTAGTTCCTGGTGTCTGGTATTAGTTATCTGGTGTCTGGTATTAGTCATCTGGTGTCTAGTATTAGTTATCTGGTGTCTGGTATTAGGAATCTGGTGTCTGGTATTAGTTATCTGGTGTCTGGTATTAGTTATCTGCTGTCTGGTATTAGTTATCTGCTGTCTGGTATTAGTTATCTGGTGTCTGGTATTAGTTATCTGGTGTCTGGTATTAGTTATCTGGTATCTGGTGTTAGTTTCTGGTGTCTGGTATTAGTTATCTGGTATCTGGTGTTAGTTTCTGGTGTCTGGTATTAGGAATCTGGTGTCTGGTATTAGTTTCTGGTGTCTGGTATTAGTTATCTGGTGTCTGGTATTAGTTATCTGCTGTCTGGTATTAGTTTCTGGTGTCTGGTATTAGTTATCTGGTGTCTGGTATTAGTTATATGGTGTCTGGTATTAGTTATCTGCTGTCTGGTATTAGTTATCTGCTGTCTGGTATTAGTTATCTGGTGTCTGGTATTAGTTATCTGGTGTCTGGTATTAGTTATCTGGTGTCTGGTATTAGTTATCTGGTGTCTAGTATTAGTTATCTGGTGTCTGGTATTAGTTATCTGGTGTCTGGTATTAGTTATCTGGTGTCTGGTATTAGTTATCTGCTGTCTGGTATTAGTTATCTGCTGTCTGGTATTAGTTATCTGGTGTCTGGTATTAGTTATCTGGTATCTGGTATTAGTTATCTGGTATCTGGTGTTAGTTTCTGGTGTCTGGTATTAGTTATCTGGTGTCTGGTATTAGATATCTGGTGTCTGGTATTAGATATCTGGTGTCTTATATTAGTTATCTGGTGTCTGGTATTAGTCATCTGGTGTCTGGTATTAGTTATTTGGTGTCTGGTATTAGTTTTTAGTGTCTGGTATTAGATATCAGGTGTCTGGTATTAGTTATCTGGTGTCTGGTATTAGTTTCTGTTGTCTGGTATTAGTTTCTGGTGTCTGGTATTAGGAATCTGGTGTCTGGTATTAGATATCTGGTGTCTGGTATTAGTTATCTGGTGTCTGGTATTATTTTCTGGTGTCTGGAGTTAGTTTCTGGTGTCTGGTATTAAATATCTGGTGTCTGGTATTAGGAATCTGGTGTCTGGTATTAGTTATCTGGTGTCTGGTATTAGATATCTGGTGTCTGGTATTAGGAATCTGGTGTCTGGTATTAGTTATCTGGTGTCTGGTATTAGTTATCTGGTGTCTGGTATTAGTTTCTGGTGTCTGAATCTAGATATCTGGTGTCTGGTATTAGTTATCTGGTGTCTGGTATTAGTTTCTGGTGTCTGGTATTAGTTATCTGGTGTCTGGTATTAGTTATCTGTTGTCTGGTATTAGTTATCTGCTGTCTGGTATTAGTTATCTGCTGTCTGGTATTAGTTATCTGGTGTCTGGTATTAGTTATCTGGTATCTGGTGTTAGTTTCTGGTGTCTGGTATTAGGAATCTGGTGTCTGGTATTAGTTTCTGGTGTCTGGTATTAGTTATCTGGTGTCTGGTATTAGTTATCTGCTGTCTGGTATTAGTTTCTGGTGTCTGGTATTAGTTATCTGGTGTCTGGTATTAGTTATATGGTGTCTGGTATTAGTTATCTGGTGTCTGGTATTAGTTATCTGCTGTCTAGTATTAGTTATCTGGTGTCTGGTATTAGATATCTGATGTCTATTACTAGTTATCTGGTGTCTGGTATTAGTTATCTGGTGTCTGGTATTAGTTTCTGGTGTCTGGTATTAGTTATCTGGTGTCTGGTATTAGTTATATGGTGTCTGGTATTAGTTATCTGGTATCTGGTATTAGTTATCTGCTGTCTAGTATTAGTTATCTGGTGTCTGGTATTAGATATATGGTGTATATTACTAGTTATCTGGTGTCTGGTATTAGTTATCTGGTGTCTGGTATTAGTTTCTGGTGTCTAATATTAGATATCTGGTGTCTGGTATTAGTTATCTGGTGTCTGGTATTAGTTTCTGGTGTCTGGTATTAGTTTCTGGTGTCTGGTATTAGTTTCTGGTGTCTAATATTAGATATCTGGTGTCTGGTATTAGTTATCTGGTGTCTGGTATTAGTTTCTGGTGTCTGGTATTAGTTATCTGCTGTGTGGTATTAGTTATCTGGTGTCTGGTATTAGTTATCTGGTGTCTGGTATTAGTTATCTGGTATCTGGTGTTAGTTTCTGGTGTCTGGTATTAGGAATCTGGTGTCTGGTACTAGTTTCTGGTGTCTGGTATTAGTTATCTGGTGTCTGGTATTAGGAATCTGGTGTCTGGTATTAGTTTCTGGTGTCTGGTATTAGTTATCTGGTGTCTGGTATTAGTTATCTGGTGTCTGGTATTAGTTTCTGGTGTCTGAATCTAGATATCTGGTGTCTGTTATTAGTTATCTGGTGTCTGGTATTAGTTTCTGGTGTCTGGTATTAGTTATCTGGTGTCTGGTATTAGTTATCTGGTGTCTGGTATTAGATATCTGGTGTCTGGTATTAGTTCCTGGTGTCTGGTATTAGTTATCTGGTGTCTGGTATTAGTCATCTGGTGTCTAGTATTAGTTATCTGGTGTCTGGTATTAGATATCTGGTGTCTGGTATTAGGAATCTGGTGTCTGGTATTAGTTATCTGGTGTCTAATATTAGTTATCTGGTGTCTGGTATTAGTTATCTGCTGTCTGGTATTAGTTATCTGGTGTCTGGTATTAGTTATCTGGTGTCTGGTATTAGTTATCTGGTGTCTGGTATTAGTTTCTGGTGTCTGGTATTAGTTATCTGGTGTCTTATATTAGTTATCTGGTGTCTGGTATTAGTTATCTGGGTTCTGGTATTAGATATCTGGTGTCTGGTATTAGTTATCTGGTGTCTGGTATTAGTTTCTGGTGTCTGAATCTAGATATCTGGTGTCTGGTATTAGTTATCTGGTGTCTGGTATTAGTTTCTGGTGTCTGGTATTAGTTATCTGGTGTCTGGTATTAGTTATCTGCTGTCTGGTATTAGTTATCTGGGTTCTGGTATTAGATATCTGGTGTCTGGTATTAGTTATCTGGTGTCTGGTATTAGTTTCTGGTGTCTGAATCTAGATATCTGGTGTCTGGTATTAGTTATCTGGTGTCTGGTATTAGTTTCTGGTGTCTGGTATTAGTTATCTGGTGTCTGGTATTAGTTATCTGCTGTCTGGTATTAGTTATCTGGTGTCTGGTATTAGTTATCTGGTGTCTGGTATTAGTTATCTGGTATCTGGTGTTAGTTTCTGGTGTCTGGTATTAGGAATCTGGTGTCTGGTACTAGTTTCTGGTGTCTGGTATTAGTTATCTGGTGTCTGGTATTAGGAATCTGGTGTCTGGTATTAGTTTCTGGTGTCTGGTATTAGTTATCTGGTGTCTGGTATTAGTTATCTGGTGTCTGGTATTAGTTTCTGGTGTCTGAATCTAGATATCTGGTGTCTGGTATTAGTTATCTGGTGTCTGGTATTAGTTTCTGGTGTCTGGTATTAGTTATCTGGTGTCTGGTATTAATTATCTGGTGTCTGGTATTAGATATCTGGTGTCTGGTATTAGTTCCTGGTGTCTGGTATTAGTTATCTGGTGTCTGGTATTAGTCATCTGGTGTCTAGTATTAGTTATCTGGTGTCTGGTATTAGATATCTGGTGTCTGGTATTAGGAATCTGGTGTCTGGTATTAGTTATCTGGTGTCTAATATTAGTTATCTGGTGTCTGGTATTAGTTATCTGCTGTCTGGTATTAGTTATCTGGTGTCTGGTATTAGTTATCTGGTGTCTGGTATTAGTTATCTGGTATCTGGTGTTAGTTTCTGGTGTCTGGTATTAGGAATCTGGTGTCTGGTATTAGTTTCTGGTGTCTGGTATTAGTTATCTGGTGTCTGGTATTAGTTATCTGCTGTCTGGTATTAGTTATCTGGGTTCTGGTATTAGATATCTGGTGTCTGGTATTAGTTATCTGGTGTCTGGTATTAGTTTCTGGTGTCTGAATCTAGATATCTGGTGTCTGGTATTAGTTTCTGGTGTCTGGTATTAGTCATCTGGTGTCTGGTATTAGTTATCTGGTGTCTGGTATTAGATATCTGGTGTCTGGTATTAGATATCTGGTGTCTGGTATTAGTTTCTGGTGTCTGGTATTAGATATCTGGTGTCTGGTATTAGTTATCTGGTGTCTGGTACTAGTTTCTGGTGTCTGGTATTAGTTATCTGGTGACTGGTATTAGATATCTGGTGTCTGGTATTAGTTATCTGGTGTCTGGTATTAGTTATCTGGTGTCTGGTATTAGATATCTGGTGTCTGGTATTAGATATCTGGTGTCTGGTATTAGTTATCTGGTGTCTGGTACTAGTTTCTGGTGTCTGGTATTAGTTATCTGGTGACTGGTATTAGATATCTGGTGTCTGGTATTAGTTATCTGGTGTCTGGTATTAGTTATCTGGTGTCTGGTATTAGTTATCTGGTGTCTGGTATTAGATATCTGGTGTCTGGTATTAGTTCCTGGTGTCTGGTATTAGTTATCTGGTGTCTGGTATTAGTCATCTGGTGTCTAGTATTAGTTATCTGGTGTCTGGTATTAGATATCTGGTGTCTGGTATTAGGAATCTGGTGTCTGGTATTAGTTATCTGGTGTCTAATATTAGTTATCTGGTGTCTGGTATTAGTTATCTGCTATCTGGTATTAGTTATCTGGTGTCTGGTATTAGTTATCTGGTGTCTGGTATTAGTTATCTGGTATCTGGTGTTAGTTTCTGGTGTCTGGTATTAGGAATCTGGTGTCTGGTATTAGTTTCTGGTGTCTGGTATTAGTCATCTGGTGTCTGGTATTAGTTATCTGGTATCTGGTGTTAGTTTCTGGTGTCTGGTATTAGGAATCTGGTGTCTGGTATTAGTTTCTGGTGTCTGGTTTTAGTTATCTGGTGTCTGGTATTAGTTATCTGCTGTCTAGTATTAGTTATCTGGGTTCTGGTATTAGTTTCTGGTGTCTGGTATTAGTTATCTGGTGTCTGGTATTAGTTATCTGGTGTCTGGTATTAGTTATCTGGTGTCTGGTATTAGTTTCTGGTGTCTGGTATTAGTTATCTGGTGTCTGGTATTAGTCATCTGGTGTCTGGTATTAGTTATCTGATGTCTGGTATTAGATATCTGGTGTCTGGTATTAGATATCTGGTGTCTGGTATTAGTTTCTGGTGTCTGGTATTAGATATCTGGTGTCTGGTATTAGTTATCTGGTGTCTGGTACTAGTTTCTGGTGTCTGGTATTAGTTATCTGGTGACTGGTATTAGATATCTGGTGTCTCGTATTAGTTATCTGGTGTCTGGTATTAGTTATCTGGTGTCTGGTATTAGTTATCTGGTGTCTGGTTCTAGATATCTGGTGTCTGGTATTAGTTATCTGGTGTCTGGTATTAGTTTCTGGTGTCTGGTATTAGTTTCTGGTGTCTGGTATTAGATATCTGGTGTCTGGTATTAGGAATCTGGTGTCTGGTATTAGTTATCTGGTATCTGGTATTAGGAATCTGGTGTCTGGTATTAGGAATCTGGTGTCTGGTATTAGAAATCTGGTGTCTGGTATTAGTTTCTGGTGTCTGGTATTAGATATCTGGTGTCTGGTATTAGTTATCTGGTGTCCGGTATTAGTTATCTGGTGTCTGGTATTAGATATCTGGTGTCTGGCATTAGTTTCTGCTGTCTGGTATTAGTTATCTGGTGTCTGGTATTAGTTATCTGCTGTCTGGTATTAGTTATCTGGTGTCTGGTATTAGATATCTGGTGTCTGGTATTAGCTATCTGGTGTCTGGTATTAGTTATCTGGTGTCTGGTATTAGTTATCTGTTGTCTGGTATTAGTTTCTGGTGTCTGGTATTAGTTTCTGGTGTCTGGTATTAGTTATCTGGTGTCTGGTATTAGAAATCTGGTGTCTGGTATTAGTTTCTGGTGTCTGGTATTAGTTATCTGGTGTCTGGTATTAGGAATCTGGTGTCTGGTACTAGTTTCTGGTGTCTGGTATTAGTTATCTGGTGTCTGGTATTAAATTCTGGTGTCTGGTATTAGTTATCTGGTGTCTGGTATTAGTTTCTGGTGTCTGGTATTAGTTATCTGGTGTCTATTATTAGTCATCTGGTGTCTGGTATTAGTTATCTGGTGTCTGGTATTAGATATCTGGTGTCTGGTATTAGGAATCTGGTGTCTGGTACTAGTTTCTGGTGTCTGGTATTAGTTTCTGGTGTCTGGTACTAGTTTCTGGTGTCTGGTATTAGTTTCTGGTGTCTGGTATTAGTTATCTGCTGTCTGGTATTAGTTATCTGTTGTCTGGTATTAGTTTCTGGTGACTAGTATTAGTTATCTGGTGTCTGGTATTAGTTATCTGGTGTCTGGTATTAGTTATCTGGTGACTGGTATTAGATATCTGGTGTCTGGTATTAGTTATCTGGTGTCTGGTATTAGTTATCTGGTGTCTGGTATTAGATATCTGGTGTCTGGTATTAGTTTCTGGTGTCTGGTATTAGTTATCTGGTGTCTGGTATTAGTCATCTGGTGTCTGGTATTAGTTATCTGGTGTCAGGTATTAGATATCTGGTGTCTGGTATTAGGAATCTGGTGTCTGGTACTAGTTTCTGGTGTCTGGTATTAGTTTCTGGTGTCTGGTACTAGTTATCTGGTGTCTGGTATTAGTTTTTGGTGTCTGGTATTAGATATCTGGTGTCTGGTATTAGTTATCTGGTGTCTGGTATTAGTTTCTGGTGTCTGGTATTAGTTTCTGGCGTCTGGTATTAGGAATCTGGTGTCTGGTATTAGTTTCTGGTGTCTGGTATTAGTTATCTGGTGTCTGGTATTAGTTTCTGGTGTCTGGTGTTAGTTTCTGGTGTCTGGTATTAGTTATCTGGTGTCTGGTATTAGGAATCTGGTGTCTGGTATTAGTTATCTGGTGTCTGGTATTAATTTCTGGTGTCTGGTGTTAGTTATCTGGTGTCTGGTATTAGTTATCTGGTGTCTGGTATTAGAAATCTGGTGTCTGGTATTAGTTATTTGGTGTCTGGTATTAGTTTCTGGTGTCTGGTATTAGTTATCTGGTGTCTGGTATTAGGAATCTGGTGTCTTGTACTAGTTATCTGGTGTCTGGTATTAGTTATCTGCTGTCTGGTATTAGTTATCTGGGTTCTGGTATTAGATATCTGGTGTCTGGTATTAGTTATCTGGGTTCTGGTATTAGATATCTGGTGTCTGGTATTAGTTATCTGGTGTCTGGTATTAGTTTCTGGTGTCTGGTTCTAGATATCTGGTGTCTGGTATTAGTTATCTGGTGTCTGATATTAGTTTCTGGTGTCTGGTATTAGTTATCTGGTGTCTGGTATTAGTTATCTGCTGTCTGGTATTAGTTATCTGGTGTCTGGTATTAGATATCTGGTGTCTGGTATTAGTTATCTGGTGTCTGGTATTAGTTATCTGGTGTCTGGTATTAGTTATCTGGTGTCTGGTATTAGTTATCTGGTGTCTGGTATTAGTTTCTGGTGTCTGGTATTAGAAATCTGGTGTCTGGTATTAGTTATCTGGTGTCTGGTATTAGTTATCTGCTGTCTGGTATTAGATATCTGGTGTCTATTATTAGTTATCTGGTGTCTGGTATTAGTTATCTGGTGTCTGGTATTAGTTATCTGGTGTCTGGTATTAGGAATCTGGTGTCTGGTACTAGTTTCTGGTGTCTGGTACTAGTTATCTGGTGTCTGGTATTAGTTTCTGGTGTCTGGTATTAGTAATCTGGTGTCTGGTATTAGTTATCTGGTGTCTGGTATTAGTTATTTGGTGTCTTGTATTAGTTTCTGGTGTCTGGTATTAGTTATCTGTTGTCTGGTAATAGGAATCTGGTGTCTGGTACTAGTTTCTGGTGTCTGGTATTAGTTATCTGGTGTCTGGTATTAGTTTCTGGTGTCTGGTATTAGTTATCTGGTGTCTGGTATTAGTTATCTGGTGTCTGGTATTAGATATCTGGTGTCTGGTATTAGGAATCTGGTGTCTGGTATTATTTATCTGGTGTCTGGTATTAGTTTCTGGTGTCTGGTATTAGTTATCTGGTGTCTGGTATTAGTTATCTGCTGTCTGGTATTAGTTATCTGGGTTCTGGTATTAGATATCTGGTGTCTGGTATTAGTTATCTGGTGTCTGGTATTAGTTTCTGGTGTCTGGTTCTAGATATCTGGTGTCTGATATTAGTTATCTGGTGTCTGGTATTAGTTTCTGGTGTCTGGTATTAGTTATCTGGTGTCTGGTATTAGTTATCTGCTGTCTGGTATTAGTTATCTGGTGTCTGGTATTAGATATCTGGTGTCTGGTATTAGTTATCTGGTGTCTGGTATTAGTTATCTGGTGTCTGGTATTAGTTTCTGGTGTCTGGTATTAGGAATCTGGTGTCTGGTATTAGTTATCTGGTGTCTGGTATTAGTTATCTGCTGTCTGGTATTAGTTATCTGGTGTCTGGTATTAGAAATCTGGTGTCTGGTATTAGTTTTTTGGTGTCTTGTATTAGTTTCTGGTAACTGGTATTAGTTATCTGGTGTCTGGTATTAGGAATCTGGTGTCTGGTACTAGTTTCTGGTGTCTGGTATTAGTTATCTGGTGTCTGGTATTAGTTTCTGGTGTCTGGTATTAGTTATCTGGTGTCTGGTATTAGTTATCTGGTGTCTGGTATTAGTTTCTGGTGTCTGGTATTAGTTATCTGGTGTCTGGTATTAGTCATCTGGTGTCTGGTATTAGTTATCTGGTGTCTGGTATTAGGAATCTGGTGTCTGGTACTAGTTTCTGGTGTCTGGTATTAGTTATCTGGTGTCTGGTATTAGTTTCTGGTGTCTGGTATTAGTTATCTGGTGTCTGGTATTAGTTTCTGGTGTCTGGTATTAGTTATCTGGTGTCTGGTATTAGTTATCTAGTGACTGGTATTAGTTTTTGGTGTCTGGTATTAGTTATCTGGTGTCTAATATTAGTTATCTGGTGTCTGGTATTAGTTATCTGGTGTCTGGTATTAGTTATCTGGTGTCTGGTATTAGTTTCTGGTGTCTGGTATTAGTTATCTGGTATCTGGTATTAGGAATCTGGTGTCTGGTATTAGTTATCTGGAGTCTGGTATTAGTTATCTGGTGTCTGGTATTAGTTATCTGGGTTCTGGTATTAGAAATCTGGTGTCTGGTATTAGTTATCTGGTGTCTGGTATTAGTTTCTGGTGACTAGTATTAGTTATCTGGTGTCTGGTATTAGTTTTTGGTGTCTGGTATTAGATATCTGGTGTCTGGTATTAGTTATCTGGTGTCTGGTATTAGTTATCTGGTGTCTAATATTAGTTATCTGGTGTCTGGTATTAGTTATCTGCTGTCTGGTGTTAGTTATCTGGTGTCTGGTATTAGTTATCTGCTGTCTGGTATTAGTTATCTGGTGTCTGGTATTGGATATCTGGTGTCTGGTATTAGTTATCTGGTATCTGGTATTAGTTTCTGGTGTCTGGTGTTAGATATCTGGTGTCTGGTATTAGTTATCTGGTGTCTGGTATTAGTTTTTGGTGTCTGGTGTTAGTTATCTGGTGTTTGGTATTAGTTATTTGGTGTCTGGTATTAGTTATCTGGTGTCTGGTATTAGTTTCTGGTGTCTGGTATTAGTTATCTGGTGTCTGGTATTAGTTTCTGGTGTCTGGTGTTAGATATCTGGTGTCTGGTATTAGTTATCTGGTGTCTGGTATTAGAAATCTGGTGTCTGGTATTAGTTATTTGGTGTCTGGTATTAGTTTCTGGTGTCTGGTATTAGTTATCTGGTGTCTGAGATTAGGAATTTGGTGTCTTGTACTAGTTATCTGGTGTCTGGTATTAGTTATCTGGTGTCTGGTATTAGTTATCTGGTGTCTGGTATTAGATATCTGGTGTCTGGTATTAGATATCTGTTGTCTGGTATTAGTTATCTGGT
This sequence comes from Tachina lurida, assembly GCA_944452675.1. Classification (NCBI taxonomy): domain Eukaryota; kingdom Metazoa; phylum Arthropoda; class Insecta; order Diptera; family Tachinidae; genus Tachina; species Tachina lurida. Next base: position 1,208,181 of record CALYBX010000001.1, read on the forward strand.
GTCTGGTATTAGTTATCTGGTGTCTAATATTAGTTATCTGGTGTCTGGTATTAGTTATCTGCTGTCTGGTGTTAGTTATCTGGTGTCTGGTATTAGTTATCTGCTGTCTGGTATTAGTTATCTGGTGTCTGGTATTAGATATCTGGTGTCTGGTATTAGTTATCTGGTGTCTGGTATTAGTTTCTGGTATCTGGTGTTAGATATCTGGTGTCTGGTATTAGTTATCTGGTGTCTGGTATTAGTTTCTGGTGTCTGGTGTTAGTTATCTGGTGTCTGGTATTAGGAATCTGGTGTCTGGTATTAGTTATCTGTTGTCTGGTATTAGTTTCTGGTGTCTGGTATTAGTTATCTGGTGTCTGGTATTAGTTATCTGGTGTCTGGTATTAGAAATCTGGTGTCTGGTATTAGTTATTTGGTGTCTGGTATTAGTTTCTGGTGTCTGGTATTAGTTATCTGGTGTCTGGTATTAGGAATTTGGTGTCTTGTACTAGTTATCTGGTGTCTGGTATTAGTTATCTGCTGTCTGGTATTAGTTATCTGGGTTCTGGTATTAGATATCTGGTGTCTGGTATTAGTTATCTGCTGTCTGGTATTAGTTATCTGGTGTCTAGTATTAGTTTCTGGTGTCTGGTATTAGTTTCTGGTGTCTGGTATTGATTTCTGGTGTCTGGTATTAGTTATCTGTTGTCTGGTATTAGTTTCTGGTGTCTGGTATTAGTTATCTGGTGTCTGGTATTAGTTATCTGCTGTCTGGTGTTAGTTATCTGGTGTCTGGTATTAGTTATCTGCTGTCTGGTATTAGTTATCTGGTGTCTGGTATTAGATATCTGGTGTCTGGTATTAGTTATCTGGTGTCTGGTATTAGTTTCTGGTGTCTGGTGTTAGATATCTGGTATCTGGTATTAGTTATCTGGTGTCTGGTATTAGTTTCTGGTGACTAGTATTAGTTATCTGGTGTCTGGTATTAGTTTCTGGTGTCTGGTATTAGTTATCTGGTGTCTGGTATTAGTTTCTGGTGACTAGTATTAGTTATCTGGTGTCTAGTATTAGTTTCTGGTGTCTAGTATTAGTTATCTGGTGTCTGGTATTAGAAATCTGGTGTCTGGTATTAGTTATTTGGTGTCTAGTATTAGTTTCTGGTGCCTGGTATTAGTTTCTGGTGTCTGGTATTGATTTCTGGTGTCTGGTATTAGTTATCTGTTGTCTGGTATTAGTTTCTGGTGTCTGGTATTAGGAATCTGGTGTCTGGTATTAGAAATCTGGTGTCTGGTATTAGTTATCTGGTGTCTGGTATCAGTTTCTGGTGTCTGGTGTTAGTTATCTGGTGTCTTATATTAGTTATCTGGTGTCTGGTATTAGTTTCTGGTGTCTGGTATTAGGAATCTGGTGTCTGGTATTAGGAATCTGGTGTCTGGTATTAGTTATTTGGTGTCTTGTATTAGTTTCTGGTGTCTGGTATTAGTTATCTGCTGTCTGGTATTAGTTATCTGGTGTCTGGTATTAGGAATCTGGTGTCTGGTATTAGTTTCTGGTGTCTGGTATTAGTTATCTGGTGTCTGGTATTAGGAATCTGGTGTCTGGTACTAGTTTCTGGTATCTGGTATTAGTTATCTGGTGTCTGGTATTAGTTTCTGGTGTCTGGTATTAGTTGTCTGGTGTCTGGTATTATTTATCTGGTGTCTGGTATTAGTTATCTGGTGTCTGGTATTAGTTATCTGCTGTCTAATATTAGTTATCTGGTGTCTGGTATTAGATATCTGGTGTCTGGTATTAGTTATCTGGTGTCTGGTATTAGTTATCTGGTGTCTGGTATTAGTTTCTGGTGTCTGGTATTAGTTATCTGGTGTCTGGTATTAGTCATCTGGTGTCTGGTATTAGTTATCTGGTGTCTGGTATTAGATATCTGGTGTCTGGTATTAGGAATCTGGTGTCTGGTACTAGTTTCTGGTGTCTGGTATTAGTTTTTGGTGTCTGGTATTAGTTATCTGGTGTCTGGTATTAGTTTCTGGTGACTGGTATTAGTTATCTGGTGTCTGGTATTAGTTATCTGGTGTCTGGTATTAGTTATCTGGTGACTGGTATTAGATATCTGGTGTCTGGTATTAGTTATCTGTTGTCTGGTATTAGTTATCTGGTGTCTGGTATTAGTTTCTGGTGACTGGTATTAGTTATCTGGTGTCTGGTATTAGATATCTGGTGTCTGGTATTAGTTATCTGGTGTCTGGTATTAGTTATCTGGTGTCTGGTATTAGTTTCTGGTGTCTGGTATTAGTTATCTGGTGTCTGGTATTAGTTATCTGGTGTCTGGTATTAGTTTCTGGTGTCTGGTATTAGGAATCTGGTGTCTGGTATTAGAAATCTGGTGTCTGGTATTAGTTATTTGGTGTCTAGTATTAGTTTCTGGTGTCTGGTATTAGTTATCTGGTGTCTGGTATTAGGAATCTGGTGTCTGGTACTAGTTTCTGGTGTCTGGTATTAGTTATCTGGTGTCTGGTATTAGTTTCTGGTGTCTGGTATTAGTTTCTGGTGTCTGGTATTAGTTATCTGGTGTCTGGTATTAGGAATCTGGTGTCTGGTATTAGTTTCTGGTGTCTGGTATTAGTTATCTGGTGTCTGGTATTAGTTTCTGGTGACTAGTATTAGTTATCTGGTGTCTGGTATTTGATATCTGGTGTCTGGTATTAGTTATCTGGTGTCTGGTATTAGTTATCTGGTGTCTGGTATTAGTTTCTGGTGTCTGGTATTAGATATCTGGTGTCTGGTATTAGTTATCTGGTGTCTGGTATTAGTTATCTGGTGTCTGGTACTAGTTTCTGGTGTCTGGTATTAGTAATCTGGTGACTGGTATTAGATATCTGGTGTCTGGTATTAGTTATCTGGTGTCTGGTATTAGTTATCTGGTGACTGGTATTAGATATCTGGTGTCTGGTATTAGTTATCTGTTGTCTGGTATTAGTTATCTGGTGTCTGGTATTAGTTTCTGGTGACTGGTATTAGTTATCTGGTGTCTGGTATTAGTTATCTGGTGTCTAATATTAGTTATCTGGTGACTGGTATTAGAAATCTGGTGTCTGGTATTAGTTATTTGGTGTCTGGTATTAGTTTCTGGTGTCTGGTATTAGTTATCTGGTGTCTGGTATTAGTCATCTGGTGTCTGGTATTAGTTTTTGGTGTCTGGTATTAGTTATCTGGTGTCTGGTATTAGTTATCTGCTGTCTGGTGTTAGTTATCTGGTGTCTGGTATTAGTTATCTGCTGTCTGGTATTAGTTATCTGGTGTCTGGTATTAGATATCTGGTGTCTGGTATTAGTTATCTGGTGTCTAATATTAGTTATCTGGTGTCTGGTATTAGTTTCTGGTGTCTGGTATTAGGAATCTGGTGTCTGGTATTAGGAATCTGGTGTCTGGTATTAGTTATTTGGTGTCTTGTATTAGTTTCTGGTGTCTGGTATTAGTTATCTGCTGTCTGGTATTAGTTATCTGGTGTCTGGTATTAGGAATCTGGTGTCTGGTATTAGTTTCTGGTGTCTGGTATTAGTTATCTGGTGTCTGGTATTAGTTATCTGGTGTCTGGTATTAGTTTCTGGTGTCTGGTATTAGGAATCTGGTGTCTGGTATTAGTTATCTGGTGTCTGGTATTAGTTTCTGGTGTCTGGTATTAGGAATCTGGTGTCTGGTATTAGTTATCTGGTGTCTGGTATTAGATATCTGCTGTCTGGTATTAGATATCTGGTGTCTGGTATTAGTTATCTGGTGTCTGGTATTAGTTATCTGGTGTCTGGTATTAGTTATCTGGTGTCTGGTATTAGGAATCTGGTGTCTGGTACTAGTTTCTGGTGTCTGGTACTAGTTATCTGGTGTCTGGTATTAGTTTCTGGTGTCTGGTATTAGTAATCTGGTGTCTGGTATTAGTTATCTGGTGTCTGGTATTAGTTATTTGGTGTCTTGTATTAGTTTCTGGTGTCTGGTATTAGTTATCTGTTGTCTGGTAATAGGAATCTGGTGTCTGGTACTAGTTTCTGGTGTCTGGTATTAGTTATCTGGTGTCTGGTATTAGTTTCTGGTGTCTGGTATTAGTTATCTGGTGTCTGGTATTAGTTATCTGGTGTCTGGTATTAGATATCTGGTGTCTGGTATTAGGAATCTGGTGTCTGGTATTATTTATCTGGTGTCTGGTATTAGTTGCTGGTGCCTGGTATTAGTTATCTGGTGTCTGGTATTAGTTATCTGCTGTCTGGTATTAGTTATCTGGGTTCTGGTATTAGATATCTGGTGTCTGGTATTAGTTATCTGGTGTCTGGTATTAGTTTCTGGTGTCTGGTTCTAGATATCTGGTGTCTGATATTAGTTATCTGGTGTCTGGTATTAGTTTCTGGTGTCTGGTATTAGTTATCTGGTGTCTGGTATTAGTTATCTGCTGTCTGGTATTAGTTATCTGGTGTCTGGTATTAGATATCTGGTGTCTGGTATTAGTTATCTGGTGTCTGGTATTAGTTATCTGGTGTCTGGTATTAGTTTCTGGTGTCTGGTATTAGGAATCTGGTGTCTGGTATTAGTTATCTGGTGTCTGGTATTAGTTATCTGCTGTCTGGTATTAGTTATCTGGTGTCTGGTATTAGAAATCTGGTGTCTGGTATTAGTTATTTGGTGTCTTGTATTAGTTTCTGGTGTCTGGTATTAGTTATCTGGTGTCTGGTATTAGGAATCTGGTATCTGGTACTAGTTTCTGGTGTCTGGTATTAGTTATCTGGTGTCTGGTATTAGTTTCTGGTGTCTGGTATTAGTTATCTGGTGTCTGGTATTAGTTATCTGGTGTCTGGTATTAGTTTCTGGTGTCTGGTATTAGTTATCTGGTGTCTGGTATTAGTCATCTGGTGTCTGGTATTAGTTATCTGGTGTCTGGTATTAGGAATCTGGTGTCTGGTACTAGTTTCTGGTGTCTGGTATTAGTTATCTGGTGTCTGGTATTAGTTTCTGGTGTCTGGTATTAGTTATCTGGTGTCTGGTATTAGTTTCTGGTGTCTGGTATTAGTTATCTGGTGTCTGGTATTAGTTATCTAGTGACTGGTATTAGTTTTTGGTGTCTGGTATTAGTTATCTGGTGTCTAATATTAGTTATCTGGTGTCTGGTATTAGTTATCTGGTGTCTGGTATTAGTTATCTGGTGTCTGGTATTAGTTTCTGGTGTCTGGTATTAGTTATCTGGTATCTGGTATTAGGAATCTGGTGTCTGGTATTAGTTATCTGGAGTCTGGTATTAGTTATCTGGTGTCTGGTATTAGTTATCTGGGTTCTGGTATTAGGAATCTGGTGTCTGGTATTAGTTATCTGGTGTTTGGTATTAGTTTCTTGTGACTAGTATTAGTTATCTGGTGTCTGGTATTAGTTTTTGGTGTCTGGTATTAGATATCTGGTGTCTGGTATTAGATATCTGGTGTCTGGTATTAGTTATCTGGTGTCTGGTATTAGTTATCTGGTGTCTAATACTAGTTATCTGGTGTCTGGTATTAGTTATCTGCTGTCTGGTGTTAGTTATCTGGTGTCTGGTATTAGTTATCTGCTGTCTGGTATTAGTTATCTGGTGTCTGGTATTGGATATCTGGTGTCTGGTATTAGTTATCTGGTATCTGGTATTAGTTTCTGGTGTCTGGTGTTAGATATCTGGTGTCTGGTATTAGTTATCTAGTGTCTGGTATTAGTTTTTGGTGTCTGGTGTTAGTTATCTGGTGTCTGGTATTAGTTATTTGGTGTCTGGTATTAGTTATCTGGTGTCTGGTATTAGTTTCTGGTGTCTGGTATTAGTTATCTGGTGTCTGGTATTAGTTTCTGGTGTCTGGTGTTAGATATCTGGTGTCTGGTATTAGTTATCTGGTGTCTGGTATTAGTTATCTGGTATCTGGTATTAGGAATCTGGTGTCTGGTATTAGTTATCTGGAGTCTGGTATTAGTTATCTGGTGTCTGGTATTAGTTATCTGGGTTCTGGTATTAGGAATCTGGTGTCTGGTATTAGTTATCTGGTGTCTGGTATTAGTTTCTGGTGACTAGTATTAGTTATCTGGTGTCTGGTATTAGATATCTGGTGTCTGGTATTAGATATCTGTTGTCTGGTATTAGTTATCTGGTGTCTGGTATTAGTTATCTGGTGTCTAATATTAGTTATCTGGTGTCTGGTATTAGTTATCTGCTGTCTGGTGTTAGTTATCTGGTGTCTGGTATTAGTTATCTGCTGTCTGGTATTAGTTATCTGGTGTCTGGTATTAGATATCTGGTGTCTGGTATTAGTTATCTGGTGTCTGGTATTAGTTTCTGGTGTCTGGTGTTAGATATCTGGTGTCTGGTATTAGTTATCTGGTGTCTGGTATTAGTTTCTGGTGTCTGGTGTTAGTTATCTGGTGTCTGGTACTAGGAATCTGGTGTCTGGTATTAGTTATCTGGTGTCTGGTATTAGTTTCTGGTGTCTGGTATTAGTTATCTGGTGTCTGGTATTAGAAATCTGGTGTCTGGTATTAGTTATTTGGTGTCTGGTATTAGTTTCTGGTGTCTGGTATTAGTTATCTGGTGTCTGGTATTAGGAATTTGGTGTCTTGTACTAGTTATCTGGTGTCTGGTATTAGTTATCTGCTGTCTGGTATTAGTTATCTGGGTTCTGGTATTAGATATCTGGTGTCTGGTGTTAGTTATCTGCTGTCTGGTATTAGTTATCTGGTGTCTAGTATTAGTTTCTGGTGTCTGGTATTAGTTTCTGGTGTCTGGTATTGATTTCTGGTGTCTGGTATTAGTTATCTGTTGTCTGGTATTAGTTTCTGGTGTCTGGTATTAGTTATCTGGTGTCTGGTATTAGTTATCTGCTGTCTGGTGTTAGTTATCTGGTGTCTGGTATTAGTTATCTGCTGTCTGGTATTAGTTATCTGGTGTCTGGTATTAGATATCTGGTGTCTGGTATTAGTTATCTGGTGTCTGGTATTAGTTTCTGGTGTCTGGTGTTAGATATCTGGTGTCTGGTATTAGTTATCTGGTGTCTGGTATTAGTTTCTGGTGACTAGTATTAGTTATCTGGTGTCTGGTATTAGTTTCTGGTGTCTGGTATTAGTTATCTGGTGTCTGGTATTAGTTTCTGGTGACTAGTATTAGTTATCTGGTGTCTAGTATTAGTTTCTGGTGTCTAGTATTAGTTATCTGGTGTCTGGTATTAGAAATCTGGTGTCTATTATTAGTTATTTGGTGTCTAGTATTAGTTTCTGGTGTCTGGTATTAGTTTCTGGTGTCTGGTATTGATTTCTGGTGTCTGGTATTAGTTATCTGTTGTCTGGTATTAGTTTCTGGTGTCTGGTATTAGGAATCTGGTGTCTGGTATTAGAAATCTGGTGTCTGGTATTAGTTATCTGGTGTCTGGTATCAGTTTCTGGTGTCTGGTGTTAGTTATCTGGTGTCTAATATTAGTTATCTGGTGTCTGGTATTAGTTTCTGGTGTCTGGTATTAGGAATCTGGTGTCTGGTATTAGGAATCTGGTGTCTGGTATTAGTTATTTAGTGTCTTGTATTAGTTTCTGGTGTCTGGTATTAGTTATCTGCTGTCTGGTATTAGTTATCTGGTGTCTGGTATTAGGAATCTGGTGTCTGGTATTAGTTTCTGGTGTCTGGTATTAGTTATCTGGTGTCTGGTATTAGGAATCTGGTGTCTGGTACTAGTTTCTGGTGTCTGGTATTAGTTATCTGGTGTCTGGTATTAGTTTCTGGTGTCTGGTATTAGTTGTCTGGTGTCTGGTATTATTTATCTGGTGTCTGGTATTAGTTATCTGGTGTCTGGTATTAGTTATCTGCTGTCTGGTATTAGTTATCTGGTGTCTGGTATTAGATATCTGGTGTCTGGTATTAGTTATCTGGTGTCTGGTATTAGTTATCTGGTGTCTGGTATTAGTTTCTGGTGTCTGGTATTAGTTATCTGGTGTCTGGTATTAGTCATCTGGTGTCTGGTATTAGTTATCTGGTGTCTGGTATTAGATATCTGGTGTCTGGTATTAGGAATCTGGTGTCTGGTACTAGTTTCTGGTGTCTGGTATTAGTTTTTGGTGTGTGGTATTAGTTATCTGGTGTCTGGTATTAGTTTCTGGTGACTGGTATTAGTTATCTGGTGTCTGGTATTAGTTATCTGGTGTCTGGTATTAGTTATCTGGTGACTGGTATTAGATATCTGGTGTCTGGTATTAGTTATCTGTTGTCTGGTATTAGTTATCTGGTGTCTGGTATTAGTTTCTGGTGACTGGTATTAGTTATCTGGTGTCTGGTATTAGATATCTGGTGTCTGGTATTAGATATCTGGTGTCTGGTATTAGTTATCTGGTGTCTGGTATTAGTTTCTGGTGTCTGGTATTAGTTATCTGGTGTCTGGTATTAGTTATCTGGTGTCTGGTATTAGTTTCTGGTGTCTGGTATTAGGAATCTGGTGTCTGGTATTAGAAATCTGGTGTCTGGTATTAGTTATATGGTGTCTAGTATTAGTTTCTGGTGTCTGGTATTAGTTATCTGGTGTCTGGTATTAGGAATCTGGTGTCTGGTACTAGTTTCTGGTGTCTGGTATTAGTTATCTGGTGTCTGGTATTAGTTTCTGGTGTCTGGTATTAGTTTCTGGTGTCTGGTATTAGTTATCTGGTGTCTGGTATTAGGAATCTGGTGTCTGGTATTAGTTTCTGGTGTCTGGTATTAGTTATCTGGTGTCTGGTATTAGTTTCTGGTGACTAGTATTAGTTATCTGGTGTCTGGTATTTGATATCTGGTGTCTGGTATTAGTTATCTGGTGTCTGGTATTAGTTATCTGGTGTCTGGTATTAGTTTCTGGTGTCTGGTATTAGATATCTGGTGTCTGGTATTAGTTATCTGGTGTCTGGTATTAGTTATCTGGTGTCTGGTACTAGTTTCTGGTGTCTGGTATTAGTAATCTGGTGACTGGTATTAGATATCTGGTGTCTGGTATTAGTTATCTGGTGTCTGGTATTAGTTATCTGGTGACTGGTATTAGATATCTGGTGTCTGGTATTAGTTATCTGTTGTCTGGTATTAGTTATCTGGTGTCTGGTATTATTTTCTGGTGACTGGTATTAGTTATCTGGTGTCTGGTATTAGTTATCTGGTGTCTAATATTAGTTATCTGGTGACTGGTATTAGAAATCTGGTGTCTGGTATTAGTTATTTGGTGTCTGGTATTAGTTTCTGGTGACTAGTATTAGTTATCTGGTGTCTGGTATTAGTTTCTGGTGTCTGGTATTAGTTATCTGGTGTCTGGTATTAGTTTCTGGTGACTAGTATTAGTTATCTGGTGTCTAGTATTAGTTTCTGGTGTCTAGTATTAGTTATCTGGTGTCTGGTATTAGAAATCTGGTGTCTATTATTAGTTATTTGGTGTCTAGTATTAGTTTCTGGTGTCTGGTATTAGTTTCTGGTGTCTGGTATTGATTTCTGGTGTCTGGTATTAGTTATCTGTTGTCTGGTATTAGTTTCTGGTGTCTGGTATTAGGAATCTGGTGTCTGGTATTAGAAATCTGGTGTCTGGTATTAGTTATCTGGTGTCTGGTATCAGTTTCTGGTGTCTGGTGTTAGTTATCTGGTGTCTAATATTAGTTATCTGGTGTCTGGTATTAGTTTCTGGTGTCTGGTATTAGGAATCTGGTGTCTGGTATTAGGAATCTGGTGTCTGGTATTAGTTATTTAGTGTCTTGTATTAGTTTCTGGTGTCTGGTATTAGTTATCTGCTGTCTGGTATTAGTTATCTGGTGTCTGGTATTAGGAATCTGGTGTCTGGTATTAGTTTCTGGTGTCTGGTATTAGTTATCTGGTGTCTGGTATTAGGAATCTGGTGTCTGGTACTAGTTTCTGGTGTCTGGTATTAGTTATCTGGTGTCTGGTATTAGTTTCTGGTGTCTGGTATTAGTTGTCTGGTGTCTGGTATTATTTATCTGGTGTCTGGTATTAGTTATCTGGTGTCTGGTATTAGTTATCTGCTGTCTGGTATTAGTTATCTGGTGTCTGGTATTAGATATCTGGTGTCTGGTATTAGTTATCTGGTGTCTGGTATTAGTTATCTGGTGTCTGGTATTAGTTTCTGGTGTCTGGTATTAGTTATCTGGTGTCTGGTATTAGTCATCTGGTGTCTGGTATTAGTTATCTGGTGTCTGGTATTAGATATCTGGTGTCTGGTATTAGGAATCTGGTGTCTGGTACTAGTTTCTGGTGTCTGGTATTAGTTTTTGGTGTGTGGTATTAGTTATCTGGTGTCTGGTATTAGTTTCTGGTGACTGGTATTAGTTATCTGGTGTCTGGTATTAGTTATCTGGTGTCTGGTATTAGTTATCTGGTGACTGGTATTAGATATCTGGTGTCTGGTATTAGTTATCTGTTGTCTGGTATTAGTTATCTGGTGTCTGGTATTAGTTTCTGGTGACTGGTATTAGTTATCTGGTGTCTGGTATTAGATATCTGGTGTCTGGTATTAGATATCTGGTGTCTGGTATTAGTTATCTGGTGTCTGGTATTAGTTTCTGGTGTCTGGTATTAGTTATCTGGTGTCTGGTATTAGTTATCTGGTGTCTGGTATTAGTTTCTGGTGTCTGGTATTAGGAATCTGGTGTCTGGTATTAGAAATCTGGTGTCTGGTATTAGTTATATGGTGTCTAGTATTAGTTTCTGGTGTCTGGTATTAGTTATCTGGTGTCTGGTATTAGGAATCTGGTGTCTGGTACTAGTTTCTGGTGTCTGGTATTAGTTATCTGGTGTCTGGTATTAGTTTCTGGTGTCTGGTATTAGTTTCTGGTGTCTGGTATTAGTTATCTGGTGTCTGGTATTAGGAATCTGGTGTCTGGTATTAGTTTCTGGTGTCTGGTATTAGTTATCTGGTGTCTGGTATTAGTTTCTGGTGACTAGTATTAGTTATCTGGTGTCTGGTATTTGATATCTGGTGTCTGGTATTAGTTATCTGGTGTCTGGTATTAGTTATCTGGTGTCTGGTATTAGTTTCTGGTGTCTGGTATTAGATATCTGGTGTCTGGTATTAGTTATCTGGTGTCTGGTATTAGTTATCTGGTGTCTGGTACTAGTTTCTGGTGTCTGGTATTAGTAATCTGGTGACTGGTATTAGATATCTGGTGTCTGGTATTAGTTATCTGGTGTCTGGTATTAGTTATCTGGTGACTGGTATTAGATATCTGGTGTCTGGTATTAGTTATCTGTTGTCTGGTATTAGTTATCTGGTGTCTGGTATTATTTTCTGGTGACTGGTATTAGTTATCTGGTGTCTGGTATTAGTTATCTGGTGTCTAATATTAGTTATCTGGTGACTGGTATTAGAAATCTGGTGTCTGGTATTAGTTATTTGGTGTCTGGTATTAGTTATCTGGTGTCTGGTATTAGTTATCTGGTATCTGGTATTAGGAATCTGGTGTCTGGTATTAGTTATCTGGTGTCTGGTCTTAGAAATCTGGTGTCTGGTATTAGTTATTTGGTGTCTAGTATTAGTTTCTGGTGTCTGGTATTAGTTATCTGGTGTCTAGTATTAGTTATCTGGTGTCTAGTATTAGTTTCTGGTGTCTGGTATTAGTTATCTGGTGTCTGGTATTAGTTATCTGGTATCTGGTATTAGGAATCTGGTGTCTGGTATTAGTTATCTGGAGTCTGGTATTAGTTATCTGATGTCTGGTATTAGTTTCTGGTGTCTGGTATTAGTTATCTGGTGTCTGGTATTAGGAATATGGTGTCTGGTATTAGTTTCTGGTGTCTGGTATTAGAAATCTGGTGTCTGGTATTAGTTATTTGGTGTCTAGTATTAGTTTCTGGTGTCTGGTATTAGTTATCTGGTGTCTGGTATTAGTTATCTGGTATCTGGTATTAGGAAGCTGGTGTCTGGTATTAGTTATCTGGAGTCTGGTATTAGTTATCTGGTGTCTGGTATTAGTTTCTGTTGTCTGGTATTAGTTATCTGGTGTCTGGTATTCGGAATCTGGTGTCTGGTATTAGTTTCTGGTGTCTGGTATTAGTTATCTGGTGTCTGGTATTAGTTTCTGGTGTCTGGTATTAGATATCTGGTGTCTGGTATTAGTTACCTGGTGTCTGGTACTAGTTTCTGGTGTCTGGTATTAGTTATCTGGTGACTGGTATTAGATATCTGGTGTCTGGTATTAGTTATCTGGTGTCTGGTATTAGATATCTGGTGTCTGGTATTAGTTTCTGGTGTCTGGTATTAGTTATCTGGTGTCTGGTATTAGTTATCTGGTGTCTGGTATTAGTTATCTGTTGTCTGGTATTAGTTTCTGGTGTCTGGTATTAGTTTCTGGTGTCTGGTATTAGTTATCTGGTGTCTGGTATTAGTTTTTGGTGTCTGGTATTAGTTATCTGGTGTCTGGAATTAGCTATCTGCTGTCTGGTATTAGTTATCTGAGTTCTGGTATTAGATATCTGGTGTCTGGTATTAGTTATCTGGTGTCTGGTATTATTTTCTGGTGTCTGGTTCTAGATATCTGGTGTCTGGTATTAGTTATCTGGTGTCTGGTATTAGTTTCTGATGTCTGGTATTAGTTATCTGGTGTCTGGTATTAGTTATCTGGTGTCTGGTATTAGTTATCTGGTGTCTGGTATTAGTTTCTGGTGTCTGGTATTAGTTATCTGGTGTCTGGTATTAGTCATCTGGTGTCTGGTATTAGTTATCTGGTGTCTGGTATTAGTTATCTGGTGTCTGGTATTAGATATCTGGTGTATGGTATTAGATATCTGGTGTCTGGTATTAGTTTCTGGTGTCTGGTATTAGATATCTGGTGTCTGGTATTAGTTACCTGGTGTCTGGTACTAGTTTCTGGTGTCTGGTATTAGTTATCTGGTGACTGGTATTAGATATCTGGTGTCTGGTATTAGTTATCTGGTGTCTGGTATTAGATATCTGGTGTCTGGTATTAGTTTCTGGTGTCTGGTATTAGTTATCTGGTGTCTGGTATTAGTTATCTGGTGTCTGGTATTAGTTATCTGTTGTCTGGTATTAGTTTCTGGTGTCTGGTATTAGTTTCTGGTGTCTGGTATTAGTTATCTGGTGTCTGGTATTAGTTTTTGGTGTCTGGTATTAGTTATCTGGTGTCTGGAATTAGTTATCTGCTGTCTGGTATTAGTTATCTGGGTTCTGGTATTAGATATCTGGTGTCTGGTATTAGTTATCTGGTGTCTGGTATTATTTTCTGGTGTCTGGTTCTAGATATCTGGTGTCTGGTATTAGTTATCTGGTGTCTGGTATTAGTTTCTGATGTCTGGTATTAGTTATCTGGTGTCTGGTATTAGTTATCTGGTGTCTGGTATTAGTTATCTGGTGTCTGGTATTAGTTTCTGGTGTCTGGTATTAGTTATCTGGTGTCTGGTATTAGTCATCTGGTGTCTGGTATTAGTTATCTGGTGTCTGGTTTTAGTTATCTGGTGTCTGGTATTAGGAATCTGGTGTCTTATATTAGGAATCTGGTGTCTGATATTAGTTATTTGGTGTCTTGTATTAGTTTCTGGTGTCTGGTATTAGTTTCTGGTGTCTGGTATTAGATATCTGGTGTCTGGTAGTAGGAATCTGGTGTCTGGTACTAGTTTCTGGTGTCTGGTATTAGTTATCTGGTGTCTGGTATTAGTTATCTGGTGTCTAATATTAGTTATCTGGTGTCTGGTATTAGTTATCTGCTGTCTGGTATTAGTTATCTGGTGTCTGGTATTAGTTATGTGGTGTCTGGTATTAGTTATCTGGTATCTGGTGTTAGTTTCTGGTGTCTGGTATTAGTTATCTGGTGTCTGGTATTAGGAATCTGGTGTCTGGTACTAGTTTCTGGTGTCTGGTATTAGTTATCTGGTGTCTGGTATTAGAAATCAGGTGTCTGGTATTAGTTTCTGGTGTCTGGTATTAGTTATCTGGTGTCTGGTGTTAGTTTCTGGTGTCTGGTATTAGTTATCTGGTGTCTGGTATTAGAAATCTGGTGTCTGGTATTAGTTATTTGGTGTCTGGTATTAGTTTCTGGTGTCTGGTATTAGTTATCTGGTGTCTGGTATTAGGAATTTGGTGTCTTGTACTAGTTATCTGGTGTCTGGTATTAGTTATCTGCTGTCTGGTATTAGTTATCTGGGTTCTGGTATTAGATATCTGGTGTCTGGTATTAGTTATCTGCTGTCTGGTATTAGTTTCTGGTGTCTGGTATTAGTTATCTGGAGTCTGGTATTAGAAATCTGGTGTCTGGTATTAGTTTCTGGTGTCTGGTATTAGTTATCTGGTGTCTGGTGTTAGTTTCTGGTGTCTGGTATTAGTTATCTGATGTCTGGTATTAGAAATCTGGTGTCTGGTATTAGTTATTTGGTGTCTGGTATTAGTTTCTGGTGTCTGGTATTAGTTATCTGGTGTCTGGTATTAGGAATTTGGTGTCTTGTACTAGTTATCTGGTGTCTGGTATTAGTTATCTGCTGTCTGGTATTAGTTATCTGGGTTCTGGTATTAGATATCTGGTGTCTGGTATTAGTTATCTGCTGTCTGGTATTAGTTTCTGGTGTCTGGTATTAGTTATCTGGTGTCTGGTATTAGAAATCTGGTGTCTGGTATTAGTTTCTGGTGTCTGGTATTAGTTATCTGGTGTCTGGTATTAGTTTCTGGTGTCTGGTATTAGGAATCTGGTGTCTGGTATTAGGAATCTGGTGTCTGGTATTAGTCATCTGGTGTCTGGTATTAGTTATCTGGTGTCTGGTATTAGATATCTGGTGTCTGGTATTAGGAATCTGGTGTCTGGTATTAGTTATCTGGTGTCTGGTATTAGTTATCTGGTGTCTGGTATTAGTTATCTGGTGTCTGGTATTAGTTATCTGGTGTCTGGTATTAGATATCTGGTGTCTGGTATTAGTTTCTGGTGTCTGGTATTAGATATCTGGTGTCTGGTATTAGATATCTGGTGTCTGGTATTAGTTATCTGGTGTCTGGTATTAGTTTCTGGTGTCTGGTTCTAGATATCTGGTGTCTGGTATTAGATATATGGTGTCTGGTATTAGGAATCTGGTGTCTGGTACTAGTTTCTGGTGTCTGGTATTATTTTCTGGTGTCTGGTTCTAGATATCTGGTGTCTGGTATTAGTTATCTGGTGTCTGGTATTAGTTTCTGATGTCTGGTATTAGTTATCTGGTGTCTGGTATTAGTTATCTGGTGTCTGGTATTAGGAATCTGGTGTCTGGTACTAGTTTCTGGTGTCTGGTATTAGTTATCTGGTGTCTGGTATTAGAAATCTGGTGTCTGGTATTAGTTTCTGGTGTCTGGTATTAGTTATCTGGTGTCTGGTATTAGTTTCTGGTGTCTGGTATTAGTTATCTGGTGTCTGGTATTAGAAATCTGGTGTCTGGTATTAGTTATTTGGTGTCTGGTATTAGTTTCTGGTGTCTGGTATTAGTTATCTGGTGTCTGGTATTAGGAATTTGGTGTCTTGTACTAGTTATCTGGTGTCTGGTATTAGTTATCTGCTGTCTGGTATTAGTTATCTGGGTTCTGGTATTAGATATCTGGTGTCTGGTATTAGTTATCTGCTGTCTGGTATTAGTTATCTGGTGTCTAGTATTAGTTTCTGGTGTCTGGTATTAGTTTCTGGTGTCTGGTATTGATTTCTGGTGTCTGGTATTAGTTATCTGTTGTCTGGTATTAGTTTCTGGTGTCTGGTATTAGTTATCTGGTGTCTGGTATTAGTTATCTGCTGTCTGGTGTTAGTTATCTGGTGTCTGGTATTAGTTATCTGCTGTCTGGTATTAGTTATCTGGTGTCTGGTATTAGATATCTGGTGTCTGGTATTAGTTATCTGGTGTCTGGTATTAGTTTCTGGTGTCTGGTGTTAGATATCTGGTGTCTGGTATTAGTTATCTGGTGTCTGGTATTAGTTTCTGGTGACTAGTATTAGTTATCTGGTGTCTGGTATTAGTTTCTGGTGTCTGGTATTAGTTATCTGGTGTCTGGTATTAGTTTCTGGTGACTAGTATTAGTTATCTGGTGTCTAGTATTAGTTTCTGGTGTCTAGTATTAGTTATCTGGTGTCTGGTATTAGAAATCTGGTGTCTATTATTAGTTATTTGGTGTCTAGTATTAGTTTCTGGTGTCTGGTATTAGTTTCTGGTGTCTGGTATTGATTTCTGGTGTCTGGTATTAGTTATCTGTTGTCTGGTATTAGTTTCTGGTGTCTGGTATTAGGAATCTGGTGTCTGGTATTAGAAATCTGGTGTCTGGTATTAGTTATCTGGTGTCTGGTATCAGTTTCTGGTGTCTGGTGTTAGTTATCTGGTGTCTAATATTAGTTATCTGGTGTCTGGTATTAGTTTCTGGTGTCTGGTATTAGGAATCTGGTGTCTGGTATTAGGAATCTGGTGTCTGGTATTAGTTATTTAGTGTCTTGTATTAGTTTCTGGTGTCTGGTATTAGTTATCTGCTGTCTGGTATTAGTTATCTGGTGTCTGGTATTAGGAATCTGGTGTCTGGTATTAGTTTCTGGTGTCTGGTATTAGTTATCTGGTGTCTGGTATTAGGAATCTGGTGTCTGGTACTAGTTTCTGGTGTCTGGTATTAGTTATCTGGTGTCTGGTATTAGTTTCTGGTGTCTGGTATTAGTTGTCTGGTGTCTGGTATTATTTATCTGGTGTCTGGTATTAGTTATCTGGTGTCTGGTATTAGTTATCTGCTGTCTGGTATTAGTTATCTGGTGTCTGGTATTAGATATCTGGTGTCTGGTATTAGTTATCTGGTGTCTGGTATTAGTTATCTGGTGTCTGGTATTAGTTTCTGGTGTCTGGTATTAGTTATCTGGTGTCTGGTATTAGTCATCTGGTGTCTGGTATTAGTTATCTGGTGTCTGGTATTAGATATCTGGTGTCTGGTATTAGGAATCTGGTGTCTGGTACTAGTTTCTGGTGTCTGGTATTAGTTTTTGGTGTCTGGTATTAGTTATCTGGTGTCTGGTATTAGTTTCTGGTGACTGGTATTAGTTATCTGGTGTCTGGTATTAGTTATCTGGTGTCTGGTATTAGTTATCTGGTGACTGGTATTAGATATCTGGTGTCTGGTATTAGTTATCTGTTGTCTGGTATTAGTTATCTGGTGTCTGGTATTAGTTTCTGGTGACTGGTATTAGTTATCTGGTGTCTGGTATTAGATATCTGGTGTCTGGTATTAGATATCTGGTGTCTGGTATTAGTTATCTGGTGTCTGGTATTAGTTATCTGGTGTCTGGTATTAGTTTCTGGTGTCTGGTATTAGTTTCTGGTGACTAGTATTAGTTATCTGGTGTCTGGTATTTGATATCTGGTGTCTGGTATTAGTTATATGGTGTCTAGTATTAGTTTCTGGTGTCTGGTATTAGTTATCTGGTGTCTGGTATTAGTTTCTGGTGTCTAATATTAGGAATCTGGTGTCTGGTATTAGAAATCTGGTGTCTGGTATTAGTTATATGGTGTCTAGTATTAGTTTCTGGTGTCTGGTATTAGTTATCTGGTGTCTGGTATTAGGAATCTGGTGTCTGGTACTAGTTTCTGGTGTCTGGTATTAGTTATCTGGTGTCTGGTATTAGTTTCTGGTGTCTGGTATTAGTTTCTGGTGTCTGGTATTAGTTATCTGGTGTCTGGTATTAGGAATCTGGTGTCTGGTATTAGTTTCTGGTGTCTGGTATTAGTTATCTGGTGTCTGGTATTAGTTTCTGGTGACTAGTATTAGTTATCTGGTGTCTGGTATTTGATATCTGGTGTCTGGTATTAGTTATCTGGTGTCTGGTATTAGTTTCTGGTGTCTGGTATTAGATATCTGGTGTCTGGTATTAGATATCTGGTGTCTGGTATTAGTTATCTGGTGTCTGGTATTAGTTATCTGGTGTCTGGTATTAGTTTCTGGTGTCTGGTATTAGGAATCTGGTGTCTGGTATTAGAAATCTGGTGTCTGGTATTAGTTATATGGTGTCTAGTATTAGTTTCTGGTGTCTGGTATTAGTTATCTGGTGTCTGGTATTAGGAATCTGGTGTCTGGTACTAGTTTCTGGTGTCTGGTATTAGTTATCTGGTGTCTGGTATTAGTTTCTGGTGTCTGGTATTAGTTTCTGGTGTCTGGTATTAGTTATCTGGTGTCTGGTATTAGGAATCTGGTGTCTGGTATTAGTTTCTGGTGTCTGGTATTAGTTATCTGGTGTCTGGTATTAGTTTCTGGTGACTAGTATTAGTTATCTGGTGTCTGGTATTTGATATCTGGTGTCTGGTATTAGTTATCTGGTGTCTGGTATTAGTTATCTGGTGTCTGGTATTAGTTTCTGGTGTCTGGTATTAGATATCTGGTGTCTGGTATTAGTTATCTGGTGTCTGGTATTAGTTATCTGGTGTCTGGTACTAGTTTCTGGTGTCTGGTATTAGTAATCTGGTGACTGGTATTAGATATCTGGTGTCTGGTATTAGTTATCTGGTGTCTGGTATTAGTTATCTGGTGACTGGTATTAGATATCTGGTGTCTGGTATTAGTTATCTGTTGTCTGGTATTAGTTATCTGGTGTCTGGTATTATTTTCTGGTGACTGGTATTAGTTATCTGGTGTCTGGTATTAGTTATCTGGTGTCTAATATTAGTTATCTGGTGACTGGTATTAGAAATCTGGTGTCTGGTATTAGTTATTTGGTGTCTGGTATTAGTTATCTGGTGTCTGGTATTAGTTATCTGGTATCTGGTATTAGGAATCTGGTGTCTGGTATTAGTTATCTGGTGTCTGGTCTTAGAAATCTGGTGTCTGGTATTAGTTATTTGGTGTCTAGTATTAGTTTCTGGTGTCTGGTATTAGTTATCTGGTGTCTAGTATTAGTTATCTGGTGTCTAGTATTAGTTTCTGGTGTCTGGTATTAGTTATCTGGTGTCTGGTATTAGTTATCTGGTATCTGGTATTAGGAATCTGGTGTCTGGTATTAGTTATCTGGAGTCTGGTATTAGTTATCTGATGTCTGGTATTAGTTTCTGGTGTCTGGTATTAGTTATCTGGTGTCTGGTATTAGGAATATGGTGTCTGGTATTAGTTTCTGGTGTCTGGTATTAGAAATCTGGTGTCTGGTATTAGTTATTTGGTGTCTAGTATTAGTTTCTGGTGTCTGGTATTAGTTATCTGGTGTCTGGTATTAGTTATCTGGTATCTGGTATTAGGAAGCTGGTGTCTGGTATTAGTTATCTGGAGTCTGGTATTAGTTATCTGGTGTCTGGTATTAGTTTCTGTTGTCTGGTATTAGTTATCTGGTGTCTGGTATTCGGAATCTGGTGTCTGGTATTAGTTTCTGGTGTCTGGTATTAGTTATCTGGTGTCTGGTATTAGTTTCTGGTGTCTGGTATTAGATATCTGGTGTCTGGTATTAGTTACCTGGTGTCTGGTACTAGTTTCTGGTGTCTGGTATTAGTTATCTGGTGACTGGTATTAGATATCTGGTGTCTGGTATTAGTTATCTGGTGTCTGGTATTAGATATCTGGTGTCTGGTATTAGTTTCTGGTGTCTGGTATTAGTTATCTGGTGTCTGGTATTAGTTATCTGGTGTCTGGTATTAGTTATCTGTTGTCTGGTATTAGTTTCTGGTGTCTGGTATTAGTTTCTGGTGTCTGGTATTAGTTATCTGGTGTCTGGTATTAGTTTTTGGTGTCTGGTATTAGTTATCTGGTTTCTGGAATTAGTTATCTGCTGTCTGGTATTAGTTATCTGGGTTCTGGTATTAGATATCTGGTGTCTGGTATTAGTTATCTGGTGTCTGGTATTATTTTCTGGTGTCTGGTTCTAGATATCTGGTGTCTGGTATTAGTTATCTGGTGTCTGGTATTAGTTTCTGATGTCTGGTATTAGTTATCTGGTGTCTGGTATTAGTTATCTGGTGTCTGGTATTAGTTATCTGGTGTCTGGTATTAGTTTCTGGTGTCTGGTATTAGTTATCTGGTGTCTGGTATTAGTCATCTGGTGTCTGGTATTAGTTATCTGGTGTCTGGTATTAGTTATCTGGTGTCTGGTATTAGATATCTGGTGTATGGTATTAGATATCTGGTGTCTGGTATTAGTTTCTGGTGTCTGGTATTAGATATCTGGTGTCTGGTATTAGTTACCTGGTGTCTGGTACTAGTTTCTGGTGTCTGGTATTAGTTATCTGGTGACTGGTATTAGATATCTGGTGTCTGGTATTAGTTATCTGGTGTCTGGTATTAGATATCTGGTGTCTGGTATTAGTTTCTGGTGTCTGGTATTAGTTATCTGGTGTCTGGTATTAGTTATCTGGTGTCTGGTATTAGTTATCTGTTGTCTGGTATTAGTTTCTGGTGTCTGGTATTAGTTTCTGGTGTCTGGTATTAGTTATCTGGTGTCTGGTATTAGTTTTTGGTGTCTGGTATTAGTTATCTGGTGTCTGGAATTAGTTATCTGCTGGCTGGTATTAGTTATCTGGGTTCTGGTATTAGATATCTGGTGTCTGGTATTAGTTATCTGGTGTCTGGTATTATTTTCTGGTGTCTGGTTCTAGATATCTGGTGTCTGGTATTAGTTATCTGGTGTCTGGTATTAGTTTCTGATGTCTGGTATTAGTTATCTGGTGTCTGGTATTAGTTATCTGGTGTCTGGTATTAGTTATCTGGTGTCTGGTATTAGTTTCTGGTGTCTGGTATTAGTTATCTGGTGTCTGGTATTAGTCATCTGGTGTCTGGTATTAGTTATCTGGTGTCTGGTTTTAGTTATCTGGTGTCTGGTATTAGGAATCTGGTGTCTTATATTAGGAATCTGGTGTCTGATATTAGTTATTTGGTGTCTTGTATTAGT
The DNA here is from genome assembly GCA_944452675.1 of Tachina lurida. Classification (NCBI taxonomy): domain Eukaryota; kingdom Metazoa; phylum Arthropoda; class Insecta; order Diptera; family Tachinidae; genus Tachina; species Tachina lurida. The sequence continues at coordinate 1,228,998 of CALYBX010000001.1, forward strand.
TTCTGGTGTCTGGTATTAGTTTCTGGTGTCTGGTATTAGATATCTGGTGTCTGGTAGTAGGAATCTGGTGTCTGGTACTAGTTTCTGGTGTCTGGTATTAGTTATCTGGTGTCTGGTATTAGTTATCTGGTGTCTAATATTAGTTATCTGGTGTCTGGTATTAGTTATCTGCTGTCTGGTATTAGTTATCTGGTGTCTGGTATTAGTTATGTGGTGTCTGGTATTAGTTATCTGGTATCTGGTGTTAGTTTCTGGTGTCTGGTATTAGTTATCTGGTGTCTGGTATTAGGAATCTGGTGTCTGGTACTAGTTTCTGGTGTCTGGTATTAGTTATCTGGTGTCTGGTATTAGAAATCTGGTGTCTGGTATTAGTTTCTGGTCTCTGGTATTAGTTATCTGGTGTCTGGTGTTAGTTTCTGGTGTCTGGTATTAGTTATCTGGTGTCTGGTATTAGTTATCTGGTGTCTAATATTAGTTATCTGGTGTCTGGTATTAGTTATCTGGTGTCTGGTATTAGTTATCTGTTGTCTGGTATTAGTTTCTGGTGTCTGGTATTAGGAATCTGGTGTCTGGTATTAGATATCTGGTGTCTGGTATTAGTTATCTGGTGTCTGGTATTAGTTTTTGGTGTCTGGTATTAGATATCTGGTGTCTGGTATTAGTTATCTGGTGTCTGGTATTAGTTTCTGGTGTCTGGTATTAGTTTCTGGTGTCTGGTATTAGTTATCTGGTGTCTGGTATTAGTTTCTGGTGTCTGGTATTAGTTTCTGGTGTCTGGTATTAGTTATCTGGTGTCTGGTATTAGTTTCTGGTGTCTGGTATTAGATATCTGGTGTCTGGTATTAGTTTCTGGTGTCTGGTATTAGTTTCTGGTGTCTGGTATTAGTTATCTGGTGTCTGGTATTAGTCATCTGGTGTCTGGTATTAGTTATTTGGTGTCTGGTATTAGTTTTTGGTGTCTGGTATTAGATATCTGGTGTCTGGTATTAGTTATCTGGTGTCTGGTATTAGTTTCCTGGTGTCTGGTATTAGTTTCTGGTGTCTGGTATTAGGAATCTGGTGTCTGGTATTAGATATCTGGTGTCTGGTATTAGTTATCTGGTGTCTGGTATTAGTTTCTGGTGTCTGGTGTTAGTTTCTGGTGTCTGGTATTAGTTATCTGGTGTCTGGTATTAGGAATCTGGTGTCTGGTATTAGTTATCTGGTGTCTGGTATTAGTTTCTGGTGTCTGGTATTAGTTATCTGGTGTCTGGTATTAGATATCTGGTGTCTGGTATTAGTTTCTGGTGTCTGGTATTAGTTATCTGGTGTCTGGTATTAGTCATCTGGTGTCTGGTATTAGTTATCTGGTGTCTGGTATTAGATATCTGGTGTCTGGTATTAGGAATCTGGTGTCTGGTATTAGTTATCTGGTGTCTAATATTAGTTATCTGGTGTCTGGTATTAGTTATCTGCTGTCTGGTATTAGTTATCTGGTGTCTGGTATTAGTTATCTGGTGTCTGGTATTAGTTATCTGGTATCTGGTGTTAGTTTCTGGTGTCTGGTATTAGTAATCTGGTGTCTGGTATTAGGAATCTGGTGTCTGGTACTAGTTTCTGGTGTCTGGTATTAGTTATCTGGTGTCTGGTATTAGGAATCTGGTGTCTGGTATTAGTTTCTGGTGTCTGGTATTAGTTATCTGGTGTCTGGTATTAGTTTCTGGTGTCTGGTATTAGTTATCTGGTGTCTGGTATTAGTTATCTGCTGTCTAGTATTAGTTATCTGGGTTCTGGTATTAGATATCTGGTGTCTGGTATTAGTTATCTGGTGTCTGGTATTAGTTTCTGGTGTCTGGTTCTAGATATCTGGTGTCTGATATTAGTTATCTGGTGTCTGGTATTAGTTTCTGGTGTCTGGTATTAGTTATCTGGTGTCTGGTATTAGTTATCTGGTGTCTGGTATTAGTTATCTGGTGTCTGGTATTAGTTTCTGGTGTCTGGTATTAGTTATCTGGTGTCTGGTATTAGTCATCTGATGTCTGGTATTAGTTATCTGGTGTCTGGTATTAGATATCTGGTGTCTGGTATTAGATATCTGGTGTCTGGTATTAGTTTCTGGTGTCTGGTATTAGATATCTGGTGTCTGGTATTAGTTATCTGGTGTCTGGTACTAGTTTCTGGTGTCTGGTATTAGTTATCTGGTGACTGGTATTAGATATCTGGTGTCTGGTATTAGTTATCTGGTGTCTGGTATTAGTTATCTGGTGTCTGGTATTAGTTATCTGGTGTCTGGTTCTAGATATCTGGTGTCTGGTATTAGTTATCTGGTGTCTGGTATTAGTTTCTGGTGTCTGGTTCTAGTTTCTGGTGTCTGGTATTAGATATCTGGTGTCTGGTATTAGGAATCTGGTGTCTGGTATTAGTTATCTGGTATCTGGTATTAGGAATCTGGTGTCTGGTATTAGGAATCTGGTGTCTGGTATTAGAAATCTGGTGTCTGGTATTAGTTATTTGGTGTCTAGTATTAGTTTCTGGTGTCTGGTATTAGTTATCTGGTGTCTGGTATTAGTTATCTGGTATCTGGTATTAGGAATCTGGTGTCTGGTATTAGTTATCTGGAGTCTGGTATTAGTTATCTGGTGTCTGGTATTAGTTTCTGGTGTCTGGTATTAGTTATCTGGTGTCTGGTATTAGGAATCTGGTGTCTGGTATTAGTTTCTGGTGTCTGGTATTAGTTATCTGGTGTCTGGTATTAGTTTCTGGTGACTATTATAAGTTATCTGGTGTCTGGTATTAGAAATCTGGTGTCTGGTATTAGTTATCTGGTGTCTGGTATTAGTTTCTGGTGTCTGGTATTAGTTATCTGGTATCTGGTATTAGGAATCTGGTGTCTGGTATTAGTTATCTGGAGTCTGGTATTATTTATCTGGTGTCTGGTATTAGTTTCTGGTGTCTGGTATTAGTTATCTGGTGTCTGGTATTAGGAATCTGGTGTCTGGTATTAGTTTCTGGAGTCTGGTATTAGTTATCTGGTGTCTGGTATTAGTTTCTGGTGACTAGTATTAGTTATCTGGTGTCTGGTATTAGTTATCTGGTGTCTGGTATTAGTTATCTGGTGTCTGGTATTAGTTTCTGGTGTCTGGTATTAGTTTCTGGGGTCTGGTATTAGTTTCTGGTGTCTGGTATTAGTTATCTGGTGTCTGGTACTAGTTATCTGTTGTCTGGTATTAGTTTCTGGTGTCTGGTATTAGGAATCTGGTGTCTGGTATTAGTTATCTGGTGTCTGGTATTAGTTTCTGGTGTCTGGTATTAGGAATCTGGTGTCTGGTATTAGGAATCTGGTGTCTGGTATTAGTCATCTGGTGTCTGGTATTAGTTATCTGGTGTCTGGTATTAGATATCTGGTGTCTGGTATTAGGAATCTGGTGTCTGGTATTAGTTATCTGGTGTCTGGTATTAGTTATCTGGTGTCTGGTATTAGTTATCTGGTGTCTGGTATTAGTTATCTGGTGTCTGGTATTAGATATCTGGTGTCTGGTATTAGTTTCTGGTGTCTGGTATTAGATATCTGGTGTCTGGTATTAGATATCTGGTGTCTGGTATTAGTTATCTGGTGTCTGGTATTAGTTTCTGGTGTCTGGTTCTAGATATCTGGTGTCTGGTATTAGATATATGGTGTCTGGTATTAGGAATCTGGTGTCTGGTACTAGTTTCTGGTGTCTGGTATTAGTTATCTGGTGTCTGGTACTAGTTTCTGGTGTCTGGTATTAGTTTCTGGTGTCTGGTATTAGTTATCTGGTGTCTGGTTTTAGAAATCTGGTGTCTGGTATTAGTTATTTGGTGTCTGGTATTAGTTATCTGCTGTCTGGTATTAGTTATCTGGTGTCTGGTATTAGTTATCTGGTGTCTGGTATTAGTTATCTGGTATCTGGTGTTAGTTTCTGGTGTCTGGTATTAGTTACCTGGTGTCTGGTATTAGGAATCTGGTGTCTGGTACTAGTTTCTGGTGTCTGGTATTAGTTATCTGGTGTCTTGTATTAGGAATCTGGTGTCTGGTATTAGTTTCTGGTGTCTGGTATTAGTTATCTGGTGTCTGGTATTAGTTTCTGGTGTCTGGTATTAGTTATCTGGTGTCTGGTATTAGTTATCTGCTGTCTGGTATTAGTTATCTGGGTTCTGGTATTATTTATCTGGTGTCTGGTATTAGTTTCTGGTGTCTGGTTCTAGATATCTGGTGTCTGGTATTAGTTATTTGGTGTCTGGTATTAGTTTCTGGTGTCTGGTATTAGTTATCTGGTGTCTGGTATTAGTTATTTGGTGTCTGGTATTAGTTTCTGGTGTCTGGTTCTAGATATCTGGTGTCTGATATTAGTTATCTGGTGTCTGGTATTAGTTTCTGGTGTCTGGTATTAGTTATCTGGTGTCTGGTATTAGTTATCTGGTGTCTGGTATTAGTTATCTGGTGTCTGGTATTAGTTTCTGGTGTCTGGTATTAGTTATCTGGTGTCTGGTATTAGTCATCTGATGTCTGGTATTAGTTATCTGGTGTCTGGTATTAGATATCTGGTGTCTGGTATTAGATATCTGGTGTCTGGTATTAGTTTCTGGTGTCTGGTATTAGATATCTGGTGTCTGGTATTAGTTATCTGGTGTCTGGTACTAGTTTCTGGTGTCTGGTATTAGTTATCTGGTGACTGGTATTAGATATCTGGTGTCTGGTATTAGTTATCTGGTGTCTGGTATTAGTTATCTGGTGTCTGGTATTAGTTATCTGGTGTCTGGTTCTAGATATCTGGTGTCTGGTATTAGTTATCTGGTGTCTGGTATTAGTTTCTGGTATCTGGTTCTAGTTTCTGGTGTCTGGTATTAGATATCTGGTGTCTGGTATTAGGAATCTGGTGTCTGGTATTAGTTATCTGGTATCTGGTATTAGGAATCTGGTGTCTGGTATTAGGAATCTGGTGTCTGGTATTAGAAATCTGGTGTCTGGTATTAGTTATTTGGTGTCTAGTATTAGTTTCTGGTGTCTGGTATTAGTTATCTGGTGTCTGGTATTAGTTATCTGGTATCTGGTATTAGGAATCTGGTGTCTGGTATTAGTTATCTGGAGTCTGGTATTAGTTATCTGGTGTCTGGTATTAGTTTCTGGTGTCTGGTATTAGTTATCTGGTGTCTGGTATTAGGAATCTGGTGTCTGGTATTAGTTTCTGGTGTCTGGTATTAGTTATCTGGTGTCTGGTATTAGTTTCTGGTGACTATTATAAGTTATCTGGTGTCTGGTATTAGAAATCTGGTGTCTGGTATTAGTTATCTGGTGTCTGGTATTAGTTTCTGGTGTCTGGTATTAGTTATCTGGTATCTGGTATTAGGAATCTGGTGTCTGGTATTAGTTATCTGGAGTCTGGTATTATTTATCTGGTGTCTGGTATTAGTTTCTGGTGTCTGGTATTAGTTATCTGGTGTCTGGTATTAGGAATCTGGTGTCTGGTATTAGTTTCTGGAGTCTGGTATTAGTTATCTGGTGTCTGGTATTAGTTTCTGGTGACTAGTATTAGTTATCTGGTGTCTGGTATTAGTTATCTGGTGTCTGGTATTAGTTATCTGGTGTCTGGTATTAGTTTCTGGTGTCTGGTATTAGTTTCTGGGGTCTGGTATTAGTTTCTGGTGTCTGGTATTAGTTATCTGGTGTCTGGTATTAGTTATCTGTTGTCTGGTATTAGTTTCTGGTGTCTGGTATTAGGAATCTGGTGTCTGGTATTAGTTATCTGGTGTCTGGTATTAGTTTCTGGTGTCTGGTATTAGGAATCTGGTGTCTGGTATTAGGAATCTGGTGTCTGGTATTAGTCATCTGGTGTCTGGTATTAGTTATCTGGTGTCTGGTATTAGATATCTGGTGTCTGGTATTAGGAATCTGGTGTCTGGTATTAGTTATCTGGTGTCTGGTATTAGTTATCTGGTGTCTGGTATTAGTTATCTGGTGTCTGGTATTAGTTATCTGGTGTCTGGTATTAGATATCTGGTGTCTGGTATTAGTTTCTGGTGTCTGGTATTAGATATCTGGTGTCTGGTATTAGATATCTGGTGTCTGGTATTAGTTATCTGGTGTCTGGTATTAGTTTCTGGTGTCTGGTTCTAGATATCTGGTGTCTGGTATTAGATATATGGTGTCTGGTATTAGGAATCTGGTGTCTGGTACTAGTTTCTGGTGTCTGGTATTAGTTATCTGGTGTCTGGTACTAGTTTCTGGTGTCTGGTATTAGTTTCTGGTGTCTGGTATTAGTTATCTGGTGTCTGGTTTTAGAAATCTGGTGTCTGGTATTAGTTATTTGGTGTCTGGTATTAGTTATCTGCTGTCTGGTATTAGTTATCTGGTGTCTGGTATTAGTTATCTGGTGTCTGGTATTAGTTATCTGGTATCTGGTGTTAGTTTCTGGTGTCTGGTATTAGTTATCTGGTGTCTGGTATTAGGAATCTGGTGTCTGGTACTAGTTTCTGGTGTCTGGTATTAGTTATCTGGTGTCTTGTATTAGGAATCTGGTGTCTGGTATTAGTTTCTGGTGTCTGGTATTAGTTATCTGGTGTCTGGTATTAGTTTCTGGTGTCTGGTATTAGTTATCTGGTGTCTGGTATTAGTTATCTGCTGTCTGGTATTAGTTATCTGGGTTCTGGTATTAGTTATCTGGTGTCTGGTATTAGTTTCTGGTGTCTGGTTCTAGATATCTGGTGTCTGGTATTAGTTATCTGGTGTCTGGTATTAGTTTCTGGTGTCTGGTATTAGTTATCTGGTGTCTGGTATTAGTTATTTGGTGTCTGGTATTAGTTTCTGGTGTCTGGTATTAGTTATCTGGTGTCTGGTTTTAGTCATCTGGTGTCTGGTATTAGTTATCTGGTGTCTGGTATTAGTTATCTGGTGTCTGGTATTAGTTATCTGGTGTCTGGTATTAGTTATCTGGTGTCTGGTTCTAGATATCTGGTGTCTGGTATTAGTTTCTGGTGTCTGGTATTAGGAATCTGGTGTCTGGTATTAGGAATCTGGTGTCTGGTATTAGATATCTGGTGTCTGGTATTAGGAATCTGTTGTCTGGTATTAGTTATCTGGTATCTGGTATTAGGAATCTGGTGTCTGGTATTAGGAATCTGGTATCTGGTATTAGGAATCTGGTGTCTGGTATTAGGAATCTGGTGTCTGGTATTAGAAATCTGGTGTCTGGTATTAGTTATTTGGTGTCTAGTATTAGTTTCTGGTGTCTGGTATTAGTTATCTGGTGTCTGGTATTAGTTATCTGGTGTCTGGTATTAGTTTCTGGTGTCTGGTATTAGGAATCTGGTGTCTGGTATTAGGAATCTGGTGTCTGGTATTAGTTATCTGGTGTCTGGTATTAGGAATCTGGTGTCTGGTACTAGTTTCTGGTGTCTGGTATTAGTTATCTGGTGTCTGGTATTAGTTTCTGGTGTCTGGTATTAGTTATTTGGTGTCTGGTATTAGTTATATGGTGTCTGGTATTAGTTATCTGGTGTCTGGTATTAGTTATCTGCTGTCTAGTATTAGTTATCTGGTGTCTGGTATTAGATATCTGGTGTCTATTACTAGTTATCTGGTGTCTGATATTAGTTATCTGGTGTCTGGTATTAGTTTCTGGTGTCTAATATTAGATATCTGGTGTCTGGTATTAGTTATCTGGTGTCTGGTATTAGTTTGTGGTGTCTGGTATTAGTTTCTGGTGTCTGGTATTAGGTTCTGGTGTCTGGTATTAGTTATCTGGTGTCTGGTATTAGTTATCTGTTGTCTGGTATTAGTTTCTGGTGTCTGGTATTATGAATCTGGTGTCTGGTATTAGTTATCTGGTGTCTGGTATTAGTTATCTGGTGTCTGGTATTAGTTATCTGGTGTCTGGTATTAGTTATCTGGTGTCTGGTTCTAGATATCTGGTGTCTGGTATTAGTTTCTGGTGTCTGGTATTAGGAATCTGGTGTCTGGTATTAGGAATCTGGTGTCTGGTATTAGATATCTGGTGTCTGGTATTAGGAATCTGTTGTCTGGTATTAGTTATCTGGTATCTGGTATTAGGAATCTGGTGTCTGGTATTAGGAATCTGGTATCTGGTATTAGGAATCTGGTGTCTGGTATTAGGAATCTGGTGTCTGGTATTAGAAATCTGGTGTCTGGTATTAGTTATTTGGTGTCTAGTATTAGTTTCTGGTGTCTGGTATTAGTTATCTGGTGTCTGGTATTAGTTATCTGGTGTCTGGTATTAGTTTCTGGTGTCTGGTATTAGGAATCTGGTGTCTGGTATTAGGAATCTGGTGTCTGGTATTAGTTATCTGGTGTCTGGTATTAGGAATCTGGTGTCTGGTACTAGTTTCTGGTGTCTGGTATTAGTTATCTGGTGTCTGGTATTAGTTTCTGGTGTCTGGTATTAGTTATTTGGTGTCTGGTATTAGTTATATGGTGTCTGGTATTAGTTATCTGGTGTCTGGTATTAGTTATCTGCTGTCTAGTATTAGTTATCTGGTGTCTGGTATTAGATATCTGGTGTCTATTACTAGTTATCTGGTGTCTGATATTAGTTATCTGGTGTCTGGTATTAGTTTCTGGTGTCTGAATCTAGATATCTGGTGTCTGTTATTAGTTATCTGGTGTCTGGTATTAGTTTCTGGTGTCTGGTATTAGTTTCTGGTGTCTGGTATTAGTTATCTGGTGTCTGGTATTAGTTATCTGCTGTCTGGTATTAGTTTCTGGTGTCTGGTATTAGTTATCTGGTGTCTGGTATTAGTTATATGGTGTCTGGTATTAGTTATCTGCTGTATGGTATTAGTTATCTGCTGTCTGGTATTAGTTATCTGGTGTCTGGTATTAGTTATCTGGTGTCTGGTATTAGTTATCTGGTGTCTGGTATTAGTTATCTGGTGTCTAGTATTAGTTATCTGGTGTCTGGTATTAGTTATCTGGTGTCTGGTATTAGTTATCTGGTGTCTGGTATTAAATATCTGCTGTCTGGTATTAGTTATCTGCTGTCTGGTATTAGTTATCTGGTGTCTGGTATTAGTTATCTGGTATCTGGTATTAGTTATCTGGTATCTGGTGTTAGTTTCTGGTGTCTGGTATTAGTTATCTGGTGTCTGGTATTAGATATCTGGTGTCTGGTATTAGATATCTGGTGTCTAATATTAGTTATCTGGTGTCTGGTATTAGTCATCTGGTGTCTGGTATTAGTTATTTGGTGTCTGGTATTAGTTTTTAGTGTCTGGTATTAGATATCTGGTGTCTGGTATTAGTTATCTGGTGTCTGGTATTAGTTTCTGTTGTCTGGTATTAGTTTCTGGTGTCTGGTATTAGGAATCTGGTGTCTGGTATTAGATATCTGGTGTCTGGTATTAGTTATCTGGTGTCTGGTATTATTTTCTGGTGTCTGGAGTTAGTTTCTGGTGTCTGGTATTAAATATCTGGTGTCTGGTATTAGGAATCTGGTGTCTGGTATTAGTTATCTGGTGTCTGGTATTAGATATCTGGTGTCTGGTATTAGGAATCTGGTGTCTGGTATTAGTTATCTGGTGTCTGGTATTAGTTATCTGCTGTCTGGTATTAGTTTCTGGTGTCTGAATCTAGATATCTGGTGTCTGGTATTAGTTATCTGGTGTCTGGTATTAGTTTCTGGTGTCTGGTATTAGTTATCTGGTGTCTGGTATTAGTTATCTGCTGTCTGGTATTAGTTATCTGCTGTCTGGTATTAGTTATCTGGTGTCTGGTATTAGTTATCTGGTGTCTGGTATTAGTTATCTGGTATCTGGTGTTAGTTTCTGGTGTCTGGTATTAGGAATCTGGTGTCTGGTATTAGTTTCTGGTGTCTGGTATTAGTTATCTGGTGTCTGGTATTAGTTATCTGCTGTCTGGTATTAGTTTCTGGTGTCTGGTATTAGTTATCTGGTGTCTGGTATTAGTTATATGGTGTCTGGTATTAGTTATCTGGTGTCTGGTATTAGTTATCTGCTGTCTAGTATTAGTTATCTGGTGTCTGGTATTAGATATCTGATGTCTATTACTAGTTATCTGGTGTCTGGTATTAGTTATCTGGTGTCTGGTATTAGTTTCTGGTGTCTGGTATTAGTTATCTGGTGTCTGGTATTAGTTATATGGTGTCTGGTATTAGTTATCTGGTATCTGGTATTAGTTATCTGCTGTCTAGTATTAGTTATCTGGTGTCTGGTATTAGATATCTGGTGTATATTACTAGTTATCTGGTGTCTGGTATTAGTTATCTGGTGTCTGGTATTAGTTTCTGGTGTCTAATATTAGATATCTGGTGTCTGGTATTAGTTATCTGGTGTCTGGTATTAGTTTCTGGTGTCTGGTATTAGTTTCTGGTGTCTGGTATTAGTTTCTGGTGTCTAATATTAGATATCTGGTGTCTGGTATTAGTTATCTGGTGTCTGGTATTAGTTTCTGGTGTCTGGTATTAGTTATCTGCTGTGTGGTATTAGTTATGTGGTGTCTGGTATTAGTTATCTGGTGTCTGGTATTAGTTATCTGGTATCTGGTGTTAGTTTCTGGTGTCTGGTATTAGGAATCTGGTGTCTGGTACTAGTTTCTGGTGTCTGGTATTAGTTATCTGGTGTCTGGTATTAGGAATCTGGTGTCTGGTATTAGTTTCTGGTGTCTGGTATTAGTTATCTGGTGTCTGGTATTAGTTATCTGGTGTCTGGTATTAGTTTCTGGTGTCTGAATCTAGATATCTGGTGTCTGTTATTAGTTATCTGGTGTCTGGTATTAGTTTCTGGTGTCTGGTATTAGTTATCTGGTGTCTGGTATTAGTTATCTGGTGTCTGGTATTAGATATCTGGTGTCTGGTATTAGTTCCTGGTGTCTGGTATTAGTTATCTGGTGTCTGGTATTAGTCATCTGGTGTCTAGTATTAGTTATCTGGTGTCTGGTATTAGATATCTGGTGTCTGGTATTAGGAATCTGGTGTCTGGTATTAGTTATCTGGTGTCTAATATTAGTTATCTGGTGTCTGGTATTAGTTATCTGCTGTCTGGTATTAGTTATCTGGTGTCTGGTATTAGTTATCTGGTGTCTGGTATTAGTTATCTGGTATCTGGTGTTAGTTTCTGGTGTCTGGTATTAGTTTCTGGTGTCTGGTATTAGTTATCTGGTGTCTGGTATTAGTTATCTGCTGTCTGGTATTAGTTATCTGGGTTCTGGTATTAGATATCTGGTGTCTGGTATTAGTTATCTGGTGTCTGGTATTAGTTTCTGGTGTCTGAATCTAGATATCTGGTGTCTGGTATTAGTTATCTGGTGTCTGGTATTAGTTTCTGGTGTCTGGTATTAGTTATCTGGTGTCTTATATTAGTTATCTGGTGTCTGGTATAAGTTATCTGGGTTCTGGTATTAGATATCTGGTGTCTGGTATTAGTTATCTGGTGTCTGGTATTAGTTTCTGGTGTCTGAATCTAGATATCTGGTGTCTGGTATTAGTTATCTGGTGTCTGGTATTAGTTTCTGGTGTCTGGTATTAGTTATCTGGTGTCTGGTATTAGTTATCTGCTGTCTGGTATTAGTTATCTGGGTTCTGGTATTAGATATCTGGTGTCTGGTATTAGTTATCTGGTGTCTGGTATTAGTTTCTGGTGTCTGAATCTAGATATCTGGTGTCTGGTATTAGTTATCTGGTGTCTGGTATTAGTTTCTGGTGTCTGGTATTAGTTATCTGCTGTCTGGTATTAGTTATCTGGTGTCTGGTATTAGTTATCTGGTGTCTGGTATTAGTTATCTGGTATCTGGTGTTAGTTTCTGGTGTCTGGTATTAGGAATCTGGTGTCTGGTACTAGTTTCTGGTGTCTGGTATTAGTTATCTGGTGTCTGGTATTAGGAATCTGGTGTCTGGTATTAGTTTCTGGTGTCTGGTATTAGTTATCTGGTGTCTGGTATTAGTTATCTGGTGTCTGGTATTAGTTTCTGGTGTCTGAATCTAGATATCTGGTGTCTGGTATTAGTTATCTGGTGTCTGGTATTAGTTTCTGGTGTCTGGTATTAGTTATCTGGTGTCTGGTATTAGTTATCTGGTGTCTGGTATTAGATATCTGGTGTCTGGTATTAGTTCCTGGTGTCTGGTATTAGTTATCTGGTGTCTGGTATTAGTCATCTGGTGTCTAGTATTAGTTATCTGGTGTCTGGTATTAGATATCTGGTGTCTGGTATTAGGAATCTGGTGTCTGGTATTAGTTATCTGGTGTCTAATATTAGTTATCTGGTGTCTGGTATTAGTTATCTGCTGTCTGGTATTAGTTATCTGGTGTCTGGTATTAGTTATCTGGTGTCTGGTATTAGTTATCTGGTATCTGGTGTTAGTTTCTGGTGTCTGGTATTAGGAATCTGGTGTCTGGTATTAGTTTCTGGTGTCTGGTATTAGTTATCTGGTGTCTGGTATTAGTTATCTGCTGTCTGGTATTAGTTATCTGGGTTCTGGTATTAGATATCTGGTGTCTGGTATTAGTTATCTGGTGTCTGGTATTAGTTTCTGGTGTCTGAATCTAGATATCTGGTGTCTGGTATTAGTTTCTGGTGTCTGGTATTAGTCATCTGGTGTCTGGTATTAGTTATCTGGTGTCTGGTATTAGATATCTGGTGTCTGGTATTAGATATCTGGTGTCTGGTATTAGTTTCTGGTGTCTGGTATTAGATATCTGGTGTCTGGTATTAGTTATCTGGTGTCTGGTACTAGTTTCTGGTGTCTGGTATTAGTTATCTGGTGACTGGTATTAGATATCTGGTGTCTGGTATTAGTTATCTGGTGTCTGGTATTAGTTATCTGGTGTCTGGTATTAGATATCTGGTGTCTGGTATTAGATATCTGGTGTCTGGTATTAGTTATCTGGTGTCTGGTACTAGTTTCTGGTGTCTGGTATTAGTTATCTGGTGACTGGTATTAGATATCTGGTGTCTGGTATTAGTTATCTGGTGTCTGGTATTAGTTATCTGGTGTCTGGTATTAGTTATCTGGTGTCTGGTATTAGATATCTGGTGTCTGGTATTAGTTCCTGGTGTCTGGTATTAGTTATCTGGTGTCTGGTATTAGTCATCTGGTGTCTAGTATTTGTTATCTGGTGTCTGGTATTAGATATCTGGTGTCTGGTATTAGGAATCTGGTGTCTGGTATTAGTTATCTGGTGTCTAATATTAGTTATCTGGTGTCTGGTATTAGTTATCTGCTATCTGGTATTAGTTATCTGGTGTCTGGTATTAGTTATCTGGTGTCTGGTATTAGTTATCTGGTATCTGGTGTTAGTTTCTGGTGTCTGGTATTAGGAATCTGGTGTCTGGTATTAGTTTCTGGTGTCTGGTATTAGTCATCTGGTGTCTGGTATTAGTTATCTGGTATCTGGTGTTAGTTTCTGGTGTCTGGTATTAGGAATCTGGTGTCTGGTATTAGTTTCTGGTGTCTGGTTTTAGTTATCTGGTGTCTGGTATTAGTTATCTGCTGTCTAGTATTAGTTATCTGGGTTCTGGTATTAGTTTCTGGTGTCTGGTATTAGTTATCTGGTGTCTGGTATTAGTTATCTGGTGTCTGGTATTAGTTATCTGGTGTCTGGTATTAGTTTCTGGTGTCTGGTATTAGTTATCTGGTGTCTGGTATTAGTCATCTGGTGTCTGGTATTAGTTATTTGATGTCTGGTATTAGATATCTGGTGTCTGGTATTAGATATCTGGTGTCTGGTATTAGTTTCTGGTGTCTGGTATTAGATATCTGGTGTCTGGTATTAGTTATCTGGTGTCTGGTACTAGTTTCTGGTGTCTGGTATTAGTTATCTGGTGACTGGTATTAGATATCTGGTGTCTCGTATTAGTTATCTGGTGTCTGGTATTAGTTATCTGGTGTCTGGTATTAGTTATCTGGTGTCTGGTTCTAGATATCTGGTGTCTGGTATTAGTTATCTGGTGTCTGGTATTAGTTTCTGGTGTCTGGTATTAGTTTCTGGTGTCTGGTATTAGATATCTGGTGTCTGGTATTAGGAATCTGGTGTCTGGTATTAGTTATCTGGTATCTGGTATTAGGAATCTGGTGTCTGGTATTAGGAATCTGGTGTCTGGTATTAGAAATCTGGTGTCTGGTATTAGTTTCTGGTGTCTGGTATTAGATATCTGGTGTCTGGTATTAGTTATCTGGTGTCCGGTATTAGTTATCTGGTGTCTGGTATTAGATATCTGGTGTCTGGCATTAGTTTCTGCTGTCTGGTATTAGTTATCTGGTGTCTGGTATTAGTTATCTGCTGTCTGGTATTAGTTATCTGGTGTCTGGTATTAGATATCTGGTGTCTGGTATTAGCTATCTGGTGTCTGGTATTAGTTATCTGGTGTCTGGTATTAGTTATCTGTTGTCTGGTATTAGTTTCTGGTGTCTGGTATTAGTTTCTGGTGTCTGGTATTAGTTATCTGGTGTGTGGTATTAGAAATCTGGTGTCTGGTATTAGTTTCTGGTGTCTGGTATTAGTTATCTGGTGTCTGGTATTAGGAATCTGGTGTCTGGTACTAGTTTCTGGTGTCTGGTATTAGTTATCTGGTGTCTGGTATTAAATTCTGGTGTCTGGTATTAGTTATCTGGTGTCTGGTATTAGTTTCTGGTGTCTGGTATTAGTTATCTGGTGTCTATTATTAGTCATCTGGTGTCTGGTATTAGTTATCTGGTGTCTGGTATTAGATATCTGGTGTCTGGTATTAGGAATCTGGTGTCTGGTACTAGTTTCTGGTGTCTGGTATTAGTTTCTGGTGTCTGGTACTAGTTTCTGGTGTCTGGTATTAGTTTCTGGTGTCTGGTATTAGTTATCTGCTGTCTGGTATTAGTTATCTGTTGTCTGGTATTAGTTTCTGGTGACTAGTATTAGTTATCTGGTGTCTGGTATTAGTTATCTGGTGTCTGGTATTAGTTATCTGGTGACTGGTATTAGATATCTGGTGTCTGGTATTAGTTATCTGGTGTCTGGTATTAGTTATCTGGTGTCTGGTATTAGATATCTGGTGTCTGGTATTAGTTTCTGGTGTCTGGTATTAGTTATCTGGTGTCTGGTATTAGTCATCTGGTGTCTGGTATTAGTTATCTGGTGTCAGGTATTAGATATCTGGTGTCTGGTATTAGGAATCTGGTGTCTGGTATTATTTATCTGGTGTCTGGTATTAGTTTCTGGTGTCTGGTATTAGTTATCTGGTGTCTGGTATTAGTTATCTGCTGTCTGGTATTAGTTATCTGGGTTCTGGTATTAGATATCTGGTGTCTGGTATTAGTTATCTGGTGTCTGGTATTAGTTTCTGGTGTCTGGTTCTAGATATCTGGTGTCTGATATTAGTTATCTGGTGTCTGGTATTAGTTTCTGGTGTCTGGTATTAGTTATCTGGTGTCTGGTATTAGTTATCTGCTGTCTGGTATTAGTTATCTGGTGTCTGGTATTAGATATCTGGTGTCTGGTATTAGTTATCTGGTGTCTGGTATTAGTTATCTGGTGTCTGGTATTAGTTTCTGGTGTCTGGTATTAGGAATCTGGTGTCTGGTATTAGTTATCTGGTGTCTGGTATTAGTTATCTGCTGTCTGGTATTAGTTATCTGGTGTCTGGTATTAGAAATCTGGTGTCTGGTATTAGTTATTTGGTGTCTTGTATTAGTTTCTGGTGTCTGGTATTAGTTATCTGGTGTCTGGTATTAGGAATCTGGTGTCTGGTACTAGTTTCTGGTGTCTGGTATTAGTTATCTGGTGTCTGGTATTAGTTTCTGGTGTCTGGTATTAGTTATCTGGTGTCTGGTATTAGTTATCTGGTGTCTGGTATTAGTTTCTGGTGTCTGGTATTAGTTATCTGGTGTCTGGTATTAGTCATCTGGTGTCTGGTATTAGTTATCTGGTGTCTGGTATTAGGAATCTGGTGTCTGGTACTAGTTTCTGGTGTCTGGTATTAGTTATCTGGTGTCTGGTATTAGTTTCTGGTGTCTGGTATTAGTTATCTGGTGTCTGGTATTAGTTTCTGGTGTCTGGTATTAGTTATCTGGTGTCTGGTATTAGTTATCTAGTGACTGGTATTAGTTTTTGGTGTCTGGTATTAGTTATCTGGTGTCTAATATTAGTTATCTGGTGTCTGGTATTAGTTATCTGGTGTCTGGTATTAGTTATCTGGTGTCTGGTATTAGTTTCTGGTGTCTGGTATTAGTTATCTGGTATCTGGTATTAGGAATCTGGTGTCTGGTATTAGTTATCTGGAGTCTGGTATTAGTTATCTGGTGTCTGGTATTAGTTATCTGGGTTCTGGTATTAGGAATCTGGTGTCTGGTATTAGTTATCTGGTGTCTGGTATTAGTTTCTGGTGACTAGTATTAGTTATCTGGTGTCTGGTATTAGTTTTTGGTGTCTGGTATTAGATATCTGGTGTCTGGTATTAGATATCTGGTGTCTGGTATTAGTTATCTGGTGTCTGGTATTAGTTATCTGGTGTCTAATATTAGTTATTATCTGGTGTCTGGTATTAGTTATCTGGTGTCTGGTATTAGTTATCTGCTGTCTAATATTAGTTATCTGGTGTCTGGTATTAGATATCTGGTGTCTGGTATTAGTTATCTGGTGTCTGGTATTAGTTATCTGGTGTCTGGTATTAGTTTCTGGTGTCTGGTATTAGTTATCTGGTGTCTGGTATTAGTCATCTGGTGTCTGGTATTAGTTATCTGGTGTCTATTATTAGATATCTGGTGTCTGGTATTAGGAATCTGGTGTCTGGTACTAGTTTCTGGTGTCTGGTATTAGTTTTTGGTGTCTGGTATTAGTTATCTGGTGTCTGGTATTAGTTTCTGGTGACTGGTATTAGTTATCTGGTGTCTGGTATTAGTTATCTGGTGTCTGGTATTAGTTATCTGGTGACTGGTATTAGATATCTGGTGTCTGGTATTAGTTATCTGTTGTCTGGTATTAGTTATCTGGTGTCTGGTATTAGTTTCTGGTGACTGGTATTAGTTATCTGGTGTCTGGTATTAGATATCTGGTGTCTGGTATTAGATATCTGGTGTCTGGTATTAGTTATCTGGTGTCTGGTATTAGTTTCTGGTGTCTGGTATTAGTTATCTGGTGTCTGGTATTAGTTATCTGGTGTCTGGTATTAGTTTCTGGTGTCTGGTATTAGGAATCTGGTGTCTGGTATTAGAAATCTGGTGTCTGGTATTAGTTATTTGGTGTCTAGTATTAGTTTCTGGTGTCTGGTATTAGTTATCTGGTGTCTGGTATTAGGAATCTGGTGTCTGGTACTAGTTTCTGGTGTCTGGTATTAGTTATCTGGTGTCTGGTATTAGTTTCTGGTGTCTGGTATTAGTTTCTGGTGTCTGGTATTAGTTATCTGGTGTCTGGTATTAGGAATCTGGTGTCTGGTATTAGTTTCTGGTGTCTGGTATTAGTTATCTGGTGTCTGGTATTAGTTTCTGGTGACTAGTATTAGTTATCTGGTGTCTGGTATTTGATATCTGGTGTCTGGTATTAGTTATCTGGTGTCTGGTATTAGTTATCTGGTGTCTGGTATTAGTTTCTGGTGTCTGGTATTAGATATCTGGTGTCTGGTATTAGTTATCTGGTGTCTGGTATTAGTTATCTGGTGTCTGGTACTAGTTTCTGGTGTCTGGTATTAGTAATCTGGTGACTGGTATTAGATATCTGGTGTCTGGTATTAGTTATCTGGTGTCTGGTATTAGTTATCTGGTGACTGGTATTAGATATCTGGTGTCTGGTATTAGTTATCTGTTGTCTGGTATTAGTTATCTGGTGTCTGGTATTAGTTTCTGGTGACTGGTATTAGTTATCTGGTGTCTGGTATTAGTTATCTGGTGTCTAATATTAGTTATCTGGTGACTGGTATTAGAAATCTGGTGTCTGGTATTAGTTATTTGGTGTCTGGTATTAGTTTCTGGTGTCTGGTATTAGTTATCTGGTGTCTGGTATTAGTCATCTGGTGTCTGGTATTAGTTTTTGGTGTCTGGTATTAGTTATCTGGTGTCTGGTATTAGTTATCTGCTGTCTGGTGTTAGTTATCTGGTGTCTGGTATTAGTTATCTGCTGTCTGGTATTAGTTATCTGGTGTCTGGTATTAGATATCTGGTGTCTGGTATTAGTTATCTGGTGTCTAATATTAGTTATCTGGTGTCTGGTATTAGTTTCTGGTGTCTGGTATTAGGAATCTGGTGTCTGGTATTAGGAATCTGGTGTCTGGTATTAGTTATTTGGTGTCTTGTATTAGTTTCTGGTGTCTGGTATTAGTTATCTGCTGTCTGGTATTAGTTATCTGGTGTCTGGTATTAGGAATCTGGTGTCTGGTATTAGTTTCTGGTGTCTGGTATTAGTTATCTGGTGTCTGGTATTAGTTATCTGGTGTCTGGTATTAGTTTCTGGTGTCTGGTATTAGGAATCTGGTGTCTGGTATTAGTTATCTGGTGTCTGGTATTAGTTTCTGGTGTCTGGTATTAGGAATCTGGTGTCTGGTATTAGTTATCTGGTGTCTGGTATTAGATATCTGCTGTCTGGTATTAGATATCTGGTGTCTGGTATTAGTTATCTGGTGTCTGGTATTAGTTATCTGGTGTCTGGTATTAGTTATCTGGTGTCTGGTATTAGGAATCTGGTGTCTGGTACTAGTTTCTGGTGTCTGGTACTAGTTATCTGGTGTCTGGTATTAGTTTCTGGTGTCTGGTATTAGTAATCTGGTGTCTGGTATTAGTTATCTGGTGTCTGGTATTAGTTATTTGGTGTCTTGTATTAGTTTCTGGTGTCTGGTATTAGTTATCTGTTGTCTGGTAATAGGAATCTGGTGTCTGGTACTAGTTTCTGGTGTCTGGTATTAGTTATCTGGTGTCTGGTATTAGTTTCTGGTGTCTGGTATTAGTTATCTGGTGTCTGGTATTAGTTATCTGGTGTCTGGTATTAGATATCTGGTGTCTGGTATTAGGAATCTGGTGTCTGGTATTATTTATCTGGTGTCTGGTATTAGTTTCTGGTGCCTGGTATTAGTTATCTGGTGTCTGGTATTAGTTATCTGCTGTCTGGTATTAGTTATCTGGGTTCTGGTATTAGATATCTGGTGTCTGGTATTAGTTATCTGGTGTCTGGTATTAGTTTCTGGTGTCTGGTTCTAGATATCTGGTGTCTGATATTAGTTATCTGGTGTCTGGTATTAGTTTCTGGTGTCTGGTATTAGTTATCTGGTGTCTGGTATTAGTTATCTGCTGTCTGGTATTAGTTATCTGGTGTCTGGTATTAGATATCTGGTGTCTGGTATTAGTTATCTGGTGTCTGGTATTAGTTATCTGGTGTCTGGTATTAGTTTCTGGTGTCTGGTATTAGGAATCTGGTGTCTGGTATTAGTTATCTGGTGTCTGGTATTAGTTATCTGCTGTCTGGTATTAGTTATCTGGTGTCTGGTATTAGAAATCTGGTGTCTGGTATTAGTTATTTGGTGTCTTGTATTAGTTTCTGGTGTCTGGTATTAGTTATCTGGTGTCTGGTATTAGGAATCTGGTATCTGGTACTAGTTTCTGGTGTCTGGTATTAGTTATCTGGTGTCTGGTATTAGTTTCTGGTGTCTGGTATTAGTTATCTGGTGTCTGGTATTAGTTATCTGGTGTCTGGTATTAGTTTCTGGTGTCTGGTATTAGTTATCTGGTGTCTGGTATTAGTCATCTGGTATCTGGTATTAGTTATCTGGTGTCTGGTATTAGGAATCTGGTGTCTGGTACTAGTTTCTGGTGTCTGGTATTAGTTATCTGGTGTCTGGTATTAGTTTCTGGTGTCTGGTATTAGTTATCTGGTGTCTGGTATTAGTTTCTGGTGTCTGGTATTAGTTATCTGGTGTCTGGTATTAGTTATCTAGTGACTGGTATTAGTTTTTGGTGTCTGGTATTAGTTATCTGGTGTCTAATATTAGTTATCTGGTGTCTGGTATTAGTTATCTGGTGTCTGGTATTAGTTATCTGGTGTCTGGTATTAGTTTCTGGTGTCTGGTATTAGTTATCTGGTATCTGGTATTAGGAATCTGGTGTCTGGTATTAGTTATCTGGAGTCTGGTATTAGTTATCTGGTGTCTGGTATTAGTTATCTGGGTTCTGGTATTAGGAATCTGGTGTCTGGTATTAGTTATCTGGTGTCTGGTATTAGTTTCTGGTGACTAGTTTTAGTTATCTGGTGTCTGGTATTAGTTTTTGGTGTCTGGTATTAGATATCTGGTGTCTGGTATTAGATATCTGGTGTCTGGTATTAGTTATCTGGTGTCTGGTATTAGTTATCTGGTGTCTAATACTAGTTATCTGGTGTCTGGTATTACTTATCTGCTGTCTGGTGTTAGTTATCTGGTGTCTGGTATTAGTTATCTGCTGTCTGGTATTAGTTATCTGGTGTCTGGTATTGGATATCTGGTGTCTGGTATTAGTTATCTGGTATCTGGTATTAGTTTCTGGTGTCTGGTGTTAGATATCTGGTGTCTGGTATTAGTTATCTGGTGTCTGGTATTAGTTATCTGGTATCTGGTATTAGGAATCTGGTGTCTGGTATTAGTTATCTGGAGTCTGGTATTAGTTATCTGGTGTCTGGTATTAGTTTCTGGTGACTAGTATTAGTTATCTGGTGTCTGGTATTAGATATCTGGTGTCTGGTATTAGATATCTGTTGTCTGGTATTAGTTATCTGGTGTCTGGTATTAGTTATCTGGTGTCTAATATTAGTTATCTGGTGTCTGGTATTAGTTATCTGCTGTTTGGTGTTAGTTATCTGGTGTCTGGTATTAGTTATCTGCTGTCTGGTATTAGTTATCTGGTGTCTGGTATTAGATATCTGGTGTCTGGTATTAGTTATCTGGTGTCTGGTATTAGTTTCTGGTGTCTGGTGTTAGATATCTGGTGTCTGGTATTAGTTATCTGGTGTCTGGTATTAGTTTCTGGTGTCTGGTGTTAGTTATCTGGTGTCTGGTACTAGGAATCTGGTGTCTGGTATTAGTTATCTGGTGTCTGGTATTAGTTTCTGGTGTCTGGTATTAGTTATCTGGTGTCTGGTATTAGAAATCTGGTGTCTGGTATTAGTTATTTGGTGTCTGGTATTAGTTTCTGGTGTCTGGTATTAGTTATCTGGTGTCTGGTATTAGGAATTTGGTGTCTTGTACTAGTTATCTGGTGTCTGGTATTAGTTATCTGCTGTCTGGTATTAGTTATCTGGGTTCTGGTATTAGATATCTGGTGTCTGGTATTAGTTATCTGCTGTCTGGTATTAGTTATCTGGTGTCTAGTATTAGTTTCTGGTGTCTGGTATTAGTTTCTGGTGTCTGGTATTGATTTCTGGTGTCTGGTATTAGTTATCTGTTGTCTGGTATTAGTTTCTGGTGTCTGGTATTAGTTATCTGGTGTCTGGTATTAGTTATCTGCTGTCTGGTGTTAGTTATCTGGTGTCTGGTATTAGTTATCTGCTGTCTGGTATTAGTTATCTGGTGTCTGGTATTAGATATCTGGTGTCTGTTATTAGTTATCTGGTGTCTGGTATTAGTTTCTGGTGTCTGGTGTTAGATATCTGGTGTCTGGTATTAGTTATCTGGTGTCTGGTATTAGTTTCTGGTGACTAGTATTAGTTATCTGGTGTCTGGTATTAGTTTCTGGTGTCTGGTATTAGTTATCTGGTGTCTGGTATTAGTTTCTGGTGACTAGTATTAGTTATCTGGTGTCTAGTATTAGTTTCTGGTGTCTATTATTAGTTATCTGGTGTCTGGTATTAGAAATCTGGTGTCTATTATTAGTTATTTGGTGTCTAGTATTAGTTTCTGGTGTCTGGTATTAGTTTCTGGTGTCTGGTATTGATTTCTGGTGTCTGGTATTAGTTATCTGTTGTCTGGTATTAGTTTCTGGTGTCTGGTATTAGGAATCTGGTGTCTGGTATTAGAAATCTGGTGTCTGGTATTAGTTATCTGGTGTCTGGTATCAGTTTCTGGTGTCTGGTGTTAGTTATCTGGTGTCTAATATTAGTTATCTGGTGTCTGGTATTAGTTTCTGGTGTCTGGTATTAGGAATCT
Organism: Tachina lurida; assembly: GCA_944452675.1. Classification (NCBI taxonomy): domain Eukaryota; kingdom Metazoa; phylum Arthropoda; class Insecta; order Diptera; family Tachinidae; genus Tachina; species Tachina lurida. Next base: position 1,251,031 of record CALYBX010000001.1, read on the forward strand.
GGTGTCTGGTATTAGGAATCTGGTGTCTGGTATTAGTTATTTAGTGTCTTGTATTAGTTTCTGGTGTCTGGTATTAGTTATCTGCTGTCTGGTATTAGTTATCTGGTGTCTGGTATTAGGAATCTGGTGTCTGGTATTAGTTTCTGGTGTCTGGTATTAGTTATCTGGTGTCTGGTATTAGGAATCTGGTGTCTGGTACTAGTTTCTGGTGTCTGGTATTAGTTATCTGGTGTCTGGTATTAGTTTCTGGTGTCTGGTATTAGTTGTCTGGTGTCTGGTATTATTTATCTGGTGTCTGGTATTAGTTATCTGGTGTCTGGTATTAGTTATCTGCTGTCTGGTATTAGTTATCTGGTGTCTGGTATTAGATATCTGGTGTCTGGTATTAGTTATCTGGTGTCTGGTATTAGTTATCTGGTGTCTGGTATTAGTTTCTGGTGTCTGGTATTAGTTATCTGGTGTCTGGTATTAGTCATCTGGTGTCTGGTATTAGTTATCTGGTGTCTGGTATTAGATATCTGGTGTCTGGTATTAGGAATCTGGTGTCTGGTACTAGTTTCTGGTGTCTGGTATTAGTTTTTGGTGTCTGGTATTAGTTATCTGGTGTCTGGTATTAGTTTCTGGTGACTGGTATTAGTTATCTGGTGTCTGGTATTAGTTATCTGGTGTCTGGTATTAGTTATCTGGTGACTGGTATTAGATATCTGGTGTCTGGTATTAGTTATCTGTTGTCTGGTATTAGTTATCTGGTGTCTGGTATTAGTTTCTGGTGACTGGTATTAGTTATCTGGTGTCTGGTATTAGATATCTGGTGTCTGGTATTAGATATCTGGTGTCTGGTATTAGTTATCTGGTGTCTGGTATTAGTTTCTGGTGTCTGGTATTAGTTATCTGGTGTCTGGTATTAGTTATCTGGTGTCTGGTATTAGTTTCTGGTGTCTGGTATTAGGAATCTGGTGTCTGGTATTAGAAATCTGGTGTCTGGTATTAGTTATATGGTGTCTAGTATTAGTTTCTGGTGTCTGGTATTAGTTATCTGGTGTCTGGTATTAGGAATCTGGTGTCTGGTACTAGTTTCTGGTGTCTGGTATTAGTTATCTGGTGTCTGGTATTAGTTTCTGGTGTCTGGTATTAGTTTCTGGTGTCTGGTATTAGTTATCTGGTGTCTGGTATTAGGAATCTGGTGTCTGGTATTAGTTTCTGGTGTCTGGTATTAGTTATCTGGTGTCTGGTATTAGTTTCTGGTGACTAGTATTAGTTATCTGGTGTCTGGTATTTGATATCTGGTGTCTGGTATTAGTTATCTGGTGTCTGGTATTAGTTATCTGGTGTCTGGTATTAGTTTCTGGTGTCTGGTATTAGATATCTGGTGTCTGGTATTAGTTATCTGGTGTCTGGTATTAGTTATCTGGTGTCTGGTACTAGTTTCTGGTGTCTGGTATTAGTAATCTGGTGACTGGTATTAGATATCTGGTGTCTGGTATTAGTTATCTGGTGTCTGGTATTAGTTATCTGGTGACTGGTATTAGATATCTGGTGTCTGGTATTAGTTATCTGTTGTCTGGTATTAGTTATCTGGTGTCTGGTATTATTTTCTGGTGACTGGTATTAGTTATCTGGTGTCTGGTATTAGTTATCTGGTGTCTAATATTAGTTATCTGGTGACTGGTATTAGAAATCTGGTGTCTGGTATTAGTTATTTGGTGTCTGGTATTAGTTATCTGGTGTCTGGTATTAGTTATCTGGTATCTGGTATTAGGAATCTGGTGTCTGGTATTAGTTATCTGGTGTCTGGTCTTAGAAATCTGGTGTCTGGTATTAGTTATTTGGTGTCTAGTATTAGTTTCTGGTGTCTGGTATTAGTTATCTGGTGTCTAGTATTAGTTATCTGGTGTCTAGTATTAGTTTCTGGTGTCTGGTATTAGTTATCTGGTGTCTGGTATTAGTTATCTGGTATCTGGTATTAGGAATCTGGTGTCTGGTATTAGTTATCTGGAGTCTGGTATTAGTTATCTGATGTCTGGTATTAGTTTCTGGTGTCTGGTATTAGTTATCTGGTGTCTGGTATTAGGAATATGGTGTCTGGTATTAGTTTCTGGTGTCTGGTATTAGAAATCTGGTGTCTGGTATTAGTTATTTGGTGTCTAGTATTAGTTTCTGGTGTCTGGTATTAGTTATCTGGTGTCTGGTATTAGTTATCTGGTATCTGGTATTAGGAAGCTGGTGTCTGGTATTAGTTATCTGGAGTCTGGTATTAGTTATCTGGTGTCTGGTATTAGTTTCTGTTGTCTGGTATTAGTTATCTGGTGTCTGGTATTCGGAATCTGGTGTCTGGTATTAGTTTCTGGTGTCTGGTATTAGTTATCTGGTGTCTGGTATTAGTTTCTGGTGACTAGTATTAGTTATCTGGTGTCTGGTATTAGTTTCTGGTGTCTGGTATTAGTTATCTGGTGTCTGGTATTAGTTTCTGGTGACTAGTATTAGTTATCTGGTGTCTAGTATTAGTTTCTGGTGTCTGGTATTAGTTATCTGGTGTCTGGTATTAGAAATCTGGTGTCTGGTATTAGTTATTTGGTAACTAGTATTAGTTTCTGGTGTCTGGTATTAGTTATCTGGTGTCTGGTATTAGTTATCTGGTATCTGGTATTAGGAATCTGGTGTCTGGTATTAGTTATCTGGAGTCTGGTATTAGTTATCTGGTGTCTGGTATTAGTTTCTGGTGTCTGGTATTAGTTATCTGGTGTCTGGTATTAGGAATCTGGTGTCTGGTATTAGTTTCTGGTGTCTGGTATTAGTTATCTGGTGTCTAATATTAGTTTCTGGTGACTAGTATTAGTTATCTGGTGTCTGGTATTAGGAATCTGGTGTCTGGTATTAGTTATCTGGTGTGCGGTATTAGTTATCTGGTATCTGGTATTAGGAACTGGTGTCTGGTATTAGGAATCTGGTGTCTGGTATTAGTTATCTGGAGTCTGGTATTAGTTATCTGGTGTCTGGTATTAGTTTCTGGTGTCTAATATTAGTTATCTGGTGTCTGGTATTAGGAATCTGGTGTCTGGTATTAGTTTCTGGTGTCTGGTATTAGTTATCTGGTGTCTGGTATTAGTTTCTGGTGACTAGTATTAGGTATCTGGTGTCTGGTATTAGTTATTTGATGTCTGGTATTAGTTATCTGGTGTCTGGTATTAGTTTCTGGTGTCTGGTACTAGTTTCTGGTGTCTGGTATTAGTTATCTGGTGTCTGGTATTAGTTATCTGTTGTCTGGTATTAGTTTCTGGTGTCTGGTATTAGGAATCTGGTGTCTGGTATTAGTTATCTGGTGTCTGGTATTAGTTTCTGGTGTCTGGTATTAGATATCTGGTGTCTGGTATTAGTTATCTGGTGTCTGGTATTAGTTATCTGGTGTCTGGTACTAGTTTCTGGTGTCTGGTATTAGTAATCTGGTGACTGGTATTAGATATCTGGTGTCTGGTATTCGTTATCTGGTGTCTGGTATTAGTTATCTGGTGACTGGTATTAGATATCTGGTGTCTGGTATTAGTTATCTGTTGTCTGGTATTAGTTATCTGGTGACTGGTATTAGTTTCTGGTGACTGGTATTAGTTATCTGGTGTCTGGTATTAGTTATCTGGTGTCTAATATTAGTTATCTGGTGACTGGTATTAGAAATCTGGTGTCTGGTATTAGTTATTTGGTGTCTGGTATTAGTTATCTGGTGTCTGGTATTAGTTATCTGGTATCTGGTATTAGGAATCTGGTGTCTGGTATTAGTTATCTGGTGTCTGGTCTTAGAAATCTGGTGTCTGGTATTAGTTATTTGGTGTCTAGTATTAGTTTCTGGTGTCTGGTATTAGTTATCTGGTGTCTAGTATTAGTTATCTGGTGTCTAGTATTAGTTTCTGGTGTCTGGTATTAGTTATCTGGTGTCTGGTATTAGTTATCTGGTATCTGGTATTAGGAATCTGGTGTCTGGTATTAGTTATCTGGAGTCTAGTATTAGTTATCTGATGTCTGGTATTAGTTTCTGGTGTCTGGTCTTAGAAATCTGGTGTCTGGTATTAGTTATCTGGTGTCTAGTATTAGTTATCTGGTGTCTAGTATTAGTTTCTGGTGTCTGGTATTAGTTATCTGGTGTCTGGTATTAGGAATATGGTGTCTGGTATTAGTTTCTGGTGTCTGGTATTAGAAATCTGGTGTCTGGTATTAGTTATTTGGTGTCTAGTATTAGTTTCTGGTGTCTGGTATTAGTTATCTGGTGTCTGGTATTAGTTATCTGGTATCTGGTATTAGGAAGCTGGTGTCTGGTATTAGTTATCTGGAGTCTGGTATTAGTTATCTGGTGTCTGGTATTAGTTTCTGTTGTCTGGTATTAGTTATCTGGTGTCTGGTATTCGGAATCTGGTGTCTGGTATTAGTTTCTGGTGTCTGGTATTAGTTATCTGGTGTCTGGTATTAGTTTCTGGTGACTAGTATTAGTTATCTGGTGTCTGGTATTAGTTTCTGGTGTCTAGTATTAGTTATCTGGTGTCTGGTATTAGTTTCTGGTGACTAGTATTAGTTATCTGGTGTCTAGTATTAGTTTCTGGTGTCTGGTATTAGTTATCTGGTGTCTGGTATTAGAAATCTGGTGTCTGGTATTAGTTATTTGGTGTCTAGTATTAGTTTCTGGTGTCTGGTATTAGTTATCTGGTGTCTGGTATTAGTTATCTGGTATCTGGTATTAGGAATCTGGTGTCTGGTATTAGTTATCTGGAATCTGGTATTAGTTATCTGGTGTCTGGTATTAGTTTCTGGTGTCTGGTATTAGTTATCTGGTGTCTGGTATTAGGAATCTGGTGTCTGGTATTAGTTTCTGGTGTCTGGTATTAGTTATCTGGTGTCTAATATTAGTTTCTGGTAACTAGTATTAGTTATCTGGTGTCTGGTATTAGGAATCTGGTGTCTGGTATTAGTTATCTGGTGTGCGGTATTAGTTATCTGGTATCTGGTATTAGGAACTGGTGTCTGGTATTAGGAATCTGATGTCTGGTATTAGTTATCTGGAGTCTAGTATTAGTTATCTGGTGTCTGGTATTAGTTTCTGGTGTCTAATATTAGTTATCTGGTGTCTGGTATTAGGAATCTGGTGTCTGGTATTAGTTTCTGGTGTCTGGTATTAGTTATCTGGTGTCTGGTATTAGTTTCTGGTGACTAGTATTAGTTATCTGGTGTCTGGTATTAGTTATTTGATGTCTGGTATTAGTTATCTGGTGTCTGGTATTAGTTTCTGGTGTCTGGTACTAGTTTCTGGTGTCTGGTATTAGTTATCTGGTGTCTGGTATTAGTTATCTGTTGTCTGGTATTAGTTTCTGGTGTCTGGTATTAGGAATCTGGTGTCTGGTATTAGTTATCTGGTGTCTGGTATTAGTTTCTGGTGTCTGGTGTTAGTTATCTGGTGTCTGGTATTAGTTATCTGGTGTCTGGTATTAGTTTCTGGTGTCTGGTATTAGGAATCTGGTGTCTGGTATTAGGAATCTGGTGTCTGGTATTAGTTATTTGGTGTCTTGTATTAGTTTCTGGTGTCTGGTATTAGTTATCTGGTATCTGGTATTAGTTATCTGGTGTCTGGTATTAGGAATCTGGTGTCTGGTATTAGTTTCTGGTGTCTGGTATTAGTTATCTGGTGTCTGGTATTAGGAATCTGGTGTCTGGTACTAGTTTCTGGTGTCTGGTATTAGTTATCTGGTGTCTGGTATTAGTTTCTGGTGTCTGGTATTAGTTATCTAGTGTCTGGTATTAGTTATCTGGTGTCTGGTATTAGTTATCTGGTGTCTGGTATTAGTTATCTGCTGTCTGGTATTAGTTTCTGGTGACTAGTATTAGTTATCTGGTGTCTAGTATTAGTTTCTGGTGTCTGGTATTAGTTATCTGGTGTCTAGTATTAGTTTCTGGTGTCTGGTATTAGTTATCTGGTGTCTGGTATTAGTTATCTGGTGTCTGGTATTAGTTATCTGGTGTCTGATATTAGTTTCTGGTGTCTGGTATTAGTTATCTGGTGTCTGGTATTAGTTTCTAGTGACTAGTATTAGTTATCTGGTGTCTAGTATTAGTTTCTGGTGTCTGGTATTAGTTATCTGGTGTCTTGTATTAGAAATCTGGTGTCTGGTATTAGTTATTTGGTGTCTAGTATTAGTTTCTGGTGTCTGGTATTAGTTATCTGGTGTCTGGTATTAGTTATCTGGTATCTGGTATTAGGAAGCTGGTGTCTGGTATTAGTTATCTGGAGTCTGGTATTAGTTATCTGGTGTCTGGTATTAGTTTCTGGTGTCTGGTATTAGTTATCTGGTGTCTGGTATTAGGAATCTGGTGTCTGGTATTAGTTTCTGGTGTCTGGTATTAGTTATCTGGTGTCTGGTATTAGTTTCTGGTGACTAGTATTAGTTATCTGGTGTCTGGTATTAGTTTCTGGTGTCTGGTATTAGTTATCTGGTGTCTGGTATTAGTTTCTGGTGACTAGTATTAGTTATCTGGTGTCTAGTATTAGTTTCTGGTGTCTGGTATTAGTTATCTGGTGTCTGGTATTAGAAATTTGGTGTCTGGTATTAGTTATTTGGTGTCTAGTATTAGTTATCTGTTGTCTGGTATTAGTTTCTGGTGTCTGGTATTAGGAATCTGGTGTCTGGTATTAGTTATCTGGAGTCTGGTATTAGTTATCTGGTGTCTGGTATTAGTTTCTGGTGTCTGGTATTAGTTATCTGGTGTCTGGTATTAGGAATCTGGTGTCTGGTATTAGTTTCTGGTGTCTGGTATTAGTTATCTGGTGTCTGGTATTAGTTTCTGGTGACTAGTATTAGTTATCTGGTGTCTGGTATTAGGAATCTGGTGTCTGGTATTAGTTATCTGGTGTCTGGTATTAGTTTCTGGTGTGCGGTATTAGTTATCTGGTATCTGGTATTAGGAATCTGGTGTCTGGTATTAGTTATCTGGAGTCTGGTATTAGTTATCTGGTGTCTGGTATTAGTTTCTGGTGTCTGGTATTAGTTATCTGCTGTCTGGTATTAGTAATCTGGTGTCTGGTATTAGTTTCTGGTGTCTGGTACTAGTTATCTGGTGTCTGGTATTAGTTTCTGGTGACTAGTATTAGTTATCTGGTGTCTAGTATTAGTTATTTGGTGTCTGGTATTAGTTATCTGGTGTCTGGTATTAGTTTCTGGTGTCTGGTATTAGTTTCTGGTGTCTGGTATTAGTTATCTGGTGTCTGGTATTAGTTATCTGTTGTCTGGTATTAGTTTCTGGTGTCTGGTATTAGGAATCTGGTGTCTGGTATTAGTTATCTGGTGTCTGGTATTAGTTTCTGGTGTCTGGTGTTAGTTATCTGGTGTCTGGTATTAGTTATCTGGTGTCTGGTATTAGTTTCTGGTGTCTGGTATTAGGAATCTGGTGTCTGGTATTTGGAATCTGGTGTCTGGTATTAGTTATTTGGTGTCTTGTATTAGTTTCTGGTGTCTGGTATTAGTTATCTGGTGTCTGGTATTAGTTATCTGGTGTCTGGTATTAGGAATCTGGTGTCTGGTATTAGTTTCTGGTGTCTGGTATTAGTTATCTGGTGTCTGGTATTAGGAATCTGGTGTCTGGTACTAGTTTCTGGTGTCTGGTATTAGTTATCTGGTGTCTGGTATTAGTTTCTGGTGTCTGGTATTAGTTATCTGGTGTCTGGTATTAGTTATCTGGTGACTCGTATTAGTTATCTGGTGTCTGGTATTAGGAATCTGGTGTCTGGTATTAGTTTCTGGTGTCTGGTATTAGTTATCTGGTGTCTGGTATTAGTTTCTGGTGACTAGTATTAGTTATCTGGTGTCTGGTATTAGGAATCTGGTGTCTGGTATTAGTTATCTGGTGTCTGGTATTAGTTTCTGGTGTGCGGTATTAGTTATCTGGTATCTGGTATTAGGAATCTGGTGTCTGGTATTAGTTATCTGGAGTCTGGTATTAGTTATCTGGTGTCTGGTATTAGTTTCTGGTGTCTGGTATTAGTTATCTGCTGTCTGGTATTAGTAATCTGGTGTCTGGTATTAGTTTCTGGTGTCTGGTACTAGTTATCTGGTGTCTGGTATTAGTTTCTGGTGACTAGTATTAGTTATCTGGTGTCTAGTATTAGTTATTTGGTGTCTGGTATTAGTTATCTGGTGTCTGGTATTAGTTTCTGGTGTCTGGTATTAGTTTCTGGTGTCTGGTATTAGTTATCTGGTGTCTGGTATTAGTTATCTGTTGTCTGGTATTAGTTTCTGGTGTCTGGTATTAGGAATCTGGTGTCTGGTATTAGTTATCTGGTGTCTGGTATTAGTTTCTGGTGTCTGGTGTTAGTTATCTGGTGTCTGGTATTAGTTATCTGGTGTCTGGTATTAGTTTCTGGTGTCAGGTATTAGGAATCTGGTGTCTGGTATTTGGAATCTGGTGTCTGGTATTAGTTATTTGGTGTCTTGTATTAGTTTCTGGTGTCTGGTATTAGTTATCTGGTGTCTGGTATTAGTTATCTGGTGTCTGGTATTAGGAATCTGGTGTCTGGTATTAGTTTCTGGTGTCTGGTATTAGTTATCTGGTGTCTGGTATTAGGAATCTGGTGTCTGGTACTAGTTTCTGGTGTCTGGTATTAGTTATCTGGTGTCTGGTATTAGTTTCTGGTGTCTGGTATTAGTTATCTGGTGTCTGGTATTAGTTATCTGGTGACTAGTATTAGTTATCTGGTGTCTGGTATTAGGAATCTGGTGTCTGGTATTAGTTATCTGGTGTGCGGTATTAGTTATCTGGTATCTGGTATTAGGAACTGGTGTCTGGTATTAGGAATCTGGTGTCTGGTATTAGTTATCTGGAGTCTGGTATTAGTTATCTGGTGTCTGGTATTAGTTTCTGGTGACTAGTATTAGTTATCTGGTGTCTGGTATTAGGAATCTGGTGTCTGGTATTAGTTATCTGGTGTGCGGTATTAGTTATCTGGTATCTGGTATTAGGAACTGGTGTCTGGTATTAGGAATCTGGTGTCTGGTATTAGTTATCTGGAGTCTGGTATTAGTTATCTGGTGTCTGGTATTAGTTTCTGGTGTCTAATATTAGTTATCTGATGTCTGGTATTAGGAATCTGGTGTCTGGTATTAGTTTCTGGTGTCTAGTATTAGTTATCTGGTGTCTGGTATTAGTTTCTGGTGACTAGTATTAGTTATCTGGTGTCTGGTATTAGTTTCTGGTGACTAGTATTAGTTATCTGGTGTCTGGTATTAGGAATCTGGTGTCTGGTATTAGTTATCTGGTGTGCGGTATTAGTTATCTGGTATCTGGTATTAGTTATCTGGTGTCTGGTATTAGTTTCTGGTGTCTGGTACTAGTTTCTGGTGTCTGGTATTAGTTATCTGGTGTCTGGTATTAGTTATCTGTTGTCTGGTATTAGTTTCTGGTGTCTGGTATTAGGAATCTGGTGTCTGGTATTAGTTATCTGGTGTCTGGTATTAGTTATCTGGTGTCTGGTATTAGTTATCTGGTGTCTGGTATTAGGAATCTGGTGTCTGGTATTAGTTTCTGGTGTCTGGTATTAGTTATCTGCTGTCTGGTATTAGTAATCTTGTGTCTGGTATTAGTTTCTGGTGTCTGGTATTAGTTATCTGGTGTCTGGTATTAGTTTCTGGTGACTAGTATTAGTTATCTGGTGTCTAGTATTAGTTATTTGGTGTCTGGTATTAGTTATCTGGTGTCTGGTATTAGTTTTTGGTGTGCGGTATTAGTTATCTGGTATCTGGTATTAGGAATCTGGTGTCTGGTATTAGTTATCTGCTGTCTGGTATTAGTAATCTGGTGTCTGGTATTAGTTTCTGGTGTCTGGTATTAGTTATCTGCTGTCTGGTATTAGTAATCTGGTGTCTGGTATTAGTTTCTGGTGTCTGGTATTAGTTATCTGGTGTCTGGTATTAGTTTCTGGTGACTAGTATTAGTTATCTGGTGTCTAGTATTAGTTATTTGGTGTCTGGTATTAGTTATCTGGTGTCTGGTATTAGTTTCTGGTGTCTGGTATTAGTTTCTGGTGTCTGGTATTAGTTATCTGGTGTCTGGTATTAGTTATCTGTTGTCTGGTATTAGTTTCTGGTGTCTGGTATTAGGAATCTGGTGTCTGGTATTAGTTATCTGGTGTCTGGTATTAGTTTCTGGTGTCTGGTTTTAGTTATCTGGTGTCTGGTATTAGTTATCTGGTGTCTGGTATTAGTTTCTGGTGTCTGGTATTAGGAATCTGGTGTCTGGTATTAGGAATCTGGTGTCTGGTATTAGTTATTTGGTGTCTTGTATTAGTTTCTGGTGTCTGGTATTAGTTATCTGGTGTCTGGTATTAGTTATCTGGTGTCTGGTATTAGGAATCTGGTGTCTGGTATTAGTTTCTGGTGTCTGGTATTAGTTATCTGGTGTCTGGTATTAGGAATCTGGTGTCTGGTACTAGTTTCTGGTGTCTGGTATTAGTTATCTGGTGTCTGGTATTAGTTTCTGGTGTCTGGTATTAGTTATCTGGTGTCTGGTATTAGTTATCTGGTGTCTGGTATTAGTTATCTGCTGTCTGGTATTAGTTATCTGGTGTCTGGTATTAGATATCTGGTGTCTGGTATTAGTTATCTGGTGTCTGGTATTAGTTATCTGGTGTCTGGTATTAGTTATCTGGAGTCTGGTATTAGTTATCTGGTGTCTGGTATTAGTTTCTGGTGTCTGGTATTAGTTATCTGGTGTCTGGTATTAGGAATCTGGTGTCTGGTATTAGTTTCTGGTGTCTGGTATTAGTTATCTGGTGTCTGGTATTAGGAATCTGGTGTCTGGTACTAGTTTCTGGTGTCTGGTATTAGTTATCTGGTGTCTGGTATTAGTTTCTGGTGTCTGGTATTAGTTATCTGGTGTCTGGTATTAGTTATCTGGTGTCTGGTATTAGTTTCTGGTGTCTAATATTAGTTATCTGGTGTCTGGTATTAGGAATCTGGTGTCTGGTATTAGTTTCTGGTGTCTGGTACTAGTTTCTGGTGTCTGGTATTAGTTATCTGGTGTCTGGTATTAGGAATCTGGTGTCTGGTACTAGTTTCTGGTGTCTGGTATTAGTTATCTGGTGTCTGGTATTAGTTATCTGCTGTCTGGTATTAGTTATCTGGAGTCTGGTATTAGTTATCTGGTGTCTGGTATTAGTTTCTGGTGTCTAATATTAGTTATCTGGTGTCTGGTATTAGGAATCTGGTGTCTGGTATTAGTTTCTGGTGTCTGGTACTAGTTTCTGGTGTCTGGTATTAGTTATCTGGTGTCTGGTATTAGTTATCTGGTGTCTGGTATTAGTTTCTGGTGTCTGGTACTAGTTTCTGGTGTCTGGTATTAGTTATCTGGTGTCTGGTATTAGTTATCTGTTGTCTGGTATTAGTTTCTGGTGTCTGGTATTAGGAATCTGGTGTCTGGTATTAGTTATCTGGTGTCTGGTATTAGTTATCTGGAGTCTGGTATTAGTTATCTGGTGTCTGGTATTAGTTTCTGGTGTCTAATATTAGTTATCTGGTGTCTGGTATTAGAAATCTGGTGTCTGGTATTAGTTTCTGGTGTCTGGTACTAGTTTCTGGTGTCTGGTATTAGTTATCTGGTGTCTGGTATTAGTTATCTGGTGTCTGGTATTAGTTTCTGGTGTCTAGTATTAGTTTCTGGTGTCTGGTATTAGTTATCTGGTGTCTGGTATTAGTTATCTGGTGTCTGGTATTAGTTATCTGGTGTCTGGTATTAGTTTCTGGTGTCTGGTATTAGTTATCTGGTGTCTGGTATTAGTTTCTGGTGACTAGTATTAGTTATCTGGTGTCTAGTATTAGTTTCTGTTGTCTGGTATTAGTTATCTGGAGTCTTGTATTAGAAATCTGGTGTCTGGTATTAGTTATTTGGTGTCTAGTATTATTTTCTGGTGTCTGGTATTAGTTATCTGGTGTCTGGTATTAGTTATCTGGTGTCTGGTATTAGTTATCTGGTGTCTGGTATTAGTTATCTGCTGTCTGGTATTAGTTTCTGGTGTCTAATATTAGTTATCTGGTGTCTGGTATTAGGAATCTGGTGTCTGGTATTAGTTTCTGGTGTCTGGTATTAGTTATCTGGTGTCTGGTATTAGTTTCTGGTGACTAGTATTAGTTATCTGGTGTCTGGTATTAGTTATTTGGTGTCTGGTATTAGTTATCTGGTGTCTGGTATTAGTTTCTGGTGTCTGGTACTAGTTTCTGGTGTCTGGTATTAGTTATCTGGTGTCTGGTATTAGTTATCTGTTGTCTGGTATTAGTTTCTGGTGTCTGGTATTAGGAATCTGGTGTCTGGTATTAGTTATCTGGTGTCTGGTATTAGTTTCTGGTGTCTGGTGTTAGTTATCTGGTGTCTGGTATTAGTTATCTGGTGTCTGGTATTAGTTTCTGGTGTCTGGTATTAGGAATCTGGTGTCTGGTATTAGGAATCTGGTGTCTGGTATTAGTTATTTGGTGTCTTGTATTAGTTTCTGGTGTCTGGTATTAGTTATCTGGTATCTGGTATTAGTTATCTGGTGTCTGGTATTAGGAATCTGGTGTCTGGTATTAGTTTCTGGTGTCTGGTATTAGTTATCTGGTGTCTGGTATTAGTTTCTGGTGTCTGGTATTAGTTATCTGGTGTCTGGTATTAGGAATCTGGTGTCTGGTACTAGTTTCTGGTGTCTGGTATTAGTTATCTGGTGTCTGGTATTAGTTTCTGGTGTCTGGTATTAGTTATCTGGTGTCTGGTATTAGTTATCTGGTGTCTGGTATTAGTTATCTGCTGTCTGGTATTAGTTATCTGGTGTCTGGTATTAGATATCTGGTGTCTGGTATTAGTTATCTGGTGTCTGGTATTAGTTATCTGGTGTCTGGTATTAGTTATCTGGAGTCTGGTATTAGTTATCTGGTGTCTGGTATTAGTTTCTGGTGTCTGGTATTAGTTATCTGGTGTCTGGTATTAGGAATCTGGTGTCTGGTATTAGTTTCTGGTGTCTGGTATTAGTTATCTGGTGTCTGGTATTAGGAATCTGGTGTCTGGTACTAGTTTCTGGTGTCTGGTATTAGTTATCTGGTGTCTGGTATTAGTTTCTGGTGTCTGGTATTAGTTATCTGGTGTCTGGTATTAGTTATCTGGTGTCTGGTATTAGTTTCTGGTGTCTAATATTAGTTATCTGGTGTCTGGTATTAGGAATCTGGTGTCTGGTATTAGTTTCTGGTGTCTGGTACTAGTTTCTGGTGTCTGGTATTAGTTATCTGGTGTCTGGTATTAGGAATCTGGTGTCTGGTACTAGTTTCTGGTGTCTGGTATTAGTTATCTGGTGTCTGGTATTAGTTATCTGCTGTCTGGTATTAGTTATCTGGAGTCTGGTATTAGTTATCTGGTGTCTGGTATTAGTTTCTGGTGTCTAATATTAGTTATCTGGTGTCTGGTATTAGGAATCTGGTGTCTGGTATTAGTTTCTGGTGTCTGGTACTAGTTTCTGGTGTCTGGTATTAGTTATCTGGTGTCTGGTATTAGTTATCTGGTGTCTGGTATTAGTTTCTGGTGTCTGGTACTAGTTTCTGGTGTCTGGTATTAGTTATCTGGTGTCTGGTATTAGTTATCTGTTGTCTGGTATTAGTTTCTGGTGTCTGGTATTAGGAATCTGGTGTCTGGTATTAGTTATCTGGTGTCTGGTATTAGTTATCTGGAGTCTGGTATTAGTTATCTGGTGTCTGGTATTAGTTTCTGGTGTCTAATATTAGTTATCTGGTGTCTGGTATTAGAAATCTGGTGTCTGGTATTAGTTTCTGGTGTCTGGTACTAGTTTCTGGTGTCTGGTATTAGTTATCTGGTGTCTGGTATTAGTTATCTGGTGTCTGGTATTAGTTTCTGGTGTCTAGTATTAGTTTCTGGTGTCTGGTATTAGTTATCTGGTGTCTGGTATTAGTTATCTGGTGTCTGGTATTAGTTATCTGGTGTCTGGTATTAGTTTCTGGTGTCTGGTATTAGTTATCTGGTGTCTGGTATTAGTTTCTGGTGACTAGTATTAGTTATCTGGTGTCTAGTATTAGTTTCTGTTGTCTGGTATTAGTTATCTGGAGTCTTGTATTAGAAATCTGGTGTCTGGTATTAGTTATTTGGTGTCTAGTATTATTTTCTGGTGTCTGGTATTAGTTATCTGGTGTCTGGTATTAGTTATCTGGTGTCTGGTATTAGTTATCTGGTGTCTGGTATTAGTTATCTGCTGTCTGGTATTAGTTTCTGGTGTCTAATATTAGTTATCTGGTGTCTGGTATTAGGAATCTGGTGTCTGGTATTAGTTTCTGGTGTCTGGTATTAGTTATCTGGTGTCTGGTATTAGTTTCTGGTGACTAGTATTAGTTATCTGGTGTCTGGTATTAGTTATTTGGTGTCTGGTATTAGTTATCTGGTGTCTGGTATTAGTTTCTGGTGTCTGGTACTAGTTTCTGGTGTCTGGTATTAGTTATCTGGTGTCTGGTATTAGTTATCTGTTGTCTGGTATTAGTTTCTGGTGTCTGGTATTAGGAATCTGGTGTCTGGTATTAGTTATCTGGTGTCTGGTATTAGTTTCTGGTGTCTGGTGTTAGTTATCTGGTGTCTGGTATTAGTTATCTGGTGTCTGGTATTAGTTTCTGGTGTCTGGTATTAGGAATCTGGTGTCTGGTATTAGGAATCTGGTGTCTGGTATTAGTTATTTGGTGTCTTGTATTAGTTTCTGGTGTCTGGTATTAGTTATCTGGTATCTGGTATTAGTTATCTGGTGTCTGGTATTAGGAATCTGGTGTCTGGTATTAGTTTCTGGTGTCTGGTATTAGTTATCTGGTGTCTGGTATTAGGAATCTGGTGTCTGGTACTAGTTTCTGGTGTCTGGTATTAGTTATCTGGTGTCTGGTATTAGTTTCTGGTGTCTGGTATTAGTTATCTGGTGTCTGGTATTAGTTATCTGGTGTCTGGTATTAGTTATCTGGTGTCTGGTATTAGTTATCTGCTGTCTGGTATTAGTTTCTGGTGACTAGTATTAGTTATCTGGTGTCTAGTATTAGTTTCTGGTGTCTGGTATTACTTATCTGGTGTCTAGTATTAGTTTCTGGTGTCTGGTATTAGTTATCTGGTGTCTGGTATTAGTTATCTGGTGTCTGGTATTAGTTATCTGGTGTCTGGTATTAGTTTCTGGTGTCTGGTATTAGTTATCTGGTGTCTGGTATTAGTTTCTGGTGACTAGTATTAGTTATCTGGTGTCTAGTATTAGTTTCTGGTGTCTGGTATTAGTTATCTGGTGTCTTGTATTAGAAATCTGGTGTCTGGTATTAGTTATTTGGTGTCTAGTATTAGTTTCTGGTGTCTGGTATTAGTTATCTGGTGTCTGGTATTAGTTATCTGGTATCTGGT
Organism: Tachina lurida; assembly: GCA_944452675.1. Classification (NCBI taxonomy): domain Eukaryota; kingdom Metazoa; phylum Arthropoda; class Insecta; order Diptera; family Tachinidae; genus Tachina; species Tachina lurida. Next base: position 1,266,442 of record CALYBX010000001.1, read on the forward strand.
ATTAGGAAGCTGGTGTCTGGTATTAGTTATCTGGAGTCTGGTATTAGTTATCTGGTGTCTGGTATTAGTTTCTGGTGTCTGGTATTAGTTATCTGGTGTCTGGTATTAGGAATCTGGAGTCTGGTATTAGTTTCTGGTGTCTGGTATTAGTTATCTGGTGTCTGGTATTAGTTAATGGTGACTAGTATTAGTTATCTGGTGTCTGGTATTAGTTTCTGGTGTCTGGTATTAGTTATCTGGTGTCTGGTATTAGTTTCTGGTGACTAGTATTAGTTATCTGGTGTCTAGTATTAGTTTCTGGTGTCTGGTATTAGTTATCTGGTGTCTGGTATTAGAAATCTGGTGTCTGGTATTAGTTATTTGGTGTCTAGTATTAGTTTCTGGTGTCTGGTATTAGTTATCTGGTGTCTGGTATTAGGAATCTGGTGTCTGGTATTAGTTATCTGGAGTCTGGTATTAGTTATCTGGTGTCTGGTATTAGTTTCTGGTGTCTGGTATTAGTTATCTGGTGTCTGGTATTAGGAATCTGGTGTCTGGTATTAGTTTCTGGTGTCTGGTATTAGTTATCTGGTGTCTGGTATTAGTTTCTGGTGACTAGTATTAGTTATCTGGTGTCTGGTATTAGGAATCTGGTGTCTGGTATTAGTTATCTGGTGTCTGGTATTAGTTTCTGGTGTGCGGTATTAGTTATCTGGTATCTGGTATTAGGAATCTGGTGTCTGGTATTAGTTTTCTGGAGTCTGGTATTAGTTATCTGGTGTCTGGTATTAGTTTCTGGTGTCTGGTATTAGTTATCTGCTGTCTGGTATTAGTAATCTGGTGTCTGGTATTAGTTTCTGGTGTCTGGTACTAGTTATCTGGTGTCTGGTATTAGTTTCTGGTGACTAGTATTAGTTATCTGGTGTCTAGTATTAGTTATTTGGTGTCTGGTATTAGTTATCTGGTGTCTGGTATTAGTTTCTGGTGTCTGGTATTAGTTTCTGGTGTCTGGTATTAGTTATCTGGTGTCTGGTATTAGTTATCTGTTGTCTGGTATTAGTTTCTGGTGTCTGGTATTAGGAATCTGGTGTCTGGTATTAGTTATCTGGTGTCTGGTATTAGTTTCTGGTATCTGGTGTTAGTTATCTGGTGTCTGGTATTAGTTATCTGGTGTCTGGTATTAGTTTCTGGTGTCTGGTATTAGGAATCTGGTGTCTGGTATTAGGAATCTGGTGTCTGGTATTAGTTATTTGGTGTCTTGTATTAGTTTCTGGTGTCTGGTATTAGTTATCTGGTGTCTGGTATTAGTTATCTGGTGTCTGGTATTAGGAATCTGGTGTCTGGTATTAGTTTCTGGTGTCTGGTATTAGTTATCTGGTGTCTGGTATTAGGAATCTGGTGTCTGGTACTAGTTTCTGGTGTCTGGTATTAGTTATCTGGTGTCTGGTATTAGTTTCTGGTGTCTGGTATTAGTTATCTGGTGTCTGGTATTAGTTATCTGGTGTCTGGTATTAGTTATCTTGTGTCTGGTATTAGTTATCTGCTGTCTGGTATTAGTTATCTGGTGTCTGGTATTAGATATCTGGTGTCTGGTATTAGTTATCTGGTGTCTGGTATTAGTTATCTGGTGTCTGGTATTAGTTATCTGGAGTCTGGTATTAGTTATCAGGTGTCTGGTATTAGTTTCTGGTGTCTGGTATTAGTTATCTGGTGTCTGGTATTAGGAATCTGGTGTCTGGTATTAGTTTCTGGTGTCTGGTATTAGTTATCTGGAGTCTGGTATTAGTTATCTGGTGTCTGGTATTAGTTTCTGGTGTCTGGTATTAGTTATCTGGTGTCTGGTATTAGGAATCTGGTGTCTGGTATTAGTTTCTGGTGTCTGGTATTAGTTATCTGGTGTCTGGTATTAGTTTCTGGTGACTAGTATTAGTTATCTGGTGTCTGGTATTAGGAATCTGGTGTCTGGTATTAGTTATCTGGTGTGCGGTATTAGTTATCTGGTATCTGGTATTAGGAATCTGGTGTCTGGTATTAGGAATCTGGTGTCTGGTATTAGTTATCTGGAGTCTGGTATTAGTTATCTGGTGTCTGGTATTAGTTTCTGGTGTCTAATATTAGTTATCTGGTGTCTGGTATTAGGAATCTGGTGTCTGGTATTAGTTTCTGGTGTCTGGTATTAGTTATCTGGTGTCTGGTATTAGTTTCTGGTGACTAGTATTAGTTATCTGGTGTCTGGTATTAGTTATTTGGTGTCTGGTATTAGTTATCTGGTGTCTGGTATTAGTTTTTGGTGCCTGGTATTAGTTTCTGGTGTCTGGTATTAGTTATCTGGTGTCTGGTATTAGTTATCTGTTGTCTGGTATTAGTTTCTGGTGTCTGGTATTAGGAATCTGGTGTCTGGTATTAGTTATCTGGTGTCTGGTATTAGTTTCTGGTGTCTGGTGTTAGTTATCTGGTGTCTGGTATTAGTTATCTGGTGTCTGGTATTAGTTTCTGGTGTCTGGTATTAGGAATCTGGTGTCTGGTATTAGGAATCTGGTGTCTGGTATTAGTTATTTGGTGTCTTGTATTAGTTTCTGGTGTCTGGTATTAGTTATCTGGTGTCTGGTATTAGTTATCTGGTGTCTGGTATTAGGAATCTGGTGTCTGGTATTAGTTTCTGGTGTCTGGTATTAGTTATCTGGTGTCTGGTATTAGGAATCTGGTGTCTGGTACTAGTTTCTGGTGTCTGGTATTAGTTATCTGGTGTCTGGTATTAGTTTCTGGTGTCTGGTATTAGTTATCTGGTGTCTGGTATTAGTTATCTGGTGTCTGGTATTAGTTATCTGGTGTCTGGTATTAGTTATCTGCTGTCTGGTATTAGTTTCTGGTGACTAGTATTAGTTATCTGGTGTCTAGTATTAGTTTCTGGTGTCTGGTATTAGTTATCTGGTGTCTAGTATTAGTTTCTGGTGTCTGGTATTAGTTATCTGGTGTCTGGTATTAGTTATCTGGTGTCTGGTATTAGTTATCTGGTGTCTGGTATTAGTTTCTGGTGTCTGGTATTAGTTATCTGGTGTCTGGTATTAGTTTCTGGTGACTAGTATTAGTTATCTGGTGTCTAGTATTAGTTTATGGTGTCTGGTATTAGTTATCTGGAGTCTTGTATTAGAAATCTGGTGTCTGGTATTAGTTATTTGGTGTCTAGTATTAGTTTCTGGTGTCTGGTATTAGTTATCTGGTGTCTGGTATTAGTTATCTGGTATCTGGTATTAGGAAGCTGGTGTCTGGTATTAGTTATCTGGTGTCTGGTATTAGTTATCTGGTGTCTGGTATTAGTTTCTGGTGTCTGGTATTAGTTATCTGGTGTCTGGTATTAGTTTCTGGTGACTAGTATTAGTTATCTAGTGTCTAGTATTAGTTTCTGGTGTCTGGTATTAGTTATCTGGTGTCTGGTATTAGAAATCTGTTGTCTGGTATTAGTTATTTGGTGTCTAGTATTAGTTTCTGGTGTCTGGTATTAGTTATCTGGTGTCTGGTATTAGTTATCTGGTATCTGGTATTAGGAATCTGGTGTCTGGTATTAGTTATCTGGAGTCTGGTATTAGTTATCTGGTGTCTGGTATTATATTCTGGTGTCTGGTATTAGTTATCTGGTGTCTGGTATTAGGAATCTGGTGTCTGGTATTATATTCTGGTGTCTGGTATTAGTTATCTGGTGTCTGGTATTAGGAATCTGGTGTCTGGTATTAGTTTCTGGTGTCTGGTATTAGTTATCTGGTGTCTGATATTAGTTTCTGGTGACTAGTATTAGTTATCTGGTGTCTGGTATTAGTTATCTGGTGTCTGGTATTAGTTATCTGGTGTCTGGTATTAGTTATCTTGTGTCTGGTATTAGTTATCTGCTGTCTGGTATTAGTTATCTGGTGTCTGGTATTAGATATCTGGTGTCTGGTATTAGTTATCTGGTGTCTGGTATTAGTTATCTGGTGTCTGGTATTAGTTATCTGGAGTCTGGTATTAGTTATCAGGTGTCTGGTATTAGTTTCTGGTGTCTGGTATTAGTTATCTGGTGTCTGGTATTAGGAATCTGGTGTCTGGTATTAGTTTCTGGTGTCTGGTATTAGTTATCTGGAGTCTGGTATTAGTTATCTGGTGTCTGGTATTAGTTTCTGGTGTCTGGTATTAGTTATCTGGTGTCTGGTATTAGGAATCTGGTGTCTGGTATTAGTTTCTGGTGTCTGGTATTAGTTATCTGGTGTCTGGTATTAGTTTCTGGTGACTAGTATTAGTTATCTGGTGTCTGGTATTAGGAATCTGGTGTCTGGTATTAGTTATCTGGTGTGCGGTATTAGTTATCTGGTATCTGGTATTAGGAATCTGGTGTCTGGTATTAGGAATCTGGTGTCTGGTATTAGTTATCTGGAGTCTGGTATTAGTTATCTGGTGTCTGGTATTAGTTTCTGGTGTCTAATATTAGTTATCTGGTGTCTGGTATTAGGAATCTGGTGTCTGGTATTAGTTTCTGGTGTCTGGTATTAGTTATCTGGTGTCTGGTATTAGTTTCTGGTGACTAGTATTAGTTATCTGGTGTCTGGTATTAGTTATTTGGTGTCTGGTATTAGTTATCTGGTGTCTGGTATTAGTTTTTGGTGCCTGGTATTAGTTTCTGGTGTCTGGTATTAGTTATCTGGTGTCTGGTATTAGTTATCTGTTGTCTGGTATTAGTTTCTGGTGTCTGGTATTAGGAATCTGGTGTCTGGTATTAGTTATCTGGTGTCTGGTATTAGTTTCTGGTGTCTGGTGTTAGTTATCTGGTGTCTGGTATTAGTTATCTGGTGTCTGGTATTAGTTTCTGGTGTCTGGTATTAGGAATCTGGTGTCTGGTATTAGGAATCTGGTGTCTGGTATTAGTTATTTGGTGTCTTGTATTAGTTTCTGGTGTCTGGTATTAGTTATCTGGTGTCTGGTATTAGTTATCTGGTGTCTGGTATTAGGAATCTGGTGTCTGGTATTAGTTTCTGGTGTCTGGTATTAGTTATCTGGTGTCTGGTATTAGGAATCTGGTGTCTGGTACTAGTTTCTGGTGTCTGGTATTAGTTATCTGGTGTCTGGTATTAGTTTCTGGTGTCTGGTATTAGTTATCTGGTGTCTGGTATTAGTTATCTGGTGTCTGGTATTAGTTATCTGGTGTCTGGTATTAGTTATCTGCTGTCTGGTATTAGTTTCTGGTGACTAGTATTAGTTATCTGGTGTCTAGTATTAGTTTCTGGTGTCTGGTATTAGTTATCTGGTGTCTAGTATTAGTTTCTGGTGTCTGGTATTAGTTATCTGGTGTCTGGTATTAGTTATCTGGTGTCTGGTATTAGTTATCTGGTGTCTGGTATTAGTTTCTGGTGTCTGGTATTAGTTATCTGGTGTCTGGTATTAGTTTCTGGTGACTAGTATTAGTTATCTGGTGTCTAGTATTAGTTTCTGGTGTCTGGTATTAGTTATCTGGAGTCTTGTATTAGAAATCTGGTGTCTGGTATTAGTTATTTGGTGTCTAGTATTAGTTTCTGGTGTCTGGTATTAGTTATCTGGTGTCTGGTATTAGTTATCTGGTATCTGGTATTAGGAAGCTGGTGTCTGGTATTAGTTATCTGGTGTCTGGTATTAGTTATCTGGTGTCTGGTATTAGTTTCTGGTGTCTGGTATTAGTTATCTGGTGTCTGGTATTAGTTTCTGGTGACTAGTATTAGTTATCTAGTGTCTAGTATTAGTTTCTGGTGTCTGGTATTAGTTATCTGGTGTCTGGTATTAGAAATCTGTTGTCTGGTATTAGTTATTTGGTGTCTAGTATTAGTTTCTGGTGTCTGGTATTAGTTATCTGGTGTCTGGTATTAGTTATCTGGTATCTGGTATTAGGAATCTGGTGTCTGGTATTAGTTATCTGGAGTCTGGTATTAGTTATCTGGTGTCTGGTATTAGGAATCTGGTGTCTGGTACTAGTTTCTGGTGTCTGGTATTAGTTATCTGGTGTCTGGTATTAGTTTCTGGTGTCTGGTATTAGTTATCTGGTGTCTGGTATTAGTTATCTGGAGTCTGGTATTAGTTATCAGGTGTCTGGTATTAGTTTCTGGTGTCTGGTATTAGTTATCTGGTGTCTGGTATTAGGAATCTGGTGTCTGGTATTAGTTTCTGGTGTCTGGTATTAGTTATCTGGAGTCTGGTATTAGTTATCTGGTGTCTGGTATTAGTTTCTGGTGTCTGGTATTAGTTATCTGGTGTCTGGTATTAGGAATCTGGTGTCTGGTATTAGTTTCTGGTGTCTGGTATTAGTTATCTGGTGTCTGGTATTAGTTTCTGGTGACTAGTATTAGTTATCTGGTGTCTGGTATTAGGAATCTGGTGTCTGGTATTAGTTATCTGGTGTGCGGTATTAGTTATCTGGTATCTGGTATTAGGAATCTGGTGTCTGGTATTAGGAATCTGGTGTCTGGTATTAGTTATCTGGAGTCTGGTATTAGTTATCTGGTGTCTGGTATTAGTTTCTGGTGTCTAATATTAGTTATCTGGTGTCTGGTATTAGGAATCTGGTGTCTGGTATTAGTTTCTGGTGTCTGGTATTAGTTATCTGGTGTCTGGTATTAGGAATCTGGTGTCTGGTATTAGTTTCTGGTGTCTGGTATTAGTTATCTGGTGTCTGGTATTAGGAATCTGGTGTCTGGTACTAGTTTCTGGTGTCTGGTATTAGTTATCTGGTGTCTGGTATTAGTTTCTGGTGTCTGGTATTAGTTATCTGGTGTCTGGTATTAGTTATCTGGTGTCTGGTATTAGTTATCTGGTGTCTGGTATTAGTTATCTGCTGTCTGGTATTAGTTTCTGGTGACTAGTATTAGTTATCTGGTGTCTAGTATTAGTTTCTGGTGTCTGGTATTAGTTATCTGGTGTCTGGTATTAGTTATCTGGTGTCTGGTATTAGTTATCTGGTGTCTGGTATTAGTTTCTGGTGTCTGGTATTAGTTATCTGGTGTCTGGTATTAGTTTCTGGTGACTAGTATTAGTTATCTGGTGTCTAGTATTAGTTTATGGTGTCTGGTATTAGTTATCTGGAGTCTTGTATTAGAAATCTGGTGTCTGGTATTAGTTATTTGGTGTCTAGTATTAGTTTCTGGTGTCTGGTATTAGTTATCTGGTGTCTGGTATTAGTTATCTGGTATCTGGTATTAGGAAGCTGGTGTCTGGTATTAGTTATCTGGTGTCTGGTATTAGTTATCTGGTGTCTGGTATTAGTTTCTGGTGTCTGGTATTAGTTATCTGGTGTCTGGTATTAGTTTCTGGTGACTAGTATTAGTTATCTAGTGTCTAGTATTAGTTTCTGGTGTCTGGTATTAGTTATCTGGTGTCTGGTATTAGAAATCTGTTGTCTGGTATTAGTTATTTGGTGTCTAGTATTAGTTTCTGGTGTCTGGTATTAGTTATCTGGTGTCTGGTATTAGTTATCTGGTATCTGGTATTAGGAATCTGGTGTCTGGTATTAGTTATCTGGAGTCTGGTATTAGTTATCTGGTGTCTGGTATTATATTCTGGTGTCTGGTATTAGTTATCTGGTGTCTGGTATTAGGAATCTGGTGTCTGGTATTATATTCTGGTGTCTGGTATTAGTTATCTGGTGTCTGGTATTAGGAATCTGGTGTCTGGTATTAGTTTCTGGTGTCTGGTATTAGTTATCTGGTGTCTGATATTAGTTTCTGGTGACTAGTATTAGTTATCTGGTGTCTGGTATTAGTTATCTGGTGTCTGGTATTAGTTATCTGGTGTCTGGTATTAGTTATCTTGTGTCTGGTATTAGTTATCTGCTGTCTGGTATTAGTTATCTGGTGTCTGGTATTAGATATCTGGTGTCTGGTATTAGTTATCTGGTGTCTGGTATTAGTTATCTGGTGTCTGGTATTAGTTATCTGGAGTCTGGTATTAGTTATCAGGTGTCTGGTATTAGTTTCTGGTGTCTGGTATTAGTTATCTGGTGTCTGGTATTAGGAATCTGGTGTCTGGTATTAGTTTCTGGTGTCTGGTATTAGTTATCTGGAGTCTGGTATTAGTTATCTGGTGTCTGGTATTAGTTTCTGGTGTCTGGTATTAGTTATCTGGTGTCTGGTATTAGGAATCTGGTGTCTGGTATTAGTTTCTGGTGTCTGGTATTAGTTATCTGGTGTCTGGTATTAGTTTCTGGTGACTAGTATTAGTTATCTGGTGTCTGGTATTAGGAATCTGGTGTCTGGTATTAGTTATCTGGTGTGCGGTATTAGTTATCTGGTATCTGGTATTAGGAATCTGGTGTCTGGTATTAGGAATCTGGTGTCTGGTATTAGTTATCTGGAGTCTGGTATTAGTTATCTGGTGTCTGGTATTAGTTTCTGGTGTCTAATATTAGTTATCTGGTGTCTGGTATTAGGAATCTGGTGTCTGGTATTAGTTTCTGGTGTCTGGTATTAGTTATCTGGTGTCTGGTATTAGTTTCTGGTGACTAGTATTAGTTATCTGGTGTCTGGTATTAGTTATTTGGTGTCTGGTATTAGTTATCTGGTGTCTGGTATTAGTTTTTGGTGCCTGGTATTAGTTTCTGGTGTCTGGTATTAGTTATCTGGTGTCTGGTATTAGTTATCTGTTGTCTGGTATTAGTTTCTGGTGTCTGGTATTAGGAATCTGGTGTCTGGTATTAGTTATCTGGTGTCTGGTATTAGTTTCTGGTGTCTGGTGTTAGTTATCTGGTGTCTGGTATTAGTTATCTGGTGTCTGGTATTAGTTTCTGGTGTCTGGTATTAGGAATCTGGTGTCTGGTATTAGGAATCTGGTGTCTGGTATTAGTTATTTGGTGTCTTGTATTAGTTTCTGGTGTCTGGTATTAGTTATCTGGTGTCTGGTATTAGTTATCTGGTGTCTGGTATTAGGAATCTGGTGTCTGGTATTAGTTTCTGGTGTCTGGTATTAGTTATCTGGTGTCTGGTATTAGGAATCTGGTGTCTGGTACTAGTTTCTGGTGTCTGGTATTAGTTATCTGGTGTCTGGTATTAGTTTCTGGTGTCTGGTATTAGTTATCTGGTGTCTGGTATTAGTTATCTGGTGTCTGGTATTAGTTATCTGGTGTCTGGTATTAGTTATCTGCTGTCTGGTATTAGTTTCTGGTGACTAGTATTAGTTATCTGGTGTCTAGTATTAGTTTCTGGTGTCTGGTATTAGTTATCTGGTGTCTAGTATTAGTTTCTGGTGTCTGGTATTAGTTATCTGGTGTCTGGTATTAGTTATCTGGTGTCTGGTATTAGTTATCTGGTGTCTGGTATTAGTTTCTGGTGTCTGGTATTAGTTATCTGGTGTCTGGTATTAGTTTCTGGTGACCAGTATTAGTTATCTGGTGTCTAGTATTAGTTTCTGGTGTCTGGTATTAGTTATCTGGAGTCTTGTATTAGAAATCTGGTGTCTGGTATTAGTTATTTGGTGTCTAGTATTAGTTTCTGGTGTCTGGTATTAGTTATCTGGTGTCTGGTATTAGTTATCTGGTATCTGGTATTAGGAAGCTGGTGTCTGGTATTAGTTATCTGGTGTCTGGTATTAGTTATCTGGTGTCTGGTATTAGTTTCTGGTGTCTGGTATTAGTTATCTGGTGTCTGGTATTAGTTTCTGGTGACTAGTATTAGTTATCTAGTGTCTAGTATTAGTTTCTGGTGTCTGGTATTAGTTATCTGGTGTCTGGTATTAGAAATCTGTTGTCTGGTATTAGTTATTTGGTGTCTAGTATTAGTTTCTGGTGTCTGGTATTAGTTATCTGGTGTCTGGTATTAGTTATCTGGTATCTGGTATTAGGAATCTGGTGTCTGGTATTAGTTATCTGGAGTCTGGTATTAGTTATCTGGTGTCTGGTATTATATTCTGGTGTCTGGTATTAGTTATCTGGTGTCTGGTATTAGGAATCTGGTGTCTGGTATTAGTTTCTGGTGTCTGGTATTAGTTATCTGGTGTCTGATATTAGTTTCTGGTGACTAGTATTAGTTATCTGGTGTCTGGTATTAGGAATCTGGTGTCTGGTATTAGTTATCTGGTGTCTGGTATTAGTTTTTAGTGTGCGGTATTAGTTATCTGGTATCTGGTATTAGGAATCTGGTGTCTGGTATTAGTTATCTGGAGTCTGATATTAGTTATCTGGTGTCTGGTATTAGTTTCTGGTGTCTGGTATTAGTTATCTGCTGTCTGGTATTAGTAATCTGGTGTCTGGTATTAGTTTCTGGTGTCTGGTATTAGTTATCTGGTGTCTGGTATTAGTTTCTGGTGACTAGTATTAGTTATCTGGTGTCTAGTATTAGTTATTTGGTGTCTGGTATTAGTTATCTGGTGTCTGGTATTAGTTATTGGTGTCTGGTATTAGTTTCTGGTGTCTGGTATTAGTTATCTGGTGTCTGGTATTAGTTATCTGTTGTCTGGTATTAGTTTCTGGTGTCTGGTATTAGGAATCTGGTGTCTGGTATTAGTTATCTGGTGTCTGGTATTAGTTTCTGGTGTCTGGTTTTAGTTATCTGGTGTCTGGTATTAGTTATCTGGTGTCTGGTATTAGTTTCTGGTGTCTGGTATTAGGAATCTGGTGTCTGGTATTAGGAATCTGGTGTCTGGTATTAGTTATTTGGTGTCTTGTATTAGTTTCTGGTGTCTGGTATTAGTTATCTGGTGTCTGGTATTAGTTATCTGGTGTCTGGTATTAGGAATCTGGTGTCTGGTATTAGTTTCTGGTGTCTGGTATTAGTTATCTGGTGTCTGGTATTAGGAATCTGGTGTCTGGTACTAGTTTCTGGTGTCTGGTATTAGTTATCTGGTGTCTGGTATTAGTTTCTGGTGTCTGGTATTAGTTATCTGGTGTCTGGTATTAGTTATCTGGTGTCTGGTATTAGTTATCTGCTGTCTGGTATTAGTTATCTGGTGTCTGGTATTAGATATCTGGTGTCTGGTATTAGTTATCTGGTGTCTGGTATTAGTTATCTGGTGTCTGGTATTAGTTATCTGGAGTCTGGTATTAGTTATCTGGTGTCTGGTATTAGTTATCTGGTGTCTGGTATTAGTTATCTGGTGTCTGGTATTAGTTATCTGCTGTCTGGTATTAGTTATCTGGTGTCTGGTATTAGATATCTGGTGTCTGGTATTAGTTATCTGGTGTCTGGTATTAGTTATCTGGTGTCTGGTATTAGTTATCTGGTGTCTGGTATTAGTTTCTGGTGTCTGGTAATAGGAATCTGGTGTCTGGTATTAGGAATCTGGTGTCTGGTATTAGGAATCTGGTGTCTGGTATTAGAAATCTGGTGTCTGGTATTAGGAATCTGGTGTCTGGTATTAGTTATCTGGTATCTGGTATTAGGAATCTGGTGTCTGGTATTAGGAATCTGGTGTCTGGTATTAGAAATCTGGTGTCTGGTATTAGTTATTTGGTGTCTAGTATTAGTTTCTGGTGTCTGGTATTAGTTATCTGGTGTCTGGTATTAGTTATCTGGTATCTGGTATTAGGAATCTGGTGTCTGGTATTAGTTATCTGGAGTCTGGTATTAGTTATCTGGTGTCTGGTATTAGTTTCTGGTGTCTAGTATTAGTTATCTGGTGTCTGGTATTAGGAATCTGGTGTCTAGTATTAGTTTCTGGTGTCTGGTATTAGTTATCTGGTGTCTGGTATTAGTTTCTGGTGACTAGTATTAGTTATCTGGTGTCTGGTATTAGGAATCTGGTGTCTGGTATTAGTTATCTGGTGTCTGGTATTAGTTTCTGGTGTCTGGTATTAGTTATCTGGTATCTGGTATTAGGAATCTGGTGTCTGGTATTAGTTATCTGGAGTCTGGTATTAGTTATCTGGTGTCTGGTATTAGTTTCTGGTGTCTGGTATTAGTTATCTGGTGTCTGGTATTAGGAATCTGGTGTCTGGTATTAGTTTCTGGTGTCTGGTATTAGTTATCTGGTGTCTAGTATTAGTTTCTGGTGACTAGTATTAGTTATCTGGTGTCTGGTATTAGTTATCTGGTGTCTGGTATTAGTTATCTGGTGTCTGGTATTAGTTATCGGGTGTCTGGTATTAGATATCTGGTGTCTGGTATTAGTTTCTGGTGTCTGGTATTAGATATCTGGTGTCTGGTATTAGATATCTGGTGTCTGGTATTAGTTATCTGGTGTCTGGTATTAGTTTTTGGTGTCTGGTTCTAGATATCTGGTGTCTGGTATTAGTTATCTGGTGTCTGGTATTAGTTTCTGGTGTCTGGTATTAGTTATCTGGTGTCTGGTATTAGTTATCTGGTGTCTGGTATTAGTTATCTGGTGTCTGGTATTAGTTTCTGGTGTCTGGTATTAGTTATCTGGTGTCTGGTATTAGTCATCTGGTGTCTGGTATTAGTTATCTGGTGTCTGGTATTAGATATCTGGTGTCTGGTATTAGGAATCTGGTGTCTGGTATTAGTTATCTGGTGTCTAATATTAGTTATCTGGTGTCTGGTATTAGTTATCTGCTGTCTGGTATTAGTTATCTGGTGTCTGGTATTAGTTATCTGCTGTCTATTATTAGTTATCTGGGTTCCGGTATTAGATATCTGGTGTCTGGTATTAGTTATCTGGTGTCTGGTATTAGTTTCTGGTGTCTGGTATTAGAAATCTGGTGTCTGGTATTAGTTATTTGGTGTCTGGTATTAGTTATCTGGTGTCTGGTATTAGTTATCTGGTGTCTGGTATTAGTTATCTGGTGTCTGGTATTAGTTTCTGGTGTCTGGTATTAGTTTCTGGTGTCTGGTATTAGTTTCTGGTGTCTGGTATTAGTTATCTGGTGTCTGGTATTAGTTATCTGTTGTCTGGTATTAGTTTCTGGTGTCTGGTATTAGGAATCTGGTGTCTGGTATTAGAAATCTGGTGTCTGGTATTAGTTATCTGGTGTCTGGTATTAGTTATCTGCTGTCTGGTATTAGGAATCTGGTGTGTGGTATTAGTTATCTGGTGTCTGGTATTAGGAATCTGGTGTCTTGTACTAGTTTCTGGTGTCTGGTATTAGTTATCTGGTGTCTGGTATTAGTTTCTGGTGTCTGGTACTAGTTTTTGGTGTCTGGTATTAGTTTCTGGTGTCTGGTATTAGTTATCTGGTGTCTGGTATTAGTTTCTGGTGACTGGTATTAGTTTCTGGTGTCTGGTATTAGTTTCTGGTGTCTGGTATTAGTTATCTGGTGTCTGGTATTAGTTTCTGGTGTCTGGTATTAGTTATTTGGTGTCTTGTATTAGTTTCTGGTGTCTAAAATTAGTTTCTGGTGTCTGGTATTAGTTATTTGGTGTCTTGTATTAGTTTCTGGTGTCTAAAATTAGTTTCTGGTGTCTGGTGTTAGTTATCTGGTGTCTGGTATTAGTTATCTGGTGTCTGGTATTAGTTTCTGGTGTCTGGTATTAGAAATCTGGTGTCTGGTATTAGTTATTTGGTGTCTGGTATTAGTTTCTGGTGTCTGGTATTAGTTATCTGGTGTCTGGTATTAGTTATCTGTTATCTGGTATTAGGAATCTGGTGTCTGGTATTAGTTATCTGGAGTCTGGTATTAGTTATCTGGTGTCTGGTATTAGTTTCTGGTGTCTGGTATTAGTTTCTGGTGACTAGTATTAGTTATCTGGTGTCTGGTATTAGTTATCTGGTGTCTGGTATTAGTTATCTGGTGTCTGGTATTAGTTTCTGGTGTCTGGTATTAGTTTCTGGTGTCTGGTATTAGTTATCTGGTGTCTGGTATTAGTTATCTGTTGTTTGGTATTAGTTTCTGGTGTCTGGTATTAGGAATCTGGTGTCTGGTATTAGAAATCTGGTGTCTGGTATTAGTTATCTGGTGTCTGGTATTAGTTATCTGCTGTCTGGTATTAGGAATCTGGTGTCTGGTATTAGTTATCTGGTGCCTGGTATTAGGAATCTGGTGTCTTGTACTAGTTTCTGGTGTCTGGTATTAGTTATCTGGTGTCTGGTATTAGTTTCTGGTGTCTGGTATTAGTTATCTGGTGTCTGGTATTAGTTTTTGGTGTCTGGTACTAGTTTCTTGTGTCTGGTATTAGTTTCTGGTGTCTGGTATTAGTTATCTGGTGTCTGGTATTAGTTTCTGGTGACTGGTATTAGTTTCTGGTGTCTGGTATTAGTTTCTGGTGTCTGGTATTAGTTATCTGGTGTCTGGTATTAGTTTCTGGTGTCTGGTATTAGTTATTTGGTGTCTTGTATTAGTTTCTGGTGTCTGGTATTAGTTTCTGGTGTCTATTGTTAGTAATCTGGTGTCTGGTATTAGTTATCTGGTGTCTGGTATTAGTTTCTGGTGTCTGGTATTAGAAATCTGGTGTCTGGTATTAGTTATTTGGTGTCTGGTATTAGTTTCTGGTGTCTGGTATTAGTTATCTGGTGTCTGGTATTAGTTATCTGGTATCTGGTATTAGGATCCTGTTGTCTGGTATTAGTTATCTGGAGTCTGGTATTAGTTATCTGGTGTCTGGTATTAGTTTCTGGTGTCTGGTATTAGTTTCTGGTGACTAGTATTAGTTATCTGGTGTCTGGTATTAGGAATCTGGTGTCTGGTATTAGTTATCTGGTGTCTGGTATTAGTTTCTGGTGTCTGGTATTAGTTATCTGGTATCTGGTATTAGGAATCTGGTGTCTGGTATTAGTTATCTGCTCTCTGGTATTAGTTATCTGGTGTCTGGTATTAGTTATCTGGTGTCTGGTATTAGTTATCTGGTATCTGGTGTTAGTTTCTGGTGTCTGGTATTAGTTATCTGGTGTCTGCTATTAGGAATCTGGTGTCTGGTATTAGTTATCTGGTGTCTGGTATTAGTTTCTGGTGTCTGGTGTTAGTTTCTGGTGTCTGGTATTAGTTATATGGTGTCTGGTATTAGGAATCTGGTGTCTGGTATTAGGAATCTGGTGTCTGGTGTTAGTTATTTGGTGTCTTGTATTAGTTTCTGGTGTCTGGTATTAGTTTCTGGTGTCTGGTATTAGATATCTGGTGTCTGGTATTAGGAATCTGGTGTCTGGTATTAGTTATTTGGTGTCTGGTATTAGTTTCTGGTGACTAGTATTAGTTATCTGGTTTCTGGTATTAGGAATCTGGTGTCTGGTATTAGTTATCTGGTGTCTGGTATTAGTTATCTGGTGTCTGGTATTAGAAATCTGGTGTCTGGTATTAGTTATTTGGTGTCTAGTATTAGTTTCTGGTGTCTGGAATTAGTTATCTGGTGTCTGGTATTAGGAATCTGGTGTCTTGTATTAGTTTCTGGTGTCTGGTATTAGATATCTGGTGTCTGGTTCTAGATATCTGGTGTCTGGTATTAGTTATCTGGTGTCTGGTATTAGTTATCTGGTGTCTGGTATTAGTTATCTGGTATCTGGTGTTAGTTTCTGGTGTCTGGTATTAGTTATCTGGTGTCTGGTATTAGGAATCTGGTGTCTGGTATTAGTTATCTGGTGTCTGGTATTAGTTTCTGGTGTCTGGTATTAGTTATCTGGTGTCTGGTATTAGTTATCTGTTGTCTGGTATTAGTTATCTGGTGTCTGGTATTAGTTATCTGGTGTCTGGTATTAGTTTCTGGTGTCTGGTATTAGGAATCTGGTGTCTGGTATTAGAAATCTGGTGTCTGGTATTAGTTATTTGGTGTCTAGTATTAGTTTCTGGTGTCTGGTATTAGTTATTTGGTGTCTGGTATTAGAAATCTGGTGTCTGGTACTAGTTTCTGGTGTCTGGTATTAGTTATCTGGTGTCTGGTATTAGTTTCTGGTGTCTGGTATTAGTTATCTGGTGTCTGGTATTAGTTATCTGGTGTCTGGTATTAGTTATCTGGTGTCTGGTATTGGTTATCTGCTGTCTGGTATTAGAAATCTGGTGTCTGGTATTAGTTATCTGGTGTCTGGTATTAGGAATCTGGTGTCTTGTACTAGTTTCTGGTGTCTGGTATTAGTTATCTGGTGTCTGGTATTAGTTATCTGGTGTCTGGTATTAGTTTCTGGTGTCTGGTATTAGTTTCTGGTGTCTGGTACTAGTTTTTGGTGTCTGGTATTAGTTTCTGGTGTCTGGTATTAGTTATCTGGTGTCTGGTATTAGTTTCTGGTGACTGGTATTAGTTTCTGGTGTCTGGTATTAGGAATCTGGTGTCTGGTATTAGATATCTGGTGTCTGGTATTAGTTATCTGGTGTCTGGTATTAGTTATCTGGTGTCTGGTATTAGTTATCTGGTGTCTGGTATTAGTTTCTGGTGTCTGGTATTAGGAATCTGGTGTCTGGTATTAGAAATCTGGTGTCTGGTATTAGTTTCTGGTGTCTGGTATTAGTTTCTGGTGTCTGGTATTAGTTTCTGGTGTCTGGTATTAGTTATCTGGTGTCTGGTATTAGTTATCTGTTGTCTGGTATTAGTTTCTTGTGTCTGGTATTAGGAATCTGGTGTCTGGTATTAGAAATCTGGTGTCTGGTATTAGTTATCTGGTGTCTGGTATTAGTTTCTGGTGTCTGGTGTTAGTTATCTGGTGTCTGGTATTAGATATCTGGTGTCTGGTATTAGTTTCTGGTGTCTGGTATTAGTTATCTGGTGTCTGGTATTAGTTATCTGGTGTCTGGTATTAGTTATCTGGTGTCTGGTATTAGTTTCTGGTGTCTGGTATTAGTTATCTGGTGTCTGGTATTAGTTATCTGGTGTCTGGTATTAGTTATCTGGTGTCTGGTATTAGGAATCTGGTGTCTGGTATTAGGAATCTGGTGTCTGGTATTAGTTATTTGGTGTCTTGTATTAGTTTCTGGTGTCTGGTATTAGTTTCAGGTGTCTGGTATTAGATATCTGGTGTCTGGTATTAGGAATCTGGTGTCTGGTATTAGTTATTTGGTGTCTTGTATTAGTTTCTGGTGTCTGGTATTAGTTTCTGGTGTCTGGTATTAGATATCTGGTGTCTGGTATTAGGAATCTGGTGTCTGGTACTAGTTTCTGGTGTCTGGTATTAGTTATCTGGTGTCTGGTATTAGTTATCTGGTGTCTAATTATAGTTATCTGGTGTCTGGTATTAGTTATCTGCTGTCTGGTATTAGTTATCTGGTGTCTGGTATTAGTTATCTGGTGTCTGGTATTAGTTATCTGGTATCTGGTGTTAGTTTCTGGTGTCTGGTATTAGTTATCTGGTGTCTGGTATTAGTTATCTGGTGTCTAATATTAGTTATCTGGCGTCTGGTATTAGTTATCTGGTGTCTGGTATTAGGAATCTGGTGTCTGGTATTAGGAATCTGGTGTCTGGTATTAGTCATCTGGTGTCTGGTATTAGTTATCTGGTGTCTGGTATTAGTTATCTGGTGTCTGGTATTAGGAATCTGGTGTCTGGTATTAGGAATCTGGTGTCTGGTATTAGTTATTTGGTGTCTTGTATTAGTTTCTGGTGTCTGGTATTAGTTTCTGGTGTCTAGTATTAGATATCTGGTGTCTGGTATTAGGAATCTGGTGTCTGGTACTAGTTTCTGGTGTCTGGTATTAGTTATCTGGTGTCTGGTATTAGTTATCTGGTGTCTAGTTATAGTTATCTGGTGTCTGGTATTAGTTATCTGCTGTCTGGTATTAGTTATCTGGTGTCTGGTATTAGTTATCTGGTGTCTGGTATTAGTTATCTGGTATCTGGTGTTAGTTTCTGGTGTCTGGTATTAGTTATCTGGTGTCTGGTATTAGTTATCTGGTGTCTAATATTAGTTATCTGGTGTCTGGTATTAGTTATCTGGTGTCTGGTATTAGTTATCTGGTGTCTGGTATTAGTTTCTGGTGTCTGGTATTAGTTATCTGGTATCTGGTGTTAGTTTCTGGTGTCTGGTATTAGTTATCTGGTGTCTGGTATTAGTTATCTGGTGTCTGGTATTAGTTATCTGGTGTTTGGTATTAGATATCTGGTGTCTGGTATTAGTTTCTGGTGTCTGGTATTAGATATCTGGTGTCTGGTATTAGTTATCTGGTGTCTGGTTCTAGATATCTGGTGTCTGGTATTAGTTATCTGGTGTCTGGTATTAGTTTCTGGTGTCTGGTATTAGATATCTGGTGTCTGGTATTAGATATCTTGTGTCTGGTATTAGGAATCTGGTGTCTGGTATTAGTTATCTGGTGTCTGGTATTAGGAATCTGGTGTCTGGTATTAGGAATCTGGTGTTTGGTATTAGTTATTTGGTGTCTTGTATTAGTTTCTGGTGTCTGGTATTAGTTTCTGGTGTCTGGTATTAGATATCTGGTGTCTGGTATTAAGAATCTGGTGTCTGGTATTAGTTATTTGGTGTCTTGTATTAGTTTCTGGTGTCTGGTATTAGTTTCTGGTGTCTGGTATTAGATATCTGGTGTCTGGTATTAGGAATCTGGTGTCTGGTATTAGTTATCTGGTGTCTGGTATTAGAAATCTGGTGTCTGGTATTAGTTTCTAGTGTCTGGTATTAGTTATCTGGTGTCTGGTGTTAGTTTCTGGTGTCTGGTGTTAGTTATCTGGTGTCTGGTATTAGTTTCTGGTGTCTGGTATTAGTTATCTGGTGTCTGGTATTAGTTTCTGGTGTCTGGTACTAGTTTCTGGTGTCTGGTATTAGTTTCTGGTGTCTGGTATTAGTTATCTGGTGTCTGGTATTAGTTATCTGGTGTCTGGTATTAGTTATCTGGTGTCTGGTATTAGTTTCTGGTGTCTGGTATTAGGAATCTGGTGTCTGGTATTAGTTTCTGGTGTCTGGTATTAGATATCTGGTGTCTGGTATTAGTTATCTGGTGTCTGGTACTAGTTTCTGGTGTCTGGTATTAGTTATCTGGTGACTGGTATTAGTTATCTGGTGTCTGGTATTAGTTATCTGGTATCTGGTATTAGGAATCTGGTGTCTGGTATTAGTTATCTGGTGTCTGGTATTAGTTTCTGGTGTCTGGTATTAGTTATCTGGAGTCTGGTATTAGGTATCTGGTGTCTGGTATTAGTTTCTGGTGTCTGGTATTAGTTATCTGGTGTCTGGTATTAGAAATCTGGTGTCTGGTATTAGTTTCTGGTGTCTGGTATTAGTTACCTGGTGTCTGGTATTAGTTTCTGGTGACTAGTATTAGTTATCTGGAGTCTGGTATTAGTTATCTGGTGTCTGGTATTAGTTTCTGGTGTCTGGTATTAGTTTCTGGTGTCTGGTATTAGTTATCTGGTGTCTGGTATTAGGAATCTGGTGTCTGGTACTAGTTTCTGGTGTCTGGTATTAGTTATCTGGTATCTGGTATTAGGAATCTGGTGTCTGGTATTAGTTATCTGGAGTCTGGTATTAGTTATCTGGTGTCTGGTATTAGTTTCTGGTGTCTGGTATTAGTTATCTGGTGTCTAATATTAGTTATCTGGTGTCTGGTATTAGGAATCTGGTGTCTGGTATTAGTTATCTTGAGTCTGGTATTAGTTTCTGGTGTCTGGTATTAGTTATCTGGTATCTGGTATTAGGAATCTGGTGTCTGGTATTAGTTATCTGGTGTCTGGTATTAGTTATCTGGTGTCTGGTATTAGTTATCTGGTATCTGGTGTTAGTTTCTGGTGTCTGGTATTAGTTATCTGGTGTCTGGTGTTAGGAATCTGGTGTCTGGTATTAGTTATCTGGTGTCTGGTATTAGTTTCTGGTGTCTGGTATTAGTTATCAGGTGTCTGGTATTAGTTATCTGCTGTCTGGTATTAGTTATCTGGTGTCTGGTATTAGTTTCTGGTGTCTGGTATTAGTTATCTGGTGTCTGGTATTAGTCATCTGGTGTCTGGTATTAGTTATCTGGTGTCTGGTATTAGTTATCTGGTGTCTGGTATTAGGAATCTGGTGTCTTGTATTAGTTTCTGGTGTCTGGTATTAGTTTCTGGTGTCTGGTATTAGATATCTGGTGTCTGGTATTAGGAATCTGGTGTCTGGTATTAGTTATCTGGTGTCTGGTATTAGTTATCTGGTGTCTGGCATTAGTTATCTGGTGTCTGGTATTAGTTATCTGGTATCTGGTATTAGAAATCTGGTGTCTGGTATTAGTTATTTGGTGTCTGGTATTAGTTTCTGGTGTCTGGTATTAGTAATCTGGTGTCTGGTATTAGGAATCTGGTGTCTTGTATTAGTTTCTGGTGGCTGGTATTAGATATCTGGTGTCTGGTTCTAGATATCTGGTGTCTGGTATTAGTTATCTGGTGTCTGGTATTAGTTTCTGGTGTCTAGTATTAGTTATCTGGTGTCTGGTATTAGTTTCTGGTGTCTGGTGTTAGTTTCTGGTGTCTGGTATTAGTTATCTGGTGTCTGGTATTAGTTATCTGGTGTCTGGTATTAGGAATCTGGTGTCTGGTATTAGTTATCTGGTGTCTGGTATTAGTTTCTGGTGTCTGGTATTAGTTATCTGGTGTCTGGTATTAGTTATCTGCTGTCTGGTATTAGTTATCTGGTGTCTGGTATTAGTTTCTGGTGTCTGGTATTAGTTATCTGGTGTCTGGTATTAGTTTCTGGTGTCTGGTATTAGTTTCTGGTGTCTGGTATTAGTTATCTGGTGTCTGGTATTAGTTTCTGGTGTCTGGTATTAGTTATCTGGTGTCTGGTATTAGTTATCTGCTGTCTGCTATTAGTTATCTGGGTTCTGGTATTAGATATCTGGTGTCTGGTATTAGTTATCTGGTGTCTGGTATTAGTTTCTGGTGTCTGGTATTAGTTTCTGGTGTCTGGTATTAGTTATCTGGTGTCTGGTATTAGTTTCTGGTGTCTGGTGTTAGTTATCTGGTGTCTGGTATTAGTTATCTGCTGTCTGGTATTAGTTATCTGGGTTCTGGTATTAGATATCTGGTGTCTGGTATTAGTTATTTGGTGTCTGGTATTAGTTTCTGGTGTCTGGTTCTAGATATCTGGTGTCTGGTATTAGTTATCTGGTGTCTGGTATTAGTTTCTGGTGTCTGGTATTAGTTATCTGGTGTCTGGTATTAGTTATCTGGTGTCTGGTATTAGTTTCTGGTGTCTGGTATTAGTTATCTGGTGTCTGGTATTAGTCATTTGGTGTCTGGTATTAGTTATCTGGTGTCTGGTATTAGTTATCTGGTGTCTGGTATTAGTTTCTGGTGTCTGGTATTAGTTATCTGGTGTCTGGTATTAGTTATCTGCTGTCTGGTATTAGTTATCTGGGTTCTGGTATTAGATATCTGGTGTCTGGTATTAGTTATCTGGTGTCTGGTATTAGTTTCTGGTGTCTGGTATTAGTTTCTGGTGTCTGGTATTAGTTATCTGGTGTCTGGTATTAGTTTCTGGTGTCTGGTATTAGTTATCTGGTGTCTGGTATTAGTTATCTGCTGTCTAGTATTAGTTATCTGGGTTCTGGTATTAGATATCTGGTGTCTGGTATTAGTTATCTGGTGTCTGGTATTAGTTTCTGGTGTCTGGTTCTAGATATCTGGTGTCTGGTATTAGTTATCTGGTGTCTGGTATTAGTTTCTGGTGTCTGGTATTAGTTATCTGGTGTCTGGTATTAGTTATCTGGTGTCTGGTATTAGTTATCTGGTGTCTGGTATTAGTTTCTGGTGTCTGGTATTAGTTATCTGGTGTCTGGTATTAGTCATTTGGTGTCTGGTATTAGTTATTTGGTGTCTGGTATTAGATATCTGGTGTCTGGTATTAGATATCTGGTGTCTGGTATTAGTTTCTGGTGTCTGGTATTAGATATCTGGTGTCTGGTATTAGGTTTCTGGTGTCTGGTACTAGTTTCTGGTGTCTGGTATTAGTTATCTGGTGACTGGTATTAGATATCTGGTGTCTGGTATTAGTTATCTGGTATCTGGTATTAGTTATCTGGTGTCTGGTATTAGTTATCTGGTGTCTGGTTCTAGATATCTGGTGTCTGGTATTAGTTATTTGGTGTCTGGTATTAGTTTCTGGTGTCTGGTATTAGTTTCTGGTGTCTGGTATTAGATATCTGGTGTCTGGTATTAGGAATCTGGTGTCTGGTATTAGTTATCTGGTATCTGGTATTAGGAATCTGGTGTCTGGTATTAGGAATCTGGTGTCTGGTATTAGAAATCTGGTGTCTGGTATTAGTTATTTGGTGTCTAGTATTAGTTTCTGGTGTCTGGTATTAGTTATCTGGTGTCTGGTATTAGTTATCTGGTATCTGGTATTAGGAATCTGGTGTCTGGTATTAGTCATCTAATGTCTGGTATTAGTTATCTGGTGTCTAGTATTAGATATCTGGTGTCTGGTATTAGATATCTGGTGTCTGGAATTAGTTATCTGGTGTCTGGTATTAGTTATCTGGTGTCTGGTATTAGTTTCTGGTGTCTGGTATTAGTTTCTGGTGTCTGGTATTAGTTATCTGGTGTCTGGTATTAGGAATCTGGTGTCTGGTATTAGTTTCTGGTGTCTGGTATTAGTTATCTGGTGTCTGATATTAGTTTCTGGTGACTAGTATTAGTTATCTGGTGTCTGGTATTAGGAATCTGGTGTCTGGTATTAGTTATCTGGTGTCTGGTATTAGTTTCTGGTGTCTGGTATTAGTTATCTGGTATCTGGTATTAGGAATCTGGTGTCTGGTATTAGAAATCTGGTGTCTTGTATTAGTTATCTGGTGTCTGGTATTAGTTTCTGGTGTCTGGTGTTAGTTATCTGGTGTCTGGTATTAGATATCTGGTGTCTGGTATTAGTTTCTGGTGTCTGGTATTAGTTATCTGGTGTCTGGTATTAGTTATCTGGTGTCTGGTATTAGTTATCTGGTGTCTGGTATTAGTTTCTGGTGTCTGGTATTAGTTTCTGGTGTCTGGTATTAGTTTCTGGTGTCTGGTATTAGTTATCTGGTGTCTGGTATTAGTTTCTGGTGTCTGGTATTAGTTTCTGGTATCTGGTATTAGAAATCTGGTGTCTGGTATTAGTTATCTGGTGTCTGGTATTAGTTTCTGGTGTCTGGTATTAGTTTCTGGTGTCTGGTATTAGTTATCTAGTGTCTGGTATTAGGAATCTGGTGTCTGGTATTAGTTATCTGGTGTCTGATATTAGTTTCTGGTGACTAGTATTAGTTATCTGGTGTCTGGTATTAGGAATCTGGTGTCTATTATTAGTTATCTGGTGTCTGGTATTAGTTTCTGGTGTCTGGTATTAGTTATCTGGTATCTGGTATTAGGAATCTGGTGTCTGGTATTAGAAATCTGGTGTCTTGTATTAGTTATCTGGTGTCTGGTATTAGAAATCTGGTGTCTGGTATTAGTTATCTGGTGTCTGGTATTAGTTTCTGGTGTCTGGTGTTAGTTATCTGGTGTCTGGTATTAGATATCTGGTGTCTGGTATTAGTTTCTGGTGTCTGGTATTAGTTATCTGGTGTCTGGTATTAGTTATCTGGTGTCTGGTATTAGTTATCTGGTGTCTGGTATTAGTTATCTGGTGTCTGGTATTAGTTTCTGGTGTCTGGTATTAGTTTCTGGTGTCTGGTATTAGTTATCTGGTGTCTGGTATTAGTTTCTGGTGTCTGGTATTAGTTATCTGGTGTCTGGTATTAGTTATCTGCTGTCTGCTATTAGTTACCTGGGTTCTGGTATTAGATATCTGGTGTCTGGTATTAGTTATCTGGTGTCTGGTATTAGTTATCTGGTGTCTGGTATTAGTTTCTGGTGTCTGGTATTAGTTTCTGGTGTCTGGTATTAGTTTCTGGTGTCTGGTATTAGTTATCTCGTGTCTGGTATTAGTTTCTGGTGTCTGGTATTAGTTTCTGGTATCTGGTATTAGAAATCTGGTGTCTGGTATTAGTTTCTGGTGTCTGGTATTAGTTTCTGGAGTCTGGTATTAGTTATCTGGTGTCTGGTATTAGTTTCTGGTGTCTGGTATTAGTTTCTGGTATCTGGTATTAGAAATCTGGTGTCTGGTATTAGTTATCTGGTGTCTGGTATTAGTTTCTGGTGTCTGGTATTAGTTATCTGGTGTCTGGTATTAGGAATCTGGTGTCTGGTATTAGTTTCTGGTGTCTGTTATTAGTTATCTGGTGTCTGGTATTAGTTTCTGGTGACTAGTATTAGTTATCTGGTGTCTGGTATTAGTTATCTGGTGTCTGGTATTAGTTTCTGGTGTCTGCTATTAGTTTCTGGTGTCTGGTATTAGTTATCTGGAGTCTGGTATTAGTTATCTGGTGTCTGGTATTAGTTTCTGGTGTCTGGTATTAGTTATCTGGTGTCTGGTATTAGGAATCTGGTGTCTGGTATTAGTTTCTGGTGTCTGGTATTAGTTACCTGGTGTCTGGTATTAGTTTCTGGTGACTAGTATTAGTTATCTGGTGTCTGGTATTAGGAATCTGGTGTCTGGTATTAGTTATCTGGTGTCTGGTATTAGTTTCTGGTGTCTGGTATTAGTTATCTGGTATCTGGTATTAGGAATCTGGTGTCTGGTATTAGTTATCTGGAGTCTGGTATTAGTTATCTGGTGTCTGGTATTAGTTTCTGGTGTCTGGTATTAGTTTCTGGTGTCTGGTATTAGTTATCTGGTGTCTGGTATTAGGAATCTGGTGTCTGGTACTAGTTTCTGGTGTCTGGTATTAGTTATCTGGTATCTGGTATTAGGAATCTGGTGTCTGGTATTAGTTATCTGGAGTCTGGTATTAGTTATCTGGTGTCTGGTATTAGTTTCTGGTGTCTGGTATTAGTTATCTGGTGTCTAATATTAGTTATCTGGTGTCTGGTATTAGGAATCTGGTGTCTGGTATTAGTTATCTGGAGTCTGGTATTAGTTTCTGGTGTCTGGTATTAGTTATCTGGTATCTGATATTAGGAATCTGGTGTCTGGTATTAGTTATCTGGTGTCTGATATTAGTTATCTGGTGTCTGGTATTAGTTATCTGGTATCTGGTGTTAGTTTCTGGTGTCTGGTATTAGTTATCTGGTGTCTGGTATTAGGAATCTGGTGTCTGGTATTAGTTATCTGGTGTCTCGTATTAGTTTCTGGTGTCTGGTATTAGTTATCAGGTGTCTGGTATTAGTTACCTGGTGTCTGGTATTAGTTTCTGGTGACTAGTATTAGTTATCTGGTGTCTGGTATTAGTTATCTGGTGTCTGGTATTAGGAACCTGGTGTCTTGTATTAGTTTCTGGTGTCTGGTATTAGTTTCTGGTGTCTGGTATTAGATATCTGGTGTCTGGTATTAGGAATCTGGTGTCTGGTATTAGTTATCTGGTGTCTGGTATTAGTTATCTGGTGTCTGGTATTAGTTATCTGGTGTCTGGTATTAGTTATCTGGTGTCTGGTATTAGAAATCTGGTGTCTGGTATTAGTTATTTGGTGTCTGGTATTAGTTTCTGGTGTCTGGTATTAGTAATCTGGTGTCTGGTATTAGGAATCTGGTGTCTTGTATTAGTTTCTGGTGTCTGGTATTAGATATCTGGTGTCTGGTTCTAGATATCTGGTGTCTGGTATTAGTTATCTGGTGTCTGGTATTAGTTTCTGGTGTCTGGTATTAGTTATCTGGTGTCTGGTATTAGTTTCTGGTGTCTGGTGTTAGTTTCTGGTGTCTGGTATTAGTTATCTGGTGTCTGGTATTAGTTATCTGGTGTCTGGTATTAGTTATCTGGTGTCTGGTATTAGTTTCTGGTGTCTGGTATTAGTTATCTGGTGTCTGGTATTAGTTATCTGCTGTCTGGTATTAGTTATCTGGTGTCTGGTATTAGTTTCTGGTGTCTGGTATTAGTTATCTGGTGTCTGGTATTAGTTTCTGGTGTCTGGTATTAGTTTCTGGTGTCTGGTATTAGTTATCTGGTGTCTGGTATTAGTTTCTGGTGTCTGGTATTAGTTATCTGGTGTCTGGTATTAGTTATCTGCTGTCTGCTATTAGTTATCTGGGTTCTGGTATTAGATATCTGGTGTCTGGTATTAGTAATCTGGTGTCTGGTATTAGTTTCTGGTGTCTGGTATTAGTTTCTGGTGTCTGGTATTAGTTATCTGGTGTCTGGTATTAGTTTCTGGTGTCTGGTGTTAGTTATCTGGTGTCTGGTATTAGTTATCTGCTGTCTGGTATTAGTTATCTGGGTTCTGGTATTAGATATCTGGTGTCTGGTATTAGTTATCTGGTGTCTGGTATTAGTTTCTGGTGTCTGGTTCTAGATATCTGGTGTCTGGTATTAGTTATCTGGTGTCTGGTATTAGTTTCTGGTGTCTGGTATTAGTTATCTGGTGTCTGGTATTAGTTATCTGGTGTCTGGTATTAGTTTCTGGTGTCTGGTATTAGTTATCTGGTGTCTGGTATTAGTCATTTGGTGTCTGGTATTAGTTATCTGGTGTCTGGTATTAGTTATCTGGTGTCTGGTATTAGTTTCTGGTGTCTGGTATTAGTTATCTGGTGTCTGGTATTAGTTATCTGCTGTCTGGTATTAGTTATCTGGGTTCTGGTATTAGATATCTGGTGTCTGGTATTAGTTATCTGGTGTCTGGTATTAGTTTCTGGTGTCTGGTATTAGTTTCTGGTGTCTGGTATTAGTTATCTGGTGTCTGGTATTAGTTTCTGGTGTCTGGTATTAGTTATCTGGTGTCTGGTATTAATTATCTGCTGTCTAGTATTAGTTATCTGGGTTCTGGTATTAGATATCTGGTGTCTGGTATTAGTTATCTGATGTCTGGTATTAGTTTCTGGTGTCTGGTTCTAGATATCTGGTGTCTGGTATTAGTTATCTGGTGTCTGGTATTAGTTTTTGGTGTCTGGTATTAGTTATCTGGTGTCTGGTATTAGTTATCTGGTGTCTGGTATTAGATATCTGGTGTCTGGTATTAGTTATCTGGTGTCTGGTATTAGTTTCTGGTGTCTGGTATTAGTTATCTGGTGTCTGGTATTAGTCATTTGGTGTCTGGTATTAGTTATCTGGTGTCTGGTATTAGATATCTGGTGTCTGGTATTAGATATCTGGTGTCTGGTATTAGTTTCTGGTGTCTGGTATTAGATATCTGGTGTCTGGTATTAGTTATCTGGTGTCTGGTACTAGTTTCTGGTGTCTGGTATTAGTTATCTGGTGACTGGTATTAGATATCTGGTGTCTGGTATTAGTTATCTGGTATCTGGTATTAGTTATCTGGTGTCTGGTATTAGTTATCTGGTGTCTGGTTCTAGATATCTGGTGTCTGGTATTAGTTATTTGGTGTCTGGTATTAGTTTCTGGTGTCTGGTATTAGTTTCTTGTGTCTGGTATTAGATATCTGGTGTCTGGTATTAGGAATCTGGTGTCTGGTATTAGTTATCTGGTGTCTGGTATTAGTTTCTGGTGTCTGGTATTAGTTTCTGGTGTCTGGTATTAGTTTCTGGTGTCTGGTATTAGTTATCTGGTGTCTGGTATTAGTTTCTGGTGTCTGGTATTAGTTTCTGGTATCTGGTATTAGAAATCTGGTGTCTGGTATTAGTTATCTGGTGTCTGGTATTAGTTTCTGGTGTCTGGTATTAGTTTCTGGTGTCTGGTATTAGTTATCTAGTGTCTGGTATTAGGAATCTGGTGTCTGGTATTAGTTATCTGGTGTCTGATATTAGTTTCTGGTGACTAGTATTAGTTATCTGGTGTCTGGTATTAGGAATCTGGTGTCTATTATTAGTTATCTGGTGTCTGGTATTAGTTTCTGGTGTCTGGTATTAGTTATCTGGTATCTGGTATTAGGAATCTGGTGTCTGGTATTAGAAATCTGGTGTCTTGTATTAGTTATCTGGTGTCTGGTATTAGAAATCTGGTGTCTGGTATTAGTTATCTGGTGTCTGGTATTAGTTTCTGGTGTCTGGTGTTAGTTATCTGGTGTCTGGTATTAGATATCTGGTGTCTGGTATTAGTTTCTGGTGTCTGGTATTAGTTATCTGGTGTCTGGTATTAGTTATCTGGTGTCTGGTATTAGTTATCTGGTGTCTGGTATTAGTTATCTGGTGTCTGGTATTAGTTTCTGGTGTCTGGTATTAGTTTCTGGTGTCTGGTATTAGTTATCTGGTGTCTGGTATTAGTTTCTGGTGTCTGGTATTAGTTATCTGGTGTCTGGTATTAGTTATCTGCTGTCTGCTATTAGTTACCTGGGTTCTGGTATTAGATATCTGGTGTCTGGTATTAGTTATCTGGTGTCTGGTATTAGTTATCTGGTGTCTGGTATTAGTTTCTGGTGTCTGGTATTAGTTTCTGGTGTCTGGTATTAGTTTCTGGTGTCTGGTATTAGTTATCTCGTGTCTGGTATTAGTTTCTGGTGTCTGGTATTAGTTTCTGGTATCTGGTATTAGAAATCTGGTGTCTGGTATTAGTTTCTGGTGTCTGGTATTAGTTTCTGGAGTCTGGTATTAGTTATCTGGTGTCTGGTATTAGTTTCTGGTGTCTGGTATTAGTTTCTGGTATCTGGTATTAGAAATCTGGTGTCTGGTATTAGTTATCTGGTGTCTGGTATTAGTTTCTGGTGTCTGGTATTAGTTATCTGGTGTCTGGTATTAGGAATCTGGTGTCTGGTATTAGTTTCTGGTGTCTGTTATTAGTTATCTGGTGTCTGGTATTAGTTTCTGGTGACTAGTATTAGTTATCTGGTGTCTGGTATTAGTTATCTGGTGTCTGGTATTAGTTTCTGGTGTCTGCTATTAGTTTCTGGTGTCTGGTATTAGTTATCTGGAGTCTGGTATTAGTTATCTGGTGTCTGGTATTAGTTTCTGGTGTCTGGTATTAGTTATCTGGTGTCTGGTATTAGGAATCTGGTGTCTGGTATTAGTTTCTGGTGTCTGGTATTAGTTACCTGGTGTCTGGTATTAGTTTCTGGTGACTAGTATTAGTTATCTGGTGTCTGGTATTAGGAATCTGGTGTCTGGTATTAGTTATCTGGTGTCTGGTATTAGTTTCTGGTGTCTGGTATTAGTTATCTGGTATCTGGTATTAGGAATCTGGTGTCTGGTATTAGTTATCTGGAGTCTGGTATTAGTTATCTGGTGTCTGGTATTAGTTTCTGGTGTCTGGTATTAGTTTCTGGTGTCTGGTATTAGTTATCTGGTGTCTGGTATTAGGAATCTGGTGTCTGGTACTAGTTTCTGGTGTCTGGTATTAGTTATCTGGTATCTGGTATTAGGAATCTGGTGTCTGGTATTAGTTATCTGGAGTCTGGTATTAGTTATCTGGTGTCTGGTATTAGTTTCTGGTGTCTGGTATTAGTTATCTGGTGTCTAATATTAGTTATCTGGTGTCTGGTATTAGGAATCTGGTGTCTGGTATTAGTTATCTGGAGTCTGGTATTAGTTTCTGGTGTCTGGTATTAGTTATCTGGTATCTGATATTAGGAATCTGGTGTCTGGTATTAGTTATCTGGTGTCTGATATTAGTTATCTGGTGTCTGGTATTAGTTATCTGGTATCTGGTGTTAGTTTCTGGTGTCTGGTATTAGTTATCTGGTGTCTGGTATTAGGAATCTGGTGTCTGGTATTAGTTATCTGGTGTCTCGTATTAGTTTCTGGTGTCTGGTATTAGTTATCAGGTGTCTGGTATTAGTTACCTGGTGTCTGGTATTAGTTTCTGGTGACTAGTATTAGTTATCTGGTGTCTGGTATTAGTTATCTGGTGTCTGGTATTAGGAACCTGGTGTCTTGTATTAGTTTCTGGTGTCTGGTATTAGTTTCTGGTGTCTGGTATTAGATATCTGGTGTCTGGTATTAGGAATCTGGTGTCTGGTATTAGTTATCTGGTGTCTGGTATTAGTTATCTGGTGTCTGGTATTAGTTATCTGGTGTCTGGTATTAGTTATCTGGTGTCTGGTATTAGAAATCTGGTGTCTGGTATTAGTTATTTGGTGTCTGGTATTAGTTTCTGGTGTCTGGTATTAGTAATCTGGTGTCTGGTATTAGGAATCTGGTGTCTTGTATTAGTTTCTGGTGTCTGGTATTAGATATCTGGTGTCTGGTTCTAGATATCTGGTGTCTGGTATTAGTTATCTGGTGTCTGGTATTAGTTTCTGGTGTCTGGTATTAGTTATCTGGTGTCTGGTATTAGTTTCTGGTGTCTGGTGTTAGTTTCTGGTGTCTGGTATTAGTTATCTGGTGTCTGGTATTAGTTATCTGGTGTCTGGTATTAGTTATCTGGTGTCTGGTATTAGTTTCTGGTGTCTGGTATTAGTTATCTGGTGTCTGGTATTAGTTATCTGCTGTCTGGTATTAGTTATCTGGTGTCTGGTATTAGTTTCTGGTGTCTGGTATTAGTTATCTGGTGTCTGGTATTAGTTTCTGGTGTCTGGTATTAGTTTCTGGTGTCTGGTATTAGTTATCTGGTGTCTGGTATTAGTTTCTGGTGTCTGGTATTAGTTATCTGGTGTCTGGTATTAGTTATCTGCTGTCTGCTATTAGTTATCTGGGTTCTGGTATTAGATATCTGGTGTCTGGTATTAGTAATCTGGTGTCTGGTATTAGTTTCTGGTGTCTGGTATTAGTTTCTGGTGTCTGGTATTAGTTATCTGGTGTCTGGTATTAGTTTCTGGTGTCTGGTGTTAGTTATCTGGTGTCTGGTATTAGTTATCTGCTGTCTGGTATTAGTTATCTGGGTTCTGGTATTAGATATCTGGTGTCTGGTATTAGTTATCTGGTGTCTGGTATTAGTTTCTGGTGTCTGGTTCTAGATATCTGGTGTCTGGTATTAGTTATCTGGTGTCTGGTATTAGTTTCTGGTGTCTGGTATTAGTTATCTGGTGTCTGGTATTAGTTATCTGGTGTCTGGTATTAGTTTCTGGTGTCTGGTATTAGTTATCTGGTGTCTGGTATTAGTCATTTGGTGTCTGGTATTAGTTATCTGGTGTCTGGTATTAGTTATCTGGTGTCTGGTATTAGTTTCTGGTGTCTGGTATTAGTTATCTGGTGTCTGGTATTAGTTATCTGCTGTCTGGTATTAGTTATCTGGGTTCTGGTATTAGATATCTGGTGTCTGGTATTAGTTATCTGGTGTCTGGTATTAGTTTCTGGTGTCTGGTATTAGTTTCTGGTGTCTGGTATTAGTTATCTGGTGTCTGGTATTAGTTTCTGGTGTCTGGTATTAGTTATCTGGTGTCTGGTATTAATTATCTGCTGTCTAGTATTAGTTATCTGGGTTCTGGTATTAGATATCTGGTGTCTGGTATTAGTTATCTGATGTCTGGTATTAGTTTCTGGTGTCTGGTTCTAGATATCTGGTGTCTGGTATTAGTTATCTGGTGTCTGGTATTAGTTTTTGGTGTCTGGTATTAGTTATCTGGTGTCTGGTATTAGTTATCTGGTGTCTGGTATTAGATATCTGGTGTCTGGTATTAGTTATCTGGTGTCTGGTATTAGTTTCTGGTGTCTGGTATTAGTTATCTGGTGTCTGGTATTAGTCATTTGGTGTCTGGTATTAGTTATCTGGTGTCTGGTATTAGATATCTGGTGTCTGGTATTAGATATCTGGTGTCTGGTATTAGTTTCTGGTGTCTGGTATTAGATATCTGGTGTCTGGTATTAGTTATCTGGTGTCTGGTACTAGTTTCTGGTGTCTGGTATTAGTTATCTGGTGACTGGTATTAGATATCTGGTGTCTGGTATTAGTTATCTGGTATCTGGTATTAGTTATCTGGTGTC
This sequence comes from Tachina lurida, assembly GCA_944452675.1. NCBI lineage: Eukaryota > Metazoa > Arthropoda > Insecta > Diptera > Tachinidae > Tachina > Tachina lurida. Next base: position 1,297,932 of record CALYBX010000001.1, read on the forward strand.
TGGTATTAGTTATCTGGTGTCTGGTTCTAGATATCTGGTGTCTGGTATTAGTTATTTGGTGTCTGGTATTAGTTTCTGGTGTCTGGTATTAGTTTCTTGTGTCTGGTATTAGATATCTGGTGTCTGGTATTAGGAATCTGGTGTCTGGTATTAGTTATCTGGTATCTGGTATTAGGAATCTGGTGTCTGGTATTAGGATCTGGTGTCTGGTATTAGAAATCTGGTGTCTGGTATTAGTTATTTGGTGTCTAGTATTAGTTTCTGGTGTCTGGTATTAGTTATCTGGTGTCTGGTATTAGTTATCTGGTATCTGGTATTAGGAATCTGGTGTCTGGTATTAGTCATCTAATGTCTGGTATTAGTTATCTGGTGTCTAGTATTAGATATCTGGTGTCTGGTATTAGATATCTGGTGTCTGGTATTAGTTATCTGGTGTCTGGTATTAGTTATCTGGTGTCTGGTATTAGTTTCTGGTGTCTGGTATTAGTTTCTGGTGTCTGGTATTAGTTATCTGGTGTCTGGTATTAGGAATCTGGTGTCTGGTATTAGTTTCTGGTGTCTGGTATTAGTTATCTGGTGTCTGATATTAGTTTCTGGTGACTAGTATTAGTTATCTGGTGTCTGGTATTAGGAATCTGGTGTCTGGTATTAGTTATCTGGTGTCTGGTATTAGTTTCTGGTGTCTGGTATTAGTTATCTGGTATCTGGTATTAGGAATCTGGTGTCTGGTATTAGAAATCTGGTGTCTTGTATTAGTTATCTGGTGTCTGGTATTAGAAATCTGGTGTCTGGTATTAGTTATCTGGTGTCTGGTATTAGTTTCTGGTGTCTGGTGTTAGTTATCTGGTGTCTGGTATTAGATATCTGGTGTCTGGTATTAGTTTCTGGTGTCTGGTATTAGTTATCTGGTGTCTGGTATTAGTTATCTGGTGTCTGGTATTAGTTATCTGGTGTCTGGTATTAGTTTCTGGTGTCTGGTATTAGTTTCTGGTGTCTGGTATTAGTTTCTGGTGTCTGGTATTAGTTATCTGGTGTCTGGTATTAGTTTCTGGTGTCTGGTATTAGTTTCTGGTATCTGGTATTAGAAATCTGGTGTCTGGTATTAGTTTCTGGTATCTGGTATTAGAAATCTGGTGTCTGGTATTAGTTATCTGGTGTCTGGTATTAGTTATCTGGTGTCTGGTATTAGTTATCTGGTATCTGGTGTTAGTTTCTGGTGTCTGGTATTAGTTATCTGGTGTCTGGTATTAGGAATCTGGTGTCTGGTATTAGTTATCTGGTGTCTGGTATTAGTTATCTGGTGTCTGGTATTAGTTTCTGGTGTCTGGTATTAGGAATCTGGTGTCTGGTATTAGAAATCTGGTGTCTGGTATTAGTTATCTGGTGTCTGTTATTAGTTTCTGGTGTCTGGTATTAGTTTCTGGTGTCTGGTATTAGTTTCTGGTGTCTGGTATTAGTTATCTGGTGTCTGGTATTAGTTATCTGTTGTCTGGTATTAGTTTCTGGTGTCTGGTATTAGGAATCTGGTGTCTGGTATTAGAAATCTGGTGTCTGGTATTAGTTATCTGGTGTCTGGTATTAGTTTCTGGTGTCTGGTGTTAGTTACCTGGTGTCTGGTATTAGATATCTGGTGTCTGGTATTAGTTTCTGGTGTCTGGTATTAGTTATCTGGTGTCTGGTATTAGTTATCTGGTGTCTGGTATTAGTTATCTGGTGTCTGGTATTAGTTTCTGGTGTCTGCTATTAGTTATCTGGTGTCTGGTATTAGTCATCTGGTGTCTGGTATTAGTTTCTGGTGTCTGGTATTAGTTATCTGGTGTCTGGTATTAGTTTCTGGTGACTAGTATTAGTTATCTGGTGTCTGGTATTAGGAATCTGGTGTCTGGTATTAGTTATCTGGTGTCTGGTATTAGTTTCTGGTGTCTGGTATTAGTTATCTGGTATCTGGTATTAGGAATCTGGTGTCTGGTATTAGTTATCTGGAGTCTGGTATTAGTTATCTGGTGTCTGGTATTAGTTTCTGGTGTCTGGTATTAGTTTCTGGTGTCTGGTATTAGTTATCTGGTGTCTGGTATTAAAAATCTGGTGTCTGGTACTAGTTTCTGGTGTCTGGTATTAGTTATCTGGTATCTGGTATTAGGAATCTGGTGTCTGGTATTAGTTATCTGGAGTCTGGTATTAGTTATCTGGTGTCTGGTATTAGTTTCTGGTGTCTGGTATTAGTTATCTGGTGTCTAATATTAGTTATCTGGTGTCTGGTATTAGGAATCTGGTGTCTGGTATTAGTTATCTGGTGTCTGGTATTAGTTTCTGGTGTCTGGTATTAGTTATCTGGTATCTGGTATTAGGAATCTGGTGTCTGGTATTAGTTATCTGGTGTCTGGTATTAGTTATCTGGTGTCTGGTATTAGTTATCTGGTATCTGGTGTTAGTTTCTGGTGTCTGGTATTAGTTATCTGGTGTCTGGTATTAGGAATCTGGTGTCTGGTATTAGTTATCTGGTGTCTGGTATTAGTTTCTGGTGTCTTGTATTAGTTATCTGGTGTCTGGTATTAGTTATCTGCTGTCTGGTATTAGTTATCTGGTGTCTGGTATTAGTTTCTGGTGTCTGGTATTAGTTATCTGGTGTCTGATATTAGTCATCTGGTGTCTGGTATTAGTTCCCAGCAAAAAATTACACATTACCATCAGAACTACTTGCCATATAATGACTTACTTTTCTGATTACCAAATTTCATTACTCGCTTACAAAACTCATTACCTAAATTTAAAAAATTTATGTAAAAATTGCTAAATGATCAGAATAATTTTTTTAGATTAAATGGATTACGTGAATAAGTTGGCAAATAAAAATAGTAAGTACTTCTCAATAATCGATTATTTTAGTCTCACGCCTTGTTAAAATCATTAAGTTGGTAATCCAGTAAGGAACAGCTTCCACCAAAAATGCTTTATTCCAAACCCGATTACCTTTTTTGAAATTTTTTGCTGGGTTATCTGGTGTCTGGTATTAGTTATCTGGTGTCTGGTATTAGGAATCTGGTGTCTTGTATTAGTTTCTGGTGTCTGGTATTAGTTTCTGGTGTCTGGTATTAGATATCTGGTGTCTGGTATTAGGAATCTGGTGTCTGGTATTAGTTATCTGGTGTCTGGTATTAGTTATCTGGTGTCTGGTATTAGTTATCTGGTGTCTGGTATTAGTTATCTGGTGTCTGGTATTAGAAATCTGGTGTCTGGTATTAGTTATTTGGTGTCTGGTATTAGTTTCTGGTGTCTGGTATTAGTTATCTGGTGTCTGGTATTAGGAATCTGGTGTCTTGTATTAGTTTCTGGTGTCTGGTATTAGATATCTGGTGCCTGGTTCTAGATATCTGGTGTCTGGTATTAGTTATCTGTTGTCTGGTATTAGTTTCTGGTGTCTGGTATTAGTTATCTGGTGTCTGGTATTAGTTTCTGGTGTCTGGTGTTAGTTTCTGGTGTCTGGTATTAGTTATCTGGTGCCTGGTATTAGTTATCTGGTGTCTGATATTAGGAATCTGGTGTCTGGTATTAGTTATCTGGTGTCTGGTATTAGTTTCTGGTGTCTGGTATTAGTTATCTGGTGTCTGGTATTAGTTATCTGCTGTCTGGTATTAGTTATCTGGTGTCTGGTATTAGTTTCTGGTGTCTGGTATTAGTTATCTGGTGTCTGGTATTAGTTTCTGGTGTCTGGTATTAGTAATCTGGTGTCTGGTATTAGTTTCTGGTGTCTGGTATTAGTTTCTGGTGTCTGGTATTAGTTATCTGGTATCTGCTATTAGGAATCTGGTGTCTGGTATTAGTTATCTGGTGTCTGGTATTAGTCATCTGGTGTCTGGTATTAGTTATCTGGTGTCTGGTATTAGTTATCTGGTGTCTGGTATTAGTTATCTGGTGTCTGGTATTAGTTTCTGGTGACTAGTATTAGTTATCTGGTGTCTAGTATTAGTTATTTGGTGTCTGGTATTAGTTATCTGGTGTCTGGTATTAGTTTCTGGTGTCTGGTATTAGTTTCTAGTGTCTGGTATTAGTTATCTGGTGTCTGGTATTAGTTATCTGTTGTCTGGTATTAGTTTCTGGTGTCTGGTATTAGGAATCTGGTGTCTGGTATTAGTTATCTGGTGTCTGGTATTAGTTTCTGGTGTCTGGTTTTAGTTATCTGGTGTCTGGTATTAGTTATCTGGTGTCTGGTATTAGTTTCTGGTGTCTGGTATTAGGAATCTGGTGTCTGGTATTAGGAATCTGGTGTCTGGTATTAGAAATCTGGTGTCTTGTATTAGTTATCTGGTGTCTGGTATTAGAAATCTGGTGTCTGGTATTAGTTATCTGGTGTCTGGTATTAGTTTCTGGTGTCTGGTGTTAGTTATCTGGTGTCTGGTATTAGATATCTGGTGTCTGGTATTAGTTTCTGGTGTCTGGTATTAGTTATCTGGTGTCTGGTATTAGTTATCTGGTGTCTGGTATTAGTTATCTGGTGTCTGGTATTAGTTTCTGGTGTCTGGTATTAGTTATCTGGTATCTGGTATTAGGAATCTGGTGTCTGGTATTAGAAATCTGGTGTCTTGTATTAGTTATCTGGTGTCTGGTATTAGAAATCTGGTGTCTGGTATTAGTTATCTGGTGTCTGGTATTAGTTATCTGGTGTCTGGTATTAGGAATCTGGTGTCTGGTATTAGTTATCTGGTGTCTGGTATTAGTTTCTGGTGTCTGGTATTAGTTATCTGGTATCTGGTATTAGGAATCTGGTGTCTGGTATTAGAAATCTGGTGTCTTGTATTAGTTATCTGGTGTCTGGTATTAGAAATCTGGTGTCTGGTATTAGTTATCTGGTGTCTGGTATTAGTTTCTGGTGTCTGGTGTTAGTTATCTGGTGTCTGGTATTAGATATCTGGTGTCTGGTATTAGTTTCTGGTGTCTGGTATTAGTTATCTGGTGTCTGGTATTAGTTATCTGGTGTCTGGTATTAGTTATCTGGTGTCTGGTATTAGTTTCTGGTGTCTGGTATTAGTTTCTGGTGTCTGGTATTAGTTTCTGGTGTCTGGTATTAGTTATCTGGTGTCTGGTATTAGTTTCTGGTGTCTGGTATTAGTTTCTGGTATCTGGTATTAGAAATCTGGTGTCTGGTATTAGTTATCTGGTGTCTGGTATTAGTTATCTGGTGTCTGGTATTAGTTATCTGGTATCTGGTGTTAGTTTCTGGTGTCTGGTATTAGTTATCTGGTGTCTGGTATTAGGAATCTGGTGTCTGGTATTAGTTATCTGGTGTCTGGTATTAGTTATCTGGTGTCTGGTATTAGTTTCTTGTGTCTGGTATTAGGAATCTGGTGTCTGGTATTAGAAATCTGGTGTCTGGTATTAGAAATCTGGTGTCTGGTATTAGTTATCTGGTGTCTGTTATTAGTTTCTGGTGTCTGGTATTAGTTTCTGGTGTCTGGTATTAGTTTCTGGTGTCTGGTATTAGTTATCTGGTGTCTGGTATTAGTTATCTGTTGTCTGGTATTAGTTTCTGGTGTCTGGTATTAGGAATCTGGTGTCTGGTATTAGAAATCTGGTGTCTGGTATTAGTTATCTGGTGTCTGGTATTAGTTTCTGGTGTCTGGTGTTAGTTATCTGGTGTCTGGTATTAGATATCTGGTGTCTGGTATTAGTTTCTGGTGTCTGGTATTAGTTATCTGGTGTCTGGTATTAGTTATCTGTTTCTGGTATTAGTTATCTGGTGTCTGGTATTAGTTTCTGGTGTCTGCTATTAGTTATCTGGTGTCTGGTATTAGTCATCTGGTGTCTGGTATTAGTTTCTGGTGTCTGGTATTAGTTATCTGGTGTCTGGTATTAGTTTCTGGTGACTAGTATTAGTTATCTGGTGTCTGGTATTAGGAATCTGGTGTCTGGTATTAGTTATCTGGAGTCTGGTATTAGTTATCTGGTGTCTGGTATTAGTTTCTGGTGTCTGGTATTAGTTATCTGGTATCTGGTATTAGGAATCTGGTGTCTGGTATTAGTTATCTGGTGTCTGGTATTAGTTATCTGGTGTCTGGTATTAGTTATCTGGTATCTGGTGTTAGTTTCTGGTGTCTGGTATTAGTTATCTGGAGTCTGGTATTAGTTATCTGGTGTCTGGTATTAGTTTCTGGTGTCTGGTATTAGTTATCTGGTATCTGGTATTAGGAATCTGGTGTCTGGTATTAGTTATCTGGTGTCTGGTATTAGTCATCTGGTGTCTGGTATTAGTTCCCAGCAAAAAATTACACATTACCATCAGAACTACTTGCCATATAATGACTTACTTTTCTGATTACCAAATTTCATTACTCGCTTACAAAACTCATTACCTAAATTTAAAAAATTTATGTACAAATTGCTAAATGATCAGAATAATTTTTTTAGATTAAATGGATTACGTGAATAAGTTGGCAAATAAAAATAGTAAGTACTTCTCAATAATCGATTATTTTAGTCTCACGCCTTGTTAAAATCATTAAGTTGGTAATCCAGTAAGGAACAGCTTCCACCAAAAATGCTTAATTCCAAACCCGATTACCTTTTTTGAAATTTTTTGCTGGGTTATCTGGTGTCTGGTATTAGTTATCTGGTGTCTGGTATTAGGAATCTGGTGTCTTGTATTAGTTTCTGGTGTCTGGTATTAGTTTCTGGTGTCTGGTATTAGATATCTGGTGTCTGGTATTAGGAATCTGGTGTCTGGTATTAGTTATCTGGTGTCTGGTATTAGTTATCTGGTGTCTGGTATTAGTTATCTGGTGTCTGGTATTAGTTATCTGGTGTCTGGTATTAGAAATCTGGTGTCTGGTATTAGTTATTTGGTGTCTGGTATTAGTTTCTGGTGTCTGGTATTAGTTATCTGGTGTCTGGTATTAGGAATCTGGTGTCTTGTATTAGTTTCTGGTGTCTGGTATTAGATATCTGGTGCCTGGTTCTAGATATCTGGTGTCTGGTATTAGTTATCTGGTATCTGGTATTAGTTTCTGGTGTCTGGTTCTAGTTATCTGGTGTCTGGTATTAGTTATCTGCTGTCTGGTATTAGTTATCTGGTGTCTGGTATTAGTTTCTGGTGTCTGGTATTAGTTATCTGGTGTCTGGTATTAGTTTCTGGTGTCTGGTATTAGTTATCTGGTGTCTGGTATTAGTTTCTGGTGTCTGGTATTAGTTTCTGGTGTCTGGTAATAGTTATCTGGTGTCTGGTATTAGTTATCTGGTGTCTGGTATTAGGAATCTGGTGTCTTGTATTAGTTTCTGGTGTCTGGTATTAGATATCTGGTGCCTGGTTCTAGATATCTGGTGTCTGGTATTAGTTATCTGGTGTCTGGTATTAGTTTCTGGTGTCTGGTATTAGTTATCTGGTGTCTGGTATTAGTTTCTGGTGTCTGGTGTTAGTTTCTGGTGTCTGGTATTAGTTATCTGGTGTCTGGTATTAGTTTCTGGTGTCTGGTTTTAGTTATCTGGTGTCTGGTATTAGGAATCTGGTGTCTGGTATTAGTTATCTGGTGTCTGGTATTAGTTATCTGGTGTCTGGTATTAGTTATCTGGTGTCTGGTATTAGTTATCTGGTGTCTGGTATTAGAAATCTGGTGTCTGGTATTAGTTATCTGGTGTCTGGTATTAGTTATCTGGTGTCTGGTATTAGGAATCTGGTGTCTTGTATTAGTTTCTGGTGTCTGGTATTAGTTTCTGGTGTCTGGTATTAGATATCTGGTGTCTGGTATTAGGAATCTGGTGTCTGGTATTAGTTATCTGGTGTCTGGTATTAGTTATCTGGTGTCTGGTATTAGTTATCTGGTGTCTGGTATTAGTTATCTGGTGTCTGGTATTAGAAATCTGGTGTCTGATATTAGTTATTTGGTGTCTGGTATTAAATTCTGGTGTCTGGTATTAGTTATCTGGTGTCTGGTATTAGGAATCTGGTGTCTTGTATTAGTTTCTGGTGTCTGGTATTAGTTTCTGGTGTCTGGTATTAGTTTCTGGTGTCTGGTATTAGTTATCTGGTGTCTGGTATTAGTTATCTGTTGTCTGGTATTAGTTTCTGATGTCTGGTATTAGGAATCTGGTGTCTGGTATTAGTTATCTGGTGTCTGGTATTAGTTTCTGGTGTCTGGTTTTAGTTATCTGGTGTCTGGTATTAGTTATCTGGTGTCTGGTATTAGTTTCTGGTGTCTGGTATTAGGAATCTGGTGTCTGGTATTAGGAATCTGGTGTCTGGTATTAGAAATCTGGTGTCTTGTATTAGTTATCTGGTGTCTGGTATTAGAAATCTGGTGTCTGGTATTAGTTATCTGGTGTCTGGTATTAGTTTCTGGTGTCTGGTGTTAGTTATCTGGTGTCTGGTATTAGATATCTGGTGTCTGGTATTAGTTTCTGGTGTCTGGTATTAGTTATCTGGTGTCTGGTATTAGTTATCTGGTGTCTGGTATTAGTTATCTGGTGTCTGGTATTAGTTTCTGGTGTCTGGTATTAGTTTCTGGTGTCTGGTATTAGTTATCTGGTATCTGGTATTAGGAATCTGGTGTCTGGTATTAGAAATCTGGTGTCTTGTATTAGTTATCTGGTGTCTGGTATTAGAAATCTGGTGTCTGGTATTAGTTATCTGGTGTCTGGTATTAGTTATCTGGTGTCTGGTATTAGGAATCTGGTGTCTGGTATTAGTTATCTGGTGTCTGGTATTAGTTTCTGGTGTCTGGTATTAGTTATCTGGTATCTGGTATTAGGAATCTGGTGTCTGGTATTAGAAATCTGGTGTCTTGTATTAGTTATCTGGTGTCTGGTATTAGAAATCTGGTGTCTGGTATTAGTTATCTGGTGTCTGGTATTAATTTCTGGTGTCTGGTGTTAGTTATCTGGTGTCTGGTATTAGATATCTGGTGTCTGGTATTAGTTTCTGGTGTCTGGTATTAGTTATCTGGTGTCTGGTATTAGTTATCTGGTGTCTGGTATTAGTTATCTGGTGTCTGGTATTAGTTTCTGGTGTCTGGTATTAGTTTCTGGTGTCTGGTATTAGTTTCTGGTGTCTGGTATTAGTTATCTGGTGTCTGGTATTAGTTTCTGGTGTCTGGTATTAGTTTCTGGTATCTGGTATTAGAAATCTGGTGTCTGGTATTAGTTATCTGGTGTCTGGTATTAGTTATCTGGTGTCTGGTATTAGTTATCTGGTATCTGGTGTTAGTTTCTGGTGTCTGGTATTAGTTATCTGGTGTCTGGTATTAGGAATCTGGTGTCTGGTATTAGTTATCTGGTGTCTGGTATTAGTTATCTGGTGTCTGGTATTAGTTTCTTGTGTCTGGTATTAGGAATCTGGTGTCTGGTATTAGAAATCTGGTGTCTGGTATTAGTTATCTGGTGTCTGTTATTAGTTTCTGGTGTCTGGTATTAGTTTCTGGTGTCTGGTATTAGTTTCTGGTGTCTGGTATTAGTTATCTGGTGTCTGGTATTAGTTATCTGTTGTCTGGTATTAGTTTCTGGTGTCTGGTATTAGGAATCTGGTGTCTGGTATTAGAAATCTGGTGTCCGGTATTAGTTATCTGGTGTCTGGTATTAGTTTCTGGTGTCTGGTGTTAGTTATCTGGTGTCTGGTATTAGATATCTGGTGTCTGGTATTAGTTTCTGGTGTCTGGTATTAGTTATCTGGTGTCTGGTATTAGTTATCTGGTGTCTGGTATTAGTTATCTGGTGTCTGGTATTAGTTTCTGGTGTCTGCTATTAGTTATCTGGTGTCTGGTATTAGTCATCTGGTGTCTGGTATTAGTTTCTGGTGTCTGGTATTAGTTATCTGGTGTCTGGTATTAGTTTCTGGTGACTAGTATTAGTTATCTGGTGTCTGGTATTAGGAATCTGGTGTCTGGTATTAGTTATCTGGTGTCTGGTATTAGGAATCTGGTGTCTTGTATTAGTTTCTGGTGTCTGGTATTAGTTTCTGGTGTCTGGTATTAGATATCTGGTGTCTGGTATTAGGAATCTGGTGTCTGGTATTAGTTATCTGGTGTCTGGTATTAGTTATCTGGTGTCTGGTATTAGTTATCTGGTGTCTGGTATTAGAAATCTGGTGTCTGGTATTAGTTATTTGGTGTCTGGTATTAGTTTCTGGTGTCTGGTATTAGTTATCTGGTGTCTGGTATTAGGAATCTGGTGTCTTGTATTAGTTTCTGGTGTCTGGTATTAGATATCTGGTGCCTGGTTCTAGATATCTGGTGTCTGGTATTAGTTATCTGGTGTCTGGTATTAGTTTCTGGTGTCTGGTTCTAGTTATCTGGTGTCTGGTATTAGTTATCTGCTGTCTGGTATTAGTTATCTGGTGTCTGGTATTAGTTTCTGGTGTCTGGTATTAGTTATCTGGTGTCTGGTATTAGTTTCTGGTGTCTGGTATTAGTTATCTGGTGTCTGGTATTAGTTTCTGGTGTCTGGTATTAGTTTCTGGTGTCTGGTATTAGTTATCTGGTGTCTGGTATTAGGAATCTGGTGTCTTGTATTAGTTTCTGGTGTCTGGTATTAGATATCTGGTGCCTGGTTCTAGATATCTGGTGTCTGGTATTAGTTATCTGGTGTCTGGTATTAGTTTCTGGTGTCTGGTATTAGTTATCTGGTGTCTGGTATTAGTTTCTGGTGTCTGGTGTTAGTTTCTGGTGTCTGGTATTAGTTATCTGGTGTCTGGTATTAGTTATCTGGTGTCTGATATTAGGAATCTGGTGTCTGGTATTAGTTATCTGGTGTCTGGTATTAGTTTCTGGTGTCTGGTATTAGTTATCTGGTGTCTGGTATTAGTTATCTGCTGTCTGGTATTAGTTATCTGGTGTCTGGTATTAGTTTCTGGTGTCTGGTATTAGTTATCTGGTGTCTGGTATTAGTTTCTGGTGTCTGGTATTAGTTATCTGGTGTCTGGTATTAGTTTCTGGTGTCTGGTATTAGTTTCTGGTGTCTGGTATTAGTTATCTGGTATCTGGTATTAGGAATCTGGTGTCTGGTATTAGTTATCTGGTGTCTGGTATTAGTCATCTGGTGTCTGGTATTAGTTATCTGGTGTCTGGTATTAGTTATCTGGTGTCTGGTATTAGTTATCTGGTGTCTGGTATTAGTTTCTGGTGACTAGTATTAGTTATCTGGTGTCTAGTATTAGTTATTTGGTGTCTGGTATTAGTTATCTGGTGTCTGGTATTAGTTTCTGGTGTCTGGTATTAGTTTCTGGTGTCTGGTATTAGTTATCTGGTGTCTGGTATTAGTTATCTGTTGTCTGGTATTAGTTTCTGGTGTCTGGTATTAGGAATCTGGTGTCTGGTATTAGTTATCTGGTGTCTGGTATTAGTTTCTGGTGTCTGGTTTTAGTTATCTGGTGTCTGGTATTAGTTATCTGGTGTCTGGTATTAGTTTCTGGTGTCTGGTATTAGGAATCTTGTGTCTGGTATTAGGAATCTGGTGTCTGGTATTAGTTATTTGGTGTCTTGTATTAGTTTCTGGTGTCTGGTATTAGTTATCTGGTGTCTGGTATTAGTTATCTGGTGTCTGGTATTAGGAATCTGGTGTCTGGTATTAGTTTCTGGTGTCTGGTATTAGTTATCTGGTGTCTGGTATTAGGAATCTGGTGTCTGGTACTAGTTTCTGGTGTCTGGTATTAGTTATCTGGTGTCTGGTATTAGTTTCTGGTATCTGGTATTAGTTATCTGGTGTCTGGTATTAGTTATCTGGTGTCTGGTATTAGTTATCTGCTGTCTGGTATTAGTTATCTGGTGTCTGGTATTAGATATCTGGTGTCTGGTATTAGTTATCTGGTGTCTGGTATTAGTTATCTGGTGTCTGGTATTAGTTATTTGGAGTCTGGTATTAGTTATCTGGTGTCTGGTATTAGTTTCTGGTGTCTGGTATTAGTTATCTGGTGTCTGGTATTAGGAATCTGGTGTCTGGTATTAGTTTCTGGTGTCTGGTATTAGTTATCTGGTGTCTGGTATTAGGAATCTGGTGTCTGGTACTAGTTTCTGGTGTCTGGTATTAGTTATCTGGTGTCTGGTATTAGTTTATGGTGTCTGGTATTAGTTATCTGGTGTCTGGTATTAGTTATATGGTGTCTGGTATTAGTTATCTGGTGTCTGGTATTAGTTATCTGCTGTCTGGTATTAGTTATCTGGTGTCTGGTATTAGATATCTGGTGTCTGGTATTAGTTATCTGGTGTCTGGTATTAGTTATCTGGTGTCTGGTATTAGTTATCTGGTGTCTGGTATTAGTTTCTGGTGTCTGGTAATAGGAATCTGGTGTCTGGTATTAGGAATCTGGTGTCTGGTATTAGAAATCTGGTGTCTGGTATTAGTTATCTGGTGTCTGGTATTAGTTTCTGGTGTCTGGTGTTAGTTATATGGTGTCTGGTATTAGTTATCTGGTGTCTGGTATTAGTTATCTGGTGTCTGGTATTAGTTATCTGGTGTCTGGTATTAGTTTCTGGTGTCTGGTAATAGGAATCTGGTGTCTGGTATTAGGAATCTGGTGTCTGGTACTAGTTTCTGGTGTCTGGTATTAGTTATCTGGTGTCTGGTATTAGTTTCTGGTGTCTGGTATTAGTTATCTGGTGTCTGGTATTAGGAATCTGGTGTCTGGTACTAGTTTCTGGTGTCTGGTATTAGTTATCTGGTGTCTGGTATTAGTTTCTGGTGTCTGGTATTAGTTATCTGGTGTCTGGTATTAGTTATCTGGTGTCTGGTATTAGTTATCTGCTGTCTGGTATTAGTTATCTGCTGTCTGGTATTAGTTATCTGGTGTCTGGTATTAGATATCTGGTGTCTGGTATTAGTTATCTGGTGTCTGGTATTAGTTATCTGGTGTCTGGTATTAGTTATCTGGTGTCTGGTATTAGTTATCTGGTGTCTGGTATTAGTTTCTGGTGTCTGGTAATAGGAATCTGGTGTCTGGTATTAGGAATCTGGTGTCTGGTATTAGAAATCTGGTGTCTGGTATTAGTTATCTGGTGTCTGGTATTAGTTTCTGGTGTCTGGTGTTAGTTATATGGTGTCTGGTATTAGGAATCTGGTGTCTTGTATTAGTTTCTGGTGTCTGGTGTTAGTTATATGGTGTCTGGTATTAGTTATCTGGTGTCTGGTATTAGTTTCTGGTGTCTGGTATTAGGAATCTGGTGTCTTGTATTAGTTTCTGGTGTCTGGTATTAGATATCTGGTGCCTGGTTCTAGATATCTGGTGTCTGGTATTAGTTATCTGGTGTCTGGTATTAGTTTCTGGTGTCTGGTATTAGGAATCTGGTGTCTTGTATTAGTTTCTGGTGTCTGGTATTAGTTATCTGGTGTCTGGTATTAGTTATCTGGTGTCTGGTATTAGTTTCTGGTGTCTGGTATTAGTTATCTGGTGTCTGGTATTAGTTATCTGGTGTCTGGTATTAGTTTCTGGTGTCTGGTAATAGGAATCTGGTGTCTGGTATTAGGAATCTGGTGTCTGGTATTAGAAATCTGGTGTCTGGTATTAGTTATTTGGTGTCTGGTATTAGTTTCTGGTGTCTGGTATTAGTTATCTGGTGTCTGGTATTAGGAATCTGGTGTCTGGTATTAGTTATCTGGTATCTGGTATTAGGAATCTGGTGTCTGGTATTAGGAATCTGGTGTCTGGTATTAGAAATCTGGTGTCTGGTATTAGTTATTTGGTGTCTAGTATTAGTTTCTGGTGTCTGGTATTAGTTATCTGGTGTCTGGTATTAGTTATCTGGTATCTGGTATTAGGAATCTGGTGTCTGGTATTAGTTATCTGGAGTCTGGTATTAGTTATCTGGTGTCTGGTATTAGTTTCTGGTGTCTAGTATTAGTTATCTGGTGTCTGGTATTAGGAATCTGGTGTCTAGTATTAGTTTCTGGTGTCTGGTATTAGTTATCTGGTGTCTGGTATTAGTTTCTGGTGACTAGTATTAGTTATCTGGTGTCTGGTATTAGGAATCTGGTGTCTGGTATTAGTTATCTGGTGTCTGGTATTAGTTTCTGGTGTCTTGTATTAGTTTCTGGTGTCTGGTATTAGTTGTTGGTGTCTGGTATTAGATATCTGGTGTCTGGTATTAGGAATCTGGTGTCTGGTATTAGTTATCTGGTGTCTGGTATTAGTTATCTGGTGTCTGGTATTAGTTATCTGGTGTCTGGTATTAGTTATCTGGTGTCTGGTATTAGAAATCTGGTGTCTGGTATTAGTTATTTGGTGTCTGGTATTAGTTTCTGGTGTCTGGTATTAGTTATCTGGTGTCTGGTATTAGGAATCTGGTGTCTTGTATTAGTTTCTGGTGTCTGGTATTAGATATCTGGTGCCTGGTTCTAGATATCTGGTGTCTGGTATTAGTTATCTGGTGTCTGGTATTAGTTTCTGGTGTCTGGTATTAGTTATCTGGTGTCTGGTATTAGTTATCTGCTGTCTGGTATTAGTTATCTGGTGTCTGGTATTAGTTATCTGGTGTCTGGTATTAGGAATCTGGTGTCTTGTATTAGTTTCTGGTGTCTGGTATTAGATATCTGGTGCCTGGTTCTAGATATCTGGTGTCTGGTATTAGTTATCTGGTGTCTGGTATTAGTTTCTGGTGTCTGGTATTAGGAATCTGGTGTCTTGTATTAGTTTCTGGTGTCTGGTATTAGTTTCTGGTGTCTGGTATTAGATATCTGGTGTCTGGTATTAGGAATCTGGTGTCTGGTATTAGTTATCTGGTGTCTGGTATTAGTTATCTGGTGTCTGGTATTAGGAATCTGGTGTCTTGTATTAGTTTCTGGTGTCTGGTATTAGATATCTGGTGCCTGGTTCTAGATATCTGGTGTCTGGTATTAGTTATCTGGTGTCTGGTATTAGTTTCTGGTGTCTGGTATTAGTTATCTGGTATCTGGTATTAGTTATCTGCTGTCTGGTATTAGTTATCTGGTGTCTGGTATTAGTTTCTGGTGTCTGGTATTAGTTATCTGGTGTCTGGTATTAGAAATCTGGTGTCTGGTATTAGTTATTTGGTGTCTGGTATTAGTTTCTGGTGTCTGGTATTAGTTATCTGGTGTCTGGTATTAGAAATCTGGTGTCTGGTATTAGTTATTTGGTGTCTGGTATTAGTTTCTGGTGTCTGGTATTAGTTATCTGGTGTCTGGTATTAGGAATCTGGTGTCTTGTATTAGTTTCTGGTGTCTGGTATTAGTTTCTGGTGTCTGGTATTAGATATCTGGTGTCTGGTATTAGGAATCTGGTGTCTGGTATTAGTTATCTGGTGTCTGGTATTAGTTATCTGGTGTCTGGTATTAGTTATCTGGTGTCTGGTATTAGTTATCTGGTGTCTGGTATTAGTTATCTGGTGTCTGGTATTAGAAATCTGGTGTCTGGTATTAGTTATTTGGTGTCTGGTATTAGTTTCTGGTGTCTGGTATTAGTTATCTGGTGTCTGGTATTAGGAATCTGGTGTCTTGTATTAGTTTCTGGTGTCTGGTATTAGATATCTGGTGCCTGGTTCTAGATATCTGGTGTCTGGTATTAGTTATCTGGTGTCTGGTATTAGTTTCTGGTGTCTGGTATTAGTTATCTGGTGTCTGGTATTAGTTATCTGCTGTCTGGTATTAGTTATCTGGTGTCTGGTATTAGTTTCTGGTGTCTGGTATTAGTTATCTGGTGTCTGATATTAGTTTCTTGTGTCTGGTATTAGTTATCTGGTGTCTGGTATTAGTTTCTGGTGTCTGGTATTAGTTTCTGGTGTCTGGTATTAGTTATCTGGTGTCTGGTATTAGTTATCTGGTGTCTGGTATTAGGAATCTGGTGTCTTGTATTAGTTTCTGGTGTCTGGTATTAGATATCTGGTGCCTGGTTCTAGATATCTGGTGTCTGGTATTAGTTATCTGGTGTCTGGTATTAGTTTCTGGTGTCTGGTATTAGTTATCTGGTGTCTGGTATTAGTTTCTGGTGTCTGGTGTTAGTTTCTGGTGTCAGGTATTAGCTATCTGGTGTCTGGTATTAGTTATCTGGTGTCTGATATTAGGAATCTGGTGTCTGGTATTAGTTATCTGGTGTCTGGTATTAGTTTCTGGTGTCTGGTATTAGTTATCTGGTGTCTGGTATTAGTTATCTGCTGTCTGGTATTAGTTATCTGGTGTCTGGTATTAGTTTCTGGTGTCTGGTATTAGTTATCTGGTGTCTGGTATTAGTTTCTGGTGTCTGGTATTAGTTATCTGGTGTCTGGTATTAGTTTCTGGTGTCTGGTATTAGTTTCTGGTGTCTGGTATTAGTTATCTGGTATCTGGTATTAGGAATCTGGTGTCTGGTATTAGTTATCTGGTGTCTGGTATTAGTCATCTGGTGTCTGGTATTAGTTATCTGGTGTCTGGTATTAGTTATCTGGTGTCTGGTATTAGGAATCTGGTGTCTGGTATTAGGAATCTGGTGTCTGGTATTAGTTATTTGGTGTCTTGTATTAGTTTCTGGTGTCTGGTATTAGTTATCTGGTGTCTGGTATTAGTTATCTGGTGTCTGGTATTAGTTTCTGGTGTCTGGTATTAGTTTCTGGTGTCTGGTATTAGTTATCTGGTGTCTGGTATTAGTTTCTGGTGTCTGGTATTAGTTATCTGGTGTCTGGTATTAGTTTCTGGTGTCTGGTATTAGTTTCTGGTGTCTGGTATTAGTTATCTGGTATCTGGTATTAGGAATCTGGTGTCTGGTATTAGGAATCTGGTGTCTGGTATTAGTTATTTGGTGTCTGGTATTAGTTTCTGGTGTCTGGTATTAGTTATCTGGTGTCTGGTATTAGTTATCTGGTGTCTGGTATTAGTTTCTGGTGTCTGGTATTAGTTTCTGGTGTCTGGTATTAGTTATCTGGTATCTGGTATTAGGAATCTGGTGTCTGGTATTAGTTATCTGGTGTCTGGTATTAGTCATCTGGTGTCTGGTATTAGGAATCTGGTGTCTGGTATTAGGAATCTGGTGTCTGGTATTAGTTATTTGGTGTCTTGTATTAGTTTCTGGTGTGTGGTATTAGTTATCTGGTGTCTGGTATTAGTTATCTGGTGTCTGGTATTAGGAATCTGGTGTCTGGTATTAGTTTCTGGTGTCTGGTATTAGTTATCTGGTGTCTGGTATTAGGAATCTGGTGTCTGGTACTAGTTTCTGGTGTCTGGTATTAGTTATCTGGTGTCTGGTATTAGTTTCTGGTGTCTGGTATTAGTTATCTGGTGTCTGGTATTAGTTATCTGGTGTCTGGTATTAGTTATCTGCTGTCTGGTATTAGTTATCTGGTGTCTGGTATTAGATATCTGGTGTCTGGTATTAGTTATCTGGTGTCTGGTATTAGTTATCTGGTGTCTGGTATTAGTTATCTGGTGTCTGGTATTAGGAATCTGGTGTCTGGTATTAGTTTCTGGTGTCTGGTATTAGTTATCTGGTGTCTGGTATTAGGAATCTGGTGTCTGGTATTAGTTTCTGGTGTCTGGTATTAGTTATCTGGTGTCTGGTATTAGTTTCTGGTGTCTGGTATTAGTTATCTGGTGTCTGGTATTAGTTATCTGGTGTCTGGTATTAGTTATCTGGTGTCTGGTATTAGTTATCTGCTGTCTGGTATTAGTTATCTGGTGTCTGGTATTAGATATCTGGTGTCTGGTATTAGTTATCTGGTGTCTGGTATTAGTTATCTGGTGTCTGGTATTAGTTATCTGGTGTCTGGTATTAGTTTCTGGTGTCTGGTAATAGGAATCTGGTGACTGGTATTAGGAATCTGGTGTCTGGTATTAGAAATCTGGTGTCTGGTATTAGTTATCTGGTGTCTGGTATTAGTTTCTGGTGTCTGGTGTTAGTTATATGGTGTCTGGTATTAGAAATCTGGTGTCTGGTATTAGAAATCTGGTGTCTGGTATTAGAAATCTGGTGTCTGGTATTAGTTATTTGGTGTCTGGTATTAGTTTCTGGTGTCTGGTATTAGTTATCTGGTGTCTGGTATTAGGAATCTGGTGTCTGGTATTAGTTATCTGGTATCTGGTATTAGGAATCTGGTGTCTGGTATTAGGAATCTGGTGTCTGGTATTAGAAATCTGGTGTCTGGTATTAGTTATTTGGTGTCTAGTATTAGTTTCTGGTGTCTGGTATTAGTTATCTGGTGTCTGGTATTAGTTATCTGGTATCTGGTATTAGGAATCTGGTGTCTGGTATTAGTTATCTGGAGTCTGGTATTAGTTATCTGGTGTCTGGTATTAGTTTCTGGTGTCTAGTATTAGTTATCTGGTGTCTGGTATTAGGAATCTGGTGTCTGGTATTAGTTTCTGGTGTCTGGTATTAGTTATCTGGTGTCTGGTATTAGTTTCTGGTGACTAGTATTAGTTATCTGGTGTCTGGTATTAGGAATCTGGTGTCTGGTATTAGTTATCTGGTGTCTGGTATTAGTTTCTGGTGTCTGGTATTAGTTATCTGGTATCTGGTATTAGGAATCTGGTGTCTGGTATTAGTTATCTGGAGTCTGGTATTAGTTATCTGGTGTCTGGTATTAGTTTCTGGTGTCTGGTATTAGTTATCTGGTGTCTGGTATTAGGAATCTGGTGTCTGGTATTAGTTTCTGGTATCTGGTATTAGTTATCTGGTGTCTAGTATTAGTTTCTGGTGACTAGTATTAGTTATCTGGTGTCTGGTATTAGTTATCTGGTGTCTGGTATTAGTTATCTGGTGTCTGGTATTAGTTATTTGGTGTCTGGTATTAGATATCTGGTGTCTGGTATTAGTTTCTGGTGTCTAATATTAGATATCTGGTGTCTGGTATTAGATATCTGGTGTCTGGTATTAGTTATCTGGTGTCTGGTATTAGTTTTTGGTGTCTGGTTCTAGATATCTGGTGTTTGGTATTAGTTATCTGGTGTCTGGTATTAGTTTCTGGTGTCTGGTATTAGTTATCTGGTGTCTGGTATTAGTTATCTGGTGTCTGGTATTAGTTATCTGGTGTCTAGTATTAGTTTCTGGTGTCTGGTATTAGTTATCTGGTGTCTGGTATTAGTCATTTGGTGTCTGGTATTAGTTATCTGGTGTCTGGTATTAGATATCTGGTGTCTGGTATTAGGAATCTGGTGTCTGGTATTAGTTATCTGGTGTCTAATATTAGTTATCTGGTGTCTGGTATTAGTTATCTGCTGTCTGGTATTAGTTATCTGGTGTCTGGTATTAGTTATCTGCTGTCTGGTATTAGTTATCTGGGTTCTGGTATTAGATATCTGGTGTCTGGTATTAGTTATCTGGTGTCTGGTATTAGTTTCTGGTGTCTGGTATTAGAAATCTGGTGTCTGGTATTAGTTATTTGGTGTCTGGTATTAGTTATCTGGTGTCTGGTATTAGTTATTTGGTGTCTGGTATTAGTTATCTGGTGTCTGGTATTAGTTTCTGGTGTCTGGTATTAGTTTCTGGTGTCTGGTATTAGTTTCTGGTGTCTGGTATTAGTTATCTGGTGTCTGGTATTAGTTATCTGTTGTCTGGTATTAGTTTCTGGTGTCTGGTATTAGTTATTTGGTGTCTGGTATTAGAAATCTGGTGTCTGGTATTAGTTATCTGCTGTCTGGTATTAGGAATCTGGTGTCTGGTATTAGTTATCTGGTGTCTGGTATTAAGAATCTGGTGTCTTGTACTAGTTTCTGGTGTCTGGTATTAGTTATCTGGTGTCTGGTATTAGTTTCTGGTGTCTGGTACTAGTTTTTGGTGTCTGGTATTAGTTTCTGGTGTCTGGTATTAGTTATCTGGTGTCTGGTATTAGTTTCTGGTGACTGGTATTAGTTTCTGGTGTCTGGTATTAGTTTCTGGTGTCTGGTATTAGTTATCTGGTGTCTGGTATTAGTTTCTGGTGTCTGGTATTAGTTATTTGGTGTCTTGTATTAGTTTCTGGTGTCTAAAATTAGTTTCTGGTGTCTGGTGTTAGTTATCTGGTGTCTGGTATTAGTTATCTGGTGTCTGGTATTAGTTTCTGGTGTCTGGTATTAGAAATCTGGTGTCTGGTATTAGTTATTTGGTGTCTGGTATTAGTTTCTGGTGTCTGGTATTAGTTATCTGGTGTCTGGTATTAGTTATCTGTTATCTGGTATTAGGAATCTGGTGTCTGGTATTAGTTATCTGGAGTCTGGTATTAGTTATCTGGTGTCTGGTATTAGTTTCTGGTGTCTGGTATTAGTTTCTGGTGACTAGTATTAGTTATCTGGTGTCTGGTATTAGTTATCTGGTGTCTGGTATTAGTTATCTGGTGTCTGGTATTAGTTTCTGGTGTCTGGTTTTAGTTTCTGGTGTCTGGTATTAGTTTCTGGTGTCTGGTATTAGTTATCTGGTGTCTAGTATTAGTTATCTGTTGTCTGGTATTAGTTTCTGGTGTCTGGTATTAGGAATCTGGTGTCTGGTATTAGAAATCTGGTGTCTGGTATTAGTTATCTGGTGTCTGGTATTAGTTATCTGCTGTCTGGTATTAGGAATCTGGTGTCTGGTATTAGTTATCTGGTGTCTGGTATTAGGAATCTGGTGTCTTGTACTAGTTTCTGGTGTCTGGTATTAGTTATCTGGTGTCTAATATTAGTTTTTGGTGTCTGGTATTAGTTATCTGGTGTCTGGTATTAGTTTCTGGTGTCTGGAGTAGTAGGGAACTGCCAATCCTGCGTCAATTAAAATTTTGAAATTTTGAAATTTTAATTACCCAAATTTTAAAATTCTTGGAAATTTGTGAAATTTGATACCCTTGAGTTTTCGGCGGCACGCTTTGATGTTTTTTGTTTACATTAGGAATTTTTTGTTTACATTAGGAGTTTTGTTTACATTAACTTTGTGTGAACGGGTGATTTTTTTTGAGGTGGCATTAATTGTGTGAACGGGTGATTTTGTTTTTTGTGGGAATACGTTAAGTGGGTTCATAGGTTGGAGGTTTTTCTTTTTTGTAATGCATGTATGTATATGCCGACGGGAAAATGATTTTTCATAATTCCGACGGGAAAAACATAAAAGTTATTTCTAATGCTAATACAGGAGTTTAAGGCTGGCTGTGATTTGGGGTGGGTGGGGTTGTTGTCGTAATACATAACTGAGGGACTTTATGGATGTGTCTGTCTGTCTGTCTGCCTGTCTGTCCGTCCGTCTGTCTGTTGTGCGAGGCTGTGATTAGCCGGGGGAGCGTGGTGTAGTTGAGGTAGATGGGTTCAGGTAGGTATGTGTGTATACCTACCTGTCTGTTGGAATTTGTGTGATGGTGTGATTGACAGGGGGCGGGGTGTAGTTGAGGTAGATCGACTGCGTGTATGCAGGTGTTGCAAGTCTGTAGGAATTTAAGTCTTATAGTGATTTGGGGTAGGTGAGGGTGTTGTTGTACGAGTAACATATATCCATGG
Organism: Tachina lurida; assembly: GCA_944452675.1. NCBI lineage: Eukaryota > Metazoa > Arthropoda > Insecta > Diptera > Tachinidae > Tachina > Tachina lurida. Next base: position 1,319,259 of record CALYBX010000001.1, read on the forward strand.
GAATTTGTGGATGTGTCTGTCCGGAGGAATTTAAGCGAGGCTGTTATTGGGAGTGGGTGTGGTGTAGTTGAGGTTGATCAACTGCGTGTATGTATGTCTATATGTTTGTAGGAGCTTAAGGCTGATCGTGATTTGGGAGAGGTGAGGGTGTTGTTGTAATATGTATACGTAGGAATCTGTATGTATGTATGTCTGTAAAAAATTAAGGCTGATCATGATTTAGGGTAGGTGAGGTTGGTGTAGTAATATGTCTGTGTGTATGTACATATGTTTATAGAAGTTTAATGCTATTAGTGATTTGAGGATAGGCGAGGGTGTTGTCGTACGAGTGATATGTACCCGTGGGAATCTGTATGCATATTCGTAGGAGTTTAAGGCTGATCGTGATTTGTGTTGTTGTCAGTGTTGTTTGTAGGAATGACCGTGAGAATTTTTGTATGCATATCTGTAGGAATTTAAGGTTGGCCGTGTTTTGTGAGGGGTGGTGTGTTGTTGAAATAATTTGAATTTTTCTTAGATGAAATCTGGTATATATATGTGTGTGTGTGTGTGTGCGTATGATTTTCTCACGCTAGTAGTTTTATGTACGTAGAAATAAATTGTATTCAATATCGAGATTTGGTTCTATAAAATATTTTCATATATCTGATACATATACATAAGTATATTTTCATACTCAAGGTTGCTGGGTATTTTGTCATGCTTAAAATTGTGTATATTTTCATACTCAAGGTTGCTGGGTATTTTGTCATGCTTAAAATTGTCCAGCTTTAAAGTCTGCCTACGAGAAATTTGTTTATATTACAGATTTTGTTTATTTAACTACGTCCGGCTTCTTTCCCTGAACTTCTTTTCATACGATCATGGGAATTTATAGTTTCTCTGTCCATAATAAGGTCGTTTAGCTTGGGCATGTGCTCTGACTGAATGGTTTGCGTTATTCATATATTTTTATGATGTAGATATGTAAGTGTGATTGTCAAGTTCTAATAAATATTTGAGTATTGATAAGAAATTTGATATTATGTGTACATACATATCTACAAATTGATTTTATGTATGTATGTACATATGTATGTACATACAAATAAGTGTTTGCCTCCGTGTTTGAATACATTTTTTTTGTTTTTGTTGTTGTTCTAAATATTCGGCTGGTCTTTTATATATAGATGTCAAATATCTTCATAGTTTTTTTTTTTTTTTATTTGAAATTAAAAAACGTTGATTTAATTTTTATCTGTATTTACTTCAAAGTTTGTGAGGATTTGCTGTTTTAAGTAAAACTAAATTCCTTAAGATACATACTTTAGAATAATAGTAACTATAATAGAAATATTTCCTATATTTAATTTACATTTGTTTAAAGTTGATGCAGCTTATCTTCATTCTTAGAAATATTTTGATACAAAATTTTTTCCAGCCGTAGGCTTTTTTCATCACCTTTTACATTTATTTTAGAATATCTTGCATTGCCTTTTATACATTTATAAACATTTTTAAATGAAACTGATCCAGCAGTCCAGCTTATGTAATGATAGTTTTTTGTTAGCTAGCTTGCTTCTTTTTTTTATTTTTTATTGATTATTGAGTTTTATAATGAAATTATTATATTCGTAATTGTTGAAAACAATCGCTACTTCTTTTGCGATGAAATCATTTGAATTACTTTTGAAACCTTGTACGTATATAAAAATTATGTTGTTTTCCATATTACTCAATTTATAAGACTTTTCGAATTTGACCTTTGATAGGTATATATATTCTAGTATATGATCACGAATAAGAATACAGTAAGCTGATTTCTTTGCTTACTATTTCAAATTAAAATTTTATTCAATTAGCCCGATATTGAATAAAAGGAGCTTTTTTATCTTAAACTCTGGTACAGGTAGAAACGCATGAGATTCTTTCATATACTACCTTTGCTGGAATCTTAGATACATGTAATAACTATATAGAATTGCATTACGTTTATTTTTAAATTTTATGTTAGGATTATCATCATATGGATATGAGACTGAACTTAAATGTACTTTTAAATTAGTTAATTCATAATGAATAATCTTATTTTCTTCTTGAATAGCGAACAACAGAAAACGAAGTCGTTTTCTTACAATTTAGGTCTAACCTCTCAACTGGTCCTCTAGTATACAATATGACTTTATATGTCAACATTTCTGACTCCTCTTTGTCAGCGTTAGGGATAATTAATTTTAAACTTTTTATTCTTCAAATTGTGTTACTTCATACTGATAATATGTTTAAGTACATTAATAATGTACGAGTATATGTTTATTTTATGACGGGTCCCTATAGCTTTTATTTGATGTTCTAGATGAAGTGTTTTTTTTTTTTTTCTAATTTTATTAAAGTTTTGCGTATTGCGTATATATTTCTAATATATTTAAGTGAGCTTTTTGTACCTGTCAGACAGAGTGTACGTATCAGTTGATCAGTCAGTCTCTCTTTTTATTTTATTAATTTTTTCTTCTAATGTGTCACTACTATTTTTTCAGATTTTACTACTTGAAATAGAAAATATTTATATAATTTTAAAAGTATTAATATATACATACATATAGGTAAATATATGTATGTATGTAAAAATTAGTTCATATACAAAGAAATACATCTTTAATAATCAACTATTCTAGAAAATCGATCTAAAATAACACATTTACCTCCATCATCATTTCACCGTCAGTGTTTTCATAAAGTGTTAGAAACATTGGAATATCTATGTTTAGGAGAATTTTTACTTCAAGTGTTTCTATATAAGATTTGGTGTTTGACCCCTTGACGTTATTGTGGTTAACGTAGGCTGCGTTGTATCGCATTCAGATGTAATAATTTCTCACTTAGAAAAGGTCCTCATTACCATCAATCATACCTGTATATAATACATTCATGAGTTGAGTTGATTTAGATACAATTGCTGTCTACAAATTAATGATTAGAAAAAAGCTTTCTCATCACATTCTAACAGGTTTTAATATTTTGCTAGCATGCATGCTTTAGCATGCTATTCTATCAATAGTGAGGCGAGAGTCCGACATATAGTGGTGTTTCAATTAAAAATCTATACAATTAGAATTACGAATTCACTCTTTTGAATTTTTGACAAAGTAGATACATATGTATGTATGTATTTCACTTGCCACAAACTCTTAAAATTTCTGTACTTATAAAAATATGATGTCAGGAATTTTTTTAAATCATACATGCTTCGGCATGCTTCCAATATTTTTCTCGGTAAATTTTTTCATACTCATACAGATACAGATATAAAGTAAGATCTGTTTACATGCCATTTTACAATTTATGCATGCTTCAGCATGATTCTAGTTTAAGTCTGTATTTATTTAGTAAGTTTGTTTGATACCCATTCATACACATATACATTGTTAAAGATTGGATATCAAAATCCAATTTTCTTAGTTTATCTAGAAATGAACAAAGTGAATATCTTTTATAATAACCATATTCACACTTTAAAATTTTGTGTGCTAGAGCTTTCGAAATGGAAAATGTACACCTTTTACTACAAAAATTGATAATATGATGTGTTGCTGAATATTTTGAACTCTTAAGTTTTCACAATATTTCATACAGACCATCAAGTTTAGAGAATTGTAGTATATTAAGCTATTTATCTTCCCTGAGACCTAACATTCCTAATCAATCCTTCAAAAAACCAATACAAACTAGATTTTTCCTTTTTAATTTTATTTATATTTTCATTGAATTTCAACATTTTGTACCTCTTCAAATTACTGTATACTGTATTTTGCATCTTTTTCTCATTCGTTGAGTTAACTTTAATCGCAAATATTTCAATGATGAGATGAACTTTTCTATTGTAGGCATTAAGTAAATCTTTGTGTATATCAATCCACTTATATGAACCATTATACCTAAATTCTTAACACATAATTCCTTTTAATGATCTATTAATTTATTCTACTATTAATGCTTTCATATTATGAAATTTTTAATCCTCTGTTTATGCATGAATTTTGTAGTGTTTATTAAAAATTCTTTACCAACATCTATTTGTATTTTTTGTTTTGATACTCATATCATTTCAAAAATATTTTCCATTGCCTCGGTTTTTTCGAGTGCAGCTTTTATTTTCAACGATACTCACCATATAAACTTTTAGAATGTGTCAGTTACAGTCTACAAAAATCAATAATTTCTATTTTCTCAAGAAAAGCTACCCACTTCACCTAAATCAGCTCCATAAAAGATCATCTATTCCATTCATTACATCACTACAATGCACAAACAATTTTCGAAATTTATTATGGAGTTCGTTTACTAAAAATTTTTTTTTAAGGACATTGAGTTGTTTTACAGTTTTTTAGAGAGTGTTCTGATCTATTTGATACACTTTCAGCTATTTATACTAAAATGTAGTTAATAAATTTTATCGCTCAGCTCTTCAATTTGTTTGTCAAAAGAGGATTTAATTTTTAGAATATCTTTTTCAATTTTATACCTATCTTCTATCGTTAATTTTATTTTACACTCCAATTATTAATTAATCCTTTAGTTTAGTTTAGTGAATGATGATGATTCTTTATGTATGCATTGGTAGAAATTATATATTTTATTTAGTTTTCAAAATCAAATTTGTCATAGTATTTTCACGTTTTATCAATCACTAAAGAAAATAAACCCACTTTTAAACCCCATATTTGACCATCAACTTGTATTTCATCTTTATTCAGTTTTAGATTTCTATCACCTAATTTCCATTCATTATTGAAATCTTTAGGTGAGCCATAGTTTGTATCTAATTCATTTCTTCCTTTCAAGACTAATAAGTCAATATAAGTATCTTCGGTGTTGGAAGGCTGTGGGTAAAAATCATCTTCTTCATCATCATAATCATTCACAGTATTAGCATCATTAAATAAGATGGCATTATCAAATATTGTTCCTTTTGAAAGTTTCTTTAACTTCTTTCTATTTTGACTGATGGTTTCTGAGGCTTTAATACTTGTACTATTTTCAGATTCTATATTGTTTTTACTTTGTTCTTTCTTGTGTATTCTTTCAATATTTTTTGAATTATTCATGAATTCTTTGAGAGGTTCTGTTTTAGGATCAAATATATCTCTTAGTTGTTCACGTGTATCTATTTCACCAGTTTTTATACTACGAAGCTTTTTCTTCAAGACACTTCTTATCAACACCAACTGTTTGAAAATTTTCTCATCCATGTTTAATAATAGCAAATAAGAGGTATCAGCCTTTAGATCAGGTATCACCTATTAGTTCAGGTATCAGCTATCAGATCAGCTTATCAGGAGCTGCTCTGGTTTTCAGATCAGCTTATCAGGAGCTGGTCTGATTTTCAGATCAGCTTATCAGGACCTGATCTGGTTTTCAGATCAGCTTATCAGGAGCTGGTCTGGTTTTCAGATCAGCTTTTCAGGACCTGGTCTGGTTTTCAGATCAGCTTATCAGGAGCTGGTCTGATTTTCAGATCAGCTTATCAGGAGCTGGTCTGGTTTTCAGATCAGCTTATCAGGACCTGATCTGGTTTTCAGATCAGCTTATCAGGAGCTGGTCTGATTTTCAGATCAGCTTATCAGGAGCTGGTCTGATTTTCAGATCAGCTTATCAGGACCAGGTCTGGTTTGCAGATCAGCATATCAGGCGTTGGTCTAGTTTTCAGATCAGGTTGTCAGGCAGCTGATCTGTAAAACAGATCAGGTTATCAGGAGCTGTTCAGATTTTCAGATCAGATTATCTGTTTCAAATTGGGTCATCAGTTTACAAGTAGCTGGACATTTATAACATTTAGATGAATGAAGTTTAAGGCCATTTAAAATGCGAAAAACTATACTATTATGTAGTCAAATTGTTTTCTATGACGATCATCACTTAATTCAGTATCTTTCCTTATAATCAAAATTCCATATTTTTAATTCCAACACGATTTATATTTTTCTCATATTACTTAAACATTCTAACTACATTATGATTATTTCCTATCAAATATTTGGTGATTCTAGTATAAGTTTGACATTAGTAGAACGCATCAACATTCTTATCTTACCCCATACAAAAATATGCTTCTCACACACACAACATGGTTAAATATCGTATTGGTATTACTTCTAGCTTTCTTATAAGAAATAACAGATTCATTATCTGTAAATGTGTAATACCCATGACTTTCATTAATGAAATTAATTACAGGTATTTATATTTAGGTTGTTAGAGAGATTTTGAGTTTAAATATGAAGATGTTTTAAAGTTTTAGTCCAGTAGAACTGTCTAGCCAACCACTCATATTATTATTATTTTTTTTATTTATTTTTTATTTATTTTTTTTATTTATTTTTTATTTATTTTTTTTTCCAATTTAACAGACCAACTATTCTTGCATGAATAGTAATTGATAGAAGGGAACTCTGATTTATTTTTGAGCTAACGTTTGATGACTCATCAAAATTTCATACCAAGGTATTTTTATGTTGTTTTGACTATGAGTATGAGTCAATATTTATGAAATACCTTTCCTAAATATTGGTGCATGCACATAGTCAAAACAAAGTATGCTTTAAGTGTTTAAAACCAGTATTACCATAAAAATGGTGGTTTTAAACTCTTAAAATATACTTTGTTTTACTAACCCCATTTTGTAACTAAATGCATTTTATAAATATTATCTATTACTATAGAAATAATAATAGATAATATTTATAAAATGCATTTAGTTACAAAATGTGGTTAGTAAAACAACATAAATATACCTTGGTATGAAATTTTGATGATTCATCAATATTTTGTACCATCCTATTTTTAGGTTGTTTTGACTATAAATATGTACCAATATTTATGAAATGTATTTCATAAATATTATCTCTTATTATAGAAAAAATTAAATAATGTAGCTATACGATATCGGAAAATATTTTCTGATATCATATGGCTATATTATTTTATTTTTCCTATAATAAGAGATAATGGTTCCTACTCATAGTCAAAACAAAGTATATTTTAAGAGTTTAAAACCAGTATTGTCATACAAAATACTGATTTTAAACTGTTAAAATATACTTTGTTTTACTAACCGCTTTTTAGTAACTAAATGCATTTCATAAATATTGCCGAATACTCATACTCAAAACTAATGATATTTTTATGATGTTTTGATTGTGAGTATGGAGCATTATCTGTTATTATAGGAAAAATAAAATAATGCAGCTACACGATTTTAGAAAATATTTTCTGAAATCGAATAGCTGTATTATTTTATTTTTTTTATAATAAGAGATAATATTTATAAAATGTATTTAGTTACACAAAAGCGGTTAGTAAAACAACCTAAATATAGGATGGTACGAAATATTGATGAGTCATCAAACGTTAGCTCAAAAATAAATCAGAGTTCCCTTCTATCAATTACTATTCGTGCAAGAATAGTTGGTCTGTTAAATTGGAAAAAAAATAAATAAAAAATAAATAAAAAAAATAAATAAAAAATAAATAAAAAAAATAATAATAATATGAGTGGTTGGCTAGACAGTTCTACTGGACTAAAACTTTAAAACATCTTCATATTTAAACTCAAAATCTCTCTAACAACCTAAATATAAATACCTGTAATTAATTTCATTAATGAAAGTCATGGGTATTACACATTTACAGATAATGAATCTGTTATTTCTTATAAGAAAGCTAGAAGTAATACCAATACGATATTTAACCATGTTGTGTGTGTGAGAAGCATATTTTTGTATGGGGTAAGATAAGAATGTTGATGCGTTCTACTAATGTCAAACTTATACTAGAATCACCAAATATTTGATAGGAAATAATCATAATGTAGTTAGAATGTTTAAGTAATATGAGAAAAATATAAATCGTGTTGGAATTAAAAATATGGAATTTTGATTATAAGGAAAGATACTGAATTAAGTGATGATCGTCATAGAAAACAATTTGACTACATAATAGTATAGTTTTTCGCATTTTAAATGGCCTTAAACTTCATTCATCTAAATGTTATAAATGTCCAGCTACTTGTAAACTGATGACCCAATTTGAAACAGATAATCTGATCTGAAAATCTGAACAGCTCCTGATAACCTGATCTGTTTTACAGATCAGCTGCCTGACAACCTGATCTGAAAACTAGACCAACGCCTGATATGCTGATCTGCAAACCAGACCTGGTCCTGATAAGCTGATCTGAAAATCAGACCAGCTCCTGATAAGCTGATCTGAAAATCAGACCAGCTCCTGATAAGCTGATCTGAAAACCAGATCAGGTCCTGATAAGCTGATCTGAAAACCAGACCAGCTCCTGATAAGCTGATCTGAAAACCAGATCAGGTCCTGATAAGCTGATCTGAAAACCAGACCAGCTCCTGATAAGCTGATCTGAAAACCAGACCAGCTCCTGATAAGCTGATCTGAAAATCAGACCAGCTCCTGATAAGCTGATCTGAAAACCAGATCAGGTCCTGATAAGCTGATCTGAAAACCAGACCAGCTCCTGATAAGCTGATCTGAAAACCAGATCAGGTCCTGATAAGCTGATCTGAAAATCAGACCAGCTCCTGATAAGCTGATCTGAAAACCAGAGCAGCTCCTGATAAGCTGATCTGATAGCTGATACCTGAACTAATAGGTGATACCTGATCTAAAGGCTGATACCTCTTATTTGCTATTATTAAACATGGATGAGAAAATTTTCAAACAGTTGGTGTTGATAAGAAGTGTCTTGAAGAAAAAGCTTCGTAGTATAAAAACTGGTGAAATAGATACACGTGAACAACTAAGAGATATATTTGATCCTAAAACAGAACCTCTCAAAGAATTCATGAATAATTCAAAAAATATTGAAAGAATACACAAGAAAGAACAAAGTAAAAACAATATAGAATCTGAAAATAGTACAAGTATTAAAGCCTCAGAAACCATCAGTCAAAATAGAAAGAAGTTAAAGAAACTTTCAAAAGGAACAATATTTGATAATGCCATCTTATTTAATGATGCTAATACTGTGAATGATTATGATGATGAAGAAGATGATTTTTACCCACAGCCTTCCAACACCGAAGATACTTATATTGACTTATTAGTCTTGAAAGGAAGAAATGAATTAGATACAAACTATGGCTCACCTAAAGATTTCAATAATGAATGGAAATTAGGTGATAGAAATCTAAAACTGAATAAAGATGAAATACAAGTTGATGGTCAAATATGGGGTTTAAAAGTGGGTTTATTTTCTTTAGTGATTGATAAAACGTGAAAATACTATGACAAATTTGATTTTGAAAACTAAATAAAATATATAATTTCTACCAATGCATACATAAAGAATCATCATCATTCACTAAACTAAACTAAAGGATTAATTAATAATTGGAGTGTAAAATAAAATTAACGATAGAAGATAGGTATAAAATTGAAAAAGATATTCTAAAAATTAAATCCTCTTTTGACAAACAAATTGAAGAGCTGAGCGATAAAATTTATTAACTACATTTTAGTATAAATAGCTGAAAGTGTATCAAATAGATCAGAACACTCTCTAAAAAACTGTAAAACAACTCAATGTCCTTAAAAAAAAATTTTTAGTAAACGAACTCCATAATAAATTTCGAAAATTGTTTGTGCATTGTAGTGATGTAATGAATGGAATAGATGATCTTTTATGGAGCTGATTTAGGTGAAGTGGGTAGCTTTTCTTGAGAAAATAGAAATTATTGATTTTTGTAGACTGTAACTGACACATTCTAAAAGTTTATATGGTGAGTATCGTTGAAAATAAAAGCTGCACTCGAAAAAACCGAGGCAATGGAAAATATTTTTGAAATGATATGAGTATCAAAACAAAAAATACAAATAGATGTTGGTAAAGAATTTTTAATAAACACTACAAAATTCATGCATAAACAGAGGATTAAAAATTTCATAATATGAAAGCATTAATAGTAGAATAAATTAATAGATCATTAAAAGGAATTATGTGTTAAGAATTTAGGTATAATGGTTCATATAAGTGGATTGATATACACAAAGATTTACTTAATGCCTACAATAGAAAAGTTCATCTCATCATTGAAATATTTGCGATTAAAGTTAACTCAACGAATGAGAAAAAGATGCAAAATACAGTATACAGTAATTTGAAGAGGTACAAAATGTTGAAATTCAATGAAAATATAAATAAAATTAAAAAGGAAAAATCTAGTTTGTATTGGTTTTTTGAAGGATTGATTAGGAATGTTAGGTCTCAGGGAAGATAAATAGCTTAATATACTACAATTCTCTAAACTTGATGGTCTGTATGAAATATTGTGAAAACTTAAGAGTTCAAAATATTCAGCAACACATCATATTATCAATTTTTGTAGTAAAAGGTGTACATTTTCCATTTCGAAAGCTCTAGCACACAAAATTTTAAAGTGTGAATATGGTTATTATAAAAGATATTCACTTTGTTCATTTCTAGATAAACTAAGAAAATTGGATTTTGATATCCAATCTTTAACAATGTATATGTGTATGAATGGGTATCAAACAAACTTACTAAATAAATACAGACTTAAACTAGAATCATGCTGAAGCATGCATAAATTGTAAAATGGCATGTAAACAGATCTTACTTTATATCTGTATCTGTATGAGTATGAAAAAATTTACCGAGAAAAATATTGGAAGCATGCCGAAGCATGTATGATTTAAAAAAATTCCTGACATCATATTTTTATAAGTACAGAAATTTTAAGAGTTTGTGGCAAGTGAAATACATACATACATATGTATCTACTTTGTCAAAAATTCAAAAGAGTGAATTCGTAATTCTAATTGTATAGATTTTTAATTGAAACACCACTATATGTCGGACTCTCGCCTCACTATTGATAGAATAGCATGCTAAAGCATGCATGCTAGCAAAATATTAAAACCTGTTAGAATGTGATGAGAAAGCTTTTTTCTAATCATTAATTTGTAGACAGCAATTGTATCTAAATCAACTCAACTCATGAATGTATTATATACAGGTATGATTGATGGTAATGAGGACCTTTTCTAAGTGAGAAATTATTACATCTGAATGCGATACAACGCAGCCTACGTTAACCACAATAACGTCAAGGGGTCAAACACCAAATCTTATATAGAAACACTTGAAGTAAAAATTCTCCTAAACATAGATATTCCAATGTTTCTAACACTTTATGAAAACACTGACGGTGAAATGATGATGGAGGTAAATGTGTTATTTTAGATCGATTTTCTAGAATAGTTGATTATTAAAGATGTATTTCTTTGTATATGAACTAATTTTTACATACATACATATATTTACCTATATGTATGTATATATTAATACTTTTAAAATTATATAAATATTTTCTATTTCAAGTAGTAAAATCTGAAAAAATAGTAGTGACACATTAGAAGAAAAAATTAATAAAATAAAAAGAGAGACTGACTGATCAACTGATACGTACACTCTGTCTGACAGGTACAAAAAGCTCACTTAAATATATTAGAAATATATACGCAATACGCAAAACTTTAATAAAATTAGAAAAAAAAAAAAAACACTTCATCTAGAACATCAAATAAAAGCTATAGGGACCCGTCATAAAATAAACATATACTCGTACATTATTAATGTACTTAAACATATTATCAGTATGAAGTAACACAATTTGAAGAATAAAAAGTTTAAAATTAATTATCCCTAACGCTGACAAAGAGGAGTCAGAAATGTTGACATATAAAGTCATATTGTATACTAGAGGACCAGTTGAGAGGTTAGACCTAAATTGTAAGAAAACGACTTCGTTTTCTGTTGTTCGCTATTCAAGAAGAAAATAAGATTATTCATTATGAATTAACTAATTTAAAAGTACATTTAAGTTCAGTCTCATATCCATATGATGATAATCCTAACATAAAATTTAAAAATAAACGTAATGCAATTCTATATAGTTATTACATGTATCTAAGATTCCAGCAAAGGTAGTATATGAAAGAATCTCATGCGTTTCTACCTGTACCAGAGTTTAAGATAAAAAAGCTCCTTTTATTCAATATCGGGCTAATTGAATAAAATTTTAATTTGAAATAGTAAGCAAAGAAATCAGCTTACTGTATTCTTATTCGTGATCATATACTAGAATATATATACCTATCAAAGGTCAAATTCGAAAAGTCTTATAAATTGAGTAATATGGAAAACAACATAATTTTTATATACGTACAAGGTTTCAAAAGTAATTCAAATGATTTCATCGCAAAAGAAGTAGCGATTGTTTTCAACAATTACGAATATAATAATTTCATTATAAAACTCAATAATCAATAAAAAATAAAAAAAAGAAGCAAGCTAGCTAACAAAAAACTATCATTACATAAGCTGGACTGCTGGATCAGTTTCATTTAAAAATGTTTATAAATGTATAAAAGGCAATGCAAGATATTCTAAAATAAATGTAAAAGGTGATGAAAAAAGCCTACGGCTGGAAAAAATTTTGTATCAAAATATTTCTAAGAATGAAGATAAGCTGCATCAACTTTAAACAAATGTAAATTAAATATAGGAAATATTTCTATTATAGTTACTATTATTCTAAAGTATGTATCTTAAGGAATTTAGTTTTACTTAAAACAGCAAATCCTCACAAACTTTGAAGTAAATACAGATAAAAATTAAATCAACGTTTTTTAATTTCAAATAAAAAAAAAAAAAAACTATGAAGATATTTGACATCTATATATAAAAGACCAGCCGAATATTTAGAACAACAACAAAAACAAAAAAAATGTATTCAAACACGGAGGCAAACACTTATTTGTATGTACATACATATGTACATACATACATAAAATCAATTTGTAGATATGTATGTACACATAATATCAAATTTCTTATCAATACTCAAATATTTATTAGAACTTGACAATCACACTTACATATCTACATCATAAAAATATATGAATAACGCAAACCATTCAGTCAGAGCACATGCCCAAGCTAAACGACCTTATTATGGACAGAGAAACTATAAATTCCCATGATCGTATGAAAAGAAGTTCAGGGAAAGAAGCCGGACGTAGTTAAATAAACAAAATCTGTAATATAAACAAATTTCTCGTAGGCAGACTTTAAAGCTGGACAATTTTAAGCATGACAAAATACCCAGCAACCTTGAGTATGAAAATATACACAATTTTAAGCATGACAAAATACCCAGCAACCTTGAGTATGAAAATATACTTATGTATATGTATCAGATATATGAAAATATTTTATAGAACCAAATCTCGATATTGAATACAATTTATTTCTACGTACATAAAACTACTAGCGTGAGAAAATCATACGCACACACACACACACACATATATATACCAGATTTCATCTAAGAAAAATTCAAATTATTTCAACAACACACCACCCCTCACAAAACACGGCCAACCTTAAATTCCTACAGATATGCATACAAAAATTCTCACGGTCATTCCTACAAACAACACTGACAACAACACAAATCACGATCAGCCTTAAACTCCTACGAATATGCATACAGATTCCCACGGGTACATATCACTCGTACGACAACACCCTCGCCTATCCTCAAATCACTAATAGCATTAAACTTCTATAAACATATGTACATACACACAGACATATTACTACACCAACCTCACCTACCCTAAATCATGATCAGCCTTAATTTTTTACAGACATACATACATACAGATTCCTACGTATACATATTACAACAACACCCTCACCTCTCCCAAATCACGATCAGCCTTAAGCTCCTACAAACATATAGACATACATACACGCAGTTGATCAACCTCAACTACACCACACCCACTCCCAATAACAGCCTCGCTTAAATTCCTCCGGACAGACACATCCACAAATTCCCATGGATATATGTTACTCGTACAACAACACCCTCACCTACCCCAAATCACTATAAGACTTAAATTCCTACAGACTTGCAACACCTGCATACACGCAGTCGATCTACCTCAACTACACCCCGCCCCCTGTCAATCACACCATCACACAAATTCCAACAGACAGGTAGGTATACACACATACCTACCTGAACCCATCTACCTCAACTACACCACGCTCCCCCGGCTAATCACAGCCTCGCACAACAGACAGACGGACGGACAGACAGGCAGACAGACAGACAGACACATCCATAAAGTCCCTCAGTTATGTATTACGACAACAACCCCACCCACCCCAAATCACAGCCAGCCTTAAACTCCTGTATTAGCATTAGAAATAACTTTTATGTTTTTCCCGTCGGAATTATGAAAAATCATTTTCCCGTCGGCATATACATACATGCATTACAAAAAAGAAAAACCTCCAACCTATGAACCCACTTAACGTATTCCCACAAAAAACAAAATCACCCGTTCACACAATTAATGCCACCTCAAAAAAAATCACCCGTTCACACAAAGTTAATGTAAACAAAACTCCTAATGTAAACAAAAAATTCCTAATGTAAACAAAAAACATCAAAGCGTGCCGCCGAAAACTCAAGGGTATCAAATTTCACAAATTTCCAAGAATTTTAAAATTTGGGTAATTAAAATTTCAAAATTTCAAAATTTTAATTGACGCAGGATTGGCAGTTCCCTACTACTGTCTGGTACTAGTTTCTTGTGTCTGGTATTAGTTTCTGGTGTCTGGTATTAGTTATCTGGTGTCTGGTATTAGTTTCTGGTGACTGGTATTAGTTTCTGGTGTCTGGTATTAGTTTCTGGTGTCTGGTATTAGTTATCTGGTGTCTGGTATTAGTTTCTGGTGTCTGGTATTAGTTATTTGGTGTCTTGTATTAGTTTCTGGTGTCTGGTATTAGTTTCTGGTGTCTATTGTTAGTAATCTGGTGTCTGGTATTAGTTATCTGGTGTCTGGTATTAGTTTCTGGTGTCTGGTATTAGAAATCTGGTGTCTGGTATTAGTTATTTGGTGTCTGGTATTAGTTTCTGGTGTCTGGTATTAGTTATCTGGTGTCTGGTATTAGTTATCTGGTATCTGGTATTAGGATCCCGTTGTCTGGTATTAGTTATCTGGAGTCTGGTATTAGTTATCTGGTGTCTGGTATTAGTTTCTGGTGTCTGGTATTAGTTTCTGGTGACTAGTATTAGTTATCTGGTGTCTGGTATTAGGAATCTGGTGTCTGGTATTAGTTATCTGGTGTCTGGTATTAGTTTCTGGTGTCTGGTATTAGTTATCTGGTATCTGGTATTAGGAATCTGGTGTCTGGTATTAGTTATCTGCTGTCTGGTATTAGTTATCTGGTGTCTGGTATTAGTTATCTGGTGTCTGGTATTAGTTATCTGGTATCTGGTGTTAGTTTCTGGGGTCTGGTATTAGTTATCTGGTGTCTGCTATTAGGAATCTGGTGTCTGGTATTAGTTATCTGGTGTCTGGTATTAGTTTCTGGTGTCTGGTGTTAGTTTCTGGTGTCTGGTGTTAGTTATATGGTGTCTGGTATTAGGAATCTGGTGTCTGGTATTAGGAATCTGGTGTCTGGTGTTAGTTATTTGGTGTCTGGTATTAGTTTCTGGTGTCTGGTATTAGATATCTGGTGTCTGGTATTAGGAATCTGGTGTCTGGTATTAGTTATTTGGTGTCTGGTATTAGTTTCTGGTGACTAGTATTAGTTATCTGGTTTCTGGTATTAGAAATCTGGTGTCTGGTATTAGTTATTTGGTGTCTAGTATTAGTTTCTGGTGTCTGGTATTAGTTATCTGGTGTCTGGTATTAGGAATCTGGTGTCTTGTATTAGTTTCTGGTGTCTGATATTAGATATCTGGTGTCTGGTTCTAGATATCTGGTGTCTGGTATTAGTTATCTGGTGTCTGGTATTAGTTATCTGGTGTCTGGTATTAGTTATCTGGTATCTAGTGTTAGTTTCTGGTGTTTGGTATTAGTTATCTGGTGTCTGGTATTAGGAATCTGGTGTCTGGTATTAGTTATCTGGTGTCTGGTATTAGTTTCTGGTGTCTGGTATTAGTTATCTGGTGTCTGGTATTAGTAATCTGTTGTCTGGTATTAGTTATCTGGTGTCTGGTATTAGTTATCTGGTGTCTGGTATTAGTTATCTGGTGTCTGGTATTAGTTTCTGGTGAATGGTATTAGGAATCTGGTGTCTGGTATTAGAAATCTGGTGTCTGGTATTAGTTATTTGGTGTCTAGTATTAGTTTCTGGTGTCTGATATTAGTTATTTGGTGTCTGGTATTAGAAATCTGGTGTCTGGTACTAGTTTCTGGTGTCTGGTATTAGTTATCTGGTGTCTGGTATTAGTTTCTGGTGTCTGGTATTAGTTATCTGGTGTCTGGTATTAGTTATCTGGTGTCTGGTATTAGTTATCTGGTGTCTGGTATTAGTTATCTGCTGTCTGGTATTAGGAATCTGGTGTCTGGTATTAGTTATCTGGTGTCTGGTATTAGGAATCTGGTGTCTTGTACTAGTTTCTGGTGTCTGGTATTAGTTATCTGGTGTCTGGTATTAGTTTCTGGTGTCTGGTATTAGTTATCTGGTGTCTGGTATTAGTTTCTGGTGTCTGGTACTAGTTTCTGGTGTCTGGTATTAGTTTCTGGTGTCTGGTATTAGTTATCTGGTGTCTGGTATTAGTTTCTGGTGACTGGTATTAGTTTCTGGTGTCTGGTATTAGGAATCTGGTGTCTGGTATTAGATATCTGGTGTCTGGTATTAGTTATCTGGTGTCTGGTATTAGTTATCTGGTGTCTGGTATTAGTTATCTGGTGTCTGGTATTAGTTTCTGGTGTCTGGTATTAGGAATCTGGTGTCTGGTATTAGAAATCTGGTGTCTGGTATTAGTTATCTGGTGTCTGGTATTAGTTTTTGGTGTCTGGTATTAGTTTCTGGTGTCTGGTATTAGTTTTTGGTGTCTGGTATTAGTTATCTGGTGTCTGGTATTAGTTATCTGTTGTCTGGTATTAGTTTCTGGTGTCTGGTATTAGGAATCTGGTGTCTGGTATTAGAAATCTGGTGTCTGGTATTAGTTATCTGGTGTCTGGTATTAGTTTCTGGTGTCTGGTGTTAGTTATCTGGTGTCTGGTATTAGATATCTGGTGTCTGGTATTAGTTTCTGGTGTCTGGTATTAGTTATCTGGTGTCTGGTATTAGTTATCTGGTGTCTGGTATTAGTTATCTGGTGTCTGGTATTAGTTTCTGGTGTCTGGTATTAGTTATCTGGTGTCTGGTATTAGTTATCTGGTGTCTGGTGTTAGTTATCTGGTGTCTGGTATTAGGAATCTGGTGTCTAGTATTAGGAATCTGGTGTCTGGTATTAGTTATTTGGTGTCTTGTATTAGTTTCTGGTGTCTGGTATTAGTTTCTGGTGTCTGGTATTAGATATCTGGTGTCTGGTATTAGGAATCTGGTGTCTGGTATTAGTTATTTGGTGTCTTGTATTAGTTTCTGGTGTCTGGTATTAGTTTTTGGTGTCTGGTATTAG
This sequence comes from Tachina lurida, assembly GCA_944452675.1. Lineage (NCBI taxonomy): Eukaryota > Metazoa > Arthropoda > Insecta > Diptera > Tachinidae > Tachina > Tachina lurida. The sequence goes on from CALYBX010000001.1 coordinate 1,336,779, forward strand.
ATATCTGGTGTCTGGTATTAGGAATCTGGTGTCTGGTACTAGTTTCTGGTGTCTGGTATTAGTTATCTGGTGTCTGGTATTAGTTATCTGGTGTCTAATTATAGTTATCTGGTGTCTGGTATTAGTTATCTGCTGTCTGGTATTAGTTATCTGGTGTCTGGTATTAGTTATCTGGTGTCTGGTATTAGTTATCTGGTATCTGGTGTTAGTTTCTGGTGTCTGGTATTAGTTATCTGGTGTCTGGTATTAGTTATCTGGTGTCTAATATTAGTTATCTGGTGTCTGGTATTAGTTATCTGGTGTCTGGTATTAGGAATCCCTGTGTCTGGTATTAGGAATCTGGTGTCTGGTATTAGTCATCTGGTGTCTGGTATTAGTTATCTGGTGTCTGGTATTAGTTATCTGGTGTCTGGTATTAGGAATCTGGTGTCTGGTATTAGGAATCTGGTGTCTGGTATTAGTTATCTGGTGTCTTGTATTAGTTTCTGGTGTCTGGTATTAGTTTCTGGTGTCTAGTATTAGATATCTGGTGTCTGGTATTAGGAATCTGGTGTCTGGTACTAGTTTCTGGTGTCTGGTATTAGTTATCTGGTGTCTGGTATTAGTTATCTGGTGTCTAGTTATAGTTATCTGGTATCTGGTATTAGTTATCTGCTGTCTGGTATTAGTTATCTGGTGTCTGGTATTAGTTATCTGGTGTCTGGTATTAGTTATCTGGTATCTGGTGTTAGTTTCTGGTGTCTGGTATTAGTTATCTGGTGTCTGGTATTAGTTATCTGGTGTCTAATATTAGTTATCTGGTGTCTGGTATTAGTTATCTGGTGTCAGGTATTAGTTATCTGGTGTCTGGTATTAGTTTCTGGTGTCTGGTATTAGTTATCTGGTATCTGGTGTTAGTTTCTGGTGTCTGGTATTAGTTATCTGGTGTCTGGTATTAGTTATCTGGTGGCTGGTATTAGTTATCTGGTGTTTGGTATTAGATATCTGGTGTCTGGTATTAGTTTCTGGTGTCTGGTATTAGATATCTGGTGTCTGGTATTAGTTATCTGGTGTCTGGTTCTAGATATCTGGTGTCTGGTATTAGTTATCTGGTGTCTGGTATTAGTTTCTGGTGTCTGGTATTAGTTTCTGGTGTCTGGTATTAGATATCTGGTGTCTGGTATTAGGAATCTGGTGTCTGGTACTGGTGTTTGGTATTAGTTATTTGGTGTCTTGTATTAGTTTCTGGTGTCTGGTATTAGTTTCTGGTGTCTGGTATTAGATATCTGGTGTCTGGTATTAGGAATCTGGTGTCTGGTATTAGTTATTTGGTGTCTTGTATTAGTTTCTGGTGTCTGGTATTAGTTTCTGGTGTCTGGTATTAGATATCTGGTGTCTGGTATTAGGAATCTGGTGTCTGGTATCAGTTATCTGGTGTCTGGTATTAGAAATCTGGTGTCTGGTATTAGTTTCTGGTGTCTGGTATTAGTTATCTGGTGTCTGGTGTTAGTTTCTGGTGTCTGGTGTTAGTTATCTGGTGTCTGGTATTAGTTTCTGGTGTCTGGTATTAGTTATCTGGTGTCTGGTATTAGTTTCTGGTGTCTGGTACTAGTTTCTGGTGTCTGGTATTAGTTTCTGGTGTCTGGTATTAGTTATCTGGTATTAGTTATCTGGTGTCTGGTATTAGTTATCTGGTGTCTGGTATTAGTTTCTGGTGTCTGGTATTAGGAATTTGGTGTCTGGTATTAGTTTCTGGTGTCTGGTATTAGATATCTGGTGTCTGGTATTAGTTATCTGGTGTCTGGTACTAGTTTCTGGTGTCTGGTATTAGTTATCTGGTGACTGGTATTAGTTATCTGGTGTCTGGTATTAGTTATCTGGTATCTGGTATTAGGAATCTGGTGTCTGGTATTAGTTATCTGGTGTCTGGTATTAGTTTCTTGTGTCTGGTATTAGTTATCTGGAGTCTGGTATTAGTTATCTGGTGTCTGGTATTAGTTTCTGATGTCTGGTATTAGTCATCTGGTGTCTGGTATTAGGAATCTGGTGTCTGGTATTAGTTTCTGGTGTCTGGTATTAGTTACCTGGTGTCTGGTATTAGTTTCTGGTGACTAGTATTAGTTATCTGGAGTCTGGTATTAGTTATCTGGTGTCTGGTATTAGTTTCTGGTGTCTGGTATTAGTTTCTGGTGTCTGGTATTAGTTATCTGGTGTCTGGTATTAGGAATCTGGTGTCTGGTACTAGTTTCTGGTGTCTGGTATTAGTTATCTGGTATCTGGTATTAGGAATCTGGTGTCTGGTATTAGTTATCTGGAGTCTGGTATTAGTTATCTGGTGTCTGGTATTAGTTTCTGGTGTCTGGTATTAGTTATCTGGTGTCTAATATTAGTTATCTGGTGTCTGGTATTAGGAATCTGGTGTCTGGTATTAGTTATCTGGAGTCTGGTATTAGTTTCTGGTGTCTGGTATTAGTTATCTGGTATCTGGTATTAGGAATCTGGTGTCTGGTATTAGTTATCTGGTGTCTGGTATTAGTTATCTGGTGTCTGGTATTAGTTATCTGGTATCTGGTGTTAGTTTCTGGTGTCTGGTATTAGTTATCTGGTGTCTGGTATTAGGAATCTGGTGTCTGGTATTAGTTATCTGGTGTCTGGTATTAGTTATCTGGTGTCTGGTATTAGTTATCTGGTGTCTGGTGTTAGTTATCTGGTGTCTGGTATTAGTTTCTGGTGTCTGGTATTAGTTATCTGGTGTCTGGTATTAGTTTCTGGTGTCTGGTACTAGTTTCTGGTGTCTGGTATTAGTTTCTGGTGTCTCGTATTAGTTATCTGGTGTCTGGTATTAGTTATCTGGTGTCTGGTATTAGTTATCTGGTGTCTGGTATTAGGAATCTGGTGTCTGGTACTAGTTTCTGGTGTCTGGTATTAGTTATCTGGTATCTGGTATTAGGAATCTGGTGTCTGGTATTAGTTATCTGGAGTCTGGTATTAGTTTCTGGTGTCTGGTATTAGATATCTGGTGTCTGGTATTAGGAATCTGGTGTCTGGTATCAGTTATCTGGTGTCTGGTATTAGAAATCTGGTGTCTGGTATTAGTTTCTGGTGTCTGTTATTAGTTATCTGGTGTCTGGTGTTAGTTTCTGGTGTCTGGTGTTAGTTATCTGGTGTCTGGTATTAGTTTCTGGTGTCTGGTATTAGTTATCTGGTGTCTGGTATTAGTTTCTGGTGTCTGGTACTAGTTTCTGGTGTCTGGTATTAGTTTCTGGTGTCTGGTATTAGTTATCTGGTGTCTGGTATTAGTTATCTGGTGTCTGGTATTAGTTATCTGGTGTCTGGTATTAGTTTCTGGTGTCTGGTATTAGGAATTTGGTGTCTGGTATTAGTTTCTGGTGTCTGGTATTAGATATCTGGTGTCTGGTATTAGTTATCTGGTGTCTGGTACTAGTTTCTGGTGTCTGGTATTAGTTATCTGGTGACTGGTATTAGTTATCTGGTGTCTGGTATTAGTTATCTGGTATCTGGTATTAGGAATCTGGTGTCTGGTATTAGTTATCTGGTGTCTGGTATTAGTTTCTGGTGTCTGGTATTAGTTATCTGGAGTCTGGTATTAGTTATCTGGTGTCTGGTATTAGTTTCTGGTGTCTGGTATTAGTTATCTGGTGTCTGGTATTAGGAATCTGGTGTCTGGTATTAGTTTCTGGTGTCTGGTATTAGTTACCTGGTGTCTGGTATTAGTTTCTGGTGACTAGTATTAGTTATCTGGAGTCTGGTATTAGTTATCTGGTGTCTGGTATTAGTTTCTGGTGTCTGGTATTAGTTTCTGGTGTCTGGTATTAGTTATCTGGTGTCTGGTATTAGGAATCTGGTGTCTGGTACTAGTTTCTGGTGTCTGGTATTAGTTATCTGGTATCTGGTATTAGGAATCTGGTGTCTGGTATTAGTTATCTGGAGTCTGGTATTAGTTATCTGGTGTCTGGTATTAGTTTCTGGTGTCTGGTATTAGTTATCTGGTGTCTAATATTAGTTATCTGGTGTCTGGTATTAGGAATCTGGTGTCTGGTATTAGTTATCTGGAGTCTGGTATTAGTTTCTGGTGTCTGGTATTAGTTATCTGGTATCTGGTATTAGGAATCTGGTGTCTGGTATTAGTTATCTGGTGTCTGGTATTAGTTATCTGGTGTCTGGTATTAGTTATCTGGTATCTGGTGTTAGTTTCTGGTGTCTGGTATTAGTTATCTGGTGTCTGGTATTAGGAATCTGGTGTCTGGTATTAGTTATCTGGTGTCTGGTATTAGTTTCTGGTGTCTGGTATTAGTTATCAGGTGTCTGGTATTAGTTATCTGCTGTCTGGTATTAGTTATCTGGTGTCTGGTATTAGTTTCTGGTGTCTGGTATTAGTTATCTGGTGTCTGGTATTAGTCATCTGGTGTCTGGTATTAGTTATCTGGTGTCTGGTATTAGTTATCTGGTGTCTGGTATTAGGAATCTGGTGTCTTGTATTAGTTTCTGGTGTCTGGTATTAGTTTCTGGTGTCCTGTATTAGATATCTGGTGTCTGGTATTAGGAATCTGGTGTCTGGTATTAGTTATCTGGTGTCTGGTATTAGTTATCTGGTGTCTGGTATTAGTTATCTGGTGTCTGGTATTAGTTATCTGGTGTCTGGTATTAGAAATCTGGTGTCTGGTATTAGTTATTTGGTGTCTGGTATTAGTTTCTGGTGTCTGGTATTAGTAATCTGGTGTCTGGTATTAGGAATCTGGTGTCTTGTATTAGTTTCTGGTGTCTGGTATTAGATATCTGGTGTCTGGTTCTAGATATCTGGTGTCTGGTATTAGTTATCTGGTGTCTGGTATTAGTTTCTGGTGTCTGGTATTAGTTATCTGGTGTCTGGTATTAGTTTCTGGTGTCTGGTGTTAGTTTCTGGTGTCTGGTATTAGTTATCTGGTGTCTGGTATTAGTTATCTGGTGTCTGGTATTAGGAATCTGGTGTCTGGTATTAGTTATCTGGTGTCTGGTATTAGTTTCTGGTGTCTGGTATTAGTTATCTGGTGTCTGGTATTAGTTATCTGCTGTCTGGTATTAGTAATCTGGTGTCTGGTATTAGTTTCTGGTGTCTGGTATTAGTTATCTGGTGTCTGGTATTAGTTTCTGGTGTCTGGTATTAGTTTCTGGTGTCTGGTATTAGTTATCTGGTGTCTGGTATTAGTTTCTGGTGTCTGGTATTAGTTATCTGGTGTCTGGTATTAGTTATCTGCTGTCTGCTATTAGTTATCTGGGTTCTGGTATTAGATATCTGGTGTCTGGTATTAGTTATCTGGTGTCGGGTATTAGTTTCTGGTGTCTGGTATTAGTTTCTGGTGTCTGGTATTAGTTATCTGGTGTCTGGTATTAGTTTCTGGTGTCTGGTGTTAGTTATCTGGTGTCTGGTATTAGTTATCTGCTGTCTGGTATTAGTTATCTGGGTTCTGGTATTAGATATCTGGTGTCTGGTATTAGTTATCTGGTGTCTGGTATTAGTTTCTGGTGTCTGGTTCTAGATATCTGGTGTCTGGTATTAGTTATCTGGTGTCTGGTATTAGTTTCTGGTGTCTGGTATTAGTTATCTGGTGTCTGGTATTAGTTATCTGGTGTCTGGTATTAGTTTCTGGTGTCTGGTATTAGTTATCTGGTGTCTGGTATTAGTCATTTGGTGTCTGGTATTAGTTATCTGGTGTCTGGTATTAGTTATCTGGTGTCTGGTATTAGTTTCTGGTGTCTGGTATTAGTTATCTGGTGTCTGGTATTAGTTATCTGCTGTCTGGTATTAGTTATCTGGGTTCTGGTATTAGATATCTGGTGTCTGGTATTAGTTATCTGGTGTCTGGTATTAGTTTCTGGTGTCTGGTATTAGTTTCTGGTGTCTGGTATTAGTTATCTGGTGTATGGTATTAGTTTCTGGTGTCTGGTATTAGTTATCTGGTGTCTGGTATTAGTTATCTGCTGTCTAGTATTAGTTATCTGGGTTCTGGTATTAGATATCTGGTGTCTGGTATTAGTTATCTGGTGTCTGGTATTAGTTTCTGGTGTCTGGTTCTAGATATCTGGTGTCTGGTATTAGTTATCTGGTGTCTGGTATTAGTTTCTGGTGTCTGGTATTAGTTATCTGGTGTCTGGTATTAGTTATCTGGTGTCTGGTATTAGTTATCTGGTGTCTGGTATTAGTTTCTGGTGTCTGGTATTAGTTATCTGGTGTCTGGTATTAGTCATTTGGTGTCTGGTATTAGTTATCTGGTGTCTGGTATTAGATATCTGGTGTCTGGTATTAGATATCTGGTGTCTGGTATTAGTTTCTGGTGTCTGGTATTAGATATCTGGTGTCTGGTATTAGTTATCTGGTGTCTGGTACTAGTTTCTGGTGTCTGGTATTAGTTATCTGGTGACTGGTATTAGATATCTGGTGTCTGGTATTAGTTATCTGGTATCTGGTATTAGTTATCTGGTGTCTGGTATTAGTTTCTGGTGTCTGGTATTAGATATCTGGTGTCTGGTATTAGAAATCTGGTGTCTGGTATTAGTTATTTGGTGTCTAGTATTAGTTTCTGGTGTCTGGTATTAGTTATCTGGTGTCTGGTATTAGTTATCTGGTATCTGGTATTAGGAATCTGGTGTCTGGTATTAGTCATCTAATGTCTGGTATTAGTTATCTGGTGTCTAGTATTAGATATCTGGTGTCTGGTATTAGATATCTGGTGTCTGGTATTAGTTATCTGGTGTCTGGTATTAGTTATCTGGTGTCTGGTATTAGTTTCTGGTGTCTGGTATTAGTTTCTGGTGTCTGGTATTAGTTATCTGGTGTCTGGTATTAGGAATCTGGTGTCTGGTATTAGTTTCTGGTGTCTGGTATTAGTTATCTGGTGTCTGATATTAGTTTCTGGTGACTAGTATTAGTTATCTGGTGTCTGGTATAAGGAATCTGGTGTCTGGTATTAGTTATCTGGTGTCTGGTATTAGTTTCTGGTGTCTGGTATTAGTTATCTGGTATCTGGTATTAGGAATCTGGTGTCTGGTATTAGAAATCTGGTGTCTTGTATTAGTTATCTGGTGTCTGGTATTAGAAATCTGGTGTCTGGTATTAGTTATCTGGTGTCTGGTATTAGTTTCTGGTGTCTGGTGTTAGTTATCTGGTGTCTGGTATTAGATATCTGGTGTCTGGTATTAGTTTCTGGTGTCTGGTATTAGTTATCTGGTGTCTGGTATTAGTTATCTGGTGTCTGGTATTAGTTATCTGGTGTCTGGTATTAGTTTCTGGTGTCTGGTATTAGTTTCTGGTGTCTGGTATTAGTTTCTGGTGTCTGGTATTAGTTATCTGGTGTCTGGTATTAGTTTCTGGTGTCTGGTATTAGTTTCTGGTATCTGGTATTAGAAATCTGGTGTCTGGTATTAGTTATCTGGTGTCTGGTATTAGTTTCTGGTGTCTGGTATTAGTTTCTGGTGTCTGGTATTAGTTATCTGGTGTCTGGTATTAGGAATCTGGTGTCTGGTATTAGTTTCTGGTGTCTGGTATTAGTTATCTGGTGTCTGATATTAGTTTCTGGTGACTAGTATTAGTTATCTGGTGTCTGGTATTAGGAATCTGCTGTCTGGTATTAGTTATCTGGTGTCTGGTATTAGTTTCTGGTGTCTGGTATTAGTTATCTGGTATCTGGTATTAGGAATCTGGTGTCTGGTATTAGAAATCTGGTGTCTTGTATTAGTTATCTGGTGTCTGGTATTAGAAATCTGGTGTCTGGTATTAGTTATCTGGTGTCTGGTATTAGTTTCTGGTGTCTGGTGTTAGTTATCTGGTGTCTGGTATTAGATATCTGGTGTCTGGTATTAGTTTCTGGTGTCTGGTATTAGTTATCTGGTGTCTGGTATTAGTTATCTGGTGTCTGGTATTAGTTATCTGGTGTCTGGTATTAGTTATCTGGTGTCTGGTATTAGTTTCTGGTGTCTGGTATTAGTTTCTGGTGTCTGGTATTAGTTATCTGGTGTCTGGTATTAGTTTCTGGTGTCTGGTATTAGTTATCTGGTGTCTGGTATTAGTTATCTGCTGTCTGCTATTAGTTATCTGGGTTCTGTTATTAGATATCTGGTGTCTGGTATTAGTTATCTGGTGTCTGGTATTAGTTATCTGGTGTCTGGTATTAGTTTCTGGTGTCTGGTATTAGTTTCTGGTGTCTGGTATTAGTTTCTGGTGTCTGGTATTAGTTATCTGGTGTCTGGTATTAGTTGCTGGTGTCTGGTATTAGTTTCTGGTATCTGGTATTAGAAATCTGGTGTCTGGTATTAGTTTCTGGTGTCTGGTATTAGTTTCTGGTGTCTGGTATTAGTTATCTGGTGTCTGGTATTAGTTTCTGGTGTCTGGTACTAGTTTCTGGTATCTGGTATTAGAAATCTGGTGTCTGGTATTAGTTATCTGGTGTCTGGTATTAGTTTCTGGTGTCTGGTATTAGTTATCTGGTGTCTGGTATTAGGAATCTGGTGTCTGGTATTAGTTTCTGGTGTCTGGTATTAGTTACCTGGTGTCTGGTATTAGTTTCTGGTGACTAGTATTAGTTATCTGGTGTCTGGTATTAGTTATCTGGTGTCTGGTATTAGTTTCTGGTGTCTGGTATTAGTTTCTGGTGTCTGGTATTAGTTATCTGGAGTCTGGTATTAGTTATCTGGTGTCTGGTATTAGTTTCTGGTGTCTGGTATTAGTTATCTGGTGTCTGGTATTAGGAATCTGGTGTCTGGTATTAGTTTCTGGTGTCTGGTATTAGTTACCTGGTGTCTGGTATTAGTTTCTGGTGACTAGTATTAGTTATCTGGTGTCTGGTATTAGGAATCTGGTGTCTGGTATTAGTTATCTGGTGTCTGGTATTAGTTTCTGGTGTCTGGTATTAGTTATCTGGTATCTGGTATTAGGAATCTGGTGTCTGGTATTAGTTATCTGGAGTCTGGGATTAGTTATCTGGTGTCTGGTATTAGTTTCTGGTGTCTGGTATTAGTTTCTGGTGTCTGGTATTAGTTATCTGGTGTCTGGTATTAGGAATCTGGTGTCTGGTACTAGTTTCTGGTGTCTGGTATTAGTTATCTGGTATCTGGTATTAGGAATCTGGTGTCTGGTATTAGTTATCTGGAGTCTGGTATTAGTTATCTGGTGTCTGGTATTAGTTTCTGGTGTCTGGTATTAGTTATCTGGTGTCTAATATTAGTTATCTGGTGTCTGGTATTAGGAATCTGGTGTCTGGTATTAGTTATCTGGAGTCTGGTATTAGTTTCTGGTGTCTGGTATTAGTTATCTGGTATCTGGTATTAGGAATCTGGTGTCTGGTATTAGTTATCTGGTGTCTGGTATTAGTTATCTGGTGTCTGGTATTAGTTATCTGGTATCTGGTGTTAGTTTCTGGTGTCTGGTATTAGTTATCTGGTGTCTGGTATTAGGAATCTGGTGTCTGGTATTAGTTATCTGGTGTCTGGTATTAGTTTCTGGTGTCTGGTATTAGTTATCAGGTGTCTGGTATTAGTTATCTGCTGTCTGGTATTAGTTATCTGGTGTCTGGTATTAGTTTCTGGTGTCTGGTATTAGTTATCTGGTGTCTGGTATTAGTCATCTGGTGTCTGGTATTAGTTATCTGGTGTCTGGTATTAGTTATCTGGTGTCTGGTATTAGGAATCTGGTGTCTTGTATTAGTTTCTGGTGTCTGGTATTAGTTTCTGGTGTCTGGTATTAGATATCTGGTGTCTGGTATAAGGAATCTGGTGTCTGGTATTAGTTATCTGGTGTCTGGTATTAGTTATCTGGTGTCTGGTATTAGTTATCTGGTGTCTGGTATTAGTTATCTGGTGTCTGGTATTAGAAATCTGGTGTCTGGTATTAATTATTTGGTGTCTGGTATTAGTTTCTGGTGTCTGGTATTAGTAATCTGGTGTCTGGTATTAGGAATCTGGTGTCTTGTATTAGTTTCTGGTGTCTGGTATTAGATATCTGGTGTCTGGTTCTAGATATCTGGTGTCTGGTATTAGTTATCTGGTGTCTGGTATTAGTTTCTGGTGTCTGGTATTAGTTATCTGGTGTCTGGTGTTAGTTTCTGGTGTCTGGTATTAGTTATCTGGTGTCTGGTATTAGTTATCTGGTGTCTGGTATTAGGAATCTGGTGTCTGGTATTAGTTATCTGGTGTCTGGTATTAGTTTCTGGTGTCTGGTATTAGTTATCTGGTGTCTGGTATTAGTTATCTGCTGTCTGGTATTAGTTATCTGGTGTCTGGTATTAGTTTCTGGTGTCTGGTATTAGTTATCTGGTGTCTGGTATTAGTTTCTGGTGTCTGGTATTAGTTTCTGGTGTCTGGTATTAGTTATCTGGTGTCTGGTATTAGTTTCTGGTGTCTGGTATTAGTTATCTGGTGTCTGGTATTAGTTATCTGCTGTCTGCTATTAGTTATCTGGGTTCTGGTATTAGATATCTGGTGTCTGGTATTAGTTATCTGGTGTCTGGTATTAGTTTCTGGTGTCTGGTATTAGTTTCTGGTGTCTGGTATTAGTTATCTGGTGTCTGGTATTAGTTTCTGGTGTCTGGTGTTAGTTATCTGGTGTCTGGTATTAGTAACTGCTGTCTGGTATTAGTTATCTGGGTTCTGGTATTAGATATCTGGTGTCTGGTATTAGTTATCTGGTGTCTGGTATTAGTTTCTGGTGTCTGGTTCTAGATATCTGGTGTCTGGTATTAGTTATCTGGTGTCTGGTATTAGTTTCTGGTGTCTGGTATAAGTTATCTGGTGTCTGGTATTAGTTATCTGGTGTCTGGTATTAGTTTCTGGTGTCTGGTATTAGTTATCTGGTGTCTGGTATTAGTCATTTGGTGTCTATTATTAGTTATCTGGTGTCTGGTATTAGTTATCTGGTGTCTGGTATTAGTTTCTGGTGTCTGGTATTAGTTATCTGGTGTCTGGTATTAGTTATCTGCTGTCTGGTATTAGTTATCTGGGTTCTGGTATTAGATATCTGGTGTCTGGTATTAGTTATCTGGTGTCTGGTATTAGTTTCTGGTGTCTGGTATTAGTTTCTGGTGTCTGGTATTAGTTATCTGGTGTCTGGTATTAGTTTCTGGTGTCTGGTATTAGTTATCTGGTGTCTGGTATTAGTTATCTGCTGTCTAGTATTAGTTATCTGGGTTCTGGTATTAGATATCTGGTGTCTGGTATTAGTTATCTGGTGTCTGGTATTAGTTTCTGGTGTCTGGTTCTAGATATCTGGTGTCTGGTATTAGTTATCTGGTGTCTGGTATTAGTTTTTGGTGTCTGGTATTAGTTATCTGGTGTCTGGTATTAGTTATCTGGTGTCTGGTATTAGTTATCTGGTGTCTGGTATTAGTTTCTGGTGTCTGGTATTAGTTATCTGGTGTCTGGTATTAGTCATTTGGTGTCTGGTATTAGTTATCTGGTATTAGATATCTGGTGTCTGGTATTAGATATCTGGTGTCTGGTATTAGTTATCTGGTGTCTGGTATTAGTTTCTGGTGTCTGGTATTAGTTTCTGGGTTCTGGTATTAGATATCTGGTGTCTGGTATTAGTTATCTGGTGTCTGGTATTAGTTTCTGGTGTCTGGTATTAGTTTCTGGTGTCTGGTATTAGATATCTGGTGTCTGGTATTAGTTATCTGGTGTCTGGTATTAGTTTCTGGTGTCTGGTATTAGTTTCTGGTGTCTGGTATTAGTTATCTGGTGTCTGGTATTAGTTTCTGGTGTCTGGTATTAGTTATCTGGTATCTGGTATTAGTTATCTGGTGTCTGGTATTAGTTATCTGGTGTCTGGTTCTAGATATCTGGTGTCTTTTATTAGTTATTTGGTGTCTGGTATTAGTTTCTGGTGTCTGGTATTAGTTTCTGGTGTCTGGTATTAGATATCTGGTGTCTGGTATTAGGAATCTGGTGTCTGGTATTAGTTGTCTGGTATCTGGTATTAGGAATCTGGTGTCTGGTATTAGGAATCTGGTGTCTGGTATTAGAAATCTGGTGTCTGGTATTAGTTATTTGGTGTCTAGTATTAGTTTCTGGTGTCTGGTATTAGTTATCTGGTGTCTGGTATTAGTTATCTGGTATCTGGTATTAGGAATCTGGTGTCTGGTATTAGTCATCTAATGTCTGGTATTAGTTATCTGGTGTCTAGTATTAGATATCTGGTGTCTGGTATTAGATATCTGGTGTCTGGTATTAGTTATCTGGTGTCTGGTATTAGTTATCTGGTGTCTGGTATTAGTTTCTGGTGTCTGGTATTAGTTTCTGGTGTCTGGTATTAGTTATCTGGTGTCTGGTATTAGGAATCTGGTGTCTGGTATTAGTTTCTGGTGTCTGGTATTAGTTATCTGGTGTCTGATATTAGTTTCTGGTGACTAGTATTAGTTATCTGGTGTCTGGTATTAGGAATCTGGTGTCTGGTATTAGTTATCTGGTGTCTGGTATTAGTTTCTGGTGTCTGGTATTAGTTATCTGGTGTCTGGTATTAGAAATCTGGTGTCTTGTATTAGTTATCTGGTGTCTGGTATTAGAAATCTGGTGTCTGGTATTAGTTATCTGGTGTCTGGTATTAGTTTCTGGTGTCTGGTGTTAGTTATCTGGTGTCTGGTATTAGATATCTGGTGTCTGGTATTAGTTTCTGGTGTCTGGTATTAGTTATCTGGTGTCTGGTATTAGTTATCTGGTGTCTGGTATTAGTTATCTGGTGTCTGGTATTAGTTTCTGGTGTCTGGTATTAGTTTCTGGTGTCTGGTATTAGTTATCTGGTGTCTGGTATTAGTTTTTGGTGTCTGGTATTAGTTTCTGGTATCTGGTATTAGAAATCTGGTGTCTGGTATTAGTTATCTGGTGTCTGGTATTAGTTATCTGGTGTCTGGTATTAGTTATCTGGTATCTGGTGTTAGTTTCTGGTGTCTGGTATTAGTTATCTGGTGTCTGGTATTAGGAATCTGGTGTCTGATATTAGTTTCTGGTGTCTGGTATTAGGAATCTGGTGTCTGGTATTAGAAATCTGGTGTCTGGTATTAGTTATCTGGTGTCTGTTATTAGTTTCTGGTGTCTGGTATTAGTTTCTGGTGTCTGGTATTAGTTTCTGGTGTCTGGTATTAGTTATCTGGTGTCTGGTATTAGTTATCTGTTGTCTGGTATTAGTTTCTGGTGTCTGGTATTAGAAATCTGGTGTCTGGTATTAGAAATCTGGTGTCTGGTATTAGTTATCTGGTGTCTGGTATTAGTTTCTGGTGTCTGGTGTTAGTTATCTGGTGTCTGGTATTAGATATCTGGTGTCTGGTATTAGTTTCTGGTGTCTGGTATTAGTTATCTGGTGTCTGGTATTAGTTATCTGGTGTCTGGTATTAGTTTCTGGTGTCTGCTATTAGTTATCTGGTGTCTGGTATTAGTCATCTGGTGTCTGGTATTAGTTTCTGGTGTCTGGCATTAGTTATCTGGTGTCTGGTATTAGTTTCTGGTGACTAGTATTAGTTATCTGGTGTCTGGTATTAGGAATCTGGTGTCTGGTAATAGTTATCTGGTGTCTGGTATTAGTTTCTGGTGTCTGGTATTAGTTATCTGGTATCTGGTATTAGGAATCTGGTGTCTGGTATTAGTTATCTGGAGTCTGGTATTAGTTATCTGGTGTCTGGTATTAGTTTCTGGTGTCTGGTATTAGTTTCTGGTGTCTGGTATTAGTTATCTGGTGTCTGGTATTAAAAATCTGGTGTCTGGTACTAGTTTCTGGTGTCTGGTATTAGTTATCTGGTATCTGGTATTAGGAATCTGGTGTCTGGTATTAGTTATCTGGAGTCTGGTATTAGTTATCTGGTGTCTGGTATTAGTTTCTGGTGTCTGGTATTAGTTATCTGGTGTCTAATATTAGTTATCTGGTGTCTGGTATTAGGAATCTGGTGTCTGGTATTAGTTATCTGGTGTCTGGTATTAGTTTCTGGTGTCTGGTATTAGTTATCTGGTATCTGGTATTAGGAATCTGGTGTCTGGTATTAGTTATCTGGTGTCTGGTATTAGTTATCTGGTGTCTGGTATTAGTTATCTGGTATCTGGTGTTAGTTTCTGGTGTCTGGTATTAGTTATCTGGTGTCTGGTATTAGGAATCTGGTGTCTGGTATTAGTTATCTGGTGTCTGGTATTAGGTTAGGTTAGGTTAGGTAGAGGTGGCAGTCAGAAAGCCGGACTCACTTAGACCGTTTTGGTCCATTGTGATGCCACGGAGACTCTGCTTATGCGGAGTCCCCACCGTCGAACCATCCAGAGCTCAGTATAAAGCTACTAATACGTTGAAGTGCAACACTAGCAACGTCAGAAAGTTCCCTGAATTCAAGAGCGCCCATTGTGGCCATTCTCTTTCCTGCAAGTCCAGGGCAGTGACAAAGAAAATGTTCTATGCTCTCCTCTTCATCGATGTCTTGGCAGCTGCGGCAAAAGTCGTTGTGTTCAACCCTAAGCCGTTGTGCATGCCTACCTATGAGACAGTGTCCGGTCAACACGGATACTAGAACCGAAATTTGTTTCCTATTCTTCGAAATTAGGTAATCCGTACCTTCTCTGCTTAGGTGAGTCCATAACTGCCTTGTGATCACGCAGTCATTTCTAGTGACCCACCTTCTATCCGTTTCTTCCTCTGTCTTGCGCCTAAGTCTGAGTTTGCAAGAGAGTAGGGGTAGACCTACACGTTCCAAATCCGGTGGAACCTGTAAGGTTGTCCCAATTCTGGCAAGCTCGTCAGCCCTGGAGTTCCCCTGGAAGCCTCTATGCCCCGGAATCCAGATGATTCTAATATCAAACTGCTCTGCCATCTCATTTAGAGATGATCGGCAGTCGAGGGCTGTTGTTGTTCTTAGAAGCGGGGATTCTAGGGCCATAATAGCTGCTCGACTATCGGTGTAAATGTTAATCAGAGTCGTTGAAGTGACATTCACTCTCAACCAATTCGCAACTTCTCTTATAGCAAGGATCTCTGCCTGAAAGACACTGCAGTGATCCGGAAGTCGCCGTGCAATACGAAGACCTAAAGCCCTCGAAAAGACCCCATAGCCCACACCTTCCTGTGTTTTGGAGCCGTCCGTATAAAAATCAACACTTTTTCTTCTACCTGGAGTTCCATTCATCCACATTTCTGTGGATGGTATCCAGGTTTTATAAAGACGTTCGTGTAGTAGAGCAGGGGAGGTTTGGTCAATCCTCCATCCCCTAACTTCATCATCGAGTATTCTGCAGTGGCCGGTTCCATTTCCGTTCCACAGAGAGGTACATCGAAGACGGATTGCCGAGGACGTTGCCATCTCCTTCCCTACTAGATCTAAAGGTAGTAGATGAAGAAGCATCCCCAGTGCATCCGTAGGAGTGGTGCGAATAGCACTGGTTACATACAAGGATGCGAGTCTTTGCACCTTGTGTAAGATGTATAGATACGTCTTTTTCTCCAGGGATGGCCACCACACGATTATGCCATACATGAGAATTGGACGTACTACTGCAGTATAAATCCAGTGAACAATTTTTGGGGTAAGACCCCAATTCTTTCCAATGGATTTTTTGCATAGATACAGTGATATTGTTGCTTTTCTCACTCTCTCTAGAATATTTGCCTTGAAACTCAGTTTTGAATCAAGAATAACACCAAGATACTTTGCAGTGTTGGACACTTTTATCTCCGTATTATTAAGTGTGATAGGTCGGAAATCAGGTATCTTATACTTCCTAGAGAAAAGGACTAGTTCCGTTTTATTAGGATTAACGGCGAGCCCTCGTTTCTCCGCCCATCTTGTCAAATGTAAAAGACCATCCTGTAGGATGTCCCTTAGAGTTGTGAGGAATTTTCCTCTTACAGCTATTGCCACATCATCAGCATAAGCCACGATTCTGCAACCCCGCGATTCTAGAGATAGCAGCACAGGATTTAGAGCTAGATTCCACAAAAGTGGCGAAAGAACTCCTCCCTGTGGTGTACCCCTATTTACAAAGCGGGTCTGTCTAGAAGCTCCTAGAGCCGCATTTATCCTGCGACGAGTTAGTAGATTTTGAACCCACTTACACAGTCCCGCACCAACCCCCAAATTCGACAATGCATCAATTATCGCATCTGGAGATATATTATTAAAAGCCCCCTCAATATCCACGAAGGCCACAAAGGCGTATTCACCTACAGAAAGAGATTTCTCTATTGTGCCAACCAGCTCATGTAGAGCCGATTCTGTTGACTTTCCCGTTTGATATGCATGTTGATGCGGGGAAAGTAGTTTGTCATTGATGATTTTGCGGATATAATGATCAACCATCCTTTCTAATGCTTTCAGAAGAAAGGATGATAGACTTATAGGTCTGAAATCCTTCGGTGTGGTATGAGAGCTTTTACCGGCCTTCGGTATAAAGACCACTCTCGCTTCCCTCCACTTGTCAGGAACATAACCCAGTCTTAGACAACTGGTGTAAATTCTCAGTAGCCTTGGGGCTATGAGATTCGATACTTTCCATATCTCGACCGGTATGATACCGTCGGGTCCTGGTGACTTGTAAGGCTTGAAACTTCTCAGAGCCCAATTTAATGTCTGCATATTGACTATGTCAGATATATTTTCCGCAGGTATGGGGTAAGGGTCAGATGTCTGAATCTCAGACACTGAGTTACCCGGAAAGTGAGTGTCCAGCAGGGTTCTTAACGACTCCTCGCTGGATGTAGTCCACGTCCCATTGGGATTCTTCAAATATCCCAGGGTGCAGGGAGTAGCGGACAAAATTTTTCTCATGCGAGAGGCTTCTGAAATATTGTCAATATTTTCACAAAACTTCTTCCATGTTATATTTTTAGCAATTCTTATCTGCTTTTTATACTCTTTTAATTTACCCTTATAAGCTGTCCAGTCCAGTTCATTTCTGGATGATTTAGCCTTATTAAAGAGTTTCCTACATGTACACCTGCACAATTGTAACTCATTATTCCACCAAGGCGGTTTCTTTTTCCCCCTTGGCTTATTCAAAGGGCAAGACGACTCCCTTGCATGTCTAAAGATTGTAGTAATATTATCAACCTCACAATCTAAGTCAGAAGTTCCTAGAAGTGACGAGTCTCCAATCGCTCCTAATTGTCTAGAAAAAACAGACCTGTACAGACGCCAGTTTGTCTGCCTAATATTCCGGGAGATTTTTACCTCTGGTGCCCGCTCCCTGATACCAAACTCAATAAACCTATGATCAGAAAAGGAATGTTCCTGAAGCACACGCCAATTCATGATCCTATCAGCTACCGAGTCAGAAGAAAAGGTAACATCCAGGACTTCCTGTCTGTTCCTTGTTATAAAAGTAGGTTCTTGACCTCTATTACAAATGTTAAGGTTAGTACTAACTACAAATTCTAAAAGTTCCTCACCTCTTTCATTAGTATCCGTACTTCCCCAGATAGTATGATGTGCGTTAGCATCACAGCACAGGATGATATGGTGTCCAGCGTTTGCCGCCGCATCCACAAAATTTCTCACCACTACCGACGGTAGAGGGCCTTGATCGTCGTGAGCGCAGTA
Source organism: Tachina lurida (assembly GCA_944452675.1). Taxonomy (NCBI): domain Eukaryota; kingdom Metazoa; phylum Arthropoda; class Insecta; order Diptera; family Tachinidae; genus Tachina; species Tachina lurida. The sequence goes on from CALYBX010000001.1 coordinate 1,354,304, forward strand.
CACCGACGCCAGCCAGTAGCATGTATTGCCGACTTCCACGCTAACCGCCGTTATGTCTCTGCCGCTGAAGTTAGATAATAAAAATGTATTAAGGTGGTTCCTTGCCAAGATGCAGGTTCTATTGTTACCTTCATTCTTGACGGCTAGCATCTTAAAATCCTTGGTCCTAAGTCCGCAAACCCTTCCACCACTAATCCAGGGTTCTTGGATCAGGACTATGTCAACCTCGCATGTCATCATGCGAAGCTGAAGAGCAGCTGAGGCTGCTTTAGAGTGGTGGAGATTTATCTGCAGCAGATTCAACATCCGCTACGAAATCCATCTCCACGACCGTTTTATCTGACTCGTCGTCAGTCTCAAGAAGAAGGTCACTGTCTTCGCCGTAATCAGCGTCGAACAGGCCTGAGGCGCCTCCGAGAATTTCAGAGTCGGATGTTATGTAGCCATCCTTTTCCGAAGATTCTCGCAAGCTGGCCTTCTTCTCCTCCTCTACAGATTCTTCCTCCACAGCGTTTCCACACACTGTTTTGGAGTTATCCGTCACTGGAGGCTGATCACCTTTGTACACCTTCAGCGTAACCTGTCCAAAGGCATACGATATAATGTTATTGGACTTGGCCAAGTGAGGGAGGGTTTCAGCGTTTAGTATAATAATTATACCACGTCTGTCCCCCTCAGCCTCACCGAACCTCCCCATCTTCCAATTGCCGGTTGGAAGTGAGGGATTGCAATCCTTTAACAACTTTATCGTCGCTTCAGCAGTGTCTGGGAATGCCGGAATCCACGCATGCGCACGTGGTCGGGATGGAATGTCGCTCTTGTTGACAAGATCGATCTTCGCCCCCGGCCACGGCTCTCCCATCCTGCTGATAGCTACCTTGTACAGGTCCGCCGATCTCTGGTCTCCAAAGGCCATCAGCTTGACCCTGCCTTGATACCAGCCTGCGTCGCGACAGACAGGAGGTATGCCTGGATTCTCCGCAAGGACCTGGTAATACGTGGTTGCAAGCTTAGCTTCCACAGTACTCCATTTGCCCTTGGGGATGGTTCCATCCATATCTCCCCTGTCGACAACGGCCATTATGAGGTTGTCTTTCGCAACCTCACTAAACGACCTAACGCCAATATTACTATTAGCCTTAGGCCGCTTAGGCAATGGTTTGTCGTCCGGCGATCGCAGTCTTTTACCAGACGATTTTGACGACGTGCTAGCACCGCTACTACGAGGATCAGGAGTGTCCATGTTTTCAAGGACACCTTTTGCCCATCCAAGGGATGATTTTTGTTCCTCGGACAGTTTGGATGGGTCTTGAGTGCCCAACGTCTTTACAATTCGTAGGCATAACCTTTTTTGGTTATGCCTCATTTTAGATGGTCGGACATGCTTGGTCGAAGCCGGCTTGGCCGAGCTCGCACTGCTGCATGTACCGACTATCTGCCTAGTATTCTCGGCAGCCTTCGTCTGAACGAGTTTTCTCGTGCCAGACGGTTGCGTGAAACCGGTCCCCTGTCGTTCCGCTCTGGAGAGCACCGTCAGTTCACCGGTCCCAGTAGTGTTTTTTGTTTTGTTGTTGTTTATATTTGTATTTGTATTTTGATTCATATTTTGGTCCCACGAGTATGGGGGATTTGAAGGCCACCACGTCATAGCCCCCGATAACGTGGTGAGGGCGTCGTCTACTTGCTGAGGTGCCCAGGTATCAGCAAGGCTCCGTTCTAATACAGTCTATTGACCCTGACTGCAAAAATCCGATGGGCACGGGTCGCGTCACACCCCGGTTTAGGGTTGGATAACCTTTGGTTCTCAGACCTTTAGAGTCATTTGTCTTCACCCAGTACCATAGGGGACCCTTAAAGGTCAGCTATGGTTCTGGGTTGAAGACATAGACCACAGTCTGTAGTTAAGCCACCACACCACGACAAGGTAGTTATCCCGATGGGGGTGTCTGGTATTAGTTTATGGTGTCTTGTATTAGTTATCTGGTGTCTGGTATTAGTTATCTGCTGTCTGGTATTAGTTATCTGGTGTCTGGTATTAGTTTCTGGTGTCTGGTATTAGTTATCTGGTGTCTGGTATTAGTCATCTGGTGTCTGGTATTAGTTCCCAGCAAAAAATTACACATTACCAACAGAACTACTTGCCATATAATGACTTACTTTTCTGATTACCAAATTTCATTACTCGCTTACAAAACTCATTACCTAAATTTAAAAAATTTATGTACAAATTGCTAAATGATCAGAATAATTTTTTTAGATTAAATGGATTACGTGAATAAGTTGGCAAATAAAAATAGTAAGTACTTCTCAATAATCGATTATTTTAGTCTCACGCCTTGTTAAAATCATTAAGTTGGTAATCCAGTAAGGAACAGCTTCCACCAAAAATGCTTAATTCCAAACCCGATTACCTTTTTTGAAATTTTTTGCTGGGTTATCTGGTGTCTGGTATTAGTTATCTGGTGTCTGGTATTAGGAATCTGGTGTCTTGTATTAGTTTCTGGTGTCTGGTATTAGTTTCTGGTGTCTGGTATTAGATATCTGGTGTCTGGTATTAGGAATCTGGTGTCTGGTATTAGTTATCTGGTGTCTGGTATTAGTTATCTGGTGTCTGGTATTAGTTATCTGGTGTCTGGTATTAGTTATCTGGTGTCTGGTATTAGAAATCTGGTGTCTGGTATTAGTTATTTGGTGTCTGGTATTAGTTTCTGGTGTCTGGTATTAGTTATCTGGTGTCTGGTATTAGTTTCTGGTGTCTGGTATTAGTTTCTGGTGTCTGGTATTAGTTATCTGGTGTCTGGTATTAGTTTCTGGTGTCTGGTATTAGTTATCTGGTGTCTGGTATTAGTTATCTGCTGTCTAGTATTAGTTATCTGGGTTCTGGTATTAGATATCTGGTGTCTGGTATTAGTTATCTGGTGTCTGGTATTAGTTTCTGGTGTCTGGTTCTAGATATCTGGTGTCTGGTATTAGTTATCTGGTGTCTGGTATTAGTTTTTGGTGTCTGGTATTAGTTATCTGGTGTCTGGTATTAGTTATCTGGTGTCTGGTATTAGTTATCTGGTGTCTGGTATTAGTTTCTGGTGTCTGGTATTAGTTATCTGGTGTCTGGTATTAGTCATTTGGTGTCTGGTATTAGTTATCTGGTATTAGATATCTGGTGTCTGGTATTAGATATCTGGTGTCTGGTATTAGTTATCTGGTGTCTGGTATTAGTTTCTGGTGTCTGGTATTAGTTTCTGGTGTCTGGTATTAGTTATCTGGTGTCTGGTATTAGTTTCTGGTGTCTGGTATTAGTTTCTGGTGTCTGGTATTAGTTATCTGGTGTCTGGTATTAGTTATCTGCTGTCTGGTATTAGTTATCTGGGTTCTGGTATTAGATATCTGGTGTCTGGTATTAGTTATCTGGTGTCTGGTATTAGTTTCTGGTGTCTGGTATTAGTTTCTGGTGTCTGGTATTAGTTATCTGGTGTCTGGTATTAGTTTCTGGTGTCTGGTATTAGTTATCTGGTGTCTGGTATTAGTTATCTGCTGTCTGGTATTAGTTATCTGGGTTCTGGTATTAGATATCTGGTGTCTGGTATTAGTTATCTGGTGTCTGGTATTAGTTTCTGGTGTCTGGTATTAGTTTCTGGTGTCTGGTATTAGTTATCTGGTGTCTGGTATTAGTTTCTGGTGTCTGGTTCTAGATATCTGGTGTCTGGTATTAGTTTTTGGTGTCTGGTATTAGTTATCTGGTGTCTGGTATTAGTTATCTGGTGTCTGGTATTAGTTATCTGGTGTCTGGTATTAGTTTCTGGTGTCTGGTATTAGTTATCTGGTGTCTGGTATTAGTCATTTGGTGTCTGGTATTAGTTATCTGGTATTAGATATCTGGTGTCTGGTATTAGATATCTGGTGTCTGGTATTAGTTATCTGGTGTCTGGTATTAGTTTCTGGTGTCTGGTATAAGTTATCTGGTGTCTGGTATTAGTTATCTGGTGTCTGGTATTAGTTTCTGGTGTCTGGTATTAGTTATCTGGTGTCTGGTATTAGTCATTTGGTGTCTATTATTAGTTATCTGGTGTCTGGTATTAGTTATCTGGTGTCTGGTATTAGTTTCTGGTGTCTGGTATTAGTTATCTGGTGTCTGGTATTAGTTATCTGCTGTCTGGTATTAGTTATCTGGGTTCTGGTATTAGATATCTGGTGTCTGGTATTAGTTATCTGGTGTCTGGTATTAGTTTCTGGTGTCTGGTATTAGTTTCTGGTGTCTGGTATTAGTTATCTGGTGTCTGGTATTAGTTTCTGGTGTCTGGTATTAGTTATCTGGTGTCTGGTATTAGTTATCTGCTGTCTAGTATTAGTTATCTGGGTTCTGGTATTAGATATCTGGTGTCTGGTATTAGTTATCTGGTGTCTGGTATTAGTTTCTGGTGTCTGGTTCTAGATATCTGGTGTCTGGTATTAGTTATCTGGTGTCTGGTATTAGTTTTTGGTGTCTGGTATTAGTTATCTGGTGTCTGGTATTAGTTATCTGGTGTCTGGTATTAGTTATCTGGTGTCTGGTATTAGTTTCTGGTGTCTGGTATTAGTTATCTTGTGTCTGGTATTAGTCATTTGGTGTCTGGTATTAGTTATCTGGTATTAGATATCTGGTGTCTGGTATTAGATATCTGGTGTCTGGTATTAGTTTCTGGTGTCTGGTATTAGATATCTGGTGTCTGGTATTAGTTATCTGGTGTCTGGTACTAGTTTCTGGTGTCTGGTATTAGTTATCTGGTGACTGGTATTAGATATCTGGTGTCTGGTATTAGTTATCTGGTATCTGGTATTAGTTATCTGGTGTCTGGTATTAGTTATCTGGTGTCTGGTTCTAGATATCTGGTGTCTTTTATTAGTTATTTGGTGTCTGGTATTAGTTTCTGGTGTCTGGTATTAGTTTCTGGTGTCTGGTATTAGATATCTGGTGTCTGGTATTAGGAATCTGGTGTCTGGTATTAGTTGTCTGGTATCTGGTATTAGGAATCTGGTGTCTGGTATTAGGAATCTGGTGTCTGGTATTAGAAATCTGGTGTCTGGTATTAGTTATTTGGTGTCTAGTATTAGTTTCTGGTGTCTGGTATTAGTTATCTGGTGTCTGGTATTAGTTATCTGGTATCTGGTATTAGGAATCTGGTGTCTGGTATTAGTCATCTAATGTCTGGTATTAGTTATCTGGTGTCTAGTATTAGATATCTGGTGTCTGGTATTAGATATCTGGTGTCTGGTATTAGTTATCTGGTGTCTGGTATTAGTTATCTGGTGTCTGGTATTAGTTTCTGGTGTCTGGTATTAGTTTCTGGTGTCTGGTATTAGTTATCTGGTGTCTGGTATTAGGAATCTGGTGTCTGGTATTAGTTTCTGGTGTCTGGTATTAGTTATCTGGTGTCTGATATTAGTTTCTGGTGACTAGTATTAGTTATCTGGTGTCTGGTATTAGGAATCTGGTGTCTGGTATTAGTTATCTGGTGTCTGGTATTAGTTTCTGGTGTCTGGTATTAGTTATCTGGTGTCTGGTATTAGAAATCTGGTGTCTTGTATTAGTTATCTGGTGTCTGGTATTAGAAATCTGGTGTCTGGTATTAGTTATCTGGTGTCTGGTATTAGTTTCTGGTGTCTGGTGTTAGTTATCTGGTGTCTGGTATTAGATATCTGGTGTCTGGTATTAGTTTCTGGTGTCTGGTATTAGTTATCTGGTGTCTGGTATTAGTTATCTGGTGTCTGGTATTAGTTATCTGGTGTCTGGTATTAGTTTCTGGTGTCTGGTATTAGTTTCTGGTGTCTGGTATTAGTTTCTGGTATCTGGTATTAGAAATCTGGTGTCTGGTATTAGTTATCTGGTGTCTGGTATTAGTTATCTGGTGTCTGGTATTAGTTATCTGGTATCTGGTGTTAGTTTCTGGTGTCTGGTATTAGTTATCTGGTGTCTGGTATTAGGAATCTGGTGTCTGGTATTAGTTATCTGGTGTCTGGTATTAGTTATCTGGTGTCTGATATTAGTTTCTGGTGTCTGGTATTAGGAATCTGGTGTCTGGTATTAGAAATCTGGTGTCTGGTATTAGTTATCTGGTGTCTGTTATTAGTTTCTGGTGTCTGGTATTAGTTTCTGGTGTCTGGTATTAGTTTCTGGTGTCTGGTATTAGTTATCTGGTGTCTGGTATTAGTTATCTGTTGTCTGGTATTAGTTTCTGGTGTCTGGTATTAGAAATCTGGTGTCTGGTATTAGAAATCTGGTGTCTGGTATTAGTTATCTGGTGTCTGGTATTAGTTTCTGGTGTCTGGTGTTAGTTATCTGGTGTCTGGTATTAGATATCTGGTGTCTGGTATTAGTTTCTGGTGTCTGGTATTAGTTATCTGGTGTCTGGTATTAGTTATCTGGTGTCTGGTATTAGTTATCTGGTGTCTGGTATTAGTTTCTGGTGTCTGCTATTAGTTATCTGGTGTCTGGTATTAGTCATCTGGTGTCTGGTATTAGTTTCTGGTGTCTGGCATTAGTTATCTGGTGTCTGGTATTAGTTTCTGGTGACTAGTATTAGTTATCTGGTGTCTGGTATTAGGAATCTGGTGTCTGGTAATAGTTATCTGGTGTCTGGTATTAGTTTCTGGTGTCTGGTATTAGTTATCTGGTATCTGGTATTAGGAATCTGGTGTCTGGTATTAGTTATCTGGAGTCTGGTATTAGTTATCTGGTGTCTGGTATTAGTTTCTGGTGTCTGGTATTAGTTTCTGGTGTCTGGTATTAGTTATCTGGTGTCTGGTATTAAAAATCTGGTGTCTGGTACTAGTTTCTGGTGTCTGGTATTAGTTATCTGGTATCTGGTATTAGGAATCTGGTGTCTGGTATTAGTTATCTGGAGTCTGGTATTAGTTATCTGGTGTCTGGTATTAGTTTCTGGTGTCTGGTATTAGTTATCTGGTGTCTAATATTAGTTATCTGGTGTCTGGTATTAGGAATCTGGTGTCTGGTATTAGTTATCTGGTGTCTGGTATTAGTTTCTGGTGTCTGGTATTAGTTATCTGGTATCTGGTATTAGGAATCTGGTGTCTGGTATTAGTTATCTGGTGTCTGGTATTAGTTATCTGGTGTCTGGTATTAGTTATCTGGTATCTGGTGTTAGTTTCTGGTGTCTGGTATTAGTTATCTGGTGTCTGGTATTAGGAATCTGGTGTCTGGTATTAGTTATCTGGTGTCTGGTATTAGGTTAGGTTAGGTTAGGTAGAGGTGGCAGTCAGAAAGCCGGACTCACTTAGACCGTTTTGGTCCATTGTGATGCCACGGAGACTCTGCTTATGCGGAGTCCCCACCGTCGAACCATCCAGAGCTCAGTATAAAGCTACTAATACGTTGAAGTGCAACACTAGCAACGTCAGAAAGTTCCCTGAATTCAAGAGCGCCCATTGTGGCCATTCTCTTTCCTGCAAGTCCAGGGCAGTGACAAAGAAAATGTTCTATGCTCTCCTCTTCATCGATGTCTTGGCAGCTGCGGCAAAAGTCGTTGTGTTCAACCCTAAGCCGTTGTGCATGCCTACCTATGAGACAGTGTCCGGTCAACACGGATACTAGAACCGAAATTTGTTTCCTATTCTTCGAAATTAGGTAATCCGTACCTTCTCTGCTTAGGTGAGTCCATAACTGCCTTGTGATCACGCAGTCATTTCTAGTGACCCACCTTCTATCCGTTTCTTCCTCTGTCTTGCGCCTAAGTCTGAGTTTGCAAGAGAGTAGGGGTAGACCTACACGTTCCAAATCCGGTGGAACCTGTAAGGTTGTCCCAATTCTGGCAAGCTCGTCAGCCCTGGAGTTCCCCTGGAAGCCTCTATGCCCCGGAATCCAGATGATTCTAATATCAAACTGCTCTGCCATCTCATTTAGAGATGATCGGCAGTCGACGGCTGTTGTTGTTCTTAGAAGCGGGGATTCTAGGGCCATAATAGCTGCTCGACTATCGGTGTAAATGTTAATCAGAGTCGTTGAAGTGACATTCACTCTCAACCAATTCGCAACTTCTCTTATAGCAAGGATCTCTGCCTGAAAGACACTGCAGTGATCCGGAAGTCGCCGTGCAATACGAAGACCTAAAGCCCTCGAAAAGACCCCATAGCCCACACCTTCCTGTGTTTTGGAGCCGTCCGTATAAAAATCAACACTTTTTCTTCTACCTGGAGTTCCATTCATCCACATTTCTGTGGATGGTATCCAGGTTTTATAAAGACGTTCGTGTAGTAGAGCAGGGGAGGTTTGGTCAATCCTCCATCCCCTAACTTCATCATCGAGTATTCTGCAGTGGCCGGTTCCATTTCCGTTCCACAGAGAGGTACATCGAAGACGGATTGCCGAGGACGTTGCCATCTCCTTCCCTACTAGATCTAAAGGTAGTAGATGAAGAAGCATCCCCAGTGCATCCGTAGGAGTGGTGCGAATAGCACTGGTTACATACAAGGATGCGAGTCTTTGCACCTTGTGTAAGATGTATAGATACGTCTTTTTCTCCAGGGATGGCCACCACACGATTATGCCATACATGAGAATTGGACGTACTACTGCAGTATAAATCCAGTGAACAATTTTTGGGGTAAGACCCCAATTCTTTCCAATGGATTTTTTGCATAGATACAGTGATATTGTTGCTTTTCTCACTCTCTCTAGAATATTTGCCTTGAAACTCAGTTTTGAATCAAGAATAACACCAAGATACTTTGCAGTGTTGGACACTTTTATCTCCGTATTATTAAGTGTGATAGGTCGGAAATCAGGTATCTTATACTTCCTAGAGAAAAGGACTAGTTCCGTTTTATTAGGATTAACGGCGAGCCCTCGTTTCTCCGCCCATCTTGTCAAATGTAAAAGACCATCCTGTAGGATGTCCCTTAGAGTTGTGAGGAATTTTCCTCTTACAGCTATTGCCACATCATCAGCATAAGCCACGATTCTGCAACCCCGCGATTCTAGAGATAGCAGCACAGGATTTAGAGCTAGATTCCACAAAAGTGGCGAAAGAACTCCTCCCTGTGGTGTACCCCTATTTACAAAGCGGGTCTGTCTAGAAGCTCCTAGAGCCGCATTTATCCTGCGACGAGTTAGTAGATTTTGAACCCACTTACACAGTCCCGCACCAACCCCCAAATTCGACAATGCATCAATTATCGCATCTGGAGATATATTATTAAAAGCCCCCTCAATATCCACGAAGGCCACAAAGGCGTATTCACCTACAGAAAGAGATTTCTCTATTGTGCCAACCAGCTCATGTAGAGCCGATTCTGTTGACTTTCCCGTTTGATATGCATGTTGATGCGGGGAAAGTAGTTTGTCATTGATGATTTTGCGGATATAATGATCAACCATCCTTTCTAATGCTTTCAGAAGAAAGGATGATAGACTTATAGGTCTGAAATCCTTCGGTGTGGTATGAGAGCTTTTACCGGCCTTCGGTATAAAGACCACTCTCGCTTCCCTCCACTTGTCAGGAACATAACCCAGTCTTAGACAACTGGTGTAAATTCTCAGTAGCCTTGGGGCTATGAGATTCGATACTTTCCATATCTCGACCGGTATGATACCGTCGGGTCCTGGTGACTTGTAAGGCTTGAAACTTCTCAGAGCCCAATTTAATGTCTGCATATTGACTATGTCAGATATATTTTCCGCAGGTATGGGGTAAGGGTCAGATGTCTGAATCTCAGACACTGAGTTACCCGGAAAGTGAGTGTCCAGCAGGGTTCTTAACGACTCCTCGCTGGATGTAGTCCACGTCCCATTGGGATTCTTCAAATATCCCAGGGTGCAGGGAGTAGCGGACAAAATTTTTCTCATGCGAGAGGCTTCTGAAATATTGTCAATATTTTCACAAAACTTCTTCCATGTTATATTTTTAGCAATTCTTATCTGCTTTTTATACTCTTTTAATTTACCCTTATAAGCTGTCCAGTCCAGTTCATTTCTGGATGATTTAGCCTTATTAAAGAGTTTCCTACATGTACACCTGCACAATTGTAACTCATTATTCCACCAAGGCGGTTTCTTTTTCCCCCTTGGCTTATTCAAAGGGCAAGACGACTCCCTTGCATGTCTAAAGATTGTAGTAATATTATCAACCTCACAATCTAAGTCAGAAGTTCCTAGAAGTGACGAGTCTCCAATCGCTCCTAATTGTCTAGAAAAAACAGACCTGTACAGACGCCAGTTTGTCTGCCTAATATTCCGGGAGATTTCTACCTCTGGTGCCCGCTCCCTGATACCAAACTCAATAAACCTATGATCAGAAAAGGAATGTTCCTGAAGCACACGCCAATTCATGATCCTATCAGCTACCGAGTCAGAAGAAAAGGTAACATCCAGGACTTCCTGTCTGTTCCTTGTTATAAAAGTAGGTTCTTGACCTCTATTACAAATGTTAAGGTTAGTACTAACTACAAATTCTAAAAGTTCCTCACCTCTTTCATTAGTATCCGTACTTCCCCAGATAGTATGATGTGCGTTAGCATCACAGCACAGGATGATATGGTGTCCAGCGTTTGCCGCCGCATCCACAAAATTTCTCACCACTACCGACGGTAGAGGGCCTTGATCGTCGTGAGCGCAGTACACCGACGCCAGCCAGTAGCATGTATTGCCGACTTCCACGCTAACCGCCGTTATGTCTCTGCCGCTGAAGTTAGATAATAAAAATGTATTAAGGTGGTTCCTTGCCAAGATGCAGGTTCTATTGTTACCTTCATTCTTGACGGCTAGCATCTTAAAATCCTTGGTCCTAAGTCCGCAAACCCTTCCACCACTAATCCAGGGTTCTTGGATCAGGACTATGTCAACCTCGCATGTAATCATGCGAAGCTGAAGAGCAGCTGAGGCTGCTTTAGAGTGGTGGAGATTTATCTGCAGCAGATTCAACATCCGCTACGAAATCCATCTCCACGACCGTTTTATCTGACTCGTCGTCAGTCTCAAGAAGAAGGTCACTGTCTTCGCCGTAATCAGCGTCGAACAGGCCTGAGGCGCCTCCGAGAATTTCAGAGTCGGATGTTATGTAGCCATCCTTTTCCGAAGATTCTCGCAAGCTGGCCTTCTTCTCCTCCTCTACAGATTCTTCCTCCACAGCGTTTCCACACACTGTTTTGGAGTTATCCGTCACTGGAGGCTGATCACCTTTGTACACCTTCAGCGTAACCTGTCCAAAGGCATACGATATAATGTTATTGGACTTGGCCAAGTGAGGGAGGGTTTCAGCGTTTAGTATAATAATTATACCACGTCTGTCCCCCTCAGCCTCACCGAACCTCCCCATCTTCCAATTGCCGGTTGGAAGTGAGGGATTGCAATCCTTTAACAACTTTATCGTCGCTTCAGCAGTGTCTGGGAATGCCGGAATCCACGCATGCGCACGTGGTCGGGATGGAATGTCGCTCTTGTTGACAAGATCGATCTTCGCCCCCGGCCACGGCTCTCCCATCCTGCTGATAGCTACCTTGTACAGGTCCGCCGATCTCTGGTCTCCAAAGGCCATCAGCTTGACCCTGCCTTGATACCAGCCTGCGTCGCGACAGACAGGAGGTATGCCTGGATTCTCCGCAAGGACCTGGTAATACGTGGTTGCAAGCTTAGCTTCCACAGTACTCCATTTGCCCTTGGGGATGGTTCCATCCATATCTCCCCTGTCGACAACGGCCATTATGAGGTTGTCTTTCGCAACCTCACTAAACGACCTAACGCCAATATTACTATTAGCCTTAGGCCGCTTAGGCAATGGTTTGTCGTCCGGCGATCGCAGTCTTTTACCAGACGGTTTTGACGACGTGCTAGCACCGCTACTACGAGGATCAGGAGTGTCCATGTTTTCAAGGACACCTTTTGCCCATCCAAGGGATGATTTTTGTTCCTCGGACAGTTTGGATGGGTCTTGAGTGCCCAACGTCTTTACAATTCGTAGGCATAACCTTTTTTGGTTATGCCTCATTTTAGATGGTCGGACATGCTTGGTCGAAGCCGGCTTGGCCGAGCTCGCACTGCTGCATGTACCGACTATCTGCCTAGTATTCTCGGCAGCCTTCGTCTGAACGAGTTTTCTCGTGCCAGACGGTTGCGTGAAACCGGTCCCCTGTCGTTCCGCTCTGGAGAGCACCGTCAGTTCACCGGTCCCAGTAGTGTTTTTTGTTTTGTTGTTGTTTATATTTGTATTTGTATTTTGATTCATATTTTGGTCCCACGAGTATGGGGGATTTGAAGGCCACCACGTCATAGCCCCCGATAACGTGGTGAGGGCGTCGTCTACTTGCTGAGGTGCCCAGGTATCAGCAAGGCTCCGTTCTAATACAGTCTATTGACCCTGACTGCAAAAATCCGATGGGCACGGGTCGCGTCACACCCCGGTTTAGGGTTGGATAACCTTTGGTTCTCAGACCTTTAGAGTCATTTGTCTTCACCCAGTACCATAGGGGACCCTTAAAGGTCAGCTATGGTTCTGGGTTGAAGACATAGACCACAGTCTGTAGTTAAGCCACCACACCACGACAAGGTAGTTATCCCGATGGGGGTGTCTGGTATTAGTTTATGGTGTCTTGTATTAGTTATCTGGTGTCTGGTATTAGTTATCTGCTGTCTGGTATTAGTTATCTGGTGTCTGGTATTAGTTTCTGGTGTCTGGTATTAGTTATCTGGTGTCTGGTATTAGTCATCTGGTGTCTGGTATTAGTTCCCAGCAAAAAATTACACATTACCAACAGAACTACTTGCCATATAATGACTTACTTTTCTGATTACCAAATTTCATTACTCGCTTACAAAACTCATTACCTAAATTTAAAAAATTTATGTACAAATTGCTAAATGATCAGAATAATTTTTTTAGATTAAATGGATTACGTGAATAAGTTGGCAAATAAAAATAGTAAGTACTTCTCAATAATCGATTATTTTAGTCTCACGCCTTGTTAAAATCATTAAGTTGGTAATCCAGTAAGGAACAGCTTCCACCAAAAATGCTTAATTCCAAACCCGATTACCTTTTTTGAAATTTTTTGCTGGGTTATCTGGTGTCTGGTATTAGTTATCTGGTGTCTGGTATTAGGAATCTGGTGTCTTGTATTAGTTTCTGGTGTCTGGTATTAGTTTCTGGTGTCTGGTATTAGATATCTGGTGTCTGGTATTAGGAATCTGGTGTCTGGTATTAGTTATCTGGTGTCTGGTATTAGTTATCTGGTGTCTGGTATTAGTTATCTGGTGTCTGGTATTAGTTATCTGGTGTCTGGTATTAGAAATCTGGTGTCTGGTATTAGTTATTTGGTGTCTGGTATTAGTTTCTGGTGTCTGGTATTAGTTATCTGGTGTCTGGTATTAGGAATCTGGTGTCTTGTATTAGTTTCTGGTGTCTGGTATTAGATATCTGGTGCCTGGTTCTAGATATCTGGTGTCTGGTATTAGTTATCTGGTGTCTGGTATTAGTTTCTGGTGTCTGGTATTAGTTATCTGGTGTCTGGTATTAGTTTCTGGTGTCTGGTGTTAGTTTCTGGTGTCTGGTATTAGTTATCTGGTGTCTGGTATTAGTTATCTGGTGTCTGGTATTAGGAATCTGGTGTCTGGTATTAGTTATCTGGTGTCTGGTATTAGTTTCTGGTGTCTGGTATTAGTTATCTGGTGTCTGGTATTAGTTATCTGCTGTCTGGTATTAGTTATCTGGTGTCTGGTATTAGTTTCTGGTGTCTGGTATTAGTTATCTGGTGTCTGGTATTAGTTTCTGGTGTCTGGTATTAGTTATCTGGTGTCTGGTATTAGTTTCTGGTGTCTGGTATTAGTTTCTGGTGTCTGGTATTAGTTATCTGGTGTCTGGTATTAGTTTCTGGTGTCTGGTATTAGTTATCTGGTGTCTGGTATTAGTTATCTGCTGTCTGGTATTAGTTATCTGGGTTCTAGTATTAGATATCTGGTGTCTGTATTAGTTATCTGGTGTCTGGTATTAGTTTCTGGTGTCTGGTATTAGTTTCTGGTGTCTGGTATTAGTTATCTGGTGTCTGGTATTAGTTTCTGGTGTCTGGTATTAGTTATCTGGTGTCTGGTATTAGTAATCTGCTGTCTGGTATTAGTTATCTGGGTTCTGGTATTAGATATCTGGTGTCTGGTATTAGTTATTTGGTGTCTGGTATTAGTTTCTGGTGTCTGGTTCTAGATATCTGGTGTCTGGTATTAGTTATCTGGTGTCTGGTATTAGTTTCTGGTGTCTTATATTAGTTATCTGGTGTCTGGTATTAGTTATCTGGTGTCTGGTATTAGTTATCTGGTGTCTGGTATTAGTTTCTGGTGTCTGGTATTAGTTATCTGGTGTCTAATATTAGTCATTTGGTGTCTGGTATTAGTTATCTGGTGTCTACTATTAGATATCTGGTGTCTGGTATTAGATATCTGGTGTCTGGTATTAGGAATCTGGTGTCTGGTATTAGTTATCTGGTGTCTGGTATTAGTTATCTGGTGTCTTGTATTAGTTATCTGGTGTCTGGTATTAGGAATCTGGTGTCTTGTATTAGTTTCTGGTGTCTGGTATTAGTTTCTGTTGTCTGGTATTAGATATCTGGTGTCTGGTATTAGTTATCTGGTGTCTGGTATTAGTTTCTGGTGTCTGGTTCTAGATATCTGGTGTCTGGTATTAGTTATCTGGTGTCTGGTATTAGTTTCTGGTGTCTGGTATTAGTTATCTGGTGTCTGGTATTAGTTATCTGGTGTCTGGTATTAGGAATCTGGTGTCTTGTATTAGTTTCTGGTGTCTGGTATTAGTTTCTGGTGTCTGGTATTAGATATCTGGTGCCTGGTTCTAGATATCTGGTGTCTGGTATTAGTTATCTGGTGTCTGGTATTAGTTTCTGGTGTCTGGTATTAGATATCTGGTGTCTTGTATTAGTTTCTGGTGTCTGGTATTAGTTTCTGGTGTCTGGTATTAGTTATCTGGTGTCTGGTATTAGTTATCTGGTGTCTGGTATTAGTTTCTGGTGTCTGGTATTAGTTATCTGGTGTCTTGTATTAGTTATCTGGTGTCTGGTATTAGGAATCTGGTGTCTTGTATTAGTTTCTGGTGTCTGGTATTAGTTTCTGGTGTCTGGTATTAGATATCTGGTGTCTGGTATTAGGAATCTGGTGTCTGGTATTAGTTATCTGGTGTCTGGTATTAGTTATCTGGTGTCTGGTATTAGTTATCTGGTGTCTGGTATTAGTTATCTGGTGTCTGGTATTAGAAATCTGGTGTCTGGTATTAGTTATTTGGTGTCTGGTATTAGTTTCTGGTGTCTGGTATTAGTTATCTGGTGTCTGGTATTAGGAATCTGGTGTCTTGTATTAGTTTCTGGTGTCTGGTATTAGATATCTGGTGCCTGGTTCTAGATATCTGGTGTCTGGTATTAGTTATCTGGTGTCTGGTATTAGTTTCTGGTGTCTGGTATTAGTTATCTGGTGTCTGGTATTAGTTTCTGGTGTCTGGTGTTAGTTTCTGGTGTCTGGTATTAGTTATCTGGTGTCTGGTATTAGTTATCTGGTGTCTGGTATTAGGAATCTGGTGTCTGGTATTAGTTATCTGGTGTCTGGTATTAGTTTCTGGTGTCTGGTATTAGTTATCTGGTGTCTGGTATTAGTTATCTGCTGTCTGGTATTAGTTATCTGGTGTCTGGTATTAGTTTCTGGTGTCTGGTATTAGTTATCTGGTGTCTGGTATTAGTTTCTGGTGTCTGGTATTAGTTATCTGGTGTCTGGTATTAGTTTCTGGTGTCTAGTATTAGTTTCTGGTGTCTGGTATTAGTTATCTGGTGTCTGGTATTAGTTTCTGGTGTCTGGTATTAGTTATCTGGTGTCTGGTATTAGTTATCTGCTGTCTGGTATTAGTTATCTGGGTTCTAGTATTAGATATCTGGTGTCTGGTATTAGTTATCTGGTGTCTGGTATTAGTTTCTGGTGTCTGGTATTAGTTTCTGGTGTCTGGTATTAGTTATCTGGTGTCTGGTATTAGTTTCTGGTGTCTGGTATTAGTTATCTGGTGTCTGGTATTAGTAATCTGCTGTCTGGTATTAGTTATCTGGGTTCTGGTATTAGATATCTGGTGTCTGGTATTAGTTATTTGGTGTCTGGTATTAGTTTCTGGTGTCTGGTTCTAGATATCTGGTGTCTGGTATTAGTTATCTGGTGTCTGGTATTAGTTTCTGGTGTCTTATATTAGTTATCTGGTGTCTGGTATTAGTTATCTGGTGTCTGGTATTAGTTATCTGGTGTCTGGTATTAGTTTCTGGTGTCTGGTATTAGTTATCTGGTGTCTAATATTAGTCATTTGGTGTCTGGTATTAGTTATCTGGTGTCTACTTTTAGATATCTGGTGTCTGGTATTAGATATCTGGTGTCTGGTATTAGGAATCTGGTGTCTGGTATTAGTTATCTGGTGTCTGGTATTAGTTATCTGGTGTCTTGTATTAGTTATCTGGTGTCTGGTATTAGGAATCTGGTGTCTTGTATTAGTTTCTGGTGTCTGGTATTAGTTTCTGTTGTCTGGTATTAGATATCTGGTGTCTGGTATTAGTTATCTGGTGTCTGGTATTAGTTTCTGGTGTCTGGTTCTAGATATCTGGTGTCTGGTATTAGTTATCTGGTGTCTGGTATTAGTTTCTGGTGTCTGGTATTAGTTATCTGGTGTCTGGTATTAGTTATCTGGTGTCTGGTATTAGGAATCTGGTGTCTTGTATTAGTTTCTGGTGTCTGGTATTAGTTTCTGGTGTCTGGTATTAAATATCTGGTGTCTGGTATTAGGAATCTGGTGTCTGGTATTAGTTATCTGGTGTCTGGTATTAGTTATCTGGTGTCTGGTATTAGTTATCTGGTGTCTGGTATTAGTTATCTGGTGTCTGGTATTAGAAATCTGGTGTCTGGTATTAGTTATTTGGTGTCTGGTATTAGTTTCTGGTGTCTGGTATTAGTTATCTGGTGTCTGGTATTAGGAATCTGGTGTCTTGTATTAGTTTCTGGTGTCTGGTATTAGATATCTGTTGTCTGGTTCTAGATATCTGGTGTCTGGTATTAGTTATCTGGTGTCTGGTATTAGTTTCTGGTGTCTGGTATTAGTTATCTGGTGTCTGGTATTAGTTTCTGGTGTCTGGTGTTAGTTTCTGGTGTCTGGTATTAGTTATCTGGTGTCTAGTATTAGGAATCTGGGGTCTGGTATTAGTTATCTGGTGTCTGGTATTAGTTTCTGGTGTCTGGTATTAGTTATCTGGTGTCTGGTATTAGTTATCTGCTGTCTGGTATTAGTTATCTGGTGTCTGGTATTAGTTTCTGGTGTCTGGTATTAGTTATCTGGTGTCTGGTATTAGTTATCTGCTGTCTGGTATTAGTTATCTGGGTTCTGGTATTAGATATCTGGTGTCTGGTATTAGTTATCTGGTGTCTGGTATTAGTTTCTGGTGTCTGGTTCTAGATATCTGGTGTCTGGTATTAATTATCTGGTGTCTGGTATTAGTTTCTGGTGTCTGGTATTAGTTATCTGGTGTCTGGTATTAGTTATCTGGTGTCTGGTATTAGTTATCTAGTGTCTGGTATTAGTTTCTGGGGTCTGGTATTAGTTATCTGGTGTCTAATATTAGTCATTTGGTGTCTGCTATTAGTTATCTGGTGTCTAATATTAGATATCTGGTGTCTGGTATTAGATATCTGGTGTCTGGTATTAGTTTCTGGTGTCTGGTATTAGATATCTGGTGTCTGGTATTAGTTATCTGGTGTCTGGTACTAGTTTCTGGTGTCTGGTATTAGTTATCTTGTGACTGGTATTAGATATCTGGTGTCTGGTATTAGTTATCTGGTGTCTGGTATTAGTTATCTGGTGTCTGGTATTAGTTATCTGGTGTCTGGTTCTAGATATCTGGTGTCTGGTATTAGTTATTTGGTGTCTGGTATTAGTTTCTGGTGTCTGGTATTAGTTTCTGGTGTCTGGTATTAGATATCTGGTGTCTGGTATTAGGAATCTGGTGTCTGGTATTAGTTATCTGGTATCTGGTATTAGGAATCTGGTGTCTGGTATTAGGAGTCTGGTGTCTGGTATTAGAAATCTGGTGTCTGGTATTAGTTATTTGGTGTCTAGTATTAGTTTCTGGTGTCTGGTATTAGTTATCTGGTGTCTGGTATTAGTTATCTGGTATCTGGTATTAGGAATCTGGTGTCTGGTATTAGTCATCTAATGTCTGGTATTAGTTATCTGGTGTCTAGTATTAGATATCTGGTGTCTATTATTAGATATCTGGTGTCTGGTATTAGTTATCTGGTGTCTGGTATTAGTTATCTGGTGTCTGGTATTAGTTTCTGATGTCTGGTATTAGTTTCTGGTGTCTGGTATTAGTTATCTGGTGTCTGGTATTAGGAATCTGGTGTCTGGTATTAGTTTCTGGTGTCTGGTATTAGTTATCTGGTGTCTGGTA
This sequence comes from Tachina lurida, assembly GCA_944452675.1. NCBI lineage: Eukaryota > Metazoa > Arthropoda > Insecta > Diptera > Tachinidae > Tachina > Tachina lurida. Next base: position 1,372,748 of record CALYBX010000001.1, read on the forward strand.
TTAGTTTCTGGTGACTAGTATTATTTATCTGGTGTCTGGTATTAGGAATCTGGTGTCTGGTATTAGTTATCTGGTGTCTGGTATTAGTTTCTGGTGTCTGGTATTAGTTATCTGGTATCTGGTATTAGGAATCTGGTGTCTGGTATTAGTTATCTGGAGTCTGGTATTAGTTATCTGGTGTCTGGTATTAGTTTCTGGTGTCTGGTATTAGTTATCTGGTGTCTGGTATTAGTTATCTGGTGTCTGGTATTAGGAATCTGGTGTCTGGTATTAGTTATCTGGTGTCTGGTATTAGTTATCTGGTGTCTTGTATTAGTTATCTGGTGTCTGGTATTAGGAATCTGGTGTCTTGTATTAGTTTCTGGTGTCTGGTATTAGTTTCTGTTGTCTGGTATTAGATATCTGGTGTCTGGTATTAGTTATCTGGTGTCTGGTATTAGTTTCTGGTGTCTGGTTCTAGATATCTGGTGTCTGGTATTAGTTATCTGGTGTCTGGTATTAGTTTCTGGTGTCTGGTATTAGTTATCTGGTGTCTGGTATTAGTTATCTGGTGTCTGGTATTAGGAATCTGGTGTCTTGTATTAGTTTCTGGTGTCTGGTATTAGTTTCTGGTGTCTGGTATTAGATATCTGGTGCCTGGTTCTAGATATCTGGTGTCTGGTATTAGTTATCTGGTGTCTGGTATTAGTTTCTGGTGTCTGGTATTAGGAATCTGGTGTCTTGTATTAGTTTCTGGTGTCTGGTATTAGTTTCTGGTGTCTGGTATTAGTTATCTGGTGTCTGGTATTAGGAATCTGGTGTCTTGTATTAGTTTCTGGTGTCTGGTATTAGATATCTGGTGCCTGGTTCTAGATATCTGGTGTCTGGTATTAGTTATCTGGTGTCTGGTATTAGTTTCTGGTGTCTGGTATTAGTTATCTGGTGTCTGGTATTAGTTTCTGGTGTCTGGTGTTAGTTTCTGGTGTCTGGTATTAGTTATCTGGTGTCTGGTATTAGTTATCTGGTGTCTGGTATTAGGAATCTGGTGTCTGGTATTAGTTATCTGGTGTCTGGTATTAGTTTCTGGTGTCTGGTATTAGTTATCTGGTGTCTGGTATTAGTTATCTGCTGTCTGGTATTAGTTATCTGGTGTCTGGTATTAGTTTCTGGTGTCTGGTATTAGTTATCTGGTGTCTGGTATTAGTTTCTGGTGTCTGGTATTAGTTATCTGGTGTCTGGTATTAGTTTCTGGTGTCTGGTATTAGTTTCTGGTGTCTGGTATTAGTTATCTGGTGTCTGGTATTAGTTTCTGGTGTCTGGTATTAGTTATCTGGTGTCTGGTATTAGTTATCTGCTGTCTGGTATTAGTTATCTGGGTTCTAGTATTAGATATCTGGTGTCTGGTATTAGTTATCTGGTGTCTGGTATTAGTTTCTGGTGTCTGGTATTAGTTTCTGGTGTCTGGTATTAGTTATCTGGTGTCTGGTATTAGTTTCTGGTGTCTGGTATTAGTTATCTGGTGTCTGGTATTAGTAATCTGCTGTCTGGTATTAGTTATCTGGGTTCTGGTATTAGATATCTGGTGTCTGGTATTAGTTATTTGGTGTCTGGTATTAGTTTCTGGTGTCTGGTTCTAGATATCTGGTGTCTGGTATTAGTTATCTGGTGTCTGGTATTAGTTTCTGGTGTCTTATATTAGTTATCTGGTGTCTGGTATTAGTTATCTGGTGTCTGGTATTAGTTATCTGGTGTCTGGTATTAGTTTCTGGTGTCTGGTATTAGTTATCTGGTGTCTAATATTAGTCATTTGGTGTCTGGTATTAGTTATCTGGTGTCTACTATTAGATATCTGGTGTCTGGTATTAGATATCTGGTGTCTGGTATTAGTTATCTGGTGTCTGGTATTAGTTTCTGGTGTCTGGTATTAGTTATCTGGTGTCTGGTATTAGTTTCTGGTGTCTGGTGTTAGTTTCTGGTGTCTGGTATTAGTTATCTGGTGTCTGGTATTAGTTATCTGGTGTCTGGTATTAGAAATCTGGTGTCTGGTATTAGTTATTTGGTGTCTGGTATTAGTTTCTGGTGTCTGGTATTAGTTATCTGGTGTCTGGTATTAGGAATCTGGTGTCTTGTATTAGTTTCTGGTGTCTGGTATTAGTTTCTGGTGTCTGGTATTAGATATCTGGTGTCTGGTATTAGGAATCTGGTGTCTGGTATTAGTTATCTGGTGTCTGGTATTAGTTATCTGGTGTCTGGTATTAGTTATCTGGTGTCTGGTATTAGTTATCTGGTGTCTGGTATTAGAAATCTGGTGTCTGGTATTAGTTATTTGGTGTCTGGTATTAGTTTCTGGTGTCTGGTATTAGTTATCTGGTGTCTGGTATTAGGAATCTGGTGTCTTGTATTAGTTTCTGGTGTCTGGTATTAGATATCTGGTGCCTGGTTCTAGATATCTGGTGTCTGGTATTAGTTATCTGGTGTCTGGTATTAGTTTCTGGTGTCTGGTATTAGTTATCTGGTGTCTGGTATTAGTTTCTGGTGTCTGGTGTTAGTTTCTGGTGTCTGGTATTAGTTATCTGGTGTCTGGTACTAGTTATCTGGTGTCTGGTATTAGGAATCTGGTGTCTGGTATTAGTTATCTGGTGTCTGGTATTAGTTTCTGGTGTCTGGTATTAGTTATCTGGTGTCTGGTATTAGTTATCTGCTGTCTGGTATTAGTTATCTGGTGTCTGGTATTAGTTTCTGGTGTCTGGTATTAGTTATCTGGTGTCTGGTATTAGTTTCTGGTGTCTGGTATTAGTTATCTGGTGTCTGGTATTAGTTTCTGGTGTCTAGTATTAGTTTCTGGTGTCTGGTATCAGTTATCTGGTGTCTGGTATTAGTTTCTGGTGTCTGGTATTAGTTATCTGGTGTCTGGTATTAGTTATCTGCTGTCTGGTATTAGTTATCTGGGTTCTAGTATTAGATATCTGGTGTCTGGTATTAGTTATCTGGTGTCTGGTATTAGTTTCTGGTGTCTGGTATTAGTTTCTGGTGTCTGGTATTAGTTATCTGGTGTCTGGTATTAGTTTCTGGTGTCTGGTATTAGTTATCTGGTGTCTGGTATTAGTAATCTGCTGTCTGGTATTAGTTATCTGGGTTCTGGTATTAGATATCTGGTGTCTGGTATTAGTTATTTGGTGTCTGGTATTAGTTTCTGGTGTCTGGTTCTAGATATCTGGTGTCTGGTATTAGTTATCTGGTGTCTGGTATTAGTTTCTGGTGTCTTATATTAGTTATCTGGTGTCTGGTATTAGTTATCTGGTGTCTGGTATTAGTTTCTGGTGTCTGGTATTAGTTATCTGGTGTCTAATATTAGTCATTTGGTGTCTGGTATTAGTTATCTGGTGTCTACTTTTAGATATCTGGTGTCTGGTATTAGATATCTGGTGTCTGGTATTAGGAATCTGGTGTCTGGTATTAGTTATCTGGTGTCTGGTATTAGTTATCTGGTGTCTTGTATTAGTTATCTGGTGTCTGGTATTAGGAATCTGGTGTCTTGTATTAGTTTCTGGTGTCTGGTATTAGTTTCTGTTGTCTGGTATTAGATATCTGGTGTTTGGTATTAGTTATCTGGTGTCTGGTATTAGTTTCTGGTGTCTGGTTCTAGATATCTGGTGTCTGGTATTAGTTATCTGGTGTCTGGTATTAGTTTCTGGTGTCTGGTATTAGTTATCTGGTGTCTGGTATTAGTTATCTGGTGTCTGGTATTAGGAATCTGGTGTCTTGTATTAGTTTCTGGTGTCTGGTATTAGTTTCTGGTGTCTGGTATTAGATATCTGGTGTCTGGTATTAGGAATCTGGTGTCTGGTATTAGTTATCTGGTGTCTGGTATTAGTTATCTGGTGTCTGGTATTAGTTATCTGGTGTCTGGTATTAGTTATCTGGTGTCTGGTATTAGAAATCTGGTGTCTGGTATTAGTTATTTGGTGTCTGGTATTAGTTTCTGGTGTCTGGTATTAGTTATCTGGTGTCTGGTATTAGGAATCTGGTGTCTTGTATTAGTTTCTGGTGTCTGGTATTAGATATCTGTTGTCTGGTTCTAGATATCTGGTGTCTGGTATTAGTTATCTGGTGTCTGGTATTAGTTTCTGGTGTCTGGTATTAGTTATCTGGTGTCTGGTATTAGTTTCTGGTGTCTGGTGTTAGTTTTTGGTGTCTGGTATTAGTTATCTGGTGTCTAGTATTAGGAATCTGGGGTCTGGTATTAGTTATCTGGTGTCTGGTATTAGTTTCTGGTGTCTGGTATTAGTTATCTGGTGTCTGGTATTAGTTATCTGCTGTCTGGTATTAGTTATCTGGTGTCTGGTATTAGTTTCTGGTGTCTGGTATTAGTTATCTGGTGTCTGGTATTAGTTATCTGCTGTCTGGTATTAGTTATCTGGGTTCTGGTATTAGATATCTGGTGTCTGGTATTAGTTATCTGGTGTCTGGTATTAGTTTCTGGTGTCTGGTTCTAGATATCTGGTGTCTGGTATTAGTTATCTGGTGTCTGGTATTAGTTTCTGGTGTCTGGTATTAGTTATCTGGTGTCTGGTATTAGTTATCTGGTGTCTGGTATTAGTTATCTAGTGTCTGGTATTAGTTTCTGGGGTCTGGTATTAGTTATCTGGTGTCTAATATTAGTCATTTGGTGTCTGCTATTAGTTATCTGGTGTCTAATATTAGATATCTGGTGTCTGGTATTAGATATCTGGTGTCTGGTATTAGTTTCTGGTGTCTGGTATTAGATATCTGGTGTCTGGTATTAGTTATCTGGTGTCTGGTACTAGTTTCTGGTGTCTGGTATTAGTTATCTGGTGACTGGTATTAGATATCTGGTGTCTGGTATTAGTTATCTGGTGTCTGGTATTAGTTATCTGGTGTCTGGTATTAGTTATCTGGTGTCTGGTTCTAGATATCTGGTGTCTGGTATTAGTTATTTGGTGTCTGGTATTAGTTTCTGGTGTCTGGTATTAGTTTCTGGTGTCTGGTATTAGATATCTGGTGTCTGGTATTAGGAATCTGGTGTCTGGTATTAGTTATCTGGTATCTGGTATTAGGAATCTGGTGTCTGGTATTAGGAGTCTGGTGTCTGGTATTAGAAATCTGGTGTCTGGTATTAGTTATTTGGTGTCTAGTATTAGTTTCTGGTGTCTGGTATTAGTTATCTGGTGTCTGGTATTAGTTATCTGGTATCTGGTATTAGGAATCTGGTGTCTGGTATTAGTCATCTAATGTCTGGTATTAGTTATCTGGTGTCTAGTATTAGATATCTGGTGTCTATTATTAGATATCTGGTGTCTGGTATTAGTTATCTGGTGTCTGGTATTAGTTATCTGGTGTCTGGTATTAGTTTCTGATGTCTGGTATTAGTTTCTGGTGTCTGGTATTAGTTATCTGGTGTCTGGTATTAGGAATCTGGTGTCTGGTATTAGTTTCTGGTGTCTGGTATTAGTTATCTGGTGTCTGGTATTAGTTTCTGGTGACTAGTATTATTTATCTGGTGTCTGGTATTAGGAATCTGGTGTCTGGTATTAGTTATCTGGTGTCTGGTATTAGTTTCTGGTGTCTGGTATTAGTTATCTGGTATCTGGTATTAGGAATCTGGTGTCTGGTATTAGTTATCTGGAGTCTGGTATTAGTTATCTGGTGTCTGGTATTAGTTTCTGGTGTCTGGTATTAGTTATCTGGTGTCTGGTATTAGTTATCTGGTGTCTGGTATTAGTTATCTGGTGTCTGGTATTAGATATCTGGTGTCTGGTATTAGTTATCTGGTGTCTGGTATTAGTTTCTGGTGTCTGGTTCTAGATATCTGTTGTCTGGTATTAGATATCTGGTGTCTGGTATTCGATATCTGGTGTCTAATATTAGTTATCTGGTGTCTGGTATTAGTCATCTGGTGTCTGGTATTAGTTGATTGGTGTCTGGTATTAGTTATCTGGTGTCTGGTATTAGTTATCTGGTGTCTGGTATTAGTTTCTGGTGTCTGGTATTAGGAATCTGGTGTCTGGTATTAGGAATCTGGTGTCTGGTATTAGTCATCTGGTGTCTGGTATTAGTTATCTGGTGTCTGGTATTAGTTATCTGTTGTCTGGTATTAGAAATCTGGTGTCTGGTATTAGTTATCTGGTGTCTGGTATTAGTTATCTGGTGTCTGGTATTAGTTTCTGGTGTCTGGTATTAGTTTCTGGTGTCTGGTATTAGTTATCTGGTGTCTGGTATTAGTTTCTGGTGTCTGGTATTAGTTATCTGGTGTCTGGTATTAGTTATCTGCTGTCTGGTATTAGTTATCTGGGTTCTGGTATTAGATATCTGGTGTCTGGTATTAGTTATCTGTTGTCTGGTATTAGTTTCTGGTGTCTGGTATTAGTTATCTGGTGTCTGGTATTAGTTTCTGGTGTCTGGTATTAGTCATCTGGTGTCTGGTATTAGTTATTTGGTGTCTGGTATTAGTTTTTGGTGTCTGGTATTAGTTTCTGGTGTCTGGTATTAGTTATCTGGTGTCTGGTATTAGTTATCTGGTGTCTGGTATTAGTTATCTGGTGTCTGGTATTAGATATCTGATGTCTGGTATTAGTTATCTGGTGTCTGGTATTAGTTTCTGGTGTCTGGTTCTAGATATCTGGTGTCTGGTATTAGATATCTGGTGTCTGGTATTAGATATCTGGTGTCTAATATTAGTTATCTGGTGTCTGGTATTAGTCATCTGGTGTCTGGTATTAGTTATTTGGTGTCTGGTATTAGTTATCTGGTGTCTGGTATTAGTTATCTGGTGTCTGGTATTAGTTTCTGGTGTCTGGTATTAGTCATCTGGTGTCTGGTATTAGTTATCTGGTGTCTGGTATTAGATATCTGGTGTCTGGTATTAGGAATCTGGTGTCTGGTATTAGTTATCTGGTGTCTGGTATTAGTTTTTGGTGTCTGGTTCTAGATATCTGGTGTCTGGTATTAGTTTTTGGTGTCTGGTTCTAGATATCTGGTGTCTGGTATTAGTTATCTGGTGTCTGGTTCTAGATATCTGGTGTCTGGTATTAGTTATCTGGTGTCTGGTATTAGAAATCTGGTGTCTGGTATTAGTTATTTGGTGTCTGGTATTAGTTTCTGGTGTCTTGTATTAGATATCTGGTGTCTGGTATTAGGAATCTGGTGTCTGGTACTAGTTTCTGGTGTCTGGTATTAGTTATCTGGTATCTGGTATTAGTTATCTGGTGTCTGGTATTAGTTTCTGGTGTCTGGTGTTAGTTATCTGGTGTCTGGTATTAGATATCTGGTGTCTGGTATTAGTTTCTGGTGTCTGGTATTAGTTATCTGGTGTCTGGTATTAGTTATCTGGTATCTGGTATTAGGAATCTGGTGTCTGGTATTAGTTTCTGGTGTCTGGTGTTAGGAATCTGGTGTCTGGTATTAGTTATCTGGTGTCTGGTATTAGTTATCTGGTGTCTGGTATTAGATATCTGGTGTCTGGTATTAGTTTCTGGTGACTAGTATTAGTTATCTGGTGTCTGGTATTAGTTATCTGGTGTCTGGTATTAGTTATCTGGTGTCTGGTATTAGTTATCTGGTGTCTGGTATTAGATATCTGGTGTCTGGTATTAGTTTCTGGTGTCTGGTATTAGATATCTGGTGTCTGGTATTAGATATCTGGTGTCTGGTATTAGTTATTTGGTGTCTTGTATTAGTTTCTGGTGTCTGGTATTAGTTTCTGGTGTCTGGTATTAGATATCTGGTGTCTGGTATTAGGAATCTGGTGTCTGGTATTAGTTATCTGGTGTCTGGTATTAGTTTTTGGTGTCTGGTATTAGATATCTGGTGTCTGGTATTAGTTATCTGGTGTCTGGTATTAGTTTCTGGTGTCTGGTATTAGTTATTTGGTGTCTTGTATTAGTTTCTGGTGTCTGGTATTAGTTTCTGGTGTCTGGTATTAGATATCTGGTGTCTGGTATTAGGAATCTGGTGTCTGGTACTAGTTTCTGGTGTCTGGTATTAGTTATCTGGTGTCTGGTATTAGTTATCTGGTGTCTAATATTAGTTATCTGGTGTCTGGTATTAGTTATCTGGTGTCTAATATTAGTTATCTGGTGTCTGGTATTAGTTTTTGGTGTCTGGTATTAGTTATTTGGTGTCTGGTATTAGTTATCTGGTGTCTGGTATTAGTTATCTGGTGTCTGGTATTAGTTATCTGGTGTCTGGTATTAGAAATCTGGTGTCTGGTATTAGTTATTTGGTGTCTGGTATTAGTTATCTGGTGTCTGGTATTAGTTATCTGGTGTCTGGTATTAGGAATCTGGTGTCTGGTATTAGGAATCTGGTGTCTGGTACTAGTTTCTGGTGTCTGGTATTAGTTTCTGGTGTCTGGTACTAGTTTCTGGTGTCTGGTATTAGTTTCTGGTGTCTGGTATTAGTTTCTGGTGTCTGGTATTAGTTTCTGGTGTCTCGTATTAGTTATCTGGTGTCTGGTATTAGTTTCTGGTGTCTGGTATTAGGAATCTGGTGTCTGGTATTAGGAATCTGGTGTCTGGTATTAGTTATCTGGTGTCTGGTATTAGGAATCTGGTGTCTGGTATTAGTTTCTGGTGTCTGGTATTAGTTATCTGGTGTCTGGTATTAGTTTCTGGTGACTAGTATTAGTTATCTGGTGTCTGGTATTAGTTATCTGGTGTCTGGTATTAGTTATCTGGTGTCTGGTATTAGATATCTGGTGTCTGGTATTAGTTTTCTGGTGTCTGGTATTAGTTATCTGGTGTCTGGTATTAGTTTCTGGTGTCTGGTTCTAGATATCTGGTGTCTGGTATTAGTATTCTGGTGTCTGGTATTAGTTTCTGGTGTCTGGTATTAGTTATCTGGTGTCTGGTATTAGTTATCTGCTGTCTGGTATTAGTTATCTGGTGTCTGGTATTAGATATCTGGTGTCTGGTATTAGTTATCTGGTGTCTGGTATTAGTTATCTGGTGTCTGGTATTAGTTATCTTGTGTCTGGTATTAGTTTCTGGTGTCTGGTATTAGAAATCTGGTGTCTGGTATTAGTTATCTGGTGTCTGGTATTAGTTATCTGGTATCTGGTATTAGATATCTGGTGTCTGGTATTAGTTATTTGGTGTCTGGTATTAGTTATCTGGTGTCTGGTATTAGTTATCTGGTGTCTGGTATTAGTTTCTGGTGTCTCGTATTAGGAATCTGGTGTCTGGTATTAGAAATCTGGTGTCTGGTATTAGTTATTTGGTGTCTAGTATTAGTTTCTGGTGTCTGGTATTAGTTATCTGGTGTCTGGTATTAGGAATCTGGTGTCTGGTACTAGTTTCTGTTGTCTGGTATTAGTTATCTGGTGTCTGGTATTAGTTTCTGGTGTCTGGTATTAGTTATCTGGTGTCTGGTATTAGTAATCTGGTGTCTGGTATTAGTTTTCTGGTGTCTGGTATTAGTTATCTGGTGTCTGGTATTAGTTTCTGGTGTCTGGTATTAGTTATCGGGTGTCTAGTATTAGTTTCTGGTGTCTGGTATTAGTTATCTGGTGTCTGGTATTAGTTTCTGGTGTCTGGTATTAGTTTCTGGTGTCTGGTATTAGTTATCTGGTGTCTGGTATTAGTTTCTGGTGTCTGGTATTAGTTATCTGGTGTCTGGTATTAGTTATCTGCTGTCTGGTATTAGTTATCTGGGTTCTGGTATTAGATATCTGGTGTCTGGTATTAGTTATCTGGTGTCTGGTATTAGTTTCTGGTGTCTGGTATTAGAAATCTGGTGTCTGGTATTAGTTATTTGGTGTCTGGTATTAGTTTCTGGTGTCTGGTATTAGATATCTGTTGTCTGGTATTAGATATCTGGTGTCTGGTATTAGTTATCTGGTGACTGGTATTAGTTATCTGGTGTCTGGTATTAGGAATCTGGTGTCTGGTATTAGTTTCTGGTGTCTGGTATTAGTTATCTGGTGTCTGGTGTTAGTTATCTGGTGTCTGGTATTAGTTATCTGGTGTCTGGTATTAGTTATCTGGTGTCTGGTATTAGATATCTGGTGTCTGGTATTAGTTATCTGGTGTCTGGTATTAGTTTCTGGTGTCTGGTTCTAGATATCTGGTGTCTGGTATTAGATATATGGTGTCTGGTATTAGATATCTGGTGTCTAATATTAGTTATCTGGTGTCTGGTATTAGTCATCTGGTGTCTGGTATTAGTTATCTGGTGTCTGGTATTAGTTATCTGGTGTCTGGTATTAGATATCTGGTGTCTGGTATTAGTTATTCGCTGTCTGGTATTAGTTATCTGGGTTCTAGTATTAGATATCTGGTGTCTGGTATTAGGAATCTGGTGTCTGGTATTAGTTATCTGGTGTCTTGTATTAGTTTCTGGTGTCTGGTATTAGATATCTGGTGTCTGGTATTAGTTTTTGGTGTCTGGTTCTAGATATCTGGTGTCTGGTATTAGTTATCTGGTGTCTGGTTCTAGATATCTGGTGTCTGGTATTAGATATCTGGTGTCTGGTATTAGGAATCTGGTGTCTGGTATTAGTTATCTGGTGTCTGGTATTAGTTATCTGGTGTCTGGTATTAGTTATCTGGTGTCTGGTATTAGAAATCTGGTGTCTGGTATTAGTTATTTGGTGTCTGGTATTAGTTTCTGGTGTCTGGTATTAGTTATCTGGTGTCTGGTATTAGGAATCTGGTGTCTTGTATTAGTTTCTGGTGTCTGGTATTAGATATCTGGTGTCTGGTTCTAGATATCTGGTGTCTGGTATTAGTTATCTGGTGTCTGGTATTAGTTTCTGGTGTCTGGTATTAGTTATCTGGTGTCTGGTATTAGTTTCTGGTGTCTGGTGTTAGTTTCTGGTGTCTGGTATTAGTTATCTGGTGTCTAGTATTAGGAATCTGGGGTCTGGTATTAGTTATCTGGTGTCTGGTATTAGTTTCTGGTGTCTGGTATTAGTTATCTGGTGTCTGGTATTAGTTATCTGCTGTCTGGTATTAGTTATCTGGTGTCTGGTATTAGTTTCTGGTGTCTGGTATTAGTTATCTGGTGTCAGGTATTAGTTTCTGGTGTCTGGTATTAGTTATCTGGTGTCTGGTATTAGTTTCTGGTGTCTGGTATTAGTTTCTGGTGTCTGGTATTAATTATCTGGTGTCTGGTATTAGTTTCTGGTGTCTGGTATTAGTTATCTGGTGTCTGGTATTAGTTATCTGCTGTCTGGTATTAGTTATCTGGGTTCTAGTATTAGATATCTGGTGTCTGGTATTAGTTATCTGGTGTCTGGTATTAGTTTCTGGTGTCTGGTATTAGTTTCTGGTGTCTGGTATTAGTTATCTGGTGTCTGGTATTAGTTTCTGGTGTCTGGTATTAGTTATCTGGTGTCTGGTATTAGTTATCTGCTGTCTGGTATTAGTTATATGGGTTCTGGTATTAGATATCTGGTGTCTGGTATTAGTTATCTGGTGTCTGGTATTAGTTTCTGGTGTCTGGTTCTAGATATCTGGTGTCTGGTATTAGTTATCTGGTGTCTGGTATTAGTTTCTGGTGTCTGGTATTAGTTATCTGGTGTCTGGTATTAGTTATCTGGTGTCTGGTATTAGTTATCTAGTGTCTGGTATTAGTTTCTGGGGTCTGGTATTAGTTATCTGGTGTCTAATATTAGTCATTTGGTGTCTGCTATTAGTTATCTGGTGTCTGGTATTAGATATCTGGTGTCTGGTATTAGATATCTGGTGTCTGGTATTAGTTTCTGGTGTCTGGTATTAGATATCTGTTGTCTGGTATTAGTTATCTGGTGTCTGGTACTAGTTTCTGGTGTCTGGTATTAGTTATCTGGTGACTGGTATTAGATATCTGGTGTCTGGTATTAGTTATCTGGTGTCTGGTATTAGTTATCTGGTGTCTGGTATTAGTTATCTGGTGTCTGGTTCTAGATATCTGGTGTCTGGTATTAGTTATTTGGTGTCTGGTATTAGTTTCTGGTGTCTGGTATTAGTTTCTGGTGTCTGGTATTAGATATCTGGTGTCTGGTATTAGGAATCTGGTGTCTGGTATTAGTTATCTGGTATCTGGTATTAGGAATCTGGTGTCTGGTATTAGGAATCTGGTGTCTGGTATTAGAAATCTGGTGTCTGGTATTAGTTATTTGGTGTCTAGTATTAGTTTCTGGTGTCTGGTATTAGTTATCTGGTGTCTGGTATTAGTTATCTGGTATCTGGTATTAGGAATCTGGTGTCTGGTATTAGTCATCTAATGTCTGGTATTAGTTATCTGGTGTCTAGTATTAGATATCTGGTGTCTATTATTAGATATCTGGTGTCTGGTATTAGTTATCTGGTGTCTGGTATTAGTTATCTGGTGTCTGGTATTAGTTTCTGATGTCTGGTATTAGTTTTTGGTGTCTGGTATTAGTTATCTGGTGTCTGGTATTAGGAATCTGGTGTCTGGTATTAGTTTCTGGTGTCTGGTATTAGTTATCTGGTGTCTGGTATTAGTTTCTGGTGACTAGTATTATTTATCTGGTGTCTGGTATTAGGAATCTGGTGTCTGGTATTAGTTATCTGGTGTCTGGTATTAGTTTCTGGTGTCTGGTATTAGTTATCTGGTATCTGGTATTAGGAATCTGGTGTCTGGTATTAGTTATCTGGAGTCTGGTATTAGTTATCTGGTGTCTGGTATTAGTTTCTGGTGTCTGGTATTAGTTATCTGGTGTCTGGTATTAGTTATCTGGTGTCTGGTATTAGTTATCTGGTGTCTGGTATTAGATATCTGGTGTCTGGTATTAGTTATCTGGTGTCTGGTATTAGTTTCTGGTGTCTGGTTCTAGATATCTGGTGTCTGGTATTAGATATCTGGTGTCTGGTATTCGATATCTGGTGTCTAATATTAGTTATCTGGTGTCTGGTATTAGTCATCTGGTGTCTGGTATTAGTTGATTGGTGTCTGGTATTAGTTATCTGGTGTCTGGTATTAGTTATCTGGTGTCTGGTATTAGTTTCTGGTGTCTGGTATTAGGAATCTGGTGTCTGGTATTAGGAATCTGGTGTCTGGTATTAGTCATCTGGTGTCTGGTATTAGTTATCTGGTGTCTGGTATTAGTTATCTGTTGTCTGGTATTAGAAATCTGGTGTCTGGTATTAGTTATCTGGTGTCTGGTATTAGTTATCTGGTGTCTGGTATTAGTTTCTGGTGTCTGGTATTAGTTTCTGGTGTCTGGTATTAGTTATCTGGTGTCTGGTATTAGTTTCTGGTGTCTGGTATTAGTTATCTGGTGTCTGGTATTAGTTATCTGCTGTCTGGTATTAGTTATCTGGGTTCTGGTATTAGATATCTGGTGTCTGGTATTAGTTATCTGTTGTCTGGTATTAGTTTCTGGTGTCTGGTATTAGTTATCTGGTGTCTGGTATTAGTTTCTGGTGTCTGGTATTAGTCATCTGGTGTCTGGTATTAGTTATTTGGTGTCTGGTATTAGTTTTTGGTGTCTGGTATTAGTTTCTGGTGTCTGGTATTAGTTATCTGGTGTCTGGTATTAGTTATCTGGTGTCTGGTATTAGTTATCTGGTGTCTGGTATTAGATATCTGATGTCTGGTATTAGTTATCTGGTGTCTGGTATTAGTTTCTGGTATCTGGTTCTAGATATCTGGTGTCTGGTATTAGATATCTGGTGTCTGGTATTAGATATCTGGTGTCTAATATTAGTTATCTGGTGTCTGGTATTAGTCATCTGGTGTCTGGTATTAGTTATTTGGTGTCTGGTATTAGTTATCTGGTGTCTGGTATTAGTTATCTGGTGTCTGGTATTAGTTTCTGGTGTCTGGTATTAGTCATCTGGTGTCTGGTATTAGTTATCTGGTGTCTGGTATTAGATATCTGGTGTCTGGTATTAGGAATCTGGTGTCTGGTATTAGTTATCTGGTGTCTGGTATTAGTTTTTGGTGTCTGGTTCTAGATATCTGGTGTCTGGTATTAGTTTTTGGTGTCTGGTTCTAGATATCTGGTGTCTGGTATTAGTTATCTGGTGTCTGGTTCTAGATATCTGGTGTCTGGTATTAGTTATCTGGTGTCTGGTATTAGAAATCTGGTGTCTGGTATTAGTTATTTGGTGTCTGGTATTAGTTTCTGGTGTCTTGTATTAGATATCTGGTGTCTGGTATTAGGAATCTGGTGTCTGGTACTAGTTTCTGGTGTCTGGTATTAGTTATCTGGTATCTGGTATTAGGAATCTGGTGTCTGTTAATAGTTATCTGGAGTCTGGTATTAGTTATCTGGTGTCTGGTATTAGTTATCTGGTGTCTGGTATTAGTTATCTGGTGTCTGGTATTAGTTATCTGGTATCTGGTATTAGGAATCTGGTGTCTGGTATTAGTTTCTGGTGTCTGGTGTTAGGAATCTGGTGTCTGGTATTAGTTATCTGGTGTCTGGTATTAGTTATCTGGTGTCTGGTATTAGATATCTGGTGTCTGGTATTAGTTTCTGGTGACTAGTATTAGTTATCTGGTGTCTGGTATTAGTTATCTGGTGTCTGGTATTAGTTATCTGGTGTCTGGTATTAGTTATCTGGTGTCTGGTATTAGATATCTGGTGTCTGGTATTAGTTTCTGGTGTCTGGTATTAGATATCTGGTGTCTGGTATTAGATATCTGGTGTCTGGTATTAGTTATTTGGTGTCTTGTATTAGTTTCTGGTGTCTGGTATTAGTTTCTGGTGTCTGGTATTAGATATCTGGTGTCTGGTATTAGGAATCTGGTGTCTGGTATTAGTTATCTGGTGTCTGGTATTAGTTTCTGGTGTCTGGTATTAGTTATTTGGTGTCTTGTATTAGTTTCTGGTGTCTGGTATTAGTTTCTGGTGTCTGGTATTAGATATCTGGTGTCTGGTATTAGGAATCTGGTGTCTGGTACTAGTTTCTGGTGTCTGGTATTAGTTATCTGGTGTCTGGTATTAGTTATCTGGTGTCTAATATTAGTTATCTGGTGTCTGGTATTAGTTATCTGGTGTCTAATATTAGTTATCTGGTGTCTGGTATTAGTTTCTGGTGTCTGGTATTAGTTATTTGGTGTCTGGTATTACTTATCTGGTGTCTGGTATTAGTTATCTGGTGTCTGGTATTAGTTATCTGGTGTCTGGTATTAGAAATCTGGTGTCTGGTATTAGTTATTTGGTGTCTGGTATTAGTTATCTGGTGTCTGGTATTAGTTATCTGGTGTCTGGTATTAGGAATCTGGTGTCTGGTATTAGGAATCTGGTGTCTGGTACTAGTTTCTGGTGTCTGGTATTAGTTTCTGGTGTCTGGTACTAGTTTCTGGTGTCTGGTATTAGTTTCTGGTGTCTGGTATTAGTTTCTGGTGTCTGGTATTAGTTTCTGGTGTCTCGTATTAGTTATCTGGTGTCTGGTATTAGTTTCTGGTGTCTGGTATTAGGAATCTGGTGTCTGGTATTAAAAATCTGGTGTCTGGTATTAGTTATCTGGTGTCTGGTATTAGGAATCTGGTGTCTGGTATTAGTTTCTGGTGTCTGGTATTAGTTATCTGGTGTCTGGTATTAGTTTCTGGTGACTAGTATTAGTTTCTGGTGTCTGGTATTAGTTATCTGGTGTCTGGTATTAGTTATCTGGTGTCTGGTATTAGTTATCTGGTGTCTGGTATTAGATATCTGATGTCTGGTATTAGTTATCTGGTGTCTGGTATTAGTTTCTGGTATCTGGTTCTAGATATCTGGTGTCTGGTATTAGATATCTGGTGTCTGGTATTAGATATCTGGTGTCTAATATTAGTTATCTGGTGTCTGGTATTAGTCATCTGGTGTCTGGTATTAGTTATTTGGTGTCTGGTATTAGTTATCTGGTGTCTGGTATTAGTTATCTGGTGTCTGGTATTAGTTTCTGGTGTCTGGTATTAGTCATCTGGTGTCTGGTATTAGTTATCTGGTGTCTGGTATTAGATATCTGGTGTCTGGTATTAGGAATCTGGTGTCTGGTATTAGTTATCTGGTGTCTGGTATTAGTTTTTGGTGTCTGGTTCTAGATATCTGGTGTCTGGTATTAGTTTTTGGTGTCTGGTTCTAGATATCTGGTGTCTGGTATTAGTTATCTGGTGTCTGGTTCTAGATATCTGGTGTCTGGTATTAGTTATCTGGTGTCTGGTATTAGAAATCTGGTGTCTGGTATTAGTTATTTGGTGTCTGGTATTAGTTTCTGGTGTCTTGTATTAGATATCTGGTGTCTGGTATTAGGAATCTGGTGTCTGGTACTAGTTTCTGGTGTCTGGTATTAGTTATCTGGTATCTGGTATTAGGAATCTGGTGTCTGTTAATAGTTATCTGGAGTCTGGTATTAGTTATCTGGTGTCTGGTATTAGTTTCTGGTGTCTGGTATTAGTTATCTGGTGTCTGGTATTAGTTATCTGGTGTCTGGTATTAGTTATCTGGTATCTGGTATTAGGAATCTGGTGTCTGGTATTAGTTTCTGGTGTCTGGTGTTAGGAATCTGGTGTCTGGTATTAGTTATCTGGTGTCTGGTATTAGTTATCTGGTGTCTGGTATTAGATATCTGGTGTCTGGTATTAGTTTCTGGTGACTAGTATTAGTTATCTGGTGTCTGGTATTAGTTATCTGGTGTCTGGTATTAGTTATCTGGTGTCTGGTATTAGTTATCTGGTGTCTGGTATTAGATATCTGGTGTCTGGTATTAGTTTCTGGTGTCTGGTATTAGATATCTGGTGTCTGGTATTAGATATCTGGTGTCTGGTATTAGTTATTTGGTGTCTTGTATTAGTTTCTGGTGTCTGGTATTAGTTTCTGGTGTCTGGTATTAGATATCTGGTGTCTGGTATTAGGAATCTGGTGTCTGGTATTAGTTATCTGGTGTCTGGTATTAGTTTCTGGTGTCTGGTATTAGTTATTTGGTGTCTTGTATTAGTTTCTGGTGTCTGGTATTAGTTTCTGGTGTCTGGTATTAGATATCTGGTGTCTGGTATTAGGAATCTGGTGTCTGGTACTAGTTTCTGGTGTCTGGTATTAGTTATCTGGTGTCTGGTATTAGTTATCTGGTGTCTAATATTAGTTATCTGGTGTCTGGTATTAGTTATCTGGTGTCTAATATTAGTTATCTGGTGTCTGGTATTAGTTTCTGGTGTCTGGTATTAGTTATTTGGTGTCTGGTATTACTTATCTGGTGTCTGGTATTAGTTATCTGGTGTCTGGTATTAGTTATCTGGTGTCTAGTATTAGAAATCTGGTGTCTGGTATTAGTTATTTGGTGTCTGGTATTAGTTATCTGGTGTCTGGTATTAGTTATCTGGTGTCTGGTATTAGGAATCTGGTGTCTGGTATTAGGAATCTGGTGTCTGGTACTAGTTTCTGGTGTCTGGTATTAGTTTCTGGTGTCTGGTACTAGTTTCTGGTGTCTGGTATTAGTTTCTGTTGTCTGGTATTAGTTTCTGGTGTCTGGTATTAGTTTCTGGTGTCTCGTATTAGTTATCTGGTGTCTGGTATTAGTTTCTGGTGTCTGGTATTAGGAATCTGGTGTCTGGTATTAAAAATCTGGTGTCTGGTATTAGTTATCTGGTGTCTGGTATTAGGAATCTGGTGTCTGGTATTAGTTTCTGGTGTCTGGTATTAGTTATCTGGTGTCTGGTATTAGTTTCTGGTGACTAGTATTAGTTATCTGGTGTCTGGTATTAGTTATCTGGTGTCTGGTATTAGTTATCTGGTGTCTGGTATTAGATATCTGGTGTCTGGTATTAGTTTTCTGGTGTCTGGTATTAGTTATCTGGTGGCTGGTATTAGTTTCTGGTGTCTGGTTCTAGATATCTGGTGTCTGGTATTAGTATTCTGGTGTCTGGTATTAGTTTCTGGTGTCTGGTATTAGTTATCTGGTGTCTGGTATTAGTTATCTGCTGTCTGGTATTAGTTATCTGGTGTCTGGTATTAGATATCTGGTGTCTGGTATTAGTTATCTGGTGTCTGGTATTAGTTATCTGGTGTCTGGTATTAGTTATCTTGTGTCTGGTATTAGTTTCTGGTGTCTGGTATTAGAAATCTGGTGTCTGGTATTAGTTATCTGGTGTCTGGTATTAGTTATCTGGTATATGGTATTAGATATCTGGTGTCTGGTATTAGTTATTTGGTGTCTGGTATTAGTTATCTGGTGTCTGGTATTAGTTATCTGGTGTCTGGTATTAGTTTCTGGTGTCTCGTATTAGGAATCTGGTGTCTGGTATTAGAAATCTGGTGTCTGGTATTAGTTATTTGGTGTCTAGTATTAGTTTCTGGTGTCTGGTATTAGTTATCTGGTGTCTGGTATTAGGAATCTGGTGTCTGGTACTAGTTTCTGGTGTCTGGTATTAGTTATCTGGTGTCTGGTATTAGTTTCTGGTGTCTGGTATTAGTTATCTGGTGTCTGGTATTAGTTATCTGGTGTCTGGTATTAGTTGTCTGGTGTCTGGTATTAGTTATCTGGTGTCTGGTATTAGTTTCTGGTGTCTGGTATTAGTTATCGGGTGTCTGGTATTAGTTTCTGGTGTCTGGTATTAGTTATCTGGTGTCTGGTATTAGTTTCTGGTGTCTGGTATTAGTTTCTGGTGTCTGGTATTAGTTATCTGGTGTCTGGTATTAGTTTCTGGTGTCTGGTATTAGTTATCTGGTGTCTGGTATTAGTTATCTGCTGTCTGGTATTAGTTATCTGGGTTCTGGTATTAGATATCTGGTGTCTGGTATTAGTTATCTGGTGTCTGGTATTAGTTTCTGGTGTCTGGTATTAGAAATCTGGTGTCTGGTATTAGTTATTTGGTGTCTGGTATTAGTTTCTGGTGTCTGGTATTAGATATCTGTTGTCTGGTATTAGATATCTGGTGTCTGGTATTAGTTATCTGGTGACTGGTATTAGTTATCTGGTGTCTGGTATTAGGAATCTGGTGTCTGGTATTAGTTTCTGGTGTCTGGTATTAGTTATCTGGTGTCTGGTGTTAGTTATCTGGTGTCTGGTATTAGTTATCTGGTGTCTGGTATTAGTTATCTGGTGTCTGGTATTAGATATCTGGTGTCTGGTATTAGTTATCTGGTGTCTGGTATTAGTTTCTGGTGTCTGGTTCTAGATATCTGGTGTCTGTTATTAGATATATGGTGTCTGGTATTAGATATCTGGTATCTAATATTAGTTATCTGGTGTCTGGTATTAGTCATCTGGTGTCTGGTATTAGTTATCTGGTGTCTGGTATTAGTTATCTGGTGTCTGGTATTAGATATCTGGTGTCTGGTATTAGTTATTCGCTGTCTGGTATTAGTTATCTGGGTTCTAGTATTAGATATCTGGTGTCTGGTATTAGGAATCTGGTGTCTGGTATTAGTTATCTGGTGTCTGGTATTAGATATCTGGTGTCTGGTATTAGTTATCTGGTGTCTGGTATTAGTTTCTGGTGTGTGGTTCTAGATATCTGGTGTCTGGTATTAGATATATGGTGTCTGGTATTAGATATCTGGTGTCTAATATTAGTTTCTGGTGTCTGGTATTAGATATCTGGTATCTGGTATTAGGAATCTGGTGTCTGGTATTAGTTATCTGGTGTCTGGTATTAGTTTTTGGTGTCTGGTATTAGATATCTGGTGTCTGGTATTAGTTATCTGGTGTCTGGTATTAGTTTCTGGTGTCTGGTATTAGTTATTTGGTGTCTTGTATTAGTTTCTGGTGTCTGGTATTAGTTTTGGGTGTCTGGTATTAGATATCTGGTGTCTGGTATTAGGAATCTGGTGTCTGGTACTAGTTTCTGGTGTCTGGTATTAGTTTTCTGGTGTCTGGTATTAGTTATCTGGTGTCTAATATTAGTTATCTGGTGTCTGGTATTAGTTATCTGGTGTCTAATATTAGTTATCTGGTGTCTGGTATTAGTTTCTGGTGTCTGGTATTAGTTATTTGGTGTCTGGTATTAGTTATCTGGTGTCTGGTATTAGTTATCTGGTGTCTGGTATTAGTTATCTGGTGTCTGGTATTAGTTATCTGGTGTCTGGTATTAGAAATCTGGTGTCTGGTATTAGTTATTTGGTGTCTGGTATTAGTTATTTGGTGTCTGGTATTAGTTATCTGGTGTCTGGTATTAGTTATCTGGTGTCTGGTATTAGAAATCTGGTGTCTGGTATTAGTTATTTGGTGTCTGGTATTAGTTATTTGGTGTCTGGTATTAGTTTCTGGTGTCTGGTATTAGATATCTGTTGTCTGGTATTAGATATCTGGTGTCTGGTATTAGTTATTTGGTGTCTGGTATTAGTTATTTGGTGTCTGGTATTAGTTTCTGGTGTCTGGTATTAGATATCTGTTGTCTGGTATTAGATATCTGGTGTCTGGTATTAGTTATCTGGTGACTGGTATTAGTTATCTGGTGTCTGGTATTAGGAATCTGGTGTCTGGTATTAGTTTCTGGTGTCTGGTATTAGTTATCTGGTGTCTGGTGTTAGTTATCTGGTGTCTGGTATTAGTTATTTGGTGTCTGGTATTAGTTTTTGGTGTCTGGTATTAGTTTCTGGTGTCTGGTATTAGTTATCTGGTGTCTGGTATTAGTTATCTGGTGTCTGGTATTAGTTATCTGGTGTCTGGTATTAGATATCTGATGTCTGGTATTAGTTATCTGGTGTCTGGTATTAGTTTCTGGTATCTGGTTCTAGATATCTGGTGTCTGGTATTAGATATCTGGTGTCTGGTATTAGATATCTGGTGTCTAATATTAGTTATCTGGTGTCTGGTATTAGTCATCTGGTGTCTGGTATTAGTTATTTGGTGTCTGGTATTAGTTATCTGGTGTCTGGTATTAGTTATCTGGTGTCTGGTATTAGTTTCTGGTGTCTGGTATTAGTCATCTGGTGTCTGGTATTAGTTATCTGGTGTCTGGTATTAGATATCTGGTGTCTGGTATTAGGAATCTGGTGTCTGGTATTAGTTATCTGGTGTCTGGTATTAGTTTTTGGTGTCTGGTTCTAGATATCTGGTGTCTGGTATTAGTTTTTGGTGTCTGGTTCTAGATATCTGGTGTCTGGTATTAGTTATCTGGTGTCTGGTTCTAGATATCTGGTGTCTGGTATTAGTTATCTGGTGTCTGGTATTAGAAATCTGGTGTCTGGTATTAGTTATTTGGTGTCTGGTATTAGTTTCTGGTGTCTTGTATTAGATATCTGGTGTCTGGTATTAGGAATCTGGTGTCTGGTACTAGTTTCTGGTGTCTGGTATTAGTTATCTGGTATCTGGTATTAGGAATCTGGTGTCTGTTAATAGTTATCTGGAGTCTGGTATTAGTTATCTGGTGTCTGGTATTAGTTTCTGGTGTCTGGTATTAGTTATCTGGTGTCTGGTATTAGTTATCTGGTGTCTGGTATTAGTTATCTGGTATCTGGTATTAGGAATCTGGTGTCTGGTATTAGTTTCTGGTGTCTGGTGTTAGGAATCTGGTGTCTGGTATTAGTTATCTGGTGTCTGGTATTAGTTATCTGGTGTCTGGTATTAGATATCTGGTGTCTGGTATTAGTTTCTGGTGACTAGTATTAGTTATCTGGTGTCTGGTATTAGTTATCTGGTGTCTGGTATTAGTTATGTGGTGTCTGGTATTAGTTATCTGGTGTCTGGTATTAGATATCTGGTGTCTGGTATTAGTTTCTGGTGTCTGGTATTAGATATCTGGTGTCTGGTATTAGATATCTGGTGTCTGGTATTAGTTATTTGGTGTCTTGTATTAGTTTCTGGTGTCTGGTATTAGTTTCTGGTGTCTGGTATTAGATATCTGGTGTCTGGTATTAGGAATCTGGTGTCTGGTATTAGTTATCTGGTGTCTGGTATTAGTTTCTGGTGTCTGGTATTAGTTATTTGGTGTCTTGTATTAGTTTCTGGTGTCTGGTATTAGTTTCTGGTGTCTGGTATTAGATATCTGGTGTCTGGTATTAGGAATCTGGTGTCTGGTACTAGTTTCTGGTGTCTGGTATTAGTTATCTGGTGTCTGGTATTAGTTATCTGGTGTCTAATATTAGTTATCTGGTGTCTGGTATTAGTTATCTGGTGTCTAATATTAGTTATCTGGTGTCTGGTATTAGTTTCTGGTGTCTGGTATTAGTTATTTGGTGTCTGGTATTACTTATCTGGTGTCTGGTATTAGTTATCTGGTGTCTGGTATTAGTTATCTGGTGTCTGGTATTAGAAATCTGGTGTCTGGTATTAGTTATTTGGTGTCTGGTATTAGTTATCTGGTGTCTGGTATTAGTTATCTGGTGTCTGGTATTAGGAATCTGGTGTCTGGTATTAGGAATCTGGTGTCTGGTACTAGTTTCTGGTGTCTGGTATTAGTTTCTGGTGTCTGGTACTAGTTTCTGGTGTCTGGTATTAGTTTCTGGTGTCTGGTATTAGTTTCTGGTGTCTGGTATTAGTTTCTGGTGTCTCGTATTAGTTATCTGGTGTCTGGTATTAGTTTCTGGTGTCTGGTATTAGGAATCTGGTGTCTGGTATTAAAAATCTGGTGTCTGGTATTAGTTATCTGGTGTCTGGTATTAGGAATCTGGTGTCTGGTATTAGTTTCTGGTGTCTGGTATTAGTTATCTGGTGTCTGGTATTAGTTTCTGGTGACTAGTATTAGTTATCTGGTGTCTGGTATTAGTTATCTGGTGTCTGGTATTAGTTATCTGGTGTCTGGTATTAGATATCTGGTGTCTGGTATTAGTTTTCTGGTGTCTGGTATTAGTTATCTGGTGTCTGGTATTAGTTTCTGGTGTCTGGTTCTAGATATCTGGTGTCTGGTATTAGTATTCTGGTGTCTGGTATTAGTTTCTGGTGTCTGGTATTAGTTATCTGGTGTCTGGTATTAGTTATCTGCTGTCTGGTATTAGTTATCTGGTGTCTGGTATTAGATATCTGGTGTCTGGTATTAGTTATCTGGTGTCTGGTATTAGTTATCTGGTGTCTGGTATTAGTTATCTTGTGTCTGGTATTAGTTTCTGGTGTCTGGTATTAGAAATCTGGTGTCTGGTATTAGTTATCTGGTGTCTGGTATTAGTTATCTGGTATCTGGTATTAGATATCTGGTGTCTGGTATTAGTTATTTGGTGTCTGGTATTAGTTATCTGGTGTCTGGTATTAGTTATCTGGTGTCTGGTATTAGTTTCTGGTGTCTCGTATTAGGAATCTGGTGTCTGGTATTAGAAATCTGGTGTCTGGTATTAGTTATTTGGTGTCTAGTATTAGTTTCTGGTGTCTGGTATTAGTTATCTGGTGTCTGGTATTAGGAATCTGGTGTCTGGTACTAGTTTCTGGTGTCTGGTATTAGTTATCTGGTGTCTGGTATTAGTTTCTGGTGTCTGGTATTAGTTATCTGGTGTCTGGTATTAGTTATCTGGTGTCTGGTATTAGTTGTCTGGTGTCTGGTATTAGTTATCTGGTGTCTGGTATTAGTTTCTGGTGTCTGGTATTAGTTATCGGGTGTCTGGTATTAGTTTCTGGTGTCTGGTATTAGTTATCTGGTGTCTGGTATTAGTTTCTGGTGTCTGGTATTAGTTTCTGGTGTCTGGTATTAGTTATCTGGTGTCTGGTATTAGTTTCTGGTGTCTGGTATTAGTTATCTGGTGTCTGGTATTAGTTATCTGCTGTCTGGTATTAGTTATCTGGGTTCTGGTATTAGATATCTGGTGTCTGGTATTAGTTATCTGGTGTCTGGTATTAGTTTCTGGTGTCTGGTATTAGAAATCTGGTGTCTGGTATTAGTTATTTGGTGTCTGGTATTAGTTTCTGGTGTCTGGTATTAGATATCTGTTGTCTGGTATTAGATATCTGGTGTCTGGTATTAGTTATCTGGTGACTGGTATTAGTTATCTGGTGTCTGGTATTAGGAATCTGGTGTCTGGTATTAGTTTCTGGTGTCTGGTATTAGTTATCTGGTGTCTGGTGTTAGTTATCTGGTGTCTGGTATTAGTTATCTGGTGTCTGGTATTAGTTATCTGGTGTCTGGTATTAGATATCTGGTGTCTGGTATTAGTTATCTGGTGTCTGGTATTAGTTTCTGGTGTCTGGTTCTAGATATCTGGTGTCTGTTATTAGATATATGGTGTCTGGTATTAGATATCTGGTGTCTAATATTAGTTATCTGGTGTCTGGTATTAGTCATCTGGTGTCTGGTATTAGTTATCTGGTGTCTGGTATTAGTTATCTGGTGTCTGGTATTAGATATCTGGTGTCTGGTATTAGTTATTCGCTGTCGGGTATTAGTTATCTGGGTTCTAGTATTAGATATCTGGTGTCTGGTATTAGGAATCTGGTGTCTGGTATTAGTTATCTGGTGTCTGGTATTAGATATCTGGTGTCTGGTATTAGTTATCTGGTGTCTGGTATTAGTTTCTGGTGTGTGGTTCTAGATATCTGGTGTCTGGTATTAGATATATGGTGTCTGGTATTAGATATCTGGTGTCTTATATTAGTTTCTGGTGTCTGGTATTAGATATCTGGTATCTGGTATTAGGAATCTGGTGTCTGGTATTAGTTATCTGGTGTCTGGTATTAGTTTTTGGTGTCTGGTATTAGATATCTGGTGTCTGGTATTAGTTATCTGGTGTCTGGTATTAGTTTCTGGTGTCTGGTATTAGTTATTTGGTGTCTTGTATTAGTTTCTGGTGTCTGGTATTAGTTTTGGGTGTCTGGTATTAGATATCTGGTGTCTGGTATTAGGAATCTGGTGTCTGGTACTAGTTTCTGGTGTCTGGTATTAGTTTTCTGGTGTCTGGTATTAGTTATCTGGTGTCTAATATTAGTTATCTGGTGTCTGGTATTAGTTATCTGGTGTCTAATATTAGTTATCTGGTGTCTGGTATTAGTTTCTGGTGTCTGGTATTAGTTATTTGGTGTCTGGTATTAGTTATCTGGTGTCTGGTATTAGTTATCTGGTGTCTGGTATTAGTTATCTGGTGTCTGGTATTAGAAATCTGGTATCTGGTATTAGTTATTTGGTGTCTGGTATTAGTTTTTGGTGTCTGGTACTAGTTTCTGGTGTCTGGTATTAGGAATCTGGTGTCTGGTATTAGGAATCTGGTGTCTGGTATTAGTTTCTGGTGTCTGGTATTAGTTATCTGGTGTCTGGTATTAGTTATCTGGTGTCTGGTATTAGTTATCTGGTGTCTGGTATTAGTTATCTGGTGTCTGGTATTAGGAATCTGGTGTCTGGTACCAGTTTCTGGTGTCTGGTATTAGTTTTTGGTGTCTGGTACTAGTTTCTGGTGTCTGGTATTAGGAATCTGGTGTCTGGTATTAGGAATCTGGTGTCTGGTATTAGTTATCTGGTGTCTGGTATTAGGAATCTGGTGTCTGGTATTAGTTTCTGGTGTCTGGTATTAGTTATCTGGTGTCTGGTATTAGTTTCTCGTGACTAGTATTAGTTATCTGGTGTCTGGTATTAGTTATCTGGTGTCTGGTATTAGTTATCTGGTGTCTGGTATTAGTTATCTGGTGTCTGGTATTAGTTATCTGGTGTCTGGTATTAGGAATCTGGTGTCTGGTACTAGTTTCTGGTGTCTGGTATTAGTTTTATGTGTCTGGTACTATTTTCTGGTGTCTGGTATTAGTTTCTGGTGTCTGGTATTAGTTTCTGGTGTCTGGTATTAGTTTCTGGTGTCTGGTATTAGTTATCTGGTGTCTGGTATTAGTTTCTGGTGTCTGGTATTAGGAATCTGGTGTCTGGTATTAGGAATCTGGTGTCTGGTATTAGTTATCTGGTGTCTGGTATTAGGAATCTGGTGTCTGGTATTAGTTTCTGGTGTCTGGTATTAGTTATCTGGTGTCTGGTATTAGTTTCTGGTGACTAGTATTAGTTATCTGGTGTCTGGTATTAGTTATCTGGTGTCTGGTATTAGTTATCTGGTGTCTGGTATAAGTTATCTGGTGTCTGGTATTAGATATCTGGTGTCTGGTATTAGTTATTCGATGTCTGGTATTAGTTATCTGGGTTCTGGTATTAGATATCTGGTGTCTGGTATTAGTTATCTGGTGTCTGGTATTAGTTATCTGGTGTCTGGTATTAGTTTCTGGTGTCTGGTTCTAGATATCTGGTGTCTGGTATTAGTTATCTGGTGTCTGGTATTAGTTTCTGGTGTCTGGTATTAGTTATCTGGTGTCTGGTATTAGTTATCTGCTGTCTGGTATTAGTTATCTGGTGTCTGGTATTAGATATCTGGTGTCTGGTATTAGTTATCTGGTGTCTGGTATTAGTTATCTGGTGTCTGGTATTAGTTATCTGGTGTCTGGTATTAGTTTCTGGTATCTGGTATTAGGAATCTGGTGTCTGGTATTAGTTATCTGGTGTCTGGTATTAGTTATCTGCTGTCTGGTATTAGTTATCTGGTGTCTGGTATTAGATATCTGGTGTCTGGTATTAGTTATTTGGTGTCTGGTATTAGTTATCTGGTGTCTGGTATTAGTTATCTGTTGTCTGGTATTAGTTTCTGGTGTCTGGTATTAGGAATCTGGTGTCTGGTATTAGAAATCTGGTGTCTGGTATTAGTTATTTGGTGTCTAGTATTAGTTTCTGGTGTCTGGTATTAGTTATCTGGTGTCTGGTATTAGGAATCTGGTGTCTGGTACTAGTTTCTGGTGTCTGGTACTAGTTTCTGGTGTCTGGTATTAGTTATCTGGTGTCTGGTATTAGTTTCTGGTGTCTGGTATTAGTTATCTGGTGTCTGGTATTAGTTATCTGGTGTCTGGTATTAGTTTTCTGGTGTCTGGTATTAGTTTCTGGTGTCTGGTATTAGTTATCTGGTGTCTGGTATTAGTTTCTGGTGTCTGGTATTAGTTATCTGGTGTCTGGTATTAGTTTCTGGTGTCTGGTATTAGTTATCTGGTGTCTGGTATTAGTTTCTGGTGTCTGGTATTAGTTTCTGGTGTCTGGTATTAGTTATCTGGTGTCTGGTATTAGTTTCTGGTGTCTGGTATTAGTTATCTGGTGTCTGGTATTAGTTATCTGCTGTCTGGTATTAGTTATCTGGGTTCTGGTATTAGATATCTGGTGTCTGGTATTAGTTATCTGGTGTCTGGTATTAGTTTCTGGTGTCTGGTATTAGAAATCTGGTGTCTTGTATTAGTTATTTGGTGTCTGGTATTAGTTTCTGGTGTCTGGTATTAGATATCTGTTGTCTGGTATTAGATATCTGGTGTCTGGTATTAGTTATCTGGTGACTGGTATTAGTTATCTGGTGTCTGGTATTAGGAATCTGGTGTCTGGTATTAGTTTCTGGTGTCTGGTATTAGTTATCTGGTGTCTGGTGTTAGTTATCTGGTATCTGGTATTAGTTATCTGGTGTCTGGTATTAGTTATCTGGTGTCTGGTATTAGATATCTGGAGTCTGGTATTAGTTTCTGGTGTCTGGTATTAGATATCTGGTGTCTGGTATTAGGAATCTGGTGTCTGGTATTAGTTATTTGGTGTCTTGTATTAGTTTCTGGTGTCTGGTATTGGGAATCTGGTGTCTGGTACTAGTTTCTGGTGTCTGGTATTAGTTATCTGGTGTCTGGTATTAGTTATCTGGTGTCTGGTATTAGTTATCTGGTGTCTGGTATTAGTTTCTGGTGTCTGGTATTAGTTTCTGGTGTCTGGTATTAGTTATCTGGTGTCTGGTATTAGGAATCTGGTGTCTGGTATTAGTTTCTGGTGTCTGGTATTAGTTATCTGGTGTCTGGTATTAGTTTCTGGTGACTAGTATTAGTTATCTGGTGTCTGGTATTAGGAATCTGGTGTCTGGTATTAGTTATCTGGTGTCTGGTATTAGTTTCTGGTGTCTGGTATTAGTTATCTGGTATCTGGTATTAGGAATCTGGTGTCTGGTATTAGATATCTGGTGTCTGGTATTAGTTATCTGGTGTCTGGTATTAGTTTCTGGTGTCTGGTTCTAGATATCTGGTGTCTGGTATTAGATATATGGTGTCTGGTATTAGATATCTGGTGTCTAATATTAGTAATCTGGTGTCTGGTATTAGTCATCTGGTGTCTGGTATTAGTTATCTGGTGTCTGGTATTAGTTATCTGGTGTCTGGTATTAGTTATCTGGTGTCTGGTATTAGTTTCTGGTGTCTGGTATTAGGAAGCTGGTGTCTGGTATTAGGAATCTGGTGTCTGGTATTAGTCATCTGGTGTCTGGTATTAGTTATCTGGTGTCTGGTATTAGTTATCTGTTGTCTGGTATTAGAAATCTGGTGTCTGGTATTAGTTATCTGGTGTCTGGTATTAGTTATCTGGTGTCTGGTATTAGTTTCTGGTGTCTGGTATTAGTTTCTGGTGTCTGGTATTAGTTATCTGGTGTCTGGTATTAGTTTCTGGTGTCTGGTATTAGTTATCTGGTGTCTGGTATTAGTTATCTGCTGTCTGGTATTAGTTATCTGGGTTCTGGTATTAGATATCTGGTGTCTGGTATTAGTTATCTGTTGTCTAGTATTAGTTTCTGGTGTCTGGTATTAGTTATCTGGTGTCTGGTATTAGTTTCTGGTGTCTGGTGTTAGTTATCTGGTGTCTGGCATTAGTTTCTGGTGTCTGGTTCTAGATATCTGGTGTCTGGTATTAGTTATCTGGTGTCTGGTATTAGTTTCTGGTGTCTGGTATTAGTTATCTGGTGTCTGGTATTAGTTATCTGCTGTCTGGTATTAGTTATCTGGTGTCTGGTATTAGATATCTGGTGTCTGGTATTAGTTATCTGGTGTCTGGTATTAGTTATCTGGTGTCTGGTATTAGTTATCTGGTGTCTGGTATTAGTTTCTGGTGTCTGGTATTAGGAATCTGGTGGATGGTATTAGTTATCTGGTGTCTGGTATTAGTTATCTGCTGTCTGGTATTATTTATCTGGTGTCTGGTATTAGATATCTGGTGTCTGGTATTAGTTATCTGGTGTCTGGTATTAGTTATCTGGTGTCTGGTATTAGTTATCTGGTGTCTGGTATTAGTTTCTGGTGTCTGGTATTAGGAATCTGGTGTCTGGTATTAGAAATCTGGTGTCTGGTATTAGTTATTTTTTTTTTTTTTTTTTTAAAGAGAAGTAACACTCAGGCAATTAATGCCTACTACTATTACTAGGTGTTACCTTCTTTAGGAAAGGGATAGTGATAGAGAAGACAGGTGGTGAAGGGAGAGATAGAGGAAAGCTTCATTCTTTTACAACTCTGCTTTTTTGCACGTTTTTGATAATGCAGTGTTGCTGCGCCATCTGGTGTCAAATGAGGCGTATTAAATTTTTGAAGCTGTGTTTTGTAGCCATTTTATTGATTATTTTACTTCGCCGATGATTTTGCTACACAACGAAGGAGGGCGCTCTGATATTACATTAGGACTAGTATCTGCTGAAGTCGGTATAGTTCAGTGACCAGTGACTATGCCTTCATCACTTGAACTTTCCTACAACAACTGATACAAAGGGACAGTAATGCACATCAGAAAAATGCGTGGTGTTGTTATTCAATGACTGTTGGATACAGGGATTGAACCCAGGACCTTCGGTTTTGTAGTCAACGTGCTAACTACTTCAGCCAACGCCACCCTATTTGGTGTCTAGTATTAGTTTCTGGTGTCTGGTATTAGTTATCTGGTGTCTGGTATTAGGAATCTGGTGTCTGGTACTAGTTTCTGGTGTCTGGTATTAGTTATCTGGTGTCTGGTATTAGTTTCTGGTGTCTGGTATTAGTTATCTGGTGTCTGGTATTAGTTATCTGGTGTCTGGTATTAGTTATCTGGTGTCTGGTATTAGTTTCTGGTGTCTGGTATTAGTTATCTGGTGTCTGGTATTAGTTTCTGGTGTCTGGTATTAGTTTCTGGTGTCTGGTATTAGTTTCTGGTGTCTGGTATTAGTTATCTGGTGTCTGGTATTAGTTTCTGGTGTCTGGTATTAGTTTCTGGTGTCTGGTGTTAGTTATCTGGTGCCTGGTATTAGTTTCTGGTGTCTGGTATTAGTTATCTGGTGTCTGGTATTAGCTATCTGCTGTCTGGTATTAGTTATCTGGGTTCTGGTATTAGATATCTGGTGTCTGGTATTAGTTATCTGGTGTCTGGTATTAGTTTCTGGTGTCTGGTATTAGAAATCTGGTGTCTGGTATTAGTTATTTGGTGTCTGGTATTAGTTTCTGGTGTCTGGTATTAGATATCTGGTATCTGGTATTAGATATCTGGTGTCTGGTATTAGTTATCTGGTGACTAGTATTAGTTATCTGGTGTCTGGTATTAGGAATCTGGTGTCTGTTATTAGTTTCTGGTGTCTGGTATTAGTTATCTGGTGTCTGGTGTTAGTTATCTGGTGTCTGGTATTAGTTATCTGGTGTCTGGTATTAGTTATCTGGTGTCTGGTATTAGATATCTGGTGTCTGGTATTAGTTTCTGGTGTCTGGTATTAGATATCTGGTGTCTGGTATTAGGAATCTGGTGTCTGATATTAGTTATTTGGTGTCTTGTATTACTTTCTGGTGTCTGGTATTAGTTTCTGGTGTCTGGTATTAGATATCTGGTGTCTGGTATTAGGAATCTGGTGTCTGGTACTAGTTTCTGGTGTCTGGTATTAGTTATCTGGTGTCTGGTATTAGTTATCTGGTGTCTGGTATTAGTTATCTGGTGTCTGGTATTAGTTTCTGGTGTCTGGTATTAGTTTTTGGTGTCTGGTATTAGTTATCTGGTGTCTGGTATTAGGAATCTGGTGTCTGGTATTAGTTTTTGGTGTCTGGTATTAGTTATCTGGTGTCTGGTATTAGTTTCTGGTGACTAGTATTAGTTATCTGGTGTCTGGTATTAGGAATCTGGTGTCTGGTATTAGTTATCTGGTGTCTGGTATTAGTTTCTGTTGTCTGGTATTAGTTATCTGGTATCTGGTATTAGGAATCTGGTGTCTGGTATTAGTTATCTGGAGTCTGGTATTAGTTATCTGGTGTCTGGTATTAGTTTCTGGTGTCTGGTATTAGTTATCTGGTGTCTGGTATTAGTTATCTGGTGTCTGGTATTAGTTATCTGGTGTCTGGTATTAGATATCTGGTGTCTGGTATTAGTTATCTGGTGTCTGGTATTAGTTTCTGGTGTCTGGTTCTAGATATCTGGTGTCTGGTATTAGATATCTGGTGTCTGGTATTAGATATCTGGTGTCTAATATTAGTTATCTGGTGTCTGGTATTAGTCAACTGGTGTCTGGTATTAGTTATTTGGTGTCTGGTATTAGTTATCTGGTGTCTGGTATTAGTTATCTGGTGTCTGGTATTAGTTTCTGGTGTCTGGTATTAGGAATCTGCTGTCTGGTATTAGTTATCTGGGTTCTGGTATTAGAAATCTGGTGTCTTGTATTAGTTATTTGGTGTCTGGTATTAGTTTCTGGTGTCTGGTATTAGATATCTGTTGTCTGGTATTAGATATCTGGTGTCTGGTATTAGTTATCTGGTGACTGGTATTAGTTATCTGGTGTCTGGTATTAGGAATCTGGTGTCTGGTATTAGTTTCTGGTGTCTGGTATTAGTTATCTGGTGTCTGGTGTTAGTTATCTGGTGTCTGGTATTAGTTATCTGGTGTCTGGTATTAGTTATCTGGTGTCTGGTATTAGATATCTGGAGTCTGGTATTAGTTTCTGGTGTCTGGTATTAGATATCTGGTGTCTGGTATTAGGAATCTGGTGTCTGGTATTAGTTATTTGGTGTCTTGTATTAGTTTTTGGTGTCTGGTATTAGTTTCTGGTGTCTGGTATTAGGAATCTGGTGTCTGGTACTAGTTTCTGGTGTCTGGTATTAGTTATCTGGTGTCTGGTATTAGTTATCTGGTGTCTGGTATTAGTTATCTGGTGTCTGGTATTAGTTTCTGGTGTCTGGTATTAGTTTCTGGTGTCTGGTATTAGTTATCTGGTGTCTGGTATTAGGAATCTGGTGTCTGGTATTAGTTTCTGGTGTCTGGTATTAGTTATCTGGTGTCTGGTATTAGTTTCTGGTGACTAGTATTAGTTATCTGGTGTCTGGTATTAGGAATCTGGTGTCTGGTATTAGTTATCTGGTGTCTGGTATTAGTTTCTGGTGTCTGGTATTAGTTATCTGGTATCTGGTATTAGGAATCTGGTGTCTGGTATTAGTTATCTGGAGTCTGGTATTAGTTATCTGGTGTCTGGTATTAGTTTCTGGTGTCTGGTATTAGTTATCTGGTGTCTGGTATTAGTTATCTGGTGTCTGGTATTAGTTATCTGGTGTCTGGTATTAGATATCTGGTGTCTGGTATTAGTTATCTGGTGTCTGGTATTAGTTTCTGGTGTCTGGTTCTAGATATCTGGTGTCTGGTATTAGATATATGGTGTCTGGTATTAGATATCTGGTGTCTAATATTAGTAATCTGGTGTCTGGTATTAGTCATCTGGTGTCTGGTATTAGTTATTTGGTGTCTGGTATTAGTTATCTGGTGTCTGGTATTAGTTATCTGGTGTCTGGTATTAGTTTCTGGTGTCTGGTATTAGGAATCTGGTGTCTGGTATTAGGAATCTGGTGTCTGGTATTAGTCATCTGGTGTCTGGTATTAGTTATCTGGTGTCTGGTATTAGTTATCTGTTGTCTGGTATTAGAAATCTGGTGTCTGGTATTAGTTATCTGGTGTCTGGTATTAGTTATCTGGTGTCTGGTATTAGTTTCTGGTGTCTGGTATTAGTTTCTGGTGTCTGGTATTAGTTATCTGGTGTCTGGTATTAGTTTCTGGTGTCTGGTATTAGTTATCTGGTGTCTGGTATTAGTTATCTGCTGTCTGGTATTAGTTATCTGGGTTCTGGTATTAGATATCTGGTGTCTGGTATTAGTTATCTGTTGTCTAGTATTAGTTTCTGGTGTCTGGTATTAGTTATCTGGTGTCTGGTATTAGTTTCTGGTGTCTGGTATTAGTCATCTGGTGTCTGGTATTAGTTATTTGGTGTCTGGTATTAGTTTTTGGTGTCTGGTATTAGATATCTGCTGTCTGGTATTAGTTATCTGTTGTCTGGTATTAGTTTCTGGTGTCTGGTATTAGTTATCTGGTGTCTGGTATTTGTTTCTGGTGTCTGGTATTAGTTTCTGGTGTCTGGTATTAGTTATCTGGTGTCTGGTATTAGTTATCTGGTGTCTGGTATTAGTTATCTGGTGTCTGGTATTAGGAATCTGGTGTCTGGTATTAGAAATCTGGTGTCTGGTACTAGTTTCTGGTGTCTGGTATTAGTTTCTGGTGTCTGGTACTAGTTTTTGGTGTCTGGTATTAGTTTCTGGTGTCTGGTATTAGTTTCTGGTGTCTGGTATTAGTTTCTAGTGTCTGGTATTAGTTATCTGGTGTCTGGTATTAGTTTCTGGTGTCTGGTATTAGGAATCTGGTGTCTGGTATTAGGAATCTGGTGTCTGGTATTAGTTATCTGGTGTCTGGTATTAGGAATCTGGTGTCTGGTATTAGTTTCTGGTGTCTGGTATTAGTTATCTGGTGTTTGGTATTAGTTTCTGGTGACTAGTATTAGTTATCTGGTGTCTGGTATTAGTTATCTGGTGTCTGGTATTAGTTATCTGGTGTCTGGTATTAGTTATCTGGTGGCTGGTATTAGATATCTGGTGTCTGGTATTAGTTATCTGCTGTCTGGTCTTAGTTATCTGGGTTCTGGTATTAGATATCTGGTGTCTGGTATTAGTTATCTGGTGTCTGGTGTTAGTTATCTGGTGTCTGGCATTAGTTTCTGGTGTCTGGTTCTAGATATCTGGTGTCTGGTATTAGTTATCTGGTGTCTGGTATTAGTTTCTGGTGTCTGGTATTAGTTATCTGGTGTCTGGTATTAGTTACCTGCTGTCTGGTATTAGTTATCTGGTGTCTGGTATTAGATATCTGGTGTCTGGTATTAGTTATCTGGTGTCTGGTATTAGTTATCTGGTGTCTGGTATTAGTTATCTGGTGTCTGGTATTAGTTTCTGGTGTCTGGTATTAGGAATCTGGTGGATGGTATTAGTTATCTGGTGTCTGGTATTAGTTATCTGCTGTCTGGTATTATTTATCTGGTGTCTGGTATTAGATATCTGGTGTCTGGTATTAGTTATCTGGTGTCTGGTATTAGTTATCTGGTGTCTGGTATTAGTTATCTGGTGTCTGGTATTAGTTTCTGGTGTCTGGTATTAGGAATCTGGGGTCTGGTATTAGAAATCTGGTGTCTGGTATTAGTTTCTGGTGTCTGGTATTAGTTATCTGGTGTTTGGTATTAGTTTCTGGTGACTAGTATTAGTTATCTGGTGTCTGGTATTAGTTATCTGGTGTCTGGTATTAGTTATCTGGTGTCTGGTATTAGTTATCTGGTGGCTGGTATTAGATATCTGGTGTCTGGTATTAGTTATCTGCTGTCTGGTCTTAGTTATCTGGGTTCTGGTATGAGATATCTGGTGTCTGGTATTAGTTATTTGGTGTCTGGTGTTAGTTATCTGGTGTCTGGCATTAGTTTCTGGTGTCTGGTTCTAGATATCTGGTGTCTGGTATTAGATATATGGTGTCTGGTATTAGATATCTGGTGTCTAATATTAGTAATCTGGTGTCTGGTATTAGTCATCTGGTGTCTGGTATTAGTTATTTGGTGTCTGGTATTAGTTATCTGGTGTCTGGTATTAGTTATCTGGTGTCTGGTATTAGTTTCTGGTGTCTGGTATTAGTTATCTGGTGTCTGGTATTAGTTTCTGGTGTCTGGTATTAGTTATTTGGTGTCTTGTATTAGTTTCTGGTGTCTGGTATTAGTTTTGGGTGTCTGGTATTAGATATCTGGTGTCTGGTATTAGGAATCTGGTGTCTGGTACTAGTTTCTGGTGTCTGGTATTAGTTTTCTGGTGTCTGGTATTAGTTATCTGGTGTCTAATATTAGTTATCTGGTGTCTGGTATTAGTTATCTGGTGTCTAATATTAGTTATCTGGTGTTTGGTATTAGTTTCTGGTGACTAGTATTAGTTATCTGGTGTCTGGTATTAGTTATCTGGTGTCTGGTATTAGTTATCTGGTGTCTGGTATTAGTTATCTGGTGTCTGGTATTAGTTATCTGGTGGCTGGTATTAGATATCTGGTGTCTGGTATTAGTTATCTGCTGTCTGGTCTTAGTTATCTGGGTTCTGGTATTAGATATCTGGTGTCTGGTATTAGTTATCTGGTGTCTGGTGTTAGTTATCTGGTGTCTGGCATTAGTTTCTGGTGTCTGGTTCTAGATATCTGGTGTCTGGTATTAGTTATCTGGTGTCTGGTATTAGTTTCTGGTGTCTGGTATTAGTTATCTGGTGTCTGGTATTAGTTACCTGCTGTCTGGTATTAGTTATCTGGTGTCTGGTATTAGATATCTGGTGTCTGGTATTAGTTATCTGGTGTCTGGTATTAGTTATCTGGTGTCTGGTATTAGTTATCTGGTGTCTGGTATTAGTTTCTGGTGTCTGGTATTAGGAATCTGGTGTCTGGTACTAGTTTCTGGTGTCTGGTATTAGTTATCTGGTATCTGGTATTAGGAATCTGGTGTCTGTTAATAGTTATCTGGAGTCTGGTATTAGTTATCTGGTGTCTGGTATTAGTTTCTGGTGTCTGGTATTAGTTATCTGGTGTCTGGTATTAGTTATCTGGTGTCTGGTATTAGTTATCTGGTATCTGGTATTAGGAATCTGGTGTCTGGTATTAGTTTCTGGTGTCTGGTGTTAGGAATCTGGTGTCTGGTATTAGTTATCTGGTGTCTGGTATTAGTTATCTGGTGTCTGGTATTAGATATCTGGTGTCTGGTATTAGTTTCTGGTGACTAGTATTAGTTATCTGGTGTCTGGTATTAGTTATCTGGTGTCTGGTATTAGGAATCTGGTGGATGGTATTAGTTATCTGGTGTCTGGTATTAGTTATCTGCTGTCTGGTATTATTTATCTGGTGTCTGGTATTAGATATCTGGTGTCTGGTATTAGTTATCTGGTGTCTGGTATTAGTTATCTGGTGTCTGGTATTAGTTATCTGGTGTCTGGTATTAGTTTCTGGTGTCTGGTATTAGGAATCTGGGGTCTGGTATTAGAAATCTGGTGTCTGGTATTAGTTTCTGGTGTCTGGTATTAGTTATCTGGTGTTTGGTATTAGTTTCTGGTGACTAGTATTAGTTATCTGGTGTCTGGTATTAGTTATCTGGTGTCTGGTATTAGTTATCTGGTGTCTGGTATTAGTTATCTGGTGGCTGGTATTAGATATCTGGTGTCTGGTATTAGTTATCTGCTGTCTGGTCTTAGTTATCTGGGTTCTGGTATGAGATATCTGGTGTCTGGTATTAGTTATTTGGTGTCTGGTGTTAGTTATCTGGTGTCTGGCATTAGTTTCTGGTGTCTGGTTCTAGATATCTGGTGTCTGGTATTAGTTATTTGGTGTCTGGTATTAGTTATTTGGTGTCTGGTATTAGTTATCTGGTGTCTGGTATTAGTTATCTGGTGTCTGGTATTAGAAATCTGGTGTCTGGTATTAGTTATTTGGTGTCTGGTATTAGTTATTTGGTGTCTGGTATTAGTTTCTGGTGTCTGGTATTAGATATCTGGTGTCTGGTATTAGATATCTGGTGTCTGGTATTAGTTATTTGGTGTCTGGTATTAGTTATTTGGTGTCTGGTATTAGTTTCTGGTGTCTGGTATTAGATATCTGTTGTCTGGTATTAGATATCTGGTGTCTGGTATTAGTTATCTGGTGACTGGTATTAGTTATCTGGTGTCTGGTATTAGGAATCTGGTGTCTGGTATTAGTTTCTGGTGTCTGGTATTAGTTATCTGGTGTCTGGTGTTAGTTATCTGGTGTCTGGTATTAGTTATTTGGTGTCTGGTATTAGTTTTTGGTGTCTGGTATTAGTTTCTGGTGTCTGGTATTAGTTATCTGGTGTCTGGTATTAGTTATCTGGTGTCTGGTATTAGTTATCTGGTGTCTGGTATTAGATATCTGATGTCTGGTATTAGTTATCTGGTGTCTGGTATTAGTTTCTGGTATCTGGTTCTAGATATCTGGTGTCTGGTATTAGATATCTGGTGTCTGGTATTAGATATCTGGTGTCTAATATTAGTTATCTGGTGTCTGGTATTAGTCATCTGGTGTCTGGTATTAGTTATTTGGTGTCTGGTATTAGTTATCTGGTGTCTGGTATTAGTTATCTGGTGTCTGGTATTAGTTTCTGGTGTCTGGTATTAGTCATCTGGTGTCTGGTATTAGTTATCTGGTGTCTGGTATTAGATATCTGGTGTCTGGTATTAGGAATCTGGTGTCTGGTATTAGTTATCTGGTGTCTGGTATTAGTTTTTGGTGTCTGGTTCTAGATATCTGGTGTCTGGTATTAGTTTTTGGTGTCTGGTTCTAGATATCTGGTGTCTGGTATTAGTTATCTGGTGTCTGGTTCTAGATATCTGGTGTCTGGTATTAGTTATCTGGTGTCTGGTATTAGAAATCTGGTGTCTGGTATTAGTTATTTGGTGTCTGGTATTAGTTTCTGGTGTCTTGTATTAGATATCTGGTGTCTGGTATTAGGAATCTGGTGTCTGGTACTAGTTTCTGGTGTCTGGTATTAGTTATCTGGTATCTGGTATTAGGAATCTGGTGTCTGTTAATAGTTATCTGGAGTCTGGTATTAGTTATCTGGTGTCTGGTATTAGTTTCTGGTGTCTGGTATTAGTTATCTGGTGTCTGGTATTAGTTATCTGGTGTCTGGTATTAGTTATCTGGTATCTGGTATTAGGAATCTGGTGTCTGGTATTAGTTTCTGGTGTCTGGTGTTAGGAATCTGGTGTCTGGTATTAGTTATCTGGTGTCTGGTATTAGTTATCTGGTGTCTGGTATTAGATATCTGGTGTCTGGTATTAGTTTCTGGTGACTAGTATTAGTTATCTGGTGTCTGGTATTAGTTATCTGGTGTCTGGTATTAGTTATCTGGTGTCTGGTATTAGTTATCTGGTGTCTGGTATTAGATATCTGGTGTCTGGTATTAGTTTCTGGTGTCTGGTATTAGATATCTGGTGTCTGGTATTAGATATCTGGTGTCTGGTATTAGTTATTTGGTGTCTTGTATTAGTTTCTGGTGTCTGGTATTAGTTTCTGGTGTCTGGTATTAGATATCTGGTGTCTGGTATTAGGAATCTGGTGTCTGGTATTAGTTATCTGGTGTCTGGTATTAGTTTCTGGTGTCTGGTATTAGTTATTTGGTGTCTTGTATTAGTTTCTGGTGTCTGGTATTAGTTTCTGGTGTCTGGTATTAGATATCTGGTGTCTGGTATTAGGAATCTGGTGTCTGGTACTAGTTTCTGGTGTCTGGTATTAGTTATCTGGTGTCTGGTATTAGTTATCTGGTGTCTAATATTAGTTATCTGGTGTCTGGTATTAGTTATCTGGTGTCTAATATTAGTTATCTGGTGTCTGGTATTAGTTTCTGGTGTCTGGTATTAGTTATTTGGTGTCTGGTATTACTTATCTGGTGTCTGGTATTAGTTATCTGGTGTCTGGTATTAGTTATCTGGTGTCTGGTATTAGAAATCTGGTGTCTGGTATTAGTTATTTGGTGTCTGGTATTAGTTATCTGGTGTCTGGTATTAGTTATCTGGTGTCTGGTATTAGGAATCTGGTGTCTGGTATTAGGAATCTGGTGTCTGGTACTAGTTTCTGGTGTCTGGTATTAGTTTCTGGTGTCTGGTACTAGTTTCTGGTGTCTGGTATTAGTTTCTGGTGTCTGGTATTAGTTTCTGGTGTCTGGTATTAGTTTCTGGTGTCTCGTATTAGTTATCTGGTGTCTGGTATTAGTTTCTGGTGTCTGGTATTAGGAATCTGGTGTCTGGTATTAAAAATCTGGTGTCTGGTATTAGTTATCTGGTGTCTGGTATTAGGAATCTGGTGTCTGGTATTAGTTTCTGGTGTCTGGTATTAGTTTCTGGTGTCTGGTATTAGGAATCTGGTGGATGGTATTAGTTATCTGGTGTCTGGTATTAGTTATCTGCTGTCTGGTATTATTTATCTGGTGTCTGGTATTAGATATCTGGTGTCTGGTATTAGTTATCTGGTGTCTGGTATTAGTTATCTGGTGTCTGGTATTAGTTATCTGGTGTCTGGTATTAGTTTCTGGTGTCTGGTATTAGGAATCTGGTGTCTGGTATTAGAAATCTGGTGTCTGGTATTAGTTATTTGGTGTCTAGTATTAGTTTCTGGTGTCTGGTATTAGTTATCTGGTGTCTGGTATTAGGAATCTGGTGTCTGGTACTAGTTTTTGGTGTCTGGTATTAGTTATCTGGTGTCTGGTATTAGTTTCTGGTGTCTGGTATTAGTTATCTGGTGTCTGGTATTAGTTATCTGGTGTCTGGTATTAGTTATCTGGTGTCTGGTATTAGTTTCTGGTGTCTGGTATTAGTTATCTGGTGTCTGGTATTAGTTTCTGGTGTCTGGTATTAGTTTCTGGTGTCTGGTATTAGTTATCTGGTGTCTGGTATTAGTTTCTGGTGTCTGGTATTAGTTTCTGGTGTCTGGTGTTAGTTATCTGGTGCCTGGTATTAGTTTCTGGTGTCTGGTATTAGTTATCTGGTGTCTGGTATTAGCTATCTGCTGTCTGGTATTAGTTATCTGGGTTCTGGTATTAGATATCTGGTGTCTGGTATTAGTTATCTGGTGTCTGGTATTAGTTTCTGGTGTCTGGTATTAGAAATCTGGTGTCTGGTATTAGTTATTTGGTGTCTGGTATTAGTTTCTGGTGTCTGGTATTAGATATCTGGTGTCTGGTATTAGATATCTGGTGTCTGGTATTAGTTATCTGGTGACTAGTATTAGTTATCTGGTGTCTGGTATTAGGAATCTGGTGTCTGTTATTAGTTTCTGGTGTCTGGTATTAGTTATCTGGTGTCTGGTGTTAGTTATCTGGTGTCTGGTATTAGTTATCTGGTGTCTGGTATTAGTTATCTGGTGTCTGGTATTAGATATCTGGTGTCTGGTATTAGTTTCTGGTGTCTGGTATTAGATATCTGGTGTCTGGTATTAGGAATCTGGTGTCTGATATTAGTTATTTGGTGTCTTGTATTACTTTCTGGTGTCTGGTATTAGTTTCTGGTGTCTGGTATTAGATATCTGGTGTCTGGTATTAGGAATCTGGTGTCTGGTACTAGTTTCTGGTGTCTGGTATTAGTTATCTGGTGTCTGGTATTAGTTATCTGGTGTCTGGTATTAGTTATCTGGTGTCTGGTATTAGTTTCTGGTGTCTGGTATTAGTTTTTGGTGTCTGGTATTAGTTATCTGGTGTCTGGTATTAGGAATCTGGTGTCTGGTATTAGTTTTTGGTGTCTGGTATTAGTTATCTGGTGTCTGGTATTAGTTTCTGGTGACTAGTATTAGTTATCTGGTGTCTGGTATTAGGAATCTGGTGTCTGGTATTAGTTATCTGGTGTCTGGTATTAGTTTCTGTTGTCTGGTATTAGTTATCTGGTATCTGGTATTAGGAATCTGGTGTCTGGTATTAGTTATCTGGAGTCTGGTATTAGTTATCTGGTGTCTGGTATTAGTTTCTGGTGTCTGGTATTAGTTATCTGGTGTCTGGTATTAGTTATCTGGTGTCTGGTATTAGTTATCTGGTGTCTGGTATTAGATATCTGGTGTCTGGTATTAGGAATCTGGTGTCTGGTATTAGGAATCTGGTTTCTTGTATTAGTCATCTGGTGTCTGGTATTAGTTATCTAGTGTCTGGTATTAGTTATCTGGTGTCTGGTATTAGTTATCTGGTGTCTGGTATTAGTTATCTGGTGTCTGGTATTAGTTATCTGGTGTCTGGTATTAGTTTCTGGTGTCTGGTTCTAGATATCTGGTGTCTGGTATTAGATATCTGGTGTCTGGTATTAGATATCTGGTGTCTAATATTAGTTATCTGGTGTCTGGTATTAGTTATCTGCTGTCTGGTATTAGTTATCTGGTGTCTGGTATTAGTTATCTGGTGTCTGGTATTAGTTTCTGGTGTCTGATATTAGTTTCTGGTGTCTGGTATTAGTTATCTGGTGTCTGGTATTAGTTATCTGGTGTCTGGTATTAGATATCTGGTGTCTGGTATTAGGAATCTGGTGTCTGGTATTAGTTATCTGGTGTCTGGTATTAGTTATCTGGTGTCTGGTATTAGTTATCTGGTGTCTGGTATTAGATAGCTGGTGTCTGGTATTAGTTTCTGGTGTCTGGTATTAGATATCTGGTGTCTGGTATTAGGAATCTGGTGTCTGGTATTAGTTATTTGGTGTCTTGTATTAGTTTCTGGTGTCTGGTACTAGTTTCTGGTGTCTGGTATTAGATATCTGGTGTCTGGTATTAGGAATCTGGTGTCTGGTACTAGTTTCTGGTGTCTGGTATTAGTTATCTGGTGTCTGGTATTAGTTTCTGGTGTCTGGTGTTAGTTTCTTGTGTCTGGTATTAGGAATCTGGTGTCTGGTATTAGAAATCTGGTGTCTGGTATTAGTTATTTGGTGTCTAGTATTAGTTTCTGGTGTCTGGTATTAGTTATCTGGTGTCTGGTATTAGGAATCTGGTGTCTGGTACTAGTTTCTGGTGTCTGATATTAGTTATCTGGTGTCTGGTATTAGTTTCTGGTGTCTGGTATTAGTTATCTCGTGTCTGGTATTAGTTATCTGGTGTCTGGTATTAGATATCTGGTGTGTGGTATTAGTTTCTGGTGTCTGGTATTACATATCTGGTGTCTGGTATTAGGAATCTGGTGTCTGGTATTAGTTATTTGGTGTCTTGTATTAGTTTCTGGTGTCTGGTATTAGTTTCTGGTGTCTGGTTTTTGATATCTGGTGTCTGGTATTAGGAATCTGGTGTCTGGTACTAGTTTCTGGTGTCTGGTATTAGTTATCTAGTGTCTGGTATTAGTTTCTGGTGTCTGGTGTTATTTTCTGGTGTCTGGTATTAGTTATCTGGTGTCTGGTATTAGTTATCTGCTGTCTGGTATTAGTTATCTGCTGTCTGGTATTAGTTATCTGGTAACTGGTATTAGTTATCTGGTGTCTGGTATTAGTCATCTGGTGTCTGGTATTAGTTATCTGGTGTCTGGTATTAGTTTCTGGTGTCTGGTATTAGGAATCTGGTGTCTGGTATTAGAAATCTGGTGTCTGGTATTAGTTATTTGGTGTCTGGTATTAGTTTCTGGTGTCTGGTATTAGATATCTGGTGTCTGGTATTAGTTATCTGGTGTCTGGTATTAGTTATCTGGTGTCTGGTATTAGTTATCTGGTGTCTGGTATTAGTTATCTGGTGTCTGGTATTAGATATCTGGTGTCTGGTATTAGATATCTGGTGTCTGGTATTAGGAATCTGGTGTCTGGTATTAGTTATCTGGTGTCTGGTATTAGTTATCTGGTGTCTGGTATTAGTTACCTGGTGTCTGGTATTAGACATCTGGTGTCTGGTATTAGTTATCTGGTGTCTGGTATTAGTTTCTGGTGTCTGGTTCTAGATATCTGGTGTCTGGTATTAGGAATCTGGTGTCTGGTATTAGTTATCTGGAGTCTGGTATTAGTTATCTGGTGTCTGGTATTAGTTTCTGGTGTCTGGTATTAGTTATCTGGTGTCTGGTATTAGGAATCTGGTGTCTGGTATTAGATATCTGGTGTCTGGTATTAGATATCTGGTGTCTGGTATTAGTTTCTGGTGTCTGGTATTAGATATCTGGTGTCTGGTATTAGATATATGGTGTCTGGTATTAGGAATCTGGTGTCTGGTATTAGTTATCTGGTGTCTGGTATTAGTTATCTGGTGTCTGGTATTAGTTATCTGGTGTCTGGTATTAGATATCTGGGTTCTGGTATTAGTTATCTGGTGTCTGGTATTAGTTTCTGGTGTCTGGTTCTAGATATCTGGTGTCTGGTATTAGGAATCTGGTGTCTGGTATTAGTTATCTGGAGTCTGGTATTAGTTATCTGGTGTCTGGTATTAGTTTCTGGTGTCTGGTATTAGATATCTGGTGTCTGGTATTAGTTTCTGGTGTCTGGTATTAGATATCTGGTGTCTGGTATTAGATATCTGGTGTCTGGTATTAGATATCTGGTGTCTGGTATTAGTTATCTGGTGTCTGGTATTAGTTTCTGGTGTCTGGTATTAGTTATCTGGTGTCTGGTATTAGGAATCTGGTGTCTGGTATTAGTTTCTGGTGTCTGGTATTAGGAATCTGGTGTCTGGTATTAGAAATCTGGTGTCTGGTATTAGTTATTTGGTGTCTAGTATTAGTTTCTGGTGTCTGGTATTAGTTATCTGGTGTCTGGTATTAGGAATCTGGTGTCTGGTTCTAGTTTCTGGTGTCTGGTATTAGTTATCTGGTGTCTGGTATTAGTTTCTGGTGTCTGGTATTAGTTATCTGATGTCTGGTATTAGTTATCTGGTGTCTGGTATTAGTTACCTGGTGTCTGGTATTAGTTATCTGCTGTCTGGTATTAGTTATCTGGTGTCTGGTATTAGATATCTGGTGTCTGGTATTAGTTATCTGGTGTCTGGTATTAGTTATCTGGTGTCTGGTATTAGTTATCTGGTGTCTGGTATTAGTTTCTGGTGTCTGGAATTAGTTATCTGGTGTCTAATATTAGTCATCTGGTGTCTGGTATTAGTCATCTGGTGTCTGGTATTAGTTATCTGGTGTCTGGTATTAGTTATCTGGTGTCTGGTATTAGTTATCTGGTGTCTGGTATTAGTTTCTGGTGTCTGGTAATAGTTTCTGGTGTCTGGTATTAGTTTCTGGTGTCTTGTATTAGTTTCTGGTGTCTGGTGTTAGTTATCTGGTGTCTGGTATTAGTTATCTGGTGTCTGGTATTAGTTTCTGGTGTCTGGTATTAGAAATCTGGTGTCTGGTATTAGTTATTTGGTGTCTGGTATTAGTTTCTGGTGACTGGTATTAGTTATCTGGTGTCTGGTATTAGTTATCTGGTATCTGGTATTAGGAATCTGGTGTCTGATATTAGTTATCTGGAGTCTGATATTAGTTATCTGGTGTCTGGTATTAGTTTCTGGTGTCTGGTATTAGTTTTTGGTGTCTAGTATTAGATATCTGGTGTCTGGTATTAGTTATCTGGTGTCTGGTATTAGTTTCTGGTGTCTGGTATTAGTTTCTGGTGTCTGGTATTAGTTATCTGGTGTCTGGTATTAGTTTCTGGTGACTGGTATTAGTTATCTGGTAACTGGTATTAGTTTCTGGTATCTGGTATTAGTTATCTGGTGTCTGGTATTAGTTTCTGGTGACTGGTATTAGTTATCTGGTGTCTGGTATTAGTTATCTGGTGTCTGGTATTAGTTATTTGGTGTCTTGTATTAGTTTCTGGTGTCTGGTATTAGTTTCTGGTGTCTGGTGTTAGTTATCTGGTGTCTAATATTAGTTATCTGGTGTCTGGTATTAGTTATCTGCTGTCTGGTATTAGTTATCTGGTGTCTGGTATTAGTTATCTGCTGTCTGGTATTAGTTATCTGCTGTCTGGTATTAGTTATCTGGTGTCTGGTATTAGCTATCTGGTGTCTGGTATTAGTTATCTGGTGTCTGGTATTAGTTATCTGGTGTCTGGTATTAGATATCTGGTGTCTGGTATTAGTTTCTGGTGTCTGGTATTAGATATCTGGTGTCTGGTATTAGGAATCTGGTGTCTGGTATTAGTTATTTGGTGTCTTGTATTAGTTTCTGGTATCTGGTGTTAGTTTCTGGTGTCTGGTATTAGTTATCTGGTGTC
Organism: Tachina lurida; assembly: GCA_944452675.1. Classification (NCBI taxonomy): domain Eukaryota; kingdom Metazoa; phylum Arthropoda; class Insecta; order Diptera; family Tachinidae; genus Tachina; species Tachina lurida. The sequence continues at coordinate 1,417,357 of CALYBX010000001.1, forward strand.
TGGTATTAGGAATCTGGTGTCTGGTATTAGTTATCTGGTGTCTGGTATTAGTTTCTGGTGTCTGGTATTAGTTATCTGGTGTCTGGTATTAGTTATCTGCTGTCTTGTATTAGTTTCTGGTGTCTGGTGTTAGTTATCTGGTGTCTGGTATTAGTTATCTGGTGTCTGGTATTAGTTTCTGGTGTCTGGTATTAGAAATCTGGTGTCTGGTATTAGTTATTTGGTGTCTGGTATTAGTTTCTGGTGACTGGTATTAGTTATCTGGTGTCTGGTATTAGTTATCTGGTATCTGGTATTAGGAATCTGGTGTCTGATATTAGTTATCTGGTGTCTGGTATTAGTTATCTGGTGTGTGGTATTAGTTATCTGGTGTCTGGTATTAGATATCTGGTGTCTGGTATTAGGAATCTGGTGTCTGGTATTAGTTATCTGGTGTCTGGTATTAGTTATCTGGTGTCTGGTATTAGTTATCTGGTGTCTGGTATTAGATATCTGGTGTCTGGTATTAGTTTCTGGTGTCTGGTATTAGATATCTGGTGTCTGGTATTAGGAATCTGGTGTCTGGTATTAGTTATTTGGTGTCTTGTATTAGTTTCTGGTGTCTGGTATTAGTTTCTGGTGTCTGGTATTAGATATCTGGTGTCTGGTATTAGGAATCTGGTGTCTGGTACTAGTTTCTGGTGTCTGGTATTAGTTATCTGGTGTCTGGTATTAGTTTCTGGTGTCTGGTGTTAGTTTTTGGTGTCTGGTATTAGTTATCTGGTGTCTGGTATTAGTTTCTGGTGTCTGGTATTAGGAATCTGGTGTCTGGTATTAGGAATCTGGTGTCTGGTACTAGTTTCTGGTGTCTGATATTAGTTATCTGGTGTCTGGTATTAGTTTCTGGTGTCTGGTATTAGTTATCTGGTGTCTGGTATTAGTTATCTGGTGTCTGGTATTAGATTTCTGGTGTCTGGTATTAGTTTCTGGTGTCTGGTATTAGATATCTGGTGTCTGGTATTAGGAATCTGGTGTCTGGTATTAGTTGTTTGGTGTCTTGTATTAGTTTCTGGTGTCTGGTATTAGTTTCTGGTGTCTGGTATTAGATATCTGGTGTCTGGTATTAGTTATCTGGTGTCTGGTATTAGTTTCTGGTGTCTGGTATTAGGAATCTGGTGTCTGGTATTAGGAATCTGGTGTCTGGTATTAGTTATCTGGTGTCTGGTATTAGGAATCTGGTGTCTGGTATTAGTTTCTGGTGTCTGGTATTAGTTATCTGGTGTCTGGTATTAGTTTCTGGTGACTAGTATTAGTTATCTGGTGTCTGGTATTAGTTATCTGGTGTCTGGTATTAGTTATCTGGTGTCTGGTATTAGTTATCTGGTGTCTGGTATTAGATATCTGGTGTCTGGTATTAGTTATCTGCTGTCTAATATTAGTTATCTGGGTTCTGGTATTAGATATCTGGTGTCTGGTATTAGTTATCTGGTGTATGGTGTTAGTTATCTGGTGTCTGGTATTAGTTTCTGGTGTCTGGTTCTAGATATCTGGTGTCTGGTATTAGTTATCTGGTGTCTGGTATTAGTTTCTGGTGTCTGGTATTAGTTAATTGGTGTCTGGTATTAGTTATCTGCTGTCTGGTATTAGTTATCTGGTGTCTGGTATTAGATATCTGGTGTCTGGTATTAGTTATTTGGTGTCTGGTATTAGTTATCTGGTGTCTGGTATTAGTTATCTGGTGTCTGGTATTAGTTTCTGGTGTCTGGTATTAGAAATCTGGTGTCTGGTATTAGTTATCTGGTGTCTGGTATTAGTTATCTGCTGTCTGGTATTATTTATCTGGTGTCTAGTATTAGATATCTGGTGTCTGGTATTAGTTATCTGGTGTCTGGTATTAGTTATCTGGTGTCTGGTATTAGTTATCTGGTGTCTGGTATTAGTTTCTGGTGTCTGGTATTAGGAATCTGGTGTCTGGTATTAGAAATCTGGTGTCTGGTATTAGTTATTTGGTGTCTAGTATTAGTTTCTGGTGTCTGGTATTAGTAATCTGGTGTCTGGTATTAGGAATCTGGTGTCTGGTACTAGTTTCTGGTGTCTGGTATTAGTTATCTGGTGTCTGGTATTAGTTTCTGGTGTCTGGTATTAGTTATCTGGTGTCTGGTATTAGTTATCTGGTGTCTGGTATTAGTTATCTGGTGTCTGGTATTAGTTTCTGGTGTCTGGTATTAGTTATCTGGTGTCTGGTATTAGTTTCTGGTGTCTGGTATTAGTTATCTGGTGTCTGGTATTAGTTTCTGGTGTCTGGTATTAGTTATCTGGTGTCTGGTATTAGTTTCTGGTGTCTGGTATTAGTTTCTGGTGTCTGGTATTAGTTATCTGGTGTCTGGTATTAGTTTCTGGTGTCTGGTATTAGTTATCTGGTGTCTGGTATTAGTTATCTGCTGTCTGGTATTAGTTATCTGGGTTCTGGTATTAGATATCTGGTGTCTGGTATTAGTTATCTGGTGTCTGGTATTAGTTCCTGGTGTCTGGTATTAGAAATCTGGTGTCTGGTATTAGTTATTTGGTGTCTGGTATTAGTTTCTGGTGTCTGGTATTAGATATCTGGTGTCTGGTATTAGATATCTGGTGTCTGGTATTAGTTATCTGGTGACTGGTATTAGTTATCTGGTGTCTGGTATTAGGAATCTGGTGTCTGGTATTACTTTCTGGTGTCTGGTATTAGTTATCTGGTGTCTGGTGTTAGTTATCTGGTGTCTGGTATTAGTTATCTGGTGTCTGGTATTAGATATCTGGTGTCTGGTATTAGTTTCTGGTGTCTGGTATTAGATATCTGGTGTCTGGTATTAGGAATCTGGTGTCTGGTATTAGTTATTTGGTGTCTTGTATTACTTTCTGGTGTCTGGTATTAGTTTCTGGTGTCTGGTATTAGATATCTGGTGTCTGGTATTAGGAATCTGGTGTCTGGTACTAGTTTCTGGTGTCTGGTATTAGTTATCTGGCTTCTGGTATTAGTTATCTGGTGTCTGGTATTAGTTATCTGGTGTCTGGTATTAGTTTCTGGTGTCTGGTATTAGTTTCTGGTGTCTGGTATTAGTTATCTGGTGTCTGGTATTAGGAATCTGGTGTCTGGTATTAGTTTCTGGTGTCTGGTATTAGTTATCTGGTGTCTGGTATTAGTTTCTGGTGACTAGTATTAGTTATCTGGTGTCTGGTATTAGGAATCTGGTGTCTGGTATTAGTTATCTGGTGTCTGGTATTAGTTTCTGTTGTCTGGTATTAGTTATCTGGTATCTGGTATTAGGAATCTGGTGTCTGGTATTAGTTATCTGGAGTCTGGTATTAGTTATCTGGTGTCTGGTATTAGTTTCTGGTGTCTGGTATTAGTTATCTGGTGTCTGGTATTAGTTATCTGGTGTCTGGTATTAGTTATCTGGTGTCTGGTATTAGATATCTGGTGTCTGGTATTAGTTATCTGGTGTCTGGTATTAGTTTCTGGTGTCTGGTTCTAGATATCTGGTGTCTGGTATTAGATATCTGGTGTCTGGTATTAGATATCTGGTGTTTAATATTAGTTATCTGGTGTCTGGTATTAGTCATCTGGTGTCTGGTATTAGTTATTTGGTGTCTGGTATTAGTTATCTGGTGTCTGGTATTAGTTATCTGGTGTCTGGTATTAGTTTCTGGTGTCTGGTATTAGGAATCTGGTGTCTGGTATTAGGAATCTGGTGTCTGGTATTAGTTATCTGGTGTCTGGTATTAGTTATCTGGTGTCTGGTATTAGTTTCTGGTGTCTGGTTCTAGATATCTGGTGTCTGGTATTAGATATCTGGTGTCTGGTATTAGATATCTGGTGTCTGGTATTAGTTATCTGGTGTCTGGTATTAGTTATCTGGTGTCTGGTATTAGTTATCTGGTGTCTGGTATTAGTTTCTGGTGTCTGGTTCTAGATATCTGGTGTCTGGTATTAGATATCTGGTATCTGGTATTAGATATCTGGTGTCTAATATTAGTTATCTGGTGTCTGGTATAAGTTATCTGCTGTCTGGTATTAGTTATCTGGTGTCTGGTATTAGTTATCTAGTGTCTGGTATTAGTTTCTGGTGTCTGGTATTAGTTTCTGGTGTCTATTATTAGTTATCTGGTGTCTGGTATTAGTTATCTGGTGTCTGGTATTAGATATCTGGTGTCTGGTATTAGGAATCTGGTGTCTGGTATTAGTTATCTGGTGTCTGGTATTAGTTATCTGGTGTCTGGTATTAGTTATCTGGTGTCTGGTATTAGTTATCTGGTGTCTGGTATTAGTTATCTGGTGTCTGGTATTAGATATCTGGTGTCTGGTATTAGTTTCTGGTGTCTGGTATTAGACATCTGGTGTCTGGTATTAGGAATCCGGTGCTGGTATTAGTTATTTGGTGTCTTGTATTAGTTTCTGGTGTCTGGTAGTAGTTTCTGGTGTCTGGTATTAGATATCTGGTGTCTGGTATTAGGAATCTGGTGTCTGGTACTAGTTTCTGGTGTCTGGTATTAGTTATCTGGTGTCTGGTATTAGTTTCTGGTGTCTGGTGTTAGTTTCTGGTGTCTGGTATTAGTTATCTGGTGTCTGGTATTAGTTATCTGGTGTCTGGTATTAGTTATCTGCTGTCTGGTATTAGTTATCTGCTGTCTGGTATTAGTTATCTGGTGTCTGGTATTAGTTATCTGGTGTCTGGTATTAGTTATCTGGTGTCTGGTATTAGGAATCTGGTGTCTGGTATTAGAAATCTGGTGTCTGGTATTAGTTATTTGGTGTCTGGTATTAGTTTCTGGTGTCTGGTATTAGATATCTGGTGTCTGGTATTAGATATCTGGTGTCTGGTATTAGTTATCTGGTGTCTGGTATTAGATATCTGGTGTCTGGTATTAGTTATCTGGTGTCTGGTATTAGTTATCTGGTGTCTGGTATTAGTTATCTGGTGTCTGGTATTAATTATCTGGTGTCTGGTATTAGATATCTGGTGTCTGGTATTAGATATCTGGTGTCTGGTATTAGGAATCTGGTGTCTGGTATTAGTTATCTGGTGTCTGGTATTAGTAATCTGGTGTCTGGTATTAGTTATCTGGTATCTGGTATTAGATATCTGGTGTCTGGTATTAGTTATCTGGTGTCTGGTATTAGTTTCTGGTGTCTGGTTTTAGATATCTGGTGTCTGGTATTAGGAATCTGGTGTCTGGTATTAGTTATCTGGAGTCTGGTATTAGTTATCTGGTGTCTGGTATTAGTTTCTGGTGTCTGGTATTAGTTATATGGTGTCTGGTATTAGGAATCTGGTGTCTGGTATTAGATATCTGGTGTCTGGTATTAGATATCTGGTGTCTTTATCTGGTGTCTGGTATTAGTTATCTGGTGTCTGGTATTAGTTATCTGGTGTCTGGTACTAGTTTCTGGTGTCTGGTATTAGTTATCTGGCTTCTGGTATTAGTTATCTGGTGTCTGGTATTAGTTATCTGGTGTCTGGTATTAGTTTCTGGTGTCTGGTATTAGTTTCTGGTGTCTGGTATTAGTTATCTGGTGTCTGGTATTAGGAATCTGGTGTCTGGTATTAGTTTCTGGTGTCTGGTATTAGTTATCTGGTGTCTGGTATTAGTTTCTGGTGACTAGTATTAGTTATCTGGTGTCTGGTATTAGGAATCTGGTGTCTGGTATTAGTTATCTGGTGTCTGGTATTAGTTTCTGTTGTCTGGTATTAGTTATCTGGTATCTGGTATTAGGAATCTGGTGTCTGGTATTAGTTATCTGGAGTCTGGTATTAGTTATCTGGTGTCTGGTATTAGTTTCTGGTGTCTGGTATTAGTTATCTGGTGTCTGGTATTAGTTATCTGGTGTCTGGTATTAGTTATCTGGTGTCTGGTATTAGATATCTGGTGTCTGGTATTAGTTATCTGGTGTCTGGTATTAGTTTCTGGTGTCTGGTTCTAGATATCTGGTGTCTGGTATTAGATATCTGGTGTCTGGTATTAGATATCTGGTGTTTAATATTAGTTATCTGGTGTCTGGTATTAGTCATCTGGTGTCTGGTATTAGTTATTTGGTGTCTGGTATTAGTTATCTGGTGTCTGGTATTAGTTATCTGGTGTCTGGTATTAGTTTCTGGTGTCTGGTATTAGGAATCTGGTGTCTGGTATTAGGAATCTGGTGTCTGGTATTAGTTATCTGGTGTCTGGTATTAGTTATCTGGTGTCTGGTATTAGTTTCTGGTGTCTGGTTCTAGATATCTGGTGTCTGGTATTAGATATCTGGTGTCTGGTATTAGATATCTGGTGTCTGGTATTAGTTATCTGGTGTCTGGTATTAGTTATCTGGTGTCTGGTATTAGTTATCTGGTGTCTGGTATTAGTTTCTGGTGTCTGGTTCTAGATATCTGGTGTCTGGTATTAGATATCTGGTATCTGGTATTAGATATCTGGTGTCTAATATTAGTTATCTGGTGTCTGGTATAAGTTATCTGCTGTCTGGTATTAGTTATCTGGTGTCTGGTATTAGTTATCTAGTGTCTGGTATTAGTTTCTGGTGTCTGGTATTAGTTTCTGGTGTCTATTATTAGTTATCTGGTGTCTGGTATTAGTTATCTGGTGTCTGGTATTAGATATCTGGTGTCTGGTATTAGGAATCTGGTGTCTGGTATTAGTTTCTGGTGTCTGGTATTAGATATCTGGTGTCTGGTATTAGGAATCTGGTGTCTGGTATTAGTTATTTGGTGTCTTGTATTAGTTTCTGGTGTCTGGTATTAGTTTCTGGTGTCTGGTATTAGATATCTGGTGTCTGGTATTAGGAATCTGGTGTCTGGTACTAGTTTCTGGTATTAGTTATCTGGTGTCTGGTATTAGTTTCTGGTGTCTGGTGTTAGTTTCTGGTGTCTGGTATTAGGAATCTGGTGTCTGGTATTAGAAATCTGGTGTCTGGTATTAGTTATTTGGTGTCTAGTATTAGTTTCTGGTGTCTGGTATTAGTTATCTGGTGTCTGGTATTAGGAATCTGGTGTCTGGTACTAGTTTCTGGTGTCTGATATTAGTTATCTGGTGTCTGGTATTAGTTTCTGGTGGCTGGTATTAGTTATCTGATGTCTGGTATTAGTTATCTGGTGTCTGGTATTAGATATCTGGTGTCTGGTATTAGTTTCTGGTGTCTGGTATTAGACATCTGGTGTCTGGTATTAGGAATCCGGTGTCTGGTATTAGTTATTTGGTGTCTTGTATTAGTTTCTGGTGTCTGGTAGTAGTTTCTGGTGTCTGGTATTAGATATCTGGTGTCTGGTATTAGGAATCTGGTGTCTGGTACTAGTTTCTGGTGTCTGGTATTAGTTATCTGGTGTCTGGTATTAGTTTCTGGTGTCTGGTGTTAGTTTCTGGTGTCTGGTATTAGTTATCTGGTGTCCGGTATTAGTTATCTGGTGTCTGGTATTAGTTATCTGCTGTCTGGTATTAGTTATCTGCTGTCTGGTATTAGTTATCTGGTGTCTGGTATTAGTTATCTGGTGTCTGGTATTAGTTATCTGGTGTCTGGTATTAGTTATCTGGTCTCTGGTATTAGTTTCTGGTGTCTGGTATTAGGAATCTGGTGTCTGGTATTAGAAATCTGGTGTCTGGTATTAGTTATTTGGTGTCTGGTATTAGTTTCTGGTGTCTGGTATTAGATATCTGGTGTCTGGTATTAGATATCTGGTGTCTGGTATTAGTTATCTGGTGTCTGGTATTAGATATCTGGTGTCTGGTATTAGTTATCTGGTGTCTGGTATTAGTTATCTGGTGTCTGGTATTAGTTATCTGGTGTCTGGTATTAGTTATCTGGTGTCTGGTATTAGATATCTGGTGTCTGGTATTAGATATCTGGTGTCTGGTATTAGGAATCTGGTGTCTGGTATTAGTTATCTGGTGTCTGGTATTAGTAATCTGGTGTCTGGTATTAGTTATCTGGTATCTGGTATTAGATATCTGGTGTCTGGTATTAGTTATCTGGTGTCTGGTATTAGTTTCTGGTGTCTGGTTTTAGATATCTGGTGTCTGGTATTAGGAATCTGGTGTCTGGTATTAGTTATCTGGAGTCTGGTATTAGTTATCTGGTGTCTGGTATTAGTTTCTGGTGTCTGGTATTAGTTATATGGTGTCTGGTATTAGTAATCTGGTGTCTGGTATTAGATATCTGGTGTCTGGTATTAGATATCTGGTGTCTGGTATTAGTTTCTGGTGACTGGTATTAGATATCTGGTGTCTGGTATTAGATATCTGGTGTCTGGTATTAGGAATCTGGTGTCTGGTATTAGATATCTGGTGTCTGGTATTAGGAATCTGGTGTCTGGTATTAGTTATCTGGTGTCTGGTATTAGTTATCTGGTGTCTGGTATTAGTAATCTGGTGTCTGGTATTAGATATCTGGTGTCTGGTATTAGATATCTGGTGTCTGGTATTAGTTTCTGGTGACTGGTATTAGATATCTGGTGTCTGGTATTAGATATCTGGTGTCTGGTATTAGGAATCTGGTGTCTGGTATTAGATATCTGGTGTCTGGTATTAGGAATCTGGTGTCTGGTATTAGTTATCTGGTGTCTGGTATTAGTTATCTGGTGTCTGGTATTAGTTATCTGGTGTCTGGTATTAGATATCTGGTGTCTGGTATTAGTTATCTGGTGTCTGGTATTAGTTATCTGGTGTCTAGTATTAGTTATCTGGTGTCTGGTATTAGTTATCTGGTGTCTGGTATTAGATATCTGGTGTCTGGTATTAGTTTCTGGTGTCTGGTATTAGATATCTGGTGTCTGGTATTAGATATCTGGTGTCTGGTATTAGATATCTGGTGTCTGGTATTAGTTATCTGGTGTCTGGTATTAGTTTCTGGTGTCTGGTATTAGTTATCTGGTGTCTGGTATTAGTTATCTGGTGTCTGGTATTAGTTATCTGGTGTCTGGTATTAGTCATCTGGTGTCTGGTATTAGTTATCTGGTGTCTGGTATTAGTTATCTGGTGTCTGGTATTAGTTATCTGGTGTCTGGTATTAGTTTCTGGTGTCTGGTATTAGTTTCTGGTGTCTGGTATTAGTTTCTGGTGTCTTGTATTAGTTTCTGGTGTCTGGTATTAGTTTCTGGTGTCTGGTGTTAGTTATCTGGTGTCTGGTATTAGTTATCTGGTGTCTGGTATTAGTTTCTGGTGTCTGGTATTAGAAATCTGGTGTCTGGTATTAGTTATTTGGTGTCTGGTATTAGTTTCTGGTGTCTGGTATTAGTTATCTGGTGTCTGGTATTAGTTATCTGGTATCTGGTATTAGGAATCTGGTGTCTAGTTTTAGTTATCTGGAGTCTGATATTAGTTATCTGGTGTCTGGTATTAGTTTCTGGTGTCTGGTATTAGTTTTTGGTTTCTAGTATTAGATATCTGGTGTCTGGTATTAGTTATCTGGTGTCTGGTATTAGTTTCTGGTATCTGGTATTAGTTATCTGGTGTCTGGTATTAGTTTCTGGTGACTGGTATTAGTTATCTGGTGTCTGGTATTAGTTTCTGGTGTCTGGTATTAGTTATCTGGTGTCTAGTATTAGTTTCTGGTGACTGGTATTAGTTATTTGGTGTCTGGTATTAGTTATCTGGTGTCTGGTATTAGTTATTTGGTGTCTTGTATTAGTTTCTGGTGTCTGGTATTAGTTTCTGGTGTCTGGTGTTAGTTATCTGGTGTCTAATATTAGTTATCTGGTGTCTGGTATTAGTTATCTGCTGTCTGGTATTAGTTATCTGGTGTCTGGTATTAGTTATCTGGTGTCTGGTATTAGTTATCTGCTGTCTGGTATTAGTTATCTGGTGTCTGGTATTAGTTATCTGGTGTCTGGTATTAGTTATCTGGTGTCTGGTATTAGTTATCTGGTGTCTGGTATTAGTTATCTGGTGTCTGGTATTAGATATCTGGTGTCTGGTATTAGTTTCTGGTGTCTGGTATTAGATATCTGGTGTCTGGTATTAGGAATCTGGTGTCTGGTATTAGTTATTTGGTGTCTTGTATTAGTTTCTGGTATCTGGTGTTAGTTTCTGGTGTCTGGTATTAGTTATCTGGTGTCTGGTATTAGGAATCTGGTGTCTGGTATTAGTTATCTGGTGTCTGGTATTAGTTTCTGCTGTCTGGTATTAGTTATCTGGTGTCTGGTATTAGTTATCTGGTGTCTGGTATTAGTTTCTGGTGTCTAGTATTAGTTTCTGGTGTCTGGTATTAGTTATCTGGTGTCTGGTATTAGTTATCTGGTGTCTGGTATTAGATATCTGGTGTCTGGTATTAGTTTCTGGTGTCTGGTATTAGTTATCTGGTGTCTGGTATTAGTTATCTGCTGTCTGGTATTAGTTATCTGGTGTCTGGTATTAGTTATCTGGTGTCTGGTATTAGTTATCTGGTGTCTGGTATTAGTTTCTGGTGTCTGGTATTAGATATCTGGTGTCTGGTATTAGGAATCTGGTGTCTGGTATTAGTTATTTGGTGTCTAGTATTAGTTTCTGGTGTCTGGTATTAGTTATCTGGTGTCTGGTATTAGTTATCTGGTGTCTGGTATTAGTTATCTGGTATCTGGTGTTAGTTTCTGGTGTCTGGTATTAGGAATCTGGTGTCTGGTATTAGTTATCTGGTGTCTGGTATTAGTTTCTGGTGTCTGGTATTAGTTATCTGGTGTCTTGTACTAGTTTCTGGTGTCTGGTATTAGTTATCTGGTGTCTGGTATTAGTTATCTGGTGTCTGGTATTAGTTATCTGGTGTCTGTTATTAGTTTCTGGTGTCTAGTATTAGTTATCTGGTATCTGGTATTAGTTATCTAGTGTCTGGTATTAGTTATCTGGTGTCTGGTATTAGATATCTGGTGTCTGGTATTAGTTATCTGGTGTCTTGTACTAGTTTTTGGTGTCTGGTATTAGTTATCTGGTGTCTGGTATTAGTTATCTGGTGTCTGGTATTAGTTATCTGGTGTCTGGTATTAGTTTTTGGTGTCTAGTATTAGTTTCTGGTGTCTGGTATTAGTTATCTGGTGTCTGGTATTAGATATCTGGTGTCTGGTATTAGTTTCTGGTGTCTGGTATTAGTTATCTGGTGTCTGGTATTAGTCATCTGGTGTCTGGTATTAGTTATCTGGTGTCTGGTATTAGATATCTGGTGTCTGGTATTAGGAATCTGGTGTCTGGTATTAGTTATCTGGTGTCTAATATTAGTTATCTGGTGTCTGGTATTAGTTATCTGCTGTCTGGTATTAGTTATCTGGTGTCTGATATTAGTCATCTGGTGTCTGGTATTAGTTATCTGGTGTCTGGTATTAGTTTCTGGTGTCTGGTATTAGGAATCTGGTGTCTGGTATTAGAAATCTGGTGTCTGGTATTAGTTATTTGGTGTCTAGTATTAGTTTCTGGTGTCTGGTATTAGTTATCTGGTGTCTGGTATTAGTTATCTGGTGTCTGGTATTAGTTATCTGGTATCTGGTGTTAGTTTCTGGTGTCTGGTATTAGGAATCTGGTGTCTGGTATTAGTTATCTGGAGTCTGGTATTAGTTATCTGGTGTCTGGTACTAGTTTCTGGTATCTGGTATTAGTTATCTGGTATCTGGTATTAGTTATCTGGTGTCTGGTATTAGTTATCTGGTGTCTGGTATTAGATATCTGGTGTCTGGTATTAGTAATCTGGTGTCTTGTACTAGTTTCTGGTGTCTGGTATTAGTTATCTGGTGTCTGGTATTAGTTATCTGGTGTCTGGTATTAGTTATCTGGTGTCTGGTATTAGTTTCTGGTGTCTAGTATTAGTTTCTGGTGTCTGGTATTAGTTATCTGGTGTCTGGTATTAGTTATCTGGTGTCTGGTATTAGTTATCTGGTGTCTGGTATTAGTTATCTGGAGTCTGGTATTAGTTATCTGGTGTCTGGTACTAGTTTCTGGTATCTGGTATTAGTTATCTGGTATCTGGTATTAGTTATCTGGTGTCTGGTATTAGTTATCTGGTGTCTGGTATTAGATATCTGGTGTCTGGTATTAGTAATCTGGTGTCTTGTACTAGTTTCTGGTGTCTGGTATTAGTTATCTGGTGTCTGGTATTAGTTATCTGGTGTCTGGTATTAGTTATCTGGTGTCTGGTATTAGTTTCTGGTGTCTAGTATTAGTTTCTGGTGTCTGGTATTAGTTATCTGGTGTCTGGTATTAGATATCTGGTGTCTGGTATTAGTTTCTGGTGTCTGGTATTAGTTATCTGGTGTCTGGTATTAGTCATCTGGTGTCTGGTATTAGTTATCTGGTGTCTGGTATTAGATATATGGTGCCTGGTATTAGGAATCTGGTGTCTGGTATGAGTTATCTGATAACTAATACCAGACACCAGATAACTAATACCAGACACCAGAAACTAATACCAGACACCAGATAACTAATACCAGACACCAGATAACTAATACCAGACAGCAGATAACTAATAATAGACACCAGATAACTAATATTAGACACCAGATAACTAACACCAGACACCAAAAACTAATACCAGACACCAGAAACTAATACAAGACACCAAATAACTAATACCAGACACCAGATAACTAATACCAGACACCAGATAACTAATACCAGTCACCAGAAACTAATACCAGACACCAGATAACTAATACCAGACACCAGAAACTATAACCAGACACCAGATAACTAATACCAGTCACCAGAAACTAATACCAGACACCAGATAACTAATACCAGACACCAGAAACTAATACCAGACACCAGAAACTAATACAAGACACCAAATAACTAATACCAGACACCAGATTCCTAATACCAGACACCAGATAACTAATACCAGACACCAGATATCTAATACCAGACACCAAAAACTAATACCAGACACCAGAAACTAATACCAGACACCAGATAACTAATACCAGACTCCAGATAACTAATACCAGACACCAGATTCCTAATACCAGATACCAGATAACTAATACCAGACACCAGATAACTAATACCAGACACCAGAAACTAATACCAGACACCAAATAACTAATACCAGACACCAGATTTCTAATACCAGACACCAGAAACTAATACCAGACACCAGATAACTAATTTCAGACACCAGATAACTAACATTAGACACCAGAAACTAATACCAGACACCAGAAACTAATACAAGACACCAGAAACTAATACCAGACACCAGAAACTAATACCAGACACCAGAAACTAATACCAGACACCAGATAACTAATACCAGACACCAGATAACTAATACCAGACACCAGATAACTAATACCAGACACCAGAAACTAATACCAGACACCAGATAACTAATACCAGACACCAGATAACTAATACCAGACACCAGATATCTAATACCAGACACCAGATAACTAATACCAGACAGCAGATAACTAATACCAGACACCAGATAACTAATACCAGACACCAGAAACTAGTACCAGACACCAGACACCAGAAACTAATACCAGACACCAGATAACTAATACCAGACACCAGAAACTAGTACCAGACACCAGATTCCTAATACCAGACACCAGATAACTAATACCAGACACCAGAAACTAATACTAGACACCAAATAACTAATACCAGACACCAGATTTCTAATACCAGACACCTGATTCCTAATACCAGACACCAGAAACTAATACCAGACACCAGATAACTAATACCAGACACCAGATAACTAATACCAGACACCAGAAACTAATACCAGACACCAGATAACTAATACTAGACACCAGTTATCTAATACCAGACACCAGATATCTAATACCAGACACCAGATATCTAATACCAGACACCAGAAACTAATACCAGACACCAGATATCTAATACCAGACACCAGATGCCTAATACCAGACACCAGATATCTAATACCAGACACCAGAAACTAATACCAGACACCAGATATCTAATACCAGACACCAGATATCTAATACCAGACACCAGATTCCTAATACCAGACACCAGATAACTAATACCAGACACCAGAAACTAATACCAGACACCAGATAACTAATACCAGACTCCAGATAACTAATACCAGACACCAGATTCCTAATACCAGACACCAGATATCTAGAACCAGACACCAGAAACTAATATCAGACACCAGATAACTAATACCAGACACCAGATATCGAATACCAGACACCAGATAACTAATACCAGACACCAGATAACTAATACCAGACACCAGATTCCTAATACCAGACACCAGATATCTAATACCAGACACCAGATATCTAATACCAGACACCGGATAACTAATACCAGACACCAGATAACTAATACCAGACACCAGATAACTAATACCAGACACCAGATAACTAATACCAGACACCAGATATCTAATACCAGACACCAGATAACTAATACCAGACACCAGATATCTAATACCAGACACCAGATATCTAATACCAGACACCAGAAACTAATACCAGACACCAAATAACTAATACCAGACACCAGATTTCTAATACCAGACACCAGATTCCTAATACCAGACACCAGAAACTAATACCAGACACCAGATAACTAATACCAGACAGCAGATAACTAATACCAGACACCAGATAACTAATACCAGACACCAGATAACTAATACCAGACAGCAGATAACTAATACCAGACAGCAGATAACTAATACCAGACACCAGATAACTAATACCAGACACCAGATAACTAATACCAGACACCAGAAACTAACACCAGACACCAGAAACTAATACTAGACACCAGATAACTAATACCAGACACCAGAAACTAGTACCAGACACCAGATTCCTAGTACCAGACACCAGATATCTAATACCAGACACCAGAAACTAATACCAGACACCAGAAACTAATACAAGACACCAAATAACTAATACCAGACACCAGATTCCTAATAATAGACACCAGATATCTAATACCAGACACCAGAAACTAATACCAGACACCAGATATCTAATACCAGACACCAGATAACTAATACCAGACACCAGATAACTAATACCAGACACCAGAAACTAATACCAGACACCAGATAACTAATATCAGACACCAGAAACTAGTACCAGACACCAGATTCCTAATACCAGACACCAGATAACTAATACCAGACACCAGAAACTAATACTAAACACCAAATAACTAATACCAGACACCAGATTTCTAATACCAGACACCAGATTCCTAATACCAGACACCAGAAACTAATACCAGACACCAGATAACTAATACCAGACACCAGAAACTAACACCAGACACCAAAAACTAATACCAGACACCAGATAACTAATACCAGACACCAGAAACTAGTACCAGACACCAGATTCCTAATACCAGACACCAGATTCCTAATACCAGATACCAGATAACTAATACCAGACACCAGATAACTAATACCAGACACCAGAAACTAATACCAGACACCAAATAACTAATACCAGACACCAGATTTCTAATACCAGACACCAGAAACTAATACCAGACACCAGATAACTAATACCAGACACCAGATAACTAACATTAGACACCAGAAACTAATACCAGACACCAGAAACTTATACAAGACACCAGAAACTAATACCAGACACCAGAAACTAATACCAGACACCAGAAACTAATACCAGACACCAGATAACTAATACCAGACACCAGATGACTAATACCAGACACCAGATAACTAATACCAGACACCAGAAACTAATACCAGACACCAGATAACTAATACCAGACACCAGATAACTAATACCAGACACCAGATATCTAATACCAGACACCAGATAACTAATACCAGACAGCAGATAACTAATACCAGACACCAGATAACTAATACCAGACACCAGATAATTAATACCAGACACCAGATAACTAATACCAGACACCAGAAACTAATACCAGACACCAGATAACTAATACCAGACACCAGAAACTAGTACCAGACACCAGATTCCTAATACCAGACACCAGATAACTAATACCAGACACCAGAAACTAATACTAGACACCAAATAACTAATACCAGACACCAGATTTCTAATACCAGACACCAGATTCCTAATACCAGACACCAGATTCCTAATACCAGACACCAGAAACTAATACCAGACACCAGATAACTAATACCAGACACCAGATAACTAATACCAGACACCAGAAACTAATACCAGACACCAGATATCTAATACCAGACACCAGATATCTAATACCAGACACCAGATATCTAATACCAGACACCAGAAACTAATACCAGACACCAGATATCTAATACCAGACACCAGATGCCTAATACCAGACACCAGATATCTAATACCAGACACCAGAAACTAATACCAGACACCAGATATCTAATACCAGACACCAGATATCTAATACCAGACACCAGATAACTAATACCAGACACCAGATATCTAATACCAGACACCAGATATCTAATACCAGACACCAGAAACTAATACCAGACACCAAATAACTAATACCAGACACCAGATTCCTAATACCAGACACCAGATTCCTAATACCAGACACCAGATATCTAATACCAGACACCAGAAACTAATACCAGACACCAGATATCTAATACCAGACACCAGATATCTAATACCAGACACCAGATAACTAATACCAGACACCAGATATCTAATACCAGACACCAGATATCTAATACCAGACACCAGAAACTAATACCAGACACCAGATATCTAATACCAGACACCAGAAACTAATACCAGACACCAGATATCTAATACCAGACACCAGATGCCTAATACCAGACACCAGATATCTAATACCAGACACCAGAAACTAGTACCAGACACCAGATTCCTAATACCAGACACCAGATAACTAATACCAAACACCAGAAACTAATACTAGACACCAAATAACTAATACCAGACACCAGATTTCTAATACCAGACACCTGATTCCTAATACCAGACACCAGAAACTAATACCAGACACCAGATAACTAATACCAGACACCAGATAACTAATACCAGACACCAGAAACTAATACCAGACACCAGATAACTAATACCAGACACCAGTTATCTAATACCAGACACCAGATATCTAATACCAGACACCAGATATCTAATACCAGACACCAGAAACTAATACCAGACACCAGATATCTAATACCAGACACCAGATGCCTAATACCAGACACCAGATATCTAATACCAGACACCAGAAACTAATACCAGATACCAGATATCTAATACCAGACACCAGATATCTAATACCAGACACCAGATTCCTAATACCAGACACCAGATAACTAATACCAGACACCAGAAACTAAAACCAGACACCAGATAACTAATACCAGACTCCAGATAACTAATACCAGACACCAGATTCCTAATACCAGACACCAGATATCTAGAACCAGACACCAGAAACTAATATCAGACACCAGATAACTAATACCAGACACCAGATATCGAATACCAGACACCAGATAACTAATACCAGACACCAGATAACTAATACCAGACACCAGATTCCTAATACCAGACACCAGATATCTAATACCAGACACCAGATATCTAATACCAGACACCGGATAACTAATACCAGACACCAGATAACTAATACCAGACAACAGATAACTAATACCAGACACCAGATAACTAATACCAGACACCAGATATCTAATACCAGACACCAGATAACTAATACCAGACACCAGATATCTAATACCAGACACCAGATATCTAATATCAGACACCAGAAACTAATACCAGACACCAAATAACTAATACCAGACACCAGATTTCTAATACCAGACACCAGATTCCTAATACCAGACACCAGAAACTAATACCAGACACCAGATAACTAATACCAGACACCAGATAACTAATACCAGACACCAGATAACTAATACCAGACACCAGATAACTAATACCAGACAGCAGATAACTAATACCAGACAGCAGATAACTAATACCAGACACCAGATAACTAATACCAGACACCAGATAACTAATACCAGACACCAGAAACTAATACTAGACACCAGATAACTAATACCAGACACCAGAAACTAGTACCAGACACCAGATTCCTAGTACCAGACACCAGATATCTAATACCAGACACCAAAAACTAATACCAGACACCAGAAACTAATACAAGACACCAAATAACTAATACCAGACACCAGAAACTAATACCAGACACCAGATATCTAATACCAGACACCAGATTCCTAATACCAGACACCAGAAACTAATACCAGACACCAGAAACTAATACCAGACACCAGATAACTAATACCAGACACCAGAAACTAATACCAGACAGCAGATTTCTAATACCAGACACCAGAAACTAATACCAGACACCAGATAACTAATACCAGACACCAGATAACTAATACCAGACACCAGATAACTAATACCAGACACCAGAAACTAATACCAGACACCAGATATCTAATACCAGACACCAGATTCCTAATACCAGACACCAGATAACTAATACCAGACACCAGATAACTAATAATAGACACCAGATTCCTAATACCAGACACCAGATAACTAATACCAGACACCAGATAACTAATACCAGACACAAGATTCCTAATACCAGACACCAGAAACTAATACCAGACACCAGATAACTAATAATAGACACCAGATTCCTAATACCAGACACCAGATATCTAATACCAGACACCAGAAACTAATACCAGACACCAGATAACTAATACCAGACACCAGATATCTAATACCAGACACCAGATAACTAATAGACACCAGAAACTAATACCAGACACCAGATAACTAATACCAGACACCAGATAACTAATACCAGACACCAGATAACTAATACCAGACACCAGAAACTAATACCAGACACCAGATATCTAATACCAGACACCAGAAACTAATACAAGACACCAGATTCCTAATACCAGACACCGGATAACTAATACCAGACACCAGAAACTAGTACCAGACACCAGATTCCTAATACCAGACACCAGATATCTAATACCAGACACCAGAAACTAATACCAGACACAAGAAACTAATACTAGACACCAAATAACTAATACCAGACACCAGATTTCTAATACCAGACACCAGATTCCTAATACCAGACACCAGAAACTAATACCAGACACCAGATAACTAATACCAGACACCAGATGACTAATATCAGACACCAGATAACTAATACCAGACAGCAGATAACTAATACCAGACACCAGATAACTAATATTAGACACCAGATAACTAATACCAGACACCAGAAACTAATACCAGACACCAGATATCTAATACCAGTCACCAGATAACTAATACCAGACACCAGAAATTAACACCAGATACCAGATAACTAATACCAGACACCAGATAACTAATACCAGACACCAGATAACTAATACCAGACACCAGAAACTAACACCAGATACCAGATAACTAATACCAGACACCAGATAACTAATACCAGACACCGTATAACTAATACTAGTCACCAGAAACTAATATCAGACACCAGATAACTAATACCAGACACCAGAAACTAATACCAGACACCAGATATCTAATACCAGACACCAGATATCTAATACCAGACACCAGTAACTAATACCAGACACCAGATATCTAATACCAGACACCAAATATCTAATACCAGACACCAGATAACTAATACCAGACACCAGATATCTAATACCAGACACCAGATAACTAATACCAGACACCAGATAACTAATACCAGACACCAAATTCCTAATACCAGACACCAGAAACTAATACCAGACACCAGATTTCTAATACCAGATACCAGATAACTAATACCAGACACCAGATTCCTAATACCAGATACCAGATAACTAATACCAGACACCAGAAACTAATACCAGACACCAGATAACTAATACCAGACACCAGATTCCTAATACCAGACACCAGATAACTAATACTAGTCACCAGAAACTAATACCAGACACCAGATAACTAATACCAGACACCAGAAACTAATACCAGACACCAGATTCCTAATACCAGACACCAGATAACTAATACCAGACACCAGAAACTAATACCAGACACCAGAAACTAATACCAGACACCAGATATCTAATACCAGACACCAGATAACTAATACCAGACACCAGATGACTAATATTAGACACCAGATAACTAATACCAGACACCAGAAACTAATACCAGACACCAGATATCTAATACCAGTCACCAGATAACTAATACCAGACACCAGAAATTAACACCAGATACCAGATAACTAATACCAGACACCAGAAACTAATACCAGACACCAGATAACTAATACCAGACACCAGAAACTAATACCAGACAGCAGATTTCTAATACCAGACACCAGAAACTAATACCAGACACCAGATTCCTAATACCAGACACCAGATTCCTAATACCAGACACCAGATATCTAATACCGGACACCAGAAACTAATACCAGACACCAGATATCTAATACCAGACACCAGATATCTAATACCAGACACCAGATAACTAATACCAGACACCAGATATCTAATACCAGACACCAGATATCTAATACCAGACACCAGAAACTAATACCAGACACCAGATATCTAATACCAGACACCAGATATCTAATACCAGACACCAGATAACTAATACCAGACACCAGATATCTAATACCAGACACCAAATATCTAATACCAGACACCAGATAACTAATACCAGACACCAGAAACTAATACCAGACACCAGATATCTAATACCAGACACCAGATGCCTAATACAAGACACCAGATATCTAATACCAGACACCAGAAACTAATACCAGACACCAGATATCTAATACCAGACACCAGATATCTAATACCAGTCACCAGATAACTAATACCAGACACCAGATATCTAATACCAGACACCAGATATCTAATACCAGACACCAGAAACTAATACCAGACACCAGATAACTAATACCAGACACCAGATAACTAATACCAGACACCATAAACTAATACCAGACACCAGATAACTAATATTAGACACCAGATATCTAATACCAGACACCAGATATCTAATACCAGACACCAGATATCTAATACCAGACACCAGAAACTAATACCAGACACCAGAAACTAATACCAGACACCAGATAACTAATACCAGACACCAGATATCTAATACCAGACACCAGATATCTAATACCAGACACCAGATATCTAATACCAGACACCAGAAACTAATACCAGACACCAGATAACTAATACCAGACACCAGATAACTAATACCAGACACCAGATAACTAATACCAGACACCAGAAACTAATACCAGACACCAGAAACTAATACCAGACACCAGATTCCTAATACCAGACACCAGATAACTAATACCAGACACCAGATTCCTAATACCAGACAACAGATAACTAATACCAGACACCAGATAACTAATACCAGACACCAGATGACTAATACCAGACACCAGATTCCTAATACCAGACACCAGATTCCTAATACCAGACACCAGAAACTAATACCAGACACCAGATAACTAATACCAGACACCAGATATCTAGAACCAGACACCAGATATCTAATACCAGACACCAGAAACTAATACAAGACACCAGATTCTTAATATTAGACACCAGATAACTAATACCAGACACCAGAAACTAATACCAGACACCAAATAACTAATACCAGACACCAGATTTCTAATACCAGACACCAGATAACTAATACCAGACACCAGATAACTAATACCAGACACCAGATAACTAATACCAGACACCAGATAACTAATACCAGACACCAGATAACTAATACCAGACACCAGAAACTAATACCAGACACCAGATAACTAATATTAGACACCAGATAACTAATACCAGACACCAGATAACTAATATTAGACACCAGATAACTAATACCAGACACCAGATAACTAATACCAGACACCAGAAACTAGTACCAGACAGCAGATAACTAATACCAGACACCAGATAACTAATACCAGACACCAGATAACTAATATTAGACACCAGATAACTAATACTAGACACCAGATAACTAATATTAGACACCAGATAACTAATACCAGACACCAGATAACTAATACCAGACACCAGAAACTAGTACCAGACACCAGATTCCTAATACCAGACACCAGATTTCTAATACCAGACACAAGAAACTAATACCAGACACCAGAAACTAATACAAGACACCAAATAACTAATACCAGACACCAGAAACTAATACCAGACACCAGATAACTAATACCAGACACCAGATATCTAATAACAGACACCAAAAACTAATACCAGACACCAGATAACTAATACCAGACACCAGATTCCTAATACCAGACACCAGATATCTAATACCAGATACCAGAAACTAATACCAGACACCAGAAACTAATACAAGACACCAAATAACCAATACCAGACACCAGATATCTAATACCAGACACCAGATATCTAATACCAGACACCAGAAACTAATACCAGACACCAGATGTCTAATACCAAACACCAGATAACTAATACCAGACACCAGATAACTAATACCAGACACCAGATAACTAATACCAGACACCAGATAACTAATACTAGTCACCAGAAACTAATACCAGACACCAGATATCTAATACCAGACACCAGATAACTAATACCAGACACCAGATAACTAATACCAGACACCAAATTCCTAATACCAGACACCAGAAACTAATACCAGACACCAGATTTCTAATACCAGATACCAGATAACTAATACCACACACCAGATTCCTAATACCAGATACCAGATAACTAATACCAGACACCAGAAACTAATACCAGACACCAGATAACTAATACCAGACACCAGATTCCTAATACCAGACACCAGATAACTAATACTAGTCACCAGAAACTAATACCAGACACCAGATAACTAATACCAGACACCAGAAACTAATACCAGACACCAGATTCCTAATACCAGACACCAGATAACTAATACCAGACACCAGAAACTAATACCAGACACCAGAAACTAATACCAGACACCAGATAACTAATACCAGACACCAGATAACTAATACCAGACACCAGATAACTAATACCAGACACCAGATAACTAATACCAGACACCAAATTCCTAATACCAGACACCAGATAACTAATACCAGACACCAGATAACTAATACCAGACACCAGATTCCTAATACCAGACACCAGATATCTAATACCAGACACCAGATAACTAATACCAGACACCAGATGACTAATACCAGACACCAGATAACTAATACCAGACACCAGAAACTAATAATAGACACCAGATAACTATAACCAGAGACCAGAAACTAATACCAGACACCAGAGAACTAATACCAGACACCAAAAACTAGTACCAGACACCAGATTCCTAATACCAGACACCAGATAACTAATACCAGACACCAGAAACTAATACCAGACACCAGATTCCTAATACCAGACACCAGATAACTAATACCAGACACCAGAAACTAATACCAGACACCAGATATCTAATACCAGACTCCAGATAACTAATACCAGACACCAGATAACTAATACCAGACACCAGATAACTAATACCAGACACCAGATATCTAATACCAGACAGCAGATAACTAATACCAGACAGCAGATAACTAATACCAGACACCAGATAACTAATACCAGACAGCAGATAACTAATACCAGACACCAGATAACTAATATTAGACACCAGATAACTAATACCAGACACCAGATAACTAATACCAGACACCAGAAACTAATACCAGACACCAGATAACTAATACCAGACACCAGAAACTAATACCAGACACCAGAAACTAATACCAGACACCAGATAACTAATACCAGACACCAGATATCTAATACCAGACACCAAAAACTAATACCAGACACCAGAAACTAATACCAGACACCAAATAACTAATACCAGACACCAGATTTCTAATACCAGACACCAGATGACTAATACCAGACACCAGATAACTAATACCAGACACCAGAAACTAATAATAGACACCAGATAACTATAACCAGAGACCAGAAACTAATACCAGACACCAGAGAACTAATACCAGACACCAAAAACTAGTACCAGACACCAGATTCCTAATACCAGACACCAGATAACTAATACCAGACACCAGAAACTAATACCAGACACCAGATTCCTAATACCAGACACCAGATAACTAATACCAGACACCAGAAACTAATACCAGACACCAGATATCTAATACCAGACTCCAGATAACTAATACCAGACACCAGATAACTAATACCAGACACCAGATAACTAATACCAGACACCAGATATCTAATACCAGACAGCAGATAACTAATACCAGACAGCAGATAACTAATACCAGACACCAGATAACTAATACCAGACAGCAGATAACTAATACCAGACACCAGATAACTAATATTAGACACCAGATAACTAATACCAGACACCAGATAACTAATACCAGACACCAGAAACTAATACCAGACACCAGATAACTAATACCAGACACCAGAAACTAATACCAGACACCAGAAACTAATACCAGACACCAGATAACTAATACCAGACACCAGATATCTAATACCAGACACCAAAAACTAATACCAGACACCAGAAACTAATACCAGACACCAAATAACTAATACCAGACACCAGATTTCTAATACCAGACACCAGATTCCTAATACCAGACACCAGAAACTAATACCAGACGCCAGATAACTAATACCAGACACCAGATAACTAATACCAGACACCAGATAACTAATACCAGACACCAGATAACTAATACCAGACAGCAGATAACTAATACCAGACACCAGATAACTAATACCAGACACCAGATATCTAATACCAGACACCAGATAACTAATACCAGACACCAGATAACTAATACCAGACACCAGATAACTAATACCAGACACCAGATAACTAATACCAGACACCAGATAACTAATACCAGACACCAGAAACTAATACCAAACACCAGATAACTAATACCAGACACCAGAAACTAGTACCAGACACCAGATTCCCAATACCAGACACCAGATAACTAATACCAGACACCAGAAACTAATACTAGACACCAAATAACTAATACCAGACACCAGATTTCTAATACCAGATACCAGATTCCTAATACCAGACACCTGAAACTAATACCAGACACCAGATAACTAATACCAGACACCAGATAACTAATACCAGACACCAGAAACTAATACCAGACACTAGATAACTAATACCAGACACCAGATATCTAATACCAGACACCAGATATCTAATACCAGACACCAGATATCTAATACCAGACACCAGAAACTAATACCAGACACCAGATATCTAATACCAGTCACCAGATAACTAATACCAGACACCAGATAACTAATACCAGACACCAGATAACTAATACCAGTCACCAGAAACTAATACCAGACACCAGATAACTAATACCAGACACCAGAAACTAATACCAGACACCAGATAACTAATACCAGTCACCAGAAACTAATACCAGACACCAGATAACTAATACCAGACACCAGAAACTAATACCAGACACCAGATAACTAATACCACACACCAGAAACTAATACTAGACACCAAATAACTAATACCAGACACCAGATTTCTAATACCAGACACCAGATTCCTAATACCAGACACCTGAAACTAATACCAGACACCAGATAACTAATACCAGACACCAGATAACTAATACCAGACACCAGAAACTAATACCAGACACTAGATAACTAATACCAGACACCAGATATCTAATACCAGACACCAGATATCTAATACCAGACACCAGATATCTAATACCAGACACCAGAAACTAATACCAGACACCAGATATCTAATACCAGTCACCAGATAACTAATACCAGACACCAGATAACTAATACCAGACACCAGATAACTAATACCAGTCACCAGAAACTAATACCAGACACCAGATAACTAATACCAGACACCAGAAACTAATACCAGACACCAGATAACTAATACCAGTCACCAGAAACTAATACCAGACACCAGATAACTAATACCAGACACCAGAAACTAATACCAGACACCAGAAACTAGTACCAGACACCAGATTTCTAATACCAGACACCAGATATCTAATACCAGACACCAGATAACTAATACCAGACACCAGATGACTAATACCAGACACCAGATAACTAATACCAGACACCAGAAACTAATACCAGACACCAGATATCTAATACCAGACACCAGATAACTAATACCAGACACCAGATAACTAATACCAGACACCAGATAACTAATACCAGACACCAGATAACTAATACTAGTCACCAGAAACTAATACCAGACACCAGATAACTAATACCAGACACCAGAAACTAATACCGTACACCAGATTCCTAATACCAGACACCAGATAACTAATACCAGACACCAGAAACTAACACCAAAAACCAGAAACTAGTACCAGACACCAGATTACTAATACCAGACACCAGATTTTTAATACCAGACACCAGATAACTAATACCAGACACCAGAAACTAACACCAGATACCAGATAACTAATACCAGACACCAGATAACTAATACCAGACACCAGATTCCTAATACCAGATACCAGATAACTAATACCAGACACCAAAAACTAATACCAGACACCAGATAACTAATACCAGACACAAGATTCCTAATACCAGACACCAGATAACTAATACCAGACACCAGATAAATAATACCAGACACCAGATAACTAATACCAGACACCAGAAACTAAAACCAGACACCAGATAACTAATACCAGACACTAGATATCTAGAACCAGACACCAGAAACTAATACCAGACACCAGATAACTAATACCAGACACCAGATATCTAATACCAGACACCAGATATCTAATACCAGACACCAGAAACTAATACCAGACACCAGATATCTAATACCAGACACCAGATAACTAATACCAGACACCAGATAACTAATACCAGACACCAGATAACTAATACTAGTCACCAGAAACTAATACCAGACACCAGATATCTAATACCAGACACCAGATGACTAATACCAGACACCAGATGACTAATACCAGACACCAGATAACTAATACCAGACACCAGAAACTAATACCAGACACCAGATAACTAATACCAGACACCAGATAACTAATACCAGACACCAGATAACTAATACCAGACACCAGAAACTAATACCAGACACCAGATAACTAATACCAGACACCAGATATCTAGAACCAGACACCAGAAACTAATACCAGACACCAGATAACTAATACCAGACACCAGATATCTAATACCAGAACCCAGATAACTAATGCCAGACAGCAGATAACTAATACCAGACACCAGATAACTAATACCAGACACCAGAAACTAATACCAGACACCAGATAACTAATACCAGACACCAGAAACTAATACCAGACACCAGATTCCTAATACCAGACACCAGATAACTAATACCAGACACCAGAAACTAGTACCAGACACCAGATTCCTAATACCAGACACCAGATAACTAATACCAGACACCAGAAACTAGTACCAGACACCAGATTCCTAATACCAGACACCAGATAACTAATACCAGACACCAGAAACTAACACCAGATACCAGATAACTAATACCAGACACCAGATAACTAATACCAGACACCAGATAACTAATACCAGACACCAGAAACTAACACCAGATACCAGATAACTAATACCAGACACCAGATAACTAATACCAGACACCAGATAACTAATACCAGACAGCAGATAACTAATACTACACACCAGATAACTAATACCAGACACCAGATAACTAATACCAGACACCAGATTCCTAATACCAGACACCAGATATCTAATACCAGACACCAGATAACTAATACCAGACACCAGATGACTAATACCAGACACCAGATTCCTAATACCAGACACCAGATTCCTAATACCACACACCAGAAACTAATACCAGACACCAGATAACTAATACCAGACACCAGATATCTAATATCAGACACCAGATATCTAATACCAGACACCAGAAACTAATACCAGACACCAGATATCTAATACCAGTCACCAGATAACTAATACCAGACACCAGAAATTAACACCAGATACCAGATAACTAATACCAGACACCAGATAACTAATACCAGACACCAGATAACTAATACCAGACACCAGAAACTAACACCAGATACCAGATAACTAATACCAGACAGCAGATAACTAATACCAGACACCGTATAACTAATACTAGTCACCAGAAACTAATATCAGACACCAGATAACTAATACCAGACACCAGAAACTAATACCAGACACCAGATTCCTAATACCAGACACCAGATAACTAATACCAGACACCAGATAACTAATACCAGACACCAGATTCCTAATACCAGACACCAGATATCTAATACAAGACACCAGATTCCTAATACCAGACACCAGATTTCTAATACCAGACACCAGAAACTAATACCAGACACCAGATAACTAATACCAGACACCAGATATCTAATACAAGACACCAGATATCTAATACCAGACACCAGAAACTAATACCAGACACCAGATATCTCATACCAGTCACCAGATAACTAATACCAGACACCAGAAACTAACACCAGATACCAGATAACTAATACCAGACACCAGATAACTAATACCAGACACCAGATAACTAATACCAGACACCAGAAACTAACACCAGATACCAGATAACTAATACCAGACACCAGATAACTAATATCAGACACCAGATAACTAATACCAGACAGCAGATAACTAATACCAGACACCAGATAACTAATATTAGACACCAGATAACTAATACCAGACACCAGAAACTAATACCAGACACCAGCAACTAGTACCAGACACCAGATTTCTAATACCAGACACCAGATATCTAATACCAGACACCAGATAACTAATACCAGACACCAGATGACTAATACCAGACACCAGATAACTAATAGTAGACACCAGAAACTAAAACCAGACACCAGATAACTAATACCAGACACCAGATATCTAATACCAGTCACCAGATTTCTAATACCAGACACCAGATATCTATTACCAGACACCAGATAACTAATACCAGACACCAGATGAATAATACCAGACACCAGATAACTAATACCAGACACCAGAAACTAATACCAGACACCAGAAACTAGTACAAGACACCAGATTCCTAATACCAGACACCAGATAACTAATACCAGACACCAGATAACTAATACCAGACACCAGATAACTAATACTAGTCACCAGAAACTAATACCAGACACCAGATAACTAATACCAGACACCAGAAACTATTACCAGACACCAGATTCCTAATACCAGACAGCAGATAACTAATACCAAACACCAGATATCTAATACCAGACACCAGATATTTAATACCAGACACCAGATAACTAATACCAGACATCAGATAACTAATACCAGACACCAGATAACTAATACCAGACACCAGATAACTAATACCAGACACCAGATATCTAATACCAGTCACCAGATAACTAACACCAGACACCAGAAACTAGTACCAGACACCAGATAACTAATACCAGACACCAGATATCTAATACCAGTCACCAGATAATTAATACCAGACACCAGAAACTAGTACCAGACACCAGATAACTAATACCAGACACCAGATATCTAATACCAGACACCAGATATCTAATACCAGATACCAGATATCTAATACCAGACACCAGAAACTAATACCAGACACCAGATAACTAATACCAGACACCAGATATATAATACCAGTCACCAGATTTCTAATACCAGATACCAGATAACTAATACCAGACACCAGAAACTAATACCAGACACCAGATAACTAATACCAGACACCAGATAACTAATACCAGACACCAGATTCTTAATACCAGAAACCAGATAACTAATACTAGTCACCAGAAACTAATACCAGACACCAGATAACTAATACCAGACACCAGAAACTAATACCAGACACCAGATTCCTAATACCAGACACCAGATAACTAATACCAGACACCAGAAACTAATACCAGACACCAGATAACTAATACCAGACACCAGATAACTAATACCAGACACCAGAAACTAATACCAGACACCAGATAACTAATACCAGACACCAGATATCTAGAACCAGACACCAGAAACTAATACCAGACACCAGATAACTAATACCAGACACCAGATATCTAATACCAGACACCAGCAACTAATACCAGACACCAGATATCTAATACCAGACACCAGATAACTAATACCAGACACCAGATAACTAATACCAGACACCAGATAACTAATACCAGACACCAGATAACTAATACTAGTCACCAGAAACTAATACCAGACACCAGATATCTAATACCAGACACCAGATAACTAATACCAGACACCAGATAACTAATACCAGACACCAGATAACTAATACCAGACACCAGATAACTAATACCAGACACCAGGAACTAACACCAGACGCCAGAAACTAATACCAGACACCAGATAACTAATACCAGACACCAGAAACTAATACCAGACACCAGAAACTAGTACCAGACACCAGATAACTAATACCAGTCACCAGAAACTAATACCAGACACCAGATAACTAATACCAGACACCAGAAACTAATACCAGACACCAGAAACTAGTACCAGACACCAGATAACTAATACCAGACACCAGATATCTAATACCAGACACCAGATATCTAATACCAGACACCAGAAACTAATACCAGACACCAGATATCTAATACCAGACACCAGAAACTAATACCAGACACCAGATAACTAATACCAGTCACCAGAAACTAATACCAGACACCAGATAACTAATACCAGACACCAGAAACTAATACCAGACACCTGATAACTAATACCAGACACCAGATATCTAGAACCAGACACCAGAAACTAATACCAGACACCAGATAACTAATACCAGACACCAGATATCTAATACCAGACACCAGATATCTAATACCAGACACCAGAAACTAATACCAGACACCAGATATCTAATACCAGACACCAGAAACTAATACCAGACACCAGATAACTAATACCAGTCACCAGAAACTAATACCAGACACCAGATAACTAATACCAGACACCAGAAACTAATACCAGACACCAGAAACTAGTACCAGACACCAGATTCCTAATACCAGACACCAGATATCTAATACCAGACACCAGATAACTAATACCAGACACCAGATGACTAATACCAGACACCAGATAACTAATACCAGACACCAGAAACTAATACCAGACACCAGATATCTAATACAAGACACCAGATAACTAATACCAGACACCAGATAACTAATACCAGACACCAGATAACTAATACCAGACACCAGATAACTAATACTAGTCACCAGAAACTAATACCAGACACCAGATAACTAATACTAGACACCAGAAACTAATACCAGACACCAGATTCCTAATACCAGACACCAGATAACTAATACCAGACACCAGAAACTAACACCAGACACCAGAAACTAATACCAGACACCAGATAACTAATACCAGACACCAGATTCCTAATACCAGACACCAGATAACTAATACCAGACACCAGAAACTAACACCAGATACCAGATAACTAATACCAGACACCAGATAACTAATACCAGACACCAGATAACTAATACCAGACAGCAGATAACTAATACCAGACACCAGATTCCTAATACCAGATACCAGATAACTAATACCAGACACCAGAAACTAATACCAGACACCAGATAACTAATACCAGACACCAGATTCCTAATACCAGACACCAGATAACTAATACCAGACACCAGATAACTAATACCAGACACCAGATAACTAATACCAGACACCAGAAACTAATACCGGACACCAGATAACTAATACTAGACACCAGATATCTAGAACCAGACACCAGAAACTAATACCAGACACCAGATAACTAATACCAGACACCAGATATCTAATACCAGACACCATATATCTAATACCAGACACCAGAAACTAATACCAGACACCAGATATCTAATACCAGACACCAGATAACTAATACCAGACACCAGAAACTAATACCAGACACCAGATAACTAATACCAGACACCAGATTCCTAATACCAGACACCAGATAACTAATACCAGACACCAGAAACTAACACCAGACACCAGAAACTAATACCAGACACCAGAAAACTAATACCAGACACCAGATATCTAATACCAGACACCAGATTCCTAATACCAGACACCAGAAACTAATACCAGACACCAGACACCAAAAACTAATACCAGACACCAGATAACTAATACCAGACACCAGATATCTAATACCAGACACCAAAAACTAATACCAGACACCAAATAACTAATACCAGACACCAGATGACTAATACCAGACACCAGATAACTAATATTAGACACCAGATATCTAATACCAGACACCAGATATCTAATACCAGACACCAGATATCTAGAACCAGACACCAGAAACTAATACCAGACACCAGATAACTAATAACAGACACCAGATATCTAATACCAGACACCAGATAACTAATACCAGACACCAGATTCCTAACACCAGACACCAGATATCTAATACCAGACACCAGATATCTAATACCAGACACCAGATAACTAATACCAGACACCAGATAACTAATACCAGACACCAGATAACTAATACCAGACACCAGATATCTAATACCAGACACCAAAAACTAATACCAGACACCAGATATCTAATACCAGACACCAGATATCTAATACCAGACACCAGATAACTAATACCAGACACCAGATAACTAATACCAGACACCAGATAACTAATACCAGACACCAGATAACTAATACCAGACACCAGATTCCTAATACCAGACACCAGATATCTAATACCAGACACCAGATAACTAATACCAGACACCAGATGACTAATACCAGACACCAGATTCCTAATACCAGACACCAGATTCCTAATACCAGACACCAGAAACTAATACCAGACACCAGATAACTAATACCAGACACCAGATAACTAACACCAGACACCAGAAACTAATACCAGACACCAGATATCTAATACCAGACACCAGAAACTAATACCAGACACCAAATATCTAATACCAGTCACCAGATAACTAATACCAGACACCAGAAACTAACACAAGATACCAGATAACTAATACCAGACACCAGATAACTAATACCAGACACCAGATAACTAATACCAGACACCAGAAACTAACACCAGATACCAGATAACTAATACCAGACACCAGATAACTAATACCAGACACCAGATAACTAATACCAGACAGCAGATAACTAATACCAGACACCAGATAACTAATATTAGACACCAGATAACTAATACCAGACACCAGATAACTAATACCAGACACCAGAAACTAATACCAGACACCAGATAACTAATACCAGACACCAGAAACTAATACCAGACACCAGATAACTAATACCAGACACCAGATAACTAATACCAGACACCAGATTTCTAATACCAGACACCAGAAACTAATACCAGACACCAGATAACTAATACCAGATACCAGATATCTAATACCAGATATCTAATACCAGAACCCAGATAACTAATACCGGACAGCAGATAACTAATACCAGACATCAGATAACTAATACCAGACACCAGAAACTAATACCAGACACCAGATAACTAATACCAGACACCAAAAACTAATACCAGACACCAGAAACTAATACCAGATACCAGATAACTAATACCAGACACCAGATATCTAATACCAGACACCAGAAACTAATACCAGACACCAGATAACTAATACCAGACACCAGAAACTAATACCAGACACCAGATAACTAATACCAGACACCAAAAACTAATACCAGACACCAGAAACTAATACCAGACACCAGATATCTAATACCAGACACCAGAAACTAATACCAGACATCAGATAACTAATACCAGACACCAGAAACTAATACCAGACACCAGATAACTAATACCAGACACCAAAAACTAATACCAGACACCAGAAACTAATACCAGACACCAGATAACTAATACCAGACACCAGATATCTAATACCAGACACCAAAAACTAATACCAGACACCAAATAACTAATACCAGACACCAGATGACTAATACCAGACACCAGATAACTAATATTAGACACCAGATATCTAATACCAGACACCAGATATCTAATACCAGACACCAGATATCTAGAACCAGACACCAGAAACTAATACCAGACACCAGATAACTAATACCAGACACCAGATATCTAATACCAGACACCAGATAACTAATACCAGATACCAGATAACTAATACCAGACACCAGATAACTAATACCAGACACCAGATAACTAATACCAGACACCAGAAACTAACACCAGATACCAGATAACTAATACCAGACACCAGATAACTAATACCAGACACCAGATAACTAATACCAGACAGCAGATAACTAATACCAGACACCAGATAACTAATATTAGACACCAGATAACTAATACCAGACACCAGATAACTAATACCAGACACCAGAAACTAATACCAGACACCAAAACCTAATACCAGTCACCAGAAACTAATACCAGATACCAGATAACTAATACCAGACACCAGAAACTAATACCAGACACCAGAAACTAGTACCAGACACCAGATAACTAATACCAGACACCAGATATCTAATACCAGACACCAAAAACTAATACCAGACACCAGATAACTAATACCAGACAGCAGATAACTAATACCAGACACCAAAACCTAATACCAGTCACCAGAAACTAATACCAGATACCAGATAACTAATACCAGACACCAGAAACTAATACCAGACACCAGAAACTAGTACCAGACACCAGATAACTAATACCAGACACCAGATAACTAATACCAGTCACCAGAAACTAATACCAGACACCAGATAACTAATACCAGACACCAGAAACTAGTACCAGACACCAGATTCCTAATACCAGACACCAGATTCCTAATACCAGACACCAGAAACTAATACCAGACACCAGATAACTAATACCAGACACCAGATAACTAATACCAGACACCAGAAACTAATACCAGACACCAGATAACTAATACCAGACACCAGATATCTAATACCAGACACCAGATATCTAATACCAGACACCAGATATCTAATACCAGACACCAGAAACTAATACCAGACACCAGATATCTAATACCAGTCACCAGATAACTAATACCAGACACCAGATAACTAATACCAGACACCAGATAACTAATACCAGTCACCAGAAACTAATACCAGACACCAGATAACTAATACCAGACACCAGAAACTAGTACCAGACACCAGATTCCTAATACCAGACACCAGATGTCTAATACCAGACACCAGATAACTAATACCAGACACCAGATGGCTAATACCAGACACCAGATAACTAATACCAGACACCAGAAACTAATACCAGACACCAGATAACTAATACCAGACACAAGATAACTAATACTAGACACCAGATAACTAATTCCAGACACCAGAAACTAATACCAGACACCAGATAACTAATACCAGACACCAGATATCTAGAACCAGACACCAGAAACTAATACCAGACACCAGATAACTAATACCAGACACCAGATATCTAATACCAGACACCAGATATCTAATACCAGACACCAGAAACTAATACCAGACACCAGATATCTAATACCAGACACCAGATAACTAATACCAGACACCAGATAACTAATACCAGACACCAGATAACTAATACTAGTCACCAGAAACTAATACCAGACACCAGATAACTAATACCAGACACCAGATAACTAATACCAGACACCAGAAACTAACACCAGATACCAGATAACTAATACCAGACACCAGATATCTAATACCAGACACCAGATAACTAATACCAGACACCAGATGACTAATACCAGACACCAGATTCCTAATACCAGCCACCAGATTCCTAATACCAGACACCAGAAACTAATACCAGACACCAGATATCTAATACCAGACACCAGATAACTAACACCAGACACCAGAAACTAATACCAGACACCAGATAACTAATACCAGACACCAGAAACTCGTACAAGACACCAGATTCCTAATACCAGACACCAGATAACTAATACCAGACACCAGAAACTAATACCAGACACCAAATAACTAATACCAGACACCAGATAACTAATACCAGACACCAGATAGCTAATACCAGACAGCAGATAACTAATACCAGACACCAGATAACTAATATTAGACACCAGATAACTAATACCAGACACCAGATAACTAATACCAGACACCAGATAACTAATACCAGACACCAGATAACTAATACCAGACACCAGATAACTAATACCAGACACCAGATAACTAATACCAGACACCAGATTCCTAATACCAGACACCAGAAACTAATACCAGGCACCAGAAACTAATACCAGACACCAGATAACTAATACCAGACACCAGATAACTAATACCAGACACCAGAAACTAATACCAGACACCAGATAACTAATACCAGACACCAGATATCTAATACCAGACACCAGATATCTAATACCAGACACCAGATAACTAATACCAGACACCAGATATCTAATACCAGACACAAGATATCTAATACCAGACACCAGATATCTAGAACCAGACACCAGAAACTAATACCAGACACCAGATAAATAATACCAGACACCAGATAACTAATACCAGACACCAGAAACTAATACCAGACACCAGATAACTAATACCAGACACCAGATAACTAACACCAGACACCAGAAACTAATACCAGACACCAGATAACTAATATCAGACACCAGATATCTAGAACCAGACACTAGAAACTAATACCAGACACCAGATAACTAATACCAGACACCAGATATCTAATACCAGACACCAGATATCTAATACCGGACACCAGAAACTAATACCAGACACCAGATATCTAATACCAGACACCAGATAACTAATACCAGACACCAGATAACTAATACCAGACACCAGATAACTAATACCAGACACCAGATTCCTAATACCAGACACCAGATAACTAATACCAGACACCAGATAACTAATACCAGACACCAGATAACTAATATTAGACAGCAGATAACTAATACCAGACACCAGATAACTAATACCAGACACCAGATTCCTAATACCAGACACCAGAAACTAATACCAGACACCAGAAACTAATACCAGACACCAGATAACTAATACCAGACACCAGATAACTAATACCAGACACCAGAAACTAATACCAGACACCAGATAACTAATACCAGACACCAGATATCTAATACCAGACACCAGATATCTAATACCAGACACCAGATAACTAATACCAGACACCAGATATCTAATACCAGACACCAGATATCTAATACCAGACACCAGATATCTAGAACCAGACACCAGAAACTAATACCAGACACCAGATAACTAATACCAGACACCAGATAACTAATACCAGACACCAGATAACTAATACCAGACAGCAGATAACTAATACCAGACACCAGATAACTAATATTAGACACCAGATAACTAATACCAGACACCAGATAACTAATACCAGACACCAGAAACTAATACCAGACACCAAAACCTAATACCAGTCACCAGAAACTAATACCAGATACCAGATAACTAATACCAGACACCAGAAACTAATACCAGACACCAGAAACTAGTACCAGACACCAGATAACTAATACCAGACACCAGATATCTAATACCAGACACCAAAAACTAATACCAGACACCAGATAACTAATACCAGACACCAGAAACTAGTACCAGACACCAGATTCCTAATACCAGACACCAGATTCCTAATACCAGACACCAGATAACTAATACCAGACACCAGATATCTAATACCAGACACCAGATATCTAATACCAGACACCAGATATCTAGAACCAGACACCAGAAACTAATACCAGACACCAGATAACTAATACCAGACACCAGATAACTAATACCAGACACCAGATAACTAATACCAGACAGCAGATAACTAATACCAGACACCAGATAACTAATATTAGACACCAGATAACTAATACCAGACACCAGATAACTAATACCAGACACCAGAAACTAATACCAGACACCAAAACCTAATACCAGTCACCAGAAACTAATACCAGATACCAGATAACTAATACCAGACACCAGAAACTAATACCAGACACCAGAAACTAGTACCAGACACCAGATAACTAATACCAGACACCAGATATCTAATACCAGACACCAAAAACTAATACCAGACACCAGATAACTAATACCAGACACCAGAAACTAGTACCAGACACCAGATAACTAATACCAGACACCAGATAACTAATACCAGACACCAGATAACTAATACCAGTCACCAGAAACTAATACCAGACACCAGATAACTAATACCAGACACCAGAAACTAGTACCAGACACCAGATTCCTAATACCAGACACCAGATTCCTAATACCAGACACCAGAAACTAATACCAGACACCAGATAACTAATACCAGACACCAGATAACTAATACCAGACACCAGAAACTAATACCAGACACCAGATAACTAATACCAGACACCAGATATCTAATACCAGACACCAGATATCTAATACCAGACACCAGATATCTAATACCAGACACCAGAAACTAATACCAGACACCAGATATCTAATACCAGTCACCAGATAACTAATACCAGACACCAGATAACTAATACCAGACACCAGATAACTAATACCAGTCACCAGAAACTAATACCAGACACCAGATAACTAATACCAGACACCAGAAACTAGTACCAGACACCAGATTCCTAATACCAGACACCAGATATCTAATACCAGACACCAGATAACTAATACCAGACACCAGATGACTAATACCAGACACCAGATAACTAATACCAGACACCAGAAACTAATACCAGACACCAGATAACTAATACCAGACACAAGATAACTAATACTAGACACCAGATAACTAATACCAGACACCAGAAACTAATACCAGACACCAGATAACTAATACCAGACACCAGATATCTAGAACCAGACACCAGAAACTAATACCAGACACCAGATAACTAATACCAGACACCAGATATCTAATACCAGACATCAGATATCTAATACCAGACACCATAAACTAATACCAGACACCAGAAACTAATACCAGACACCAGACAACTAATACCAGACACCAGATAACTAATACCAGACACCAGAAACTAATACCAGACACCAGATAACTAATACCAGACACCAGATATCTAATACCAGACACCAGATATCTAATACCAGACACCAGATATCTAATACCAGACACCAGATAACTAATACCAGACACCAGATACCAGATAACTAATACCAGACACCAGATATCTAATACCAGACACCAGATAACTAATACCAGACACCAGATGACTAATACCAGACACCAGATTCCTAATACCAGACACCAGATTCCTAATACCAGACACCAGAAACTAATACCAGACACCAGATATCTAATACCAGACACCAGATAACTAACACCAGACACCAGAAACTAATACCAGACACCAGATAACTAATACCAGACACCAGATATCTAATACCAGACACCAGCAACTAATACCAGACACCAGATATCTAATACCAGACACCAGATAACTAATACCAGACACCAGATAACTAATACCAGACACCAGATAACTAATACCAGACACCAGATAACTAATACTAGTCACCAGAAACTAATACCAGACACCAGATATCTAATACCAGACACCAGATAACTAATACCAGACACCAGATAACTAATACCAGACACCAGATAACTAATACCAGACACCAGGAACTAACACCAGACGCCAGAAACTAATACCAGACACCAGATAACTAATACCAGACACCAGAAACTAATACCAGACACCAGAAACTAGTACCAGACACCAGATAACTAATACCAGTCACCAGAAACTAATACCAGACACCAGATAACTAATACCAGACACCAGAAACTAATACCAGACACCAGAAACTAGTACCAGACACCAGATAACTAATACCAGACACCAGATATCTAATACCAGACACCAGATATCTAATACCAGACACCAGAAACTAATACCAGACACCAGATATCTAATACCAGACACCAGAAACTAATACCAGACACCAGATAACTAATACCAGTCACCAGAAACTAATACCAGACACCAGATAACTAATACCAGACACCAGAAACTAATACCAGACACCTGATAACTAATACCAGACACCAGATATCTAGAACCAGACACCAGAAACTAATACCAGACACCAGATAACTAATACCAGACACCAGATATCTAATACCAGACACCAGATATCTAATACCAGACACCAGAAACTAATACCAGACACCAGATATCTAATACCAGACACCAGAAACTAATACCAGACACCAGATAACTAATACCAGACACCAGATATCTAATACCAGACATCAGATATCTAATACCAGACACCATAAACTAATACCAGACACCAGAAACTAATACCAGACACCAGATAACTAATACCAGACACCAGATAACTAATACCAGACACCAGAAACTAATACCAGACACCAGATAACTAATACCAGACACCAGATATCTAATACCAGACACCAGATATCTAATACCAGACACCAGATATCTAATACCAGACACCAGATAACTAATACCAGACACCAGATACCAGATAACTAATACCAGACACCAGATATCTAATACCAGTCACCAGATAACTAATACCAGACACCAGATAACTAATACCAGACACCAGATAACTAATACCAGTCACCAGAAACTAATACCAGACACCAGATAACTAATACCAGACACCAGAAACTAGTACCAGACACCAGATTCCTAATACCAGACACCAGATATCTAATACCAGACACCAGATAACTAATACCAGACACCAGATGACTAATACCAGACACCAGATAACTAATACCAGACACCAGAAACTAATACCAGACACCAGATAACTAATACCAGACACAAGATAACTAATACTAGACACCAGATAACTAATACCAGACACCAGAAACTAATACCAGACACCAGATAACTAATACCAGACACCAGATATCTAGAACCAGACACCAGAAACTAATACCAGACACCAGATAACTAATACCAGACACCAGATATCTAATACCAGACATCAGATATCTAATACCAGACACCATAAACTAATACCAGACACCAGAAACTAATACCAGACACCAGATAACTAATACCAGACACCAGATAACTAATACCAGACACCAGAAACTAATACCAGACACCAGATAACTAATACCAGACACCAGATATCTAATACCAGACACCAGATATCTAATACCAGACACCAGATATCTAATACCAGACACCAGATAACTAATACCAGACACCAGATACCAGATAACTAATACCAGACACCAGATATCTAATACCAGACACCAGATAACTAATACCAGACACCAGATGACTAATACCAGACACCAGATTCCTAATACCAGACACCAGATTCCTAATACCAGACACCAGAAACTAATACCAGACACCAGATATCTAATACCAGACACCAGATAACTAACACCAGA